>CM017917.1:20943474-22143474 GCA_008369825.1 Triplophysa tibetana
CATGGTTTTAACGACTCTCAATGGTCCTCTTTATTTCAACAACCCTAATTTTGCTGATGCCGATTATACCCTTATTGATAGAGTCCGTGGTTTTTACGACGTCCCAAAGGGTATTCTCTGTCTCTGTTCGACACCGGATCTGTAATCACTGGGTGCGACCCCCTACTGAGAGGTCACGATGTTTTACGATGTTGCAATGGTCACCTTTGTTCTGGATAAGATCCTACATATTCCCCCCTTCGGCCGATGGGGTTCGCATAGAAGCTTAGGCGGGCGATGTTTGGTCGGATCGTAATGGTCCAGGTGACAGGTGGGTCTTATTCATCCTCAGTGCTGTGGTGCCCTGACAGTGGGTCGATCTCGATCAGGTTTGGTTCGGTTCAGCTTGCGTGTCCTCTTCTCTCGCGGCTCCGCTTGAAGGTCCGAGGAAACACCGCGGTACACTTGTTTACTGACTCCTGCATTCCGTTGACCCTTCTGTAAAGGACAAAAGATAGGCCAGGGTAAGGGCATATCCTAACGTGGTGGTTAAACATAGTGCGGTGTCCGCAGCGGTCCAGGATCGGACCACAGGGGAGTTGGTAAGAGCAGACATCCGATCAAGAGTCAGTAAGGCCTGGTCGATGGGGTGATATCGATCAACTGGAGTCCCCCCTCTGCAATCCTCATCTCTAGTTCAGGACCGAGGGTGAAATTATAGTCCTTGAAAAAGGTAGAGACCTCCAGCTCGGTGTGGTATTCTTCGCTGGCAAATGATAGAGCGCCAAATCATCAATGTGCAGGATTGCGTCCTTCGGAACTTGAATCCACATGGTCTGATTAAGTAAGCTGATGCGAGTGGCGGTATCATGCTGGTCATAGTTAGAGTTGCTACCCGAGCTGGAGTGTTGACTAACCAGCGGTCTCCCACAATTTCGGCCTGGTGTAGGTGACCTGGACACGAGGTTTAGCTTCCGCTGGGCAGCGGTGTCGCTTCTCATGGGGTGCATACCACAGATTCCCTCTGTGTTGTCCCGGAGGAATGGCTTACTTGGACAAGGTAATGGATATCTTTGGTCAGAGTACACATGCGCAGGTTTGGGGCTAGGTACAGCTGGTCATTGCTGTCGTGGTACGCCACCACGTCTGGTGTGTGAATCCGAATATGGGTGCTACCTTGCCAAAACCCGACATTTACCATGTCTTTGAGTCTGTAAATATTGTTAGACTCAATAATGGGTAAGTTCAAAAGAAATGCTATCTCGCCTTGCTCGGGGGCTATGTGTAGAGGAATGGCACTACCCAGAGAGTATGCAAGATGCGCTTGAAGGGGGTTGGTTGGTCCTGAGGTGGCTGAGGCCAGCACAGTCTGTACAAGGCTCAGCGGTACCAGGTATGGAGGAATTCTGCCCATGGCGAGGCTGTCCACAGACGAGCTCACTTCTCGCAGCATGTCTGACATCAGTGCTGTCACAAGTTGAGCATGTGCATAATCCTTCTGGATTACCGAGAAGAGCTGCTTCATGGAATTCACAGTCTGGTTAAGGAGGATACTGTGGGTGTTGAGGACTACTACAGTGCCCTTTACCGACTTGCCTATGGTCTGCAGGGTTTCGCTTTGAATTGTAAGTTGTGCTCTCAGCTGGGGAATTTCAGTCTGAATCTCCTTCACATGTCGCCTGACAGTGGCTAGGCTCACGGCGTTGACACTGGTGATTCCGAGGTTGAACAGAGTTCCGACTGCGGCGGCAGCTCCCAGTAAGGCTCCTAGGAAGCGTTTGCTGCGCCGGTTTTGCCCACTCAGGTCGGCCTGAGTGACAGTCATCTTCTGAAGTTGGGTGAGCATGTGGCTGATGTCGGCCTCCGCATGGTCTAGCGCAGTTTGTGTCCATCGTCCTCCAGCCCATCCGACTTGTGGTGCTACAACGGGGTAGTGTGCTCTGTAGACGTCACGGGAGTTGAGTCGGACGTACACCTTTTGGGTGTGTGTCCGGCAGTTGGTGACAAGAAGGCCCGGTTGCTCCCTCAAAACGATGCCTGATGTAGGGCCTAGCGACACAACGTCTGGCTGGGGCAGTCCTCCAGTTAGGCCAAGAATCAGTGTGGCAAGCCCCAGCAGCATCCTGGTGACAAAGACAAGAAAGAAAGCAGTGGATAAGCGGTGACATTCTTGTGTTGGTCAGCCTTCGTTCGTAGCTTTCTCTAATGGTGAGATCCCTGCTGTTGACTCGGTGAGGAGGGAGTTCAATCTAGTTAGTGTTGCCCCCCCCTTCTCTCTCTCGCCCAGAGGCTGAGTGTTTCTTAATCTGGTTGCGATGGACCCATTTGAGGATTGGTTCTGTCTGTCCCCGGCTAATCCTTATCCTGTAGGCGACAGGGGAGAGTTTGTCAACAATCTCGTAGGGCCCAGTCCAGTGTGGCAAAAACTTCTTGGATAGCCTATGTGAGGCGGTCTGCAGTGGCCGGGCGAATCTGTAATACCACACCCTATCACCCACGTCCAGTTCCTCTCGTGATGCTTTCTGATCATAGTATGCTTTCCGCCCTTCTGCAGTTTTCTGGAGTTGCTGTTGAGCGAATGCAAACCCTTTTCTCAGATGCGTGTGCAGCTCCTCGAGGTACTGGTGAGTGGTGTAAGCTGTGATCAGTTGGAGTCTCCGGGCTGGTATAACAGGTGTAACGGCAGAGTCATCTGTCGTCCTGTCATCAGCTCGAAGGGAGGCACACCGGTTGACCGATTCGGGTTGCTCTAACAGCCATCAGCACAAGGGGGAGTTTCACATCCCAGTCCTTCTGGTTCACTGCCACAAACTTTTTTAACATACTGACCACTGTCCGTGGTTGGTTCGCTCCACTTGGCCGGATGAGATTGGGTGATGACTGATATGGTTGGGACCGTACACCCAATATTTCCAAGTCTCTTGCATAATCTCAGCCGTGAAGTGTGTTCCTCTGTCTGAATTAACCCTCAATGGCAATCCGAACCTGGAGAAGACGTGGTTCATCAAAGGTATGCTGTTGTTTGGGCTGTGTCGTTGGGTGCTGGAAGGCACTCTACCCACTTGGTAAACTGACATACCACCGTCAAGAAGTATTTGTTGCCCCTCGTTGTCCTGGGTAAGGGTCCGACCCAGTCGATCTGTAAGTCTGACCATGGGAAAGTTATCCCTCTGCGTTGCAGTGGGGCTCTATGATTTGGGTTTGCCGGCTGGAATTGGCAGCAAACCAGACATCCCCTGACATACTCTGTAACATCTTGCTGCATGCCGGGCCAGTATGCCACCTGCTTTAGTGTCTCATAGGTGGCTCTGATACCGTGGTGTCCAGCACACGGTGCGTCGTGGGCATACATTAGCATGACCCCCCTTTGGCACTGGGGAACCACAAGCTTTGGTGTTGAGTTCATCAGGGCGTACCAGAGGATGTTGTCTGTCACACGCAACGTGTGCTTTATGTCATTCAAACGCTGAGGCCGGGCACTTTAACAAGGTCAGCAGACGTGATTGGGTAGGAGGAGGGGTCAGAAAGGTGGTTCAACATAGCTTGTGTGGTGTCGTCAGAGGCTTGGAGTGAAGCTATGTCATCGTTAGAAATCTGGGGAGCTAGTGATAGAGATTGTGAAGCCGGGAGGCAGCGTCAGCGAGACTTCGGCTGCGTGTAACTGCCGCCACAGAGCGGGTGGGTGGGTGGGTGGAGGCGACCACGGGTCGCCATAGAGTGCACCTGCTTTCGCAAGGGCATCTGTCTGGTCATTCAAGTCTTTGTCTTGGCCAGGTTGTTTCGAATGCCCTTTTACCTTTTTCCAGTAGACAAGCATGTCACGTTCCCTTGTGATTGCGTTGCATGATTGGAACAGGTGTTGATGCTTGACTGGCTTGTTGTTAGCAGTTCTGAACCCATTTTGTGTCCAGCCAGGGAGATGGCATGTGAAACTCAGTCTGGCGTAGTTTGAGTCCGTGCAGATAAGGATTTCTTTGATGCTGTTAGCCGCGGCAATCTGGAGGGTGATCAGAATGGCTGCCACTTCCGCCCACTGTGATGACTGTGGTCCCAGGTTGAAGTGTTTGGGTGGACAAGGTTTGTTGTTTACCCACAAAACACCTGCTCCAGCCTTTAGGGTACCCTGGTGGTTGTATGAGCAACCGTCGACGTACGCCGTTGGCATGCCTTTGCATACATTTTCTTCAAAGTACCTGTGAGTGGTGGATTGTTGCAGCTGGGTTTCCATTGTCTCTAACGTTGTGGTTGGTGTGTCATCAGAGCAGCTTTGACAAGCGGCAAGTCCATTGCCCAGTGCAGACCTGTGATTTTGAGCATACCGTGCTTCAATGTTGCGTCCTTGGAGGGCCATCAACCACATGGCTATGCGTGCATTGGTGACGACGCCATCTCTGATACGTTGACTATTGAGGAACATGACAGGCTGGTGGCAGGTCTCTATGATCACCTTTTGTGCTCCAATGTAATTGGAGCATCGCTGAATTGCCCACACAGTGCAGAGCAGGGCTTTTTCACAGTCTGAATATTTCAGCTCGGGTGGGAGCAGAGTTTTGCTGGCATAAGCGACCACTCTCTTGTCCTGGTCGTGTCGTTGGTACAGACCAGCGCTGAGGCAGTGGTTAGAGAATCCAGCTTCGAGGTAGAACTCCTTATGAGGATCGGGGTAGGCAAGACATGGAGCTGAGCAAAGATGTCGTTTGAGCTCAGTCACAGCCGTGTCCTGGGCTTCAGTCCACAGAAATGGGCAGCCTTTTTTTAGAAGGGAAGTTAGAGGTCGTGCAATGTCGGAGTAATCTTCAATGAACTGTCGTGAGTAATTGCACACTCCTAGGAAACTTCGCAGTTCTGAGATGTTTGCAGGAGTTTTAATGTTCTGTATGGCCTGAATTCGGCTAGACTGGGGCTCAATACCATGTGGTCCTATGAGAAGTCCGACGTAGTTCACCTTGGTTTTACCCCATTGTCCTTTATGGAGAGCAATCTTAGCACCTGCTGTGGTTAGTTGGTCCAGGACATGGTCTATCTCTTTTAGGTGGTCGGCTACAGTCTTGCTTTTCATTAGGACGTCATCTACGTAGATGAGATTGCCTCTTACTCTGGCATCCGGGCACGCTTTGTTAAGGAAGATGTTGAATTCGGCTGGTGAGTTGGCATACCCAAAGGGGCACCGTGTGAAGGTATACTGTCGGCTCCCAAAGGTGAAAGCCAGCTTGTGTTGATCTTCCGGGTGCACCGGTATAGTCCAGAATCCTGAAGCTACATCAAGTGTAGAGAAGATGGTAGCCCCCCTTATCCTGGGGAGCTCTTGATCCAGCTGAGTCATCGGCCATCGGGACAGGGTACTTGTTGATTTAGTTTCCTGTAATCAATTGTAGGTCGCCACTTGCCATTTGGTTTGAGGACAGGCCATATGGGTGCTGAATAGGTACTGTTACAGGGCCGGATGACACCCTTTTCCAGCATGGAGTTGATGATCTCTTGTACTGGCTCATGTGAAGCAATGGGGATTTTGTACTGCCTGACGAACGTGGGGGGAGCATTTGGGTGCGAGGGAATTCGCACCATATGAAGGTTGGTGAGGCCGCAGTCTAAAGAGTCTTTGGCAAATGACGCTTTGTACTTATACAGGACCTGTGTCGAAGTTTTTGGAGGTCTTCCCTGTCCTGTATGGCATCTGCATCCTTCAGGATTTGTTGAACTTGTGCCTCAAATCCCGGGTAAGGCTCCTCCATCGTTGCGTCATCTGTCTGGTTGACAGTTACAGGAGCGTTGGGTTCATTGTCTTCACAGATGGGTTGGCTACAGACAGTGTACACTGAAAGATAGTCTTTGGTCATTTCGGTCCTGCACACCTGTTCTTTAGCGATTGGCATGACAGAAGCAAGTGAGATCATCTGGAAGGGTGATGTGAAAGCTGTGTTATCTAAGCTCCCCCGGAATCAATGGTGGTGGGATGTGACCTATGACTGGTATGGTGAGTTCAAAGTCATGGAAATCTTGGCTGATTAACCATCCTACACGGTAGCCCTTAGGAAGTTTAATAGGTGTAGCCGTGCAGTTATTAAACAGGATGTATACTGCACGGGATGTGACTTCAGTGAGGGTGTGGCTTCCAGGGTGAGGCCAAGCTCCATGCAGTCCATTGATGGCTGGAAGTAGGCCAGTGTGGTTGAGAGTTTGACCACATCGCATGTTGAGCCGAACAGCGACCCCTTTGGTGTAGGCTGGTACCGCGGTTTCAAGTTCATTCACCAGGGTACAGACTTCAGGGATGGTCTGACCCGATGCAAGGTGTGTGTGGTTGATGGGGTCCCCAGGGGGTTGTGAGATCAATGGGGCCCACACCACATCATTAATAGTGTCTACGTGAGCTTGGAGGCGGACAAGGACATCTGCCCCAAGGTAGATGTCATGTGGTGAATCCTGAAGAACAAGGAAGTAATGGGTTAAAAACCGGCCATTCCAGTTCAAGTTCAAAGCGCAGACTCCTTTAGCAGTCACCATGGTTGACAGGTGGGAGTCTAATGGGAATCGCGTGCTTTTAGCTACAAAGGGAATGTCTGGTGTGTGTAGCATGAGTGCTTTAAACAGCGTGGCGCTGATAGCTGAGTTGTCTGCCCATAATGCCAAAACAGTGTCTGTTATTTCCATGTCGTTCAGGTAGATTGCTTCCTGGACCAGAGGGCAGTAGTTATCTGGGTCCTCGGCCGGTTGTAGGGAGCAGAGTGGAGTCCCTGAACTTGGCGCTGACCTTGAGTCGGTGTTCTCGCGACCGGCTGGGGTTTGGCCATTGACCTCTGTGACCTGGCGATGCACTTTGACTGAGTTTATTGAGGGGAATGGCAGTGGTTCTCGCACTTGAGCCCAGATTTTTAGTTGTTTAAAATCCATCAGCGGCTCGAAACGATCTAGCAGGTCCTTGCCAATGAGGAGAGGATAAGTGTCCATTGGTGAGATGTAAACAGGATGTACCAGGCTCATGGGACCGATGGTCAAGTGTATGGGAGCTATTTGTTCCATTCGGACCTCATTTTGGCTGTATGACTGTACATTCAACGCGCACCTCTGCGGCTGGAGGGTCCGATTCTGTTTCTTAGCTTCTTCCCCGAGTCTGTGAAACAACTGGGATGACATCAGCGTGAGGTCAGCTCCAGTGTCAACAAGGGCTTCCAACCTCACCTCATGTTCCAAGGTGATGGCTAGATATAGTTTCCTGGCCACTCCTTTCTCAATCAGATTTCCCAGCAGTCTTGGTGCAGGGGCCTGTGTGGTGACTGACAGGCAGTTGGGGCTGGTTTCTGGTAGTTCGGTTTGAAGGCAGACAACTAACACAGCACTTTCTGGTATCTTGAGATCTTGTTCAATGATTGACAGCACCGTTTTGTCTGAATCTGGGTGCTCGGCCATAAGTTGGGGTGTTGTTTCTGAGTTGGTGGGGGCGTTTGCAGAGATATGTGAAGTGTCTTTAGGAGGGGGGCATTCTGAAGGATCGTCGATTTCCTCCACGTGTAGTCACAAGGAATCTGGCTTATCCTTCTTGTTTTGCTTGTTGGGCCCCTTTTGCATCAACTCCCTTAGTATCTTCAGGATCTCTGCTGACTCTGAGGTCTCTGTTCTGTTCTGCTCTGCAGAACAATGAGGTTTTGACAGGTCACCGGGGTGTTGAGGTGCATTCCTCTGGTGACGGTTTGGGCTGGTTTCCCTTGCTACTGTGGGTCGGTGATTCCTAGGTCGGCGGCTACCTTCCCATGCCGCACCGCCCCGTGGGTCATCCCACGAACGTGGCCTGTTCCAGGGCCTCTCGGGGTATCCTGCCTGACGCTTAGGTCGAGCACCAGTGCGGTCACGCCGTTCCTGGCTGACCGGAAAATCTCTTGCCTCTCTGTGGACAGGCCTAGCGTTGTAACGTGGTTGGGAGCCCTCCAGAGTCAGGTCGGGGTATGCTCGGAGACAGGAAGTATGACAGGATTTTTACAGTCTTTTCAGAGGCAGTCTTGTGTTTCACATAGGCCTTATGGGCTAGGTCCCGCAGCTGTTGAGTTGTCATGGTGCGGGGGCATGCCGTGACTCCTAAGTGGTGGCTCACGCTAGGATGCAGGTTACGCAGGAACAGAGTTCTAAAGTTAAAGTCCTCCTCCATCTCTGGCTCATTTCTGGCACCAAAGTAGGTTCGTCTCAGTCTGTTATAATAGGCCTGTGGGGTTTCGAGGCGACTCTGTTTAAGGTCCATGGCAGCAACAAGTCCCTGTTCGGACTCTGGGTCTGCAAACTCCCTTATTAGAGCCTGCTGCAGTTGCTCATAATCCCCTTTTACACTGTCGGACTGCCGGTCTAGGAAGCTGCGCACCTCACGACTGGATGTAATCCTGAGCAAATACAGCCTGTCTCCGGTGGGAACATTTGGCATGGTTTTCAAATGAAAGTTGATATCTTGTAGGTAGGCGTGTATGTCGTGTCCTCCTGCAGGGTTTGGTGTAAACGTAGGGATGTTTCTGGCCAGCTTGTCCAGGTCCTTGGGTGCCATGCTGTGGTTTGTAGGGGTTCTTTGGAGACGCTTCCACCCCTCAGTGGCAGTCAAAGGCTCTTGGAGGCTGACAGGTGACGTTTTAAACTGCAGGCTGGCAGCTTCTCCTTGCTCGGAGGGTGCTTGGCTGGGAAGTCTGATCTTGCTTGCCGGGGGAAGGTCAGGAGTGTAGCCCTCCCCCTTTCGTTCAGCTTGAAGTATATATGCGTACTTCAGTTCTCTTTGCACGGTATCAAATTCAGACCGAAGTTGGTCATGTTGCTGAGCCAAGTCTTGGGCTTCAGCTTGGGCTGATTGACAGTGTCTCTCAGAGGCTTTGAGTTTTGCCTCTCTCTCTTTCAGTTCAATTTCAGCCCGTCGTAATAGAGTCTCTGCTTTCCGGAGCCTGCTTTCTAGGTCCTCGCGGGCCTTCTTTTCCAACCGTTCTCGGGCTTCTGTGTCTGCACGGAGGTCGGTCACGGTGTCCTCGAGCCTTTCCATCTTTTCCTTTAGTTCGGAGTCGCACTCCTCTTTTGTCCGCCCCTGGGTCTCTAGGGTCAGTTGATCTAGGTTTTCCTGGGCCTCTGCCTGGTTCCTACGGGCCTCCTCAGCCTGAAGCTTTAATGCCGTTGTCTCCTGCTCCAGGAGGCTGACGTTTCCGTCGCTCAGCTTCAATTGGGCGATGAGGTTGTGGGCAAGGGTACCAACAGTCTTGGCCAGCTCCTTGTGGGTGTAGCTCTGTGTCGGATCTTGGGCCATCAGCTGGTTCAAGTTGTCATCCAGCTGCTTACGGTCCCAACCCTGTACGTCCTTGGTGTCGAGAGGGAGCCCCTCTGTCATTGCGCTCAGCCAGGTCTCTAGCTGGTCCCAGTGGGTGGCAGGGCTAGGCGATCTGGACATACTGGCACACTGAGGGTGAGAGAGAAAAGCACAAAGGGCCAATGCAAGTCCTTACAAGTTTAGTGAGCTCTATAACACTTATATATTAGCTAACTGGGTGAATCAGTCAGTGACGTAACTCAAACACCTAATTATCCTAGCGGTGAATTGGCAGGGTGGATAGGAGGCGTATGAGTGAGAGTGTGGGCACAGGGAAGGGGTCTTAGTAAATGTGTTGATGGATTTAAACTTAGGGTGTCATTCTAAATTACAGGGAAGTTTACTTCATCAACATATTACTGAGAATTCCCTGATGGCTCATGCAGATTCAGTCTTCCAGAAAACAAAATTAAATCAATAACAAAACAAAATGAAAAGATAGGAAAGGGGGCACGAGATGACTGCTTGCCCTGGCTATGCTGGTTGGGGGTGCTATGGTTTCGTATAGCCCAGGGAGGCAGCTAAGCTAAAACAAAAAGGGAAACTAAACAGTTTGAAAATGGGGGAAGGGAGTATCCCTACTTCTCTTTCTGCCTATAGAAGAATCTGTAGGGGCTGTATCTTACTTGCATAGACCTGGCGTGAAGTGAGGGCTTCCAGATGGGTCCCAGTTAAACAGGTCCAACTCTCCGACCGCTCCGGACACACAGTAGCAAACAGCCCGGACCCCAAGCCCTACACGCCACTCAGGTGCGACCTCTCAAACAGTTATGACTCTCAGCCCAACCTGACCGTACCGAGTGGGTTGCAGACTGGTGGGCACAGAGAAAGCTGGGGTTTTACCCGGGGGTGCCACTCGCAACAGACATAGCCCGTAGGCTTTTCTTCCCGCTAAATGGCACTTCCCGTTGTTATATACCCCAGAATTGCTGCAGTGCACCAGCCAGCGCTATTGGTCCCCCACTAAACATAGGAGTGCCAGTGGCTGAAAGTCTCCCTGCGTGCCGTCACCTAGAGCCGGGGACAGAGGTATCCGGGCAATCCACCACCAGCGCCAGACACGCCAAGAGAGCCGGATCCGCTCACCGGGTACCACGGAGGAGAGTCGTCACTTCGCTACCCAGGTGCCCTAGGAGAAATGCAACCTATAAGGAAACAAGAAGGCTGAACAGGGGTAGCATTAATAGCATAGCCAGGAATACACAGGGATGGGCAAGCAAACGATAAAAGGGGCGAATGCTTTAATCCAAAAATAACAAATTGTGAATCAATTTAAAATCAAATCATCAAATATTTAATCCGTAAATTAAATCATCTAATAATTTAATCAAATTAAATTAATGATGTTTCTAGGTAGGGGCTGTATGGGGAGTAATGAGGAATGAAAAACAAATAAACCTACAATGTGGAAAACTGAAATCAAAAATAAAAAAAAAGGTAACCTGAAAACTAATTATTATTATAATAATAATTAATTAAACTGAAACTCAAAATCAAATAAGTAAATAAATAAAAATAACTGAGAAATCAAAACAACAATGGAAACGAGAAGGTAGAGAAGGAAGAGACTGACTGAGAGGACCACAAAGGGGGCGTGGTCGAGCCACGCCACAAGGGAAGTCAGGGAGGAAGGGGTGGAGTTTAGGAAAGTGTTAGTCACTTACAACACGCTACACTGCCCTCTGGTGTTAGTCAATCATAACACCATATCCTCTGACTTCAACGTGATTACCGTCTCGTTTACACAAAAGACTTTAACAATCACTTTAAGATGAACATTCAAGCGGCAATTTCTGTAGGAAAGAATTTACATCTAAAATAAACGTCAAAACACAAGTCAACAAATTATTTTCCGGATTGGGTCTACAAAAAAAAATTATGTTACAGCATTTGACGTCTGATTTATATAAATTCAAATCGCCCGCTTTAGGGGCGTCACAGATGGTGACGTTCGATCTCGGCGGATCTAAGCTACGCGTCAGTTCATTACCTGTACGCGTGCGGCAGGATTCTTCGCTGCCCAAACTGGGTTTATAAACACACAGTAACATTCAAACAGACACACAACGGGATTTCTTCGCCGTCGTACAATTAACTTGATCAAGATTTTAAAACACTTCCCTTTTAACGGTCTTCATCTATTGTTTAACTGCACAACATCCAGTAAAGTACAGCACAAAAACAATATCCCTCCGCCTTGTCTTCCGAGGAAACAAAAAGCACGCATTAGCTAGCTAGGCTAATGGTTCAACTTCGGGAAGCGGTGTATGTTTAGTTGAACACTCATTGGAACATGCATCAATGGCTTTACATCAGTCTAAAATACACAAAATTCGGCCGTATACATGAAACAGGGAGGAAATCCGCTCCACTATTTCCTTCGCACTAACAAGAGGGTTTCTTCGCTCAAATTAGCCGGTAAACAATATTTGACTCACTATAAAAGATTTCTTCGTTTTATAGGGTAAAATTTAAAATAGCAGTTAGCTCGACCATCATTAACAGTGACTGGAATTTCCTGGATTGAAACTCAGAGTGTGTTTCGGCGCAGCAACTTCGTCATTCATTCAAAGAGCGAGTTTTAAGTTTCGCTCAGCGCGCATTACACACAAATGCCAACACAAATGAACTATGATACTGGTCTTTGTTCACAAACAACGTTTAAAACTGCCCGCGCATTCTCCACCAATTATGTAGTGAATTCAATGAGGAACAGAATTATTTAAACACTATTCTTCATCAAATATGTAAGAATTATCATGAGCTTTGATCCCAATTATAAGTAATATTTTCTCCACCACCCTTTGTAAGGGAAACAAATATCAATCCAAATTGGGATGAATTTAATTAATAATGATCAATTATAATTATCTGGATCAAATTCATGATTTGGGGAAATCACTTAGCATTACGAGCAGGTAGCAAGAATCGGCATGTTTAGGGACTCCGGATTATGAGCATGAACTACAAACAACATCACGTGTGAAATAAAACAGGACTTTATTATCTAGACTAGACACATACTAATCTAACATACACACACATACAGTTAAGCATTAGAAGATGGTTGAAGTTGAAACAGAGAAGAACAGAGCATGGATTATGGCAGTATATGATATTCAGAAGATCAATAGCCTGAACTAAACATCAGTTTCTTCTTGTAACGGACCTTTGTTAAAAGGATTAATGATGCCCTATGCATCCATTAATAAGACTAAGTTTGATACTTGCACGTCTTGCCCATCAAAGAAAGAAAGAGTCCTGATGCAGGTTGTTAAGGCTCCAGTTGATCTTGGCTGGAAGTGATCAGAGAGAACCAGTTTTATGCAGAGGATCTGTATCTGGAAAGACGAGGCCGCAGCCTGGCACAAACTTATGGGTTAAAGGTGAAGTCTTCTTCTAGTCCATCCTTTGGAGATGCAGAACGCATCGAGAGAAAGAAGAGCAAAAACCAAGAGAAAAGGAAGCGCGAGGAAGAGAGAGAAAGAATCTTCTCGTGGTCTCTTTTAAACTATGAGGATGTCACATCCTACAGACGTGACTGTTCCAATCAGGAGATGGCAACTTTGGAGGGAAAGTTAACTGTTTTTGTCTTTCAGATGGTGTTTTGCATGTGAAAGCTGATTGGATGTTCACTAGAAGACTACTAAGAGTTTGATAAAACTAATAAGAAAAGAGTTACCAAAACACAACAAACATCAACGCGAAGGACATCACAAATGTAGCTCATAGACACCAAACATGATCTAAATATCTTCTTGGTTAAATGAGATACTACAAATCTAATAATTCCAGTAGTTAAACACACATTCATGGATACGTTGGATTAATGTTAAAACAGACATAACAACATGAACATTAATACATGGAAATGTTATAAATGAATGTGTACATTTCCATATAAATGCATTTATAATGTAGGTCTATCCCCAAAGTGAGTAAAGAGAGTTCAGCTCCTTACATTCCAATGGGTCGTAAAATACTCTATCTTGATGAATTGGTGTGAGTTGCTATGGTCACCAGAGATCTTGTCCTGCCCTTGGTGTAAGTTGCAGATTGGGGTTTGACCCCCAAGCGACTAGCCTGCTGGTGGGGTGAAGGGTGTTGTTGTAATATTTAAGAAATTTAAGTAGTTATGCGTGTCTGATCCGTCTCAGGTACTACACAAGTTCATGTTAAAACAACACTATACTAATGTTTTTTAGTATCAGTTCAGAAATAAATATAATGCTGTAAGTCAGATTGTTTCATCAGGGTATCTGCAGGTTTCTGAGAGTTAGATTTAAGCTTTGCTTAAGACCTTTTTAATACCGTGCAGATTGAAATTGTAGACCAATTTCATAGCAACAAATTTGTACTTCCCCATATCTAAAGCTCTCTTTTCTCCATGTGGTAATCTCCAGTCCACTCACCCAAAGAACCCCCCGCAAACGTGTTATTTGTTAGTTGGTTCCGCCTATTTTGTTCTACGTGACAAATAGACGTACATGATTTGAAAAGGAAAAAAAATCTTCTTTACAATGTTGGTTCGACTGCATTTCTAAGACCTTGGAAATGCGGATTTAAGACATTTTAATGCTAATCAAGGCCTGCTTTTGACATTATGGAATTTAAGACTTTTTAAGACATTTTAAGGATCCGCGGACACCATGTGTCTTGTATTCTCTCAGTCATCCACATTGCTGTTGAATTGTTATTGTTGAGGTTTGTTTCTGTTGAAAACTACTGGACTTGACTTGACACTATACAATTTTTCCAGTGGCTCAGGTAATCTTTCCAGACACTGGCATTCTCTGAATTCTCTGAAAAAGTTTACGATTGACAGACTGATGCTGTGGTTAAGTGCTTTGGTTGCAGTAAGAGAAGAGTTTCTATAAAGTGACCAGGTGTGATGGGCATACATGCAGGTTGTTCCTGTTAAGAAATGTTGACAATTGAGTGGAATAATAATGCGATCCAAACCTGTAGTTTGTAATGCTAACAGAGAAATCATGAGTTTATATTTTTCATCTGATTTTTATCAGAATTGCAACCGCGGGTTTAACCCAATAAGCACCTACCATTTTCAACAATTTCACACCGCTTTGAGTTGTTATAAGCAAATCTATTAGCATTCTGAGCTGCTTTCTGGTCTCAATGTATTTTGGGCTCACGTCTCTGCTGTCTCTTTAAGGCAAGAAAAAGGCACTTTAAAGCTTTTAAAGCAAGAGAGGGAAAATCCATTCTCTGTTCTGCTGCCTGTTCTCTTGCACCCCATGGCGATAATTTACTGGCAGGGATAGTACATAGGCCAACCATTGAAAGGGGTGGGGTGTAAATGTGTGTGTGTGTGCGTTGCATTTCTTTTGTTGCTCAGCAGTAATTGCAGCAGGGTTTACCCACCTATCCAGATCAGACTATTAGTGCATAAGCAAACATTATGGTTATATTTTAGCCGCTGACTTCTGATACGATCAAAACAAACACACACTGTCTATGCCACACTTTCCTATGAATAGAAATATCAGTACAGCATCCTCACTTTTATTCATAGACAGTTAGATAATGAAGATAAATAATTAAGATTGAGTTTTGTGCCTTGTAGTCAATATTTGTTTGTTTTGAGGTATATTTGAACAGATATCACCTTAAAACAGCAATACATAATTATTATAAGTCACCCTTTGTGTTTGTTACTGGGTTTTGCAAATATCTTACCAAATAAAGTATTAGAAAGTGCCTGTAAACTTTGACCACATAGTGTTAATTCATTGGAAAAAGTACAATGTTTTACCATTTCCAGAAAAACAGCAAATTCAGACATATCAAGGGGTTAGAGCCAGAGGGGCGTACGTGACATTTTGGGTGAAATGGAGAAAATTCAGACATATATCGAGGGGTGAGAGCCAGAAGGGCGTACGTGACATTTTGGGTGAAATGGAGATAGATATATCAACTGAAGACCCTCGATAAGCTCTTTCTTCTACCAAAATGAGACAAGTGAAATCAGCCACATATGTAATACCACCTTCGCATTTATTTTCAGTATTTATTGCGTTGATTTTATTCAAGCTTTAAAGCTGACAAGTTTTTAAGTTTTGAATCTCTATCGTCATTTCTGTTTGAAACATGCACCTGCAGGTTTACTTTTGTACTTATGCTGTAATGTTGTGTTCATACCAAACGCGAATGGCGCGTTAAGCGCGAGTGATTTACATGTTAAGTCAATGCAAAGAGTAAGACGCGATAGACCTGCTTGCGGCACGAAACGCGCGAATGAGGCGACGTGAATGACGCGATTCGCGCCGCGTTAACCAATCAGGAGCTTGCTCTAGTAGTGAGGTGATTATGATGTTGCGAGCGGAGGCAGAAATCCCAAACAACAATGGAGGACAGAATCATCGTTGCTGTATGTGGATACCTGGATCTGTACGATACATCTTACTTTTATCGAAACAGAGATAAAAAGGATATTGCTGGACGAAAGTGAGTCAGGAGGTCGGACAATCTGGCAAAAACGTTGTTAAAAACGATCTTTACACAATTTAAGCAATATACGAGACTGGAGCCGCCTGGCAGAAGCCCCTCCCATGACGAGAATTCGCTTCTGCAATGAAGTGAATTTGACGCGTGAATGAAGCGAATTTGACGAGCGAATGAAGCGAGTAAACTCAAAATGTTCGAGCGTCCAACTATGCGCGAATAGCGCGATTCAGTCAAATGATGTCAAACTTCCCTGATAGCACGCATACATCTGGCTTACGTCTATTTGACGTCTGCATTTACATAGTTTGCTCATCTGCAATACGTCTTGGAGATGTCTGCTGTCAGACGTCATATAGACATCTTGAAGACGTCTGTAAGATGTTTATGATTTAGAATGGATGTAAATCTGCTCTTTCTAAGATGTTTAGTAGATGTTTTTACGCAGCAAATCTCAAGATCTTTAGCAGACGTATTACAGACATTCAAACGTCTCCGAGACGTATTGCAGATGAGCAAACTACGTATTGCAGATGTCTGTAAGATGTAAATGCAGACGTCAAATAGACGTAAGCCAGATGGATTGTGGTATCTGGGTTACATTTCCTTCGAAACGTACCTGACATCTTAAAATATCATTACGTTTATCACTGTGAATCAAAGGACAAAGTTCTGAACACTAACATTTAGGGATGCCCCGAGCGAATCGCAAAGATCGGGGGCTGATTTTATTCTATTTAATTCTCGATTTATTCCGATCACGTCTCCCGTCACGCTAGCTCCGTAAACGACAGTGCGAGCTGTGACAGCTGCTTGTAATTTCTGCAGCGCGACCAGTCCGCAAGGCGTTAGCAACCGAGCTTCGAAAATAACAATTTAATACCAAATCCTCAAAGAAGTGGACGGACTACAGCGAGGTGACTTCCGTTAGCGTACCAAAAGTGAGCTCCGCTAGCGTACCAAAGAGTCAACTTGTAGCATTGTGTTGAGTGTTTTAGTTTTGAGGCAGTGTTTAATGAAGCTCCATTATTGATGACAAACTCCTTTCCGGCTGCAATAAAAGCATTTTAACTATAGTTCCTTGATTTAGAGTGCCCTTATAATGTTTATTCTAATCCAGCTATTTGAATACGTTGAAAATACTAATTCTGTCATTCTTGTGTGATGTCACAATATGTTAGGCTAGCCTCTAGAATTTTAATATAATGCATGATTAAGCTGAACTGTTAAATAGTAATATTTTAATAACCTTAAATGTACCTGTAGCGTGCACCTATCACTAGGAAAATTCAAGTATCGGATCGGCAGATACTCAAAATTGACTGACTTGGATCAAAACGGGGGCACAAAAATGTGATTGAGACATCAATACTAAATTTTCTTAAAGTTGATACACATTTTTCGAAACAAAGTTCATAAATATTTATAACCCGATAAATTAACAGATTGCACATATTGCATATATAATGTTTATTTCAATGGCTATATCCAGTACTTGAAGTGTGCCGGTACGCATCTTGCACCAAAACTTCTCTATTTGAATCTTTGCGTACCTTCTCTTTTACTCATGCTATTGACTGTGTAGTGAGATGTGAGAAGGCAAACATAACAAACCAATCGGTTTTACAATAGAAATGATAAATGGTAACGACTTATCTTTTGTGTATTCTGCTGTTTTACATGAAAACTGGTTTGTCATATAATGTAATGTGTGTTTGACTTGACAGGCTTAAAACATAAAATATATGTTTAAAGCATATAAGGCATAAAATATTAATGGATTTATATTTGATGGATTTAATTAACTTAAGAATTAAATAGACTCCAGAACTATTATCACAGGTACTTGTCAAATTTGTATTTAACATTATTAAATCAGTTGTTGGGGAAATGGTTCCTTTAAAGTAGTATATAACTATGTTGTACCAGCAATTCTCAAATACAGTTTTTTCATTCTAGAATTTCGAATATTTTCCCCCCACTTCAAGCACTGGCTCGAAGTCTGTTGTTTCTAATAAATATTTGTATGACTCAAGTGTTTTATGAGCACAACTGGCACAATATTTGTAGGAACACAGGAAATGTTATTCAGGTCTATTTCTGATAAATCATTAACCAGGATTGATTCACTCACGGTAATATGCTCTCTGCTCTTATGATAATTACCTATGGATTTTGTAATATGTGCTCAAATTGAATTTCAAAAGGCTATCGTAATGAGAAATATAGCAAACAGAAGGAAATAATAAGATTATACTGTATGTGAAGTGTTTTTTTCTAATGATAATTGTGTTCCAGTATACAGACGTTTCAAGAGCCGTATGAGAAATCCATCACATTTATGGAACACAAAATTGAATAGCGTGCATCATATTAACATGATTTATTTCTCGAATATTATGAGCTAGATGTTTTCTTTGAACCTCATCTACTGTCATTTCTTACGTTTTTTGACCCGTCGTGGTAACAAAATTGTTCTTGAAAGCCTCTGGTGTATGGCAAGTGTTGCATGAGTCCTGCAAGATTTCAACTTGCGTGTTGACTCCATACAGGATTGGAACAAGAATCAAATAATCATTCAATGTTTATTTTTAGGTAAACAATTAATCCTATTCCTGAGTCGGGAGGCTCCTTCATGGGGAGTAAATTACAGCAAGATTTTAATGAGCTTCTTAAGCATCCCTTTTCTTCTTGAAAAGCTATAGATTCAAAACCAGAGCTTCCCCATAGAAACAGGGAGCTCAGTGTTCACACGTTCTTCCCAATTTAACTAAGAATTGGCCGTTGTCTGTGAAAGAGTTGCCTGAAAAATTACACCAGCCCATCCTCTCCAGGGATTCAACTAGACCCTTCGATCCCATTGTAGGCCGGCACAACAAAAGCCTCTAGTCCTAATTAAATATATTCATCTTCGGCCTACACTATAAGCCTTACTCCCCAAACATCTCAGCAAATAGGCCATGGTTACTTTCATGGTCAGGCAATTAATTAAAATATGTAATGTGGCTGTCTTATCAGTGATTAATAATTAGGTTGTCAAGTTGGTAGTCTGTGTCCATGTAGTTTTTGTGTCCTTTCTGTCTTCATCTCTCCTTGGTGGACATGATGTGAACTAGTAAAGTAGGGATGTTGGAAGTTTCAGTACTCTGGTACTAAACAACTTTTATTTTGGTCGTAGTTCTGAATACATCTCAGTTTGGTTCCATTTGATAGGTATTCGGCTGATTTGTAACATTTGCCAGCTGTGTTTAAGATCATTCTCGGTTTAAAATGTTTGTTAACATCAATAATTATTGAACTTCACTGAAAAAAGTTTTTGTTTTATTAACAACAACAAAAATATGAACAATTGCACATAATGTTTACTCAGTATAATGTATTTATGTTCTAGTTGCAATTTATGTTTACTGAACAAACAATATTTTTATACGTTAAAGATTCATGCTTTAAGTTTGTGGCAAGGGGGGCGTGGTTTAGTGATGTCTGCACCGGGGAGGAGAGACACGGGAAAGACGGTGAGTAAGTAGGTGAATTGCAGATTAAGATCACTTGCGTCTCATTACAGTGATTGGTGAGGAGACAGCATAAAACCAGCCAGTCTCAGAGGGAAAGGCTGAGAGAGAGACGGACTGGGAGACAGCAAAGCAGTGTGAACAAGAGAGCGTGAAGTCTACACAGTGGATACACGTCGACAGAGTCTGGATAATCGGGAGGTTAGCCGAGCAGATGCTGATTGAACCAAGCCCGGAGAAATCCAAAGACTTTCTGAATTTATTTCGAGTTTTATTGCGCAGTGGCGCAACGTCGAGTTGATAATAAAAGTATTCTTGTCTCCCAGTCACGCCGACCCCGCCTCCTTTCTGCCTCCGATCTACGAACCTTACTACAGTGGTGCCGAAACCCGGGAAGAAAGGAAACTCATAAACCAACACAAAAACTTAACAAATAATCAATTAAATGAAAGCACCTAACAAAATCAAGAAACAAGAAAAACAAGAACAATCTACTTGACAGATTCAAACTCGACCAAAACTTAACTTGAAGACAGACCAGGGGCAGCAGGACAAGACGGGGATGAAAACAAACGATCCAGCACAGGACAGCAAACACAAGGGCATTAAAGACGAAGAAATGGGATGATGAATAAGGAAAAGAGGGGGCGGAGCAAAGGAGGACGGGAGAGCACATGGCCTCCAAAACAAAACACAAGAAATGGGGCTGTCATGATCCGTCGGCCAGAACAAGAGAAATAACTGCTAGGAAGGCAGGATCATGTCAGTACCCCTCCCCAAGAGACGCCACCTGGCAGGAAATATCTTCTGGGGGCCTGCTGAAAGGAACACACTTGAGGCCCGGAACAGGAACACACTCAGATGGTCCTAAACAAGAACAGATGTCAGAGGGCCTGCACCCAGGGAAATCCCCTGGGGGGCCCACAGATAGGAACACACCAGAGGGCCCGCGCCCAGGAATGTCCCCTGGGGAGCCTGAATACAGGACATGCACTGGTGGCACAGAGACAGGAACAAATTTGGGAGGGCCACAGACAGGGGCAGACTCTGGTGTGGATCCCAGCGGCATCGACCCTGAAAGGGATCCCGATGGCATCAACTCCCGGAAGGTATATCTACCCTGGAGAGGGACCCCGAGGAGATCCACACTGGAGAGGTGCCCGGCAAGATGTCTGCTAGGTTCTTCTTTGGCTGGATCGTTCTGTCAAGAAGTGCTGACATGAAACAGAACCCAAGTGCAGACAGCTCTCAGTCTCAACAAAAATACATTTTATTTAACATGGAAAAAACATAACTCAAAATCCCTCGAGGGGGAAAACAAGAACAATATACTTGACAAAATAAAACTTGACTAAAACTTAACTTAAAGAAAGACCAGGGGCAACAGGACAAGGATGAAGTCAAACGATCCAGCACAGGACAGAAGACACAAGGGCATTAAATATGAAGGAAACTAAGGGGATGTAACGAGGGTAACAGGTGAAAGGTGTATACTAATAATGGGATGATGAATAAGGAAACGAGTGGCAGGCTAAGGCAGAGGACGGGAGAGCACATGGCTTCCAAAACACAACAAATTGAACTGTCATGATCCCGTCGGACAGAACAAAAGAAATAACTGCTAGGAAGGTGGGATCCTAAGAGAAAGATCTGCTAAATGAAAAACATGTAAATGTAAATAATTCCATTCCTGCACATAAGTAAGTGCAAAATACAGAAAAGTTTTGAAATGTATTTATGTATAAAACATTTGTACTGACAAGTACTAAATTACAATATTCATAATCATAATGTTCTGCTGATTTGGGATGTTTTTAGACCATTTGATCAAGCTCTCTCTCTCTATCGCTCTGTGTATGTACTAATACCTTAATGAAGCCTTGCATGAAAGCAAATTCATCCTCACTCTCATTACCCCAGCATGGGGCCTCTTTCACAAGTAATGAATTTAAATATTCTCATGCCTAGCAAAGGTTGACAGACATACCAATCACATAGCATTCAAAATGATATTACCTCTCACATTTGTTCTCATTTAATCTTATGCCAGTTTAAAGCCACAGACTCGCTGTGAAAGGAGAATTGATCAGATAAGCGTGTCTTTCATGCCTTACGCCCTGTTCGCACCGCCAGCGACTGGCAACAACATAGCGACATGATCTCATTCATTTCAATGGCAGCTTAGCGACAGCCGATGACACGAACGACAGTGACCATTGGCGACAGGAAGTGGGCGTGTCTAGAGATCCAACAAATTTGAGAATTGCACAACTTTATGCCAATGACAAGCAACTTTAGGGAGTGACTACCAATGGGAGTTTAAAAATAATTCTCATCAACATTTACCGCTCTGTGCTCTTGCTTGAACTCCACAAACTTCTTAGCAATAATATTTTCCTCTGGGCCGCAGAGAAGCACAACACAACGGGCAAAAGAAACTCAATCACCCAGAGGTTTTGTGTAGACATTTCTGCAAATGCTTCTGCTGGCTATATCTGGCAAGATTGAGGTGGGTACATGAGTCCTTAGGGATGAGTCCCTCAGGGATCTGCGAGGTACAAATTAAACTGCTGGGTTAAAGAAAACCTAACACTGGGCCTAAGAGCATAACTCTTTAACTGGCGTGAGTGGGGCTGTAAAACGCGAAAACACTTTGGCCTGGTTTCAAAGATAAGGCTTAAGGCTAGACCCAGACTAAAATGAAAGCTTGAGCTTTCTTAACTGAAAATAAATGACCCTGACATATATAAAATATGTTAGTGGCATTGTTTTTTCTCAAGATGCATACCAATGTTGTTTTTATTTCAGGCATTTGAACGACTTAAATATCCTAATTTAACAAAGGCATAGCCCTGGTTTAAGATAAGCCTTGTCAGTGTAACCAGGCCTTAATCAGTTACTTTTACTCAAAGTTACTTTGTGCAGCTGTAAAAAGTCAGAGGAGACCTGGCCCTCCCAACCGAGACTGGTTTGTTCATCATCATAGTTTTGGTTCCTCGCCACTAGGCTGTGTTGGCTTGCCGGGAGATTGCTGATAATAGATTAGCTCAGGGTTCTGTAAATTCCATTACTCTTTCTATACCATCTTTTGTACTGTATTTTACCTTTTGCTGTGTTTTTGGGTTGTTTTTTTTCCTGTAAAGCTGCTTTGAAACAATGCAACATTGTAAAAAGCGATAAAAAAATAAAATTTAGTTTAATTTATTAAAACGCTACAAACAAACAGGAAGAAAAATGGAAGTAAAATGGAAGAGCTAGAGCAAAACTGACTATTGTTAATCTAGTTTTGTGCACTTTGCATATTTTTCTGTTGATGCAAGAACTGCCTTTTAATAAAACTTGTGAACTTGTTAAAGAACAATGAACAAAGAATCTCAATTAATCGCATTAAGGAAACAAGATTGTGTTAATTATATACATATGCCTGTCATGATTCTACCTCTCCATGTCATGTCTTTCTTGATCTTATGGCAGAGTCATGACAAAGCCTTTGGTTTTGTGTGGAGATAAACATATTATTGTCAATTATGACTTAATATGCGTTCACTTCGGTCTCGTATTTGGCCCCGCCCCTCTTGTTCCTAGTTTAGCTTTCCACCTGTGTCTCATTACCCACACCAGCCCATTGTTATCTTCATTTGTTAGTCTCCCTTTATAATGTCCTCATATCTATCATCCTGTGCCTGTTTGTTTTGATACCAAGCCTGGTCTTGTCACTGTACCTTGTTACATCCTTGAGTAATAGTCTATCTAGTATATGTCTGTTAATGTTAAGTGGTTTGTTATTCAAGTTAGTAGTTTATTGTTCCTGTCGAGTCTGTTATTTATATTCCCTGTGTCATTGTTATTATATCCCCGCGTGGGATTTTGCCTCATGTTTTCATATTAAAAGTCATTGCTTCCACCACCTCCTGTCTGCAATTGGGTTCTCTTCTGTGCATAATCCTGACATATGCCTATGTACTGTGCATATTAATTTTGTATTTATAAACACATACATGTGCATATTTAAGAAAATTGTGTTTATATATATAGTTTATATACAATTAAAATTACATATAAATATATACATTCAAATATTTCCTTAATATGTACAGTATACGTGTATGTGTTTATAAGTAGAAAATAAATATGTTTTATATGTTTATATTTTTATGCTTTATAAACAAACTTTTATACTGGATAATCATTCTGTAAAGTTATATAATTTTGCATTTATAGGGGACAGGACAGAAGAGAGCTGACAGGAAAGCGCAGGGCAGAGATAGGGACCATAGGGCTCGTCATCGGACTGTCAAGACGGGAATCAAACTCGGGTCACAGCGAGCGCAATGGCGCCACATCTCATTGCACTAACCACCGGGCTATTGGCGCCGATGCAATGGCTCATTTACAGGAAAAGCCCTATTCTAAAATGTTATCTCTAATCTAGGTTATTTCTGACAAATTTTAGGTAACTGTCTTGAAATCGCAATGTTCAGGTTTTTATAATTTATAAGATATATTTATAAAATTTTCTTCATGTTTATGCCATTTTCTGTGGAAGAGTGTTGATGTAGATTGGTAGATTGCATGCCTTGGTTCAATCTCGAGCATCTCCAAGAACTGTCCTGTCTGAAAGAGAAGTTGATCAGCCTTATTGAGACTTGACCTACTCTACACGTCAAAAGTTTTAGAACACTTTCATATGAGAAGTTATAAATCGAAACATAAAAATAATATTTTAGCATCTCTTGCCTAGATTGAGATTATATTTAAACAATATTGAAGTAGTTCCCATATATTCTGTGCTCGTATTGACAACTCTTTTTTTTATCTAAATCATACATGTTAAAGAAATGTTTATTAAATACCATTTTAGTTTGTAGTGAAAAAAGCTTTTTATTAGCACAAATACATTTTTGTCTATTAAAACTAATTTCAGTCATTTAAGCATATACCTTTAAATCAAAACCTTTAAGCATCAGAAACATTGGACTAGTGTTTTTAAACTTTGGCCGGTAGTGTACGTGTCTTCCAATATTTCCGTTCCTGTAGCTCAGCTAATGGAATGTTGGTAAGCAAAAGGAAGTGAGATTTAATCCCAGGAAACACACAAACTGATACAAAATAGTAATGATTAGGCACGCTATTAAATAGCACAGCAAAAAAAAATTAATGTAGATCATGACTTTGTTTAGCCGTTGTTACTATGTTGGACCGTTGGGAAAGACCACTTCGTCTTTAAAGCTCCATTAGAAGAAAATCTTTAAACATTGAAAAAATGACCTACTTCAATCTCCATTCTGTTCTTGTTAATGCCTGAATAAGTCACAATGAAGGCCAGGGACCCAGCTCTTCATTCGTTGCTTCTCTCTCTTTGTTTAATCGCTCTATTTATCAGTCAGCGTCAGTATTTAACATCAACACTGCATGTCTGTTTCAACCACACCTCACGCTCTCATGTTGTTCAGGAATAATGAAGTCGGCGGTCGACGCCACGGTCGGTACAACACATTCATAGCATGTGGGCCTAGAATGAGACGGATCCCAATGTCACCTTCATGAGAACTCAGCAGTGCCTGGCGCTATTGGGAAGCCCACATGGCGATCTCCCACTGCCGCGAGACCGAGTATTAGCTCATGAATAATTTCATGCACGCTAACACGCTGATTTACCAGCTCCTTTACAGTTCCTACCTCAAATATTTAGCTATGAATAATACTTGCATGTCAGTATGTTTTTTTGCATTCTGAACACTGACTTTCACATGTTCCTTTCTATGAAATTATTTGTTATTCTCAACGTAATCTGGGGTCAAAAGAGACTCATTTTTTGCGTAAGTGAATTGTTTATTCGAATGCCCAATTGAAATTCTTCCATCAATAACTCATCCTTCAGTTTTGTGAAGCTCATACAACTTTCTTTTCTCTTGGAAAAGAAGAAGAGAATGAACACCGGATTGAAGTTATACACACGAGTAAACGATTACAGAATTATGATCTTTGGGTGAACTGAACCTTTAAGGGGAAGCTTTAGCCTCATTGTACTGCGTTATTCGATTTCCACATTTTAATAAGCTCGGAATTTAAGCAAATTAATTTTTACCACAGGGCCACCTGCGATATGAAAGCGCGAGTTTCTCTGAAGTCAGATGAGCTTCTGAAAAGAGCCAAATGCGAGTTGAGATGCGGACGGAATGCAATTAGCAGACTTTTCATGAAGACTTAAACAAATGTGGAATAAGACTGGCTGGGTGATTAGTCTCGGTTTGAATGTCCCTCATGCCTCTCAGTTACATTTCCCAGACGAGACACGAGACGGTCGCTAACTTGGATCGAAGGAGTGCCGTAGTCAGGATTATGTGTCAATTTGCCACCCAGCTGCGGGAGCAGTGTGTCCCTTGCCGAGCATGACTAGCTCTAATTAGGCCATGCTACCAATTACTGCTGATCCCAAGTCAGTACGAACAGCGAGGAAGACGGGAAAGAGCTGTCGTGCAGAGAATACACCCTTTGTGTTTCGCTGTTTTCTTTACCCGATTGTAGACGTGTGATGGTATCGATTTCTCACATCACGGTAATTGCGATTGAGTTTATTGCGATTCATGTTATAATCGTGGTACTATTGAATTTAATAGTCAGATAGGATCACTGTCATCAATGGCAACACTTCACTTTTGTTTTTTGTTTTTTATTTATTGGTTGCATTAAAAAGATATCAGCATTCTTTAGAACATAAATTCTGATCTAGACCAATCAGGTTACCAGTTTTATGGTTTACCTCGGTTTGAAAGTCACTGTTTTAAAACAACTAAAATTTTTGGTAATGCCCCGTTTTTCACATCTCAGAACATGACGGAAGGTGCAATAATCCATCAGATGTGTGCAGCACAAGGGTAACACTGGATTCACGTGGGGCGTCAGTGTCAACGCTTCTTATTTACTTTGAATAGGTGACGTCATGCTTTGCCGAACTGAATTGTGGGTCCGTCAGCGTCGCTTCTCTAGCGTTGCTTGTGACAAGAAGTTGAACATTTCTCAAATTATCAAGCACCAACGCAGGCGTCAGCCAATCAGATTCCCTTATGCAAATAATCTAGTGCATGCACTAGTCAATTGTGTCATGCAAGACCGGAGGATAATTTGATTGGATGTTGTCACTATGACAATCGCGTGTGCCACGCTTCATACACGCACTCCATCAAGCGTTGATGCTGACGCCTCGTGTGAATCCAGCGTAACTTCGACCACTCCCCCTGAGGATTTATTTTAACTAAGAATTCACTTACTTATTTTTTTATTATTTAAGCTGACATATGTTTATTATTCTTCCAAATATTCAACATGTTCCATAAAAATAAAATATATATTATTATATTATTAAATGACATTTTTCAGAGCTGTAGTCTCATTACTGTAATACTATTAAACCGTGGTATTTTTAGTTATCCTACCGCAAAAATATCCTACCGGCCCACGCCTATATTTTCATCGTAGGTTTTGTTTTCTTTTCATAAACACAAGTTGTGTAAGAGCTTCTGAATCTTGACTTATTGATAAAAACTGATTTTGGAGCTGAAGTGTAAATTACTTGAGGATTTTTGCTATCAAGTACATTTAAAAGTATTGAATTTGTGTGTTTTACTTTGGAAAATGTGTACTTGCTTTGAGTAGATTAGAAAGCATACATCAGACTCGACTAGATTTGATAAATAAATGTTGACGTTTATTTAACAATGTGCTTTTATGTCGTTTCAGTAAAAATATTTGAGTAATAATAGTCAAGTACTGGATTTGAAGTACCTAAGTATTAAAGATTTATAAAAATGTATTGGAGTAAAAAGTATGATGGTGAAACTCATTGGGGTTGGAGGTAGAACATTTCCACATGCACACGCACAAAGTTATCAAATCAGTTGTTGGGCAAATAGTTCCTTCAAAAATAATATTATTTATAATAATAAATATTTTGTACCAGCAATATCTCCAAATACTCTTTTTCGCTGTAGACATTTCAAATGCGGTAGTGATTTGCATATGTCAGCGGTTCACAGATTACCAGAACTTTTTCCCCAATTCAAGCACTGTGTTATATTTGAAATGTACTTGAGAGTAAAATACTCAAGAACCTCACACCTTTGTTTTAGATAAATAACAACAATCATGTTTTCCAAAGTTAATATTTGTATTAAGTGTGCTCGAATGTTAAATGTGTGTGAAATCATTCATGTTTAACAGGGTTGACATGATCTGTTATTACATGTAGGCTAATCTTCAAAAGGATTTATGAAGTTCCGTTTATTTGTTTGCAAGATATGTGATGTCATGTATGTAAGGAAGTTGTATTCACCTACATGACTCTGTATAGTGGGGTTTGTTTTGTACAGCACAATCCGAGCAATTTTCATGCGGCTCTTTCCATACATAATTTAGGTGGTCGTGTCGCAGATGATGTACTGTACATTATCCCGCATTTTACAAGACTTCTTGCCACACAAGTAATTGGACACAGAATATTGATTTAAGATTACATATGATATTAGGGGCTATATGACATGAAACATTTAAGTAGCACCGGTGAGGAAGCCCAGACGAGTGCTCTGATTTCACTTAATCCCGGATACGTGGTGGTAATGAGACCGCAAGATGATGCGATTGATCAATCGGAATTGAGTTTAGTAGCAGAGAGTAGCGTAAAATTGATTGTTCCTCTTTGCCAAAGACCTCAATCAATTATCTTTTAAGCATAAGGAATATATTTTATTTTTACATTATGTATTTATTTATGTGAATTTATACACAGCCAGACCAATCGGGATCCAGGATCAAAGCTATTCATTGTTATTCCTAATGTCACATTGATTATGATTTTCATCTCTACTTCTCTTTATCAATGTTTATGAACCTGTCTCTCTCCCTGTCTGTCTCTCTGCAGGTAGCCAGACTCAGTTTCCCATCACTCAGAATGTGACCGTGGTAGAGGGCAGCACGGCCAACATGACCTGTCGAGTGGACTATAATGATAACACCTCCCTCCAGTGGTCAAACCCAGCACAACAGACCCTTTTCTTTGGGGACAAGAAAGGTGGGTGGATGCCAGGATGTGCAGTAAATCTGTGTGGTGAAGTGAGCCGGCTGCAGAAGCGCAGTGGGTTACTGGGTCGGGGCGAGAGGAAATGTGCTGTGTAAGGACGAGTTTGGGTTCAGGGTGGACGTTGAGTAATGAGTCTAAATCTGTCTGGCTCTCTCTATCTGCCGGGCACACAAACAAACCAATCGATTCTTCGATTCATAGCATCCACATCAGCGCTGCCGTAACAAAAGCAATTTAGCATCATTAATGGCTCATTGGTGGAGAAATATGTAGTGTTGCTTTGAAAGAGTTTTGAGATGTGCTCAGTCAACATTGTTTATTTGAAGCTGAATGCTGATTGGACCTGTTGTAGCTTTCCTGGTGCTCAGTGGTCAACAACGCAAGGTTGTGGGTTCGAACCCAGGGGATTGCAAATACCTATGTAAAATGTATGGGGTAAAGCAATGTAAGTCGCTTTGGATAAAAGCGTCTGCCGAATGCCTAAATGTAAATGTAAAACAACAGCATATATGCTGGTTTGGCATGTTTTGATGCCAGTTTAGTGGTTTGTGCTGGTTTACGCTGGTCATGTGCTGGTTTAAGCTGGTCCTTAGCCGGTCATCTGCCAGTCCATTGCTGGTTTAAGCTGGTCAGACCAGCTTTGAAACGTACGTAACCCAGCATATGCTGTTTTTTTTTCAACAGGGCGGTGTTTGATGACATATTATATTAGTTATATTATGTTCATATTATATTCTGTGAATAAGTATTTTATTTATCGAAATTATATGGTTTATTTAGACAATTTTGAACAGTAAGCATTTTTGTTCTTATCCAAAAAATCTGATCTAGGTCTCAATTGATGTAACTGGATAGTTAAGTATGATGTTTACATCCGTAATGTGACATCTTTCTATTTCATTTAACAACAAAAAAGCAGAACTGAACTCGATATAATCCATCTGGAATTGGTTGAAAAGTCGCTTCAGAGGCAAGACAAGTTATTACAGGACATTTTGAGGAAAGATTATGAAGGCAAACATTTTGTTCTTTGGAATAACGTGTGCAGTCGAATCGTTCGTGGCAAGACTGCAGCACACGCGAAGAAAGTAAATAGGGTCAATTTTGATTTCACGTTATCAGAACGTAGGCAGGAGATGAAAGTAGATTCCGTTTGGTATTTGACGTGGGTAACAGCGGGGCTTTTGTCTGAGACGCAGTCTGAACGTTTGTCTGATAATAAGTCGCTTCATTAGTCTGCAGCAGTCACTGACATTTAAGATTAAGTTGGTGGGCGTGTGTGTGTTTTTGCGTGAGTGCGTGTGTGCATGTGTGTGTGTGTGCGCAACTGAGAGAATGTATTAAAGATCTATGCATGCAGGAATTTTCTTAGTTTGTCTTGAGGGGGAAAAAACACGGTCACATTTTTGTTCTTCAGCAGAAGTTTCTCTTCTTTAACCTTCTTTATATATCTTATAGTGTTTGTCACCATGTTATTGTCAAGTATGACAGTGTTAAAAAGACAGCCTGTTTGATGTCGCTGAAGTGAAAAAAGCCGTAAAATTGGGCATTAATAGTTAACATTTTGTTTTGTTATCCACACGAAACAATTATATGGCTTGAGAAAACTTCTTTGATGTGATTTTTTTGGCCTTTCTTTGCTTGATATCACCAGTCCTTATTCACTTTTATTGTATTGAAAAACATTTCAAGTAAAATCTATCTTTCTTCAGTGAAACACAAAATATGTCATATGTTAAAATGTTAATTTGGCATAGATTATTCAAGTTTTATTCTGTTTAGCTCAAAAAACAATGCTTGGATGTGCATTTTTTGACCTTTCTTTGCTTGACACCCAAAGGCCCTATTCACTTTCATTGTATGGAAATTAACATTTTGCATTAAAAAACTATTTTTGTGTTCCACTGAAGAAAGAAAAACATTAATATTGAAACTTGGCATAAATGGCTTAAAGTTTAGTCTGTAAAACAATTATATGGCTTCAGAAAACTACTTGGATGTGAATTTTTTGGCCCTCCTTTTTTTACGTCCCCTGTCCCTATTCACTCTTTATGTATGAAAAAAACATTTTGCATAAGTTCCACTGAATGATGTTATAGAGAATGTTAAGATGTAAATTTGGCATAAATTAATTCAATTTGATTGTGTTAACCATACAAAACAATAATATGGCTCGAGCAAAACGGCTTGGATTAGATTTTTTGTCATGATTCAGGAAGAAGAACCCAATTGCAGGCAGCCGTGTGAAGCATGAAACTTTAATAAACAAACAAAATACTCACAAAGGGGAAAATAAAACAAATAAACGAACTTGTAAGAAAAGACCTCCCACAAAGGGGTCAAACAAGAATGCAGGATAACTTACTACTAAATGTTAGAGACTAGACTAAATAATACAAATGACATCAAGAATAAGGACAAGGAAATCCAAATACTAGGTACTCCAAACGAGACGAGGAAAAACCGAAGGCTTTGTCATGACTCTGCCACAAGATCAATAAAAACATGACATGGAGAGTCAGAATCATGACATTTTTGGCCTTTCTCTGCTTGACCTCTCCAGTCCCTATTCACTTTTCGTGTATGGCATTTAGTCTAAAAAAACTTGTTACTTTTTAAGCATTTTACACAAACAAATTGGCATTTGATCTTAAATAATCAGATTGCTAGACTAAATTCTGAAAATAAACAAAAGACCCCTCAGCAAAATTATCCGTTGATCATCTTGGCAGCGAGAAGGCTTTTTCATGCACAGGCTGGACTCAAACTATGCGTTTTTGCAGTTTGTCGTGTTTTCCGTCCTTCCCAAGTGAACGGCATTCGCCTGTTTTTGGCAAGCCACTCTGACTGCACAGAAAACGGTTAGAAAGCTTGTTTTTCTCCATGTTTGCAAACACCCCGGCACCGGAGTCTGGCACGGTCACCGCAATAGCCATGAGGGACAGACAGACCAGCCTAGGGGGTTTAACGTAACGCTGACACAGATTGGACAAAGTGAGCGAACTCGGAAGATCTGCCAACATTCTGCCTGCGTTCCGCCAACATAATGCCCTGTTGGAAGCCGTCCTTCACTATCTCTTTTGAAGTGGACAGATGTGCTGTTATTGAGGGCAAAGGAACTGTAGGAAATGGCTCGGTTAAAATTGTACATCAACTTCGGCAGATGTTAATTAAGATAATTGTTTGGAGTAGTATTGTAATAGAATGGGCGGCTCGGAAGTTTAGTGACCTGTAGGATAAGTAATTGTATTTTCTGGAAGAGGAATTGTATTCGGTGTGTTGGCAACCATTAATTGCCTTGAGGGAACAGACGCATGGGACATTTCGTGTTTGTCATAGCCGCTGATCCTGTGGGGAAATACTGTATAATCTAATTCATTTCTTTGCCATTCATTAAATGATGTGCTGACTTTGATCACTGCTGGACATTCAGACATCATTTTCAGTCAAATATAAAGCCTACAGTATATGATTTTGTTTATTTGGTCGTTGTTTTTTCCTGTTGCACTGAAATTCCAATTGAAGGTGCTATAAGCGATTTCCATTTGTTTGGTTCCTGTGGGCGCGATGTGATAAAAAAACAGTTTTTCACACCAACAGTGATATCCACAATGATAACTGTAAAGGTTGAAGTTCAGCTAATAAGATGTTGACAGGCAAAAATCCATTCAATTGTAAGGCATGGTGCATTTAAAATGTGCAACTGCAAATTGTTCATGTTAAACGTAACGTTATCATCCATTGGTTCGGATGCTTATATCCTTATTGTTTAGTTTATTTGTTATTTATGTTGTTTGTACCTCGAAATATTAAATGCATTTATTAGACACGTTATATTGCAAAAATTAAAGTGTCAGAACAAAAGATGCATTTTCTATCTAAAAGCGAATGCTCACCCAGACCTGCCTTAAACCCCTCGTGTAACCACACCCCCACAAATCTACATCAGTTTCGTAGTATGATTTGACTAAGACCACCCAAATGTATACGCAAGAAAGGTGGGTGTACCTGTCAGTACAATTGCTTTGGAACCCGATGTTAAAAAAATATGTTTAGAAGTGTAACTTTCCATCACACGCTTGCAGTATTCGACCAATCACTACGCACTGGTTAAATGGCCAATCATAGCACACCTCGCTTTTCAGAGCGTTGAGCTTCATTTTTGAACCTTAAATCCTGCATACACATAGCATTACATCTAAACAGACGATAATATTAGTTTTAGCCGTGACATATTACCCCTTTAATTGTAAGCGTGACCTATTGTTGCGTGGCAACAGCAGACGCCAGGATAACGCAAACACTTTAGAATAAAAGAAAAAAACTGTTTTCCACCTGGTTTAAGATGTGAAATGTGAACGCCACCTTAATGTGCTATAGTGCTATTTGTATGGATCTAAGACTTGAATCTGGATCAGATTGATTCTGTAAAAACCTGCGAAACAAATTGACATATCAGAGCTCAGCAAACTGGTAAGCAGTAAGAAAGACACTTTTATACATACTGTCTGTTTGTGACCCTTCTCTCTCGTGTAAGAATAGAATAATAGTGTGACTGCACAGAAAGCGCAGACTGATCCCCTTACGGGTATTGCCTGGAAGCTCAGAGACAGGTGTGATGTCTCAGGGTGCCTGTTTGAGTCATAGCTGTCAGGTAGTAGAAACATTTCACGTTTGGTGTTCCAAATTACTTATAGCACCTTTAAGTGAAGCAACAATCAACATTTAAGTGCATCAGACATTGTTTCCCGTGTGCGTGATTCCTCTGAGCTGCCTTTTGTCCATCATTAAAAAGTGTGTAAACCCTTTTTACGCTCTTGACATAAATTGACATCTACGGTGCTGCGGTTGTCTAGGGGATCTTTTATATACTATCATCGTATGTCACACTAGTAGCCTTATGCAATATGTCTGTTATTACTTCATATGATAGGTACGAAGTGATAAATGGACAGGAAGTGACCGGGGTAGGTCTGAGGAAATGACTCAAACCCACACCACCGTACCTTCAATAGGGTTCAGTTACAAAATGATTCCCCATCTCACAGAGTCAACCAAAGACCACAGCGATGTCTCATATTATACATTATTTTATTATTTGCATATCTTTAATATGCATGCTGCATTTTCTCAGAGGTTGCTGTGCTTTATTTCAAAGGGAAATATAAAGCTGGCATGTATGCTACCTGTAAACTCTTTCATTTAAACACAGAGGTCTCCAGAGGGACTCATAGTGTTATTGTCAGCAGTGTACTGGTGGCGTGAGTGGGCAGATGTGGTGTCAGGAGAATTCAGGGCCGTGGCGAGAGATGAAAGCTAACAGAGAGAGAGAAGGGAGGGGAAATTGGCTGCAGTCACAATTAGGTCTGTGAACCGAGACTGAAGGATTGTCAATCTCGAGTGGCTTTGGGGAATGAATGGCCTCGTCTCAAGTGACCAGAGACTCTATTGGACACTTTCAGTTTTAAAGGACGATGGACTTATGGGTGCCAGATCCAGCATCTATTAAAGGGACAGTTCACCCTAATACACTACAAATTCTGTCTTCATTTACTCACCTTCAAGTTTGTTCCAAATCTGTATACATGTCTTGCTCTGATAAACACAGAGAAAGATATTTGAAAGATGGTCATAACCAAACAATTCTTGGCCACCATTGACAACCGCAGTATATAAACAGCTCTGTTCTGTTCAACACGAAAGAAGATATTTTGAAGAATATATGACAACAAAGAGTTCTGAGACACTTTTTCAATACCATTGTCATTTTGTAGTCAATGATGTATCAGAACAGTTTTTAAGCATTCTTCCAAATATCTTTCTCTTGGTTCAACCAAACAAATAAAGATTTAGAACAACTAGAGAGGGAGTAATTCACGACAGATTATTTTAACTGTCCCTTTAAAGTGTGTTTTTCATTTCGTATTTATGCTGTATTCCTGTTATGTCTAATAAATGTTTAATTTTAAAAAATGAGGTAATTATATGCAAAATTCTTGTAAAATTGCAGAAATGTGCATAATGTGTTTGACATCCATTTAAAAGTAGTGATTTGATGACAGTATATGATTCTTTTCTTGGAGTTTTTGTCACAGATGAAAGAAGCAGCAAAATTTTGCAGATAATATCAAAATAATTTTATTTACACATACAGTATGGATATGTCTGACAATTTTTACCCAAAGCAATTTACTGTGCAATCAATCTATACATTTAAACTAGGGGTGTCATACAATTAATCACGATTAATCACATTCAGAATAAAAGTTTGTGTTTACATAATATGTATCTGTATACTGTGCATAATCATTTTGTATATATAAAACCATGCACATACATCAAATATTTAAGAAAAATAAATACATAGATAAATACATGTTTATTTCCTAAATATATATACATGTGTATGTCTTTATAAATACAAAATAAATATGCACAGTACACAGACATATATTATGTAAACACAAACTATTATTCTCGATACGATTAACAGCAATTAATCGTTTGACAGCAATAGTTTTACCCGATTTATAGTTTTATTTTTATATCATTTTAAAAAACTCTACATTCCATTAGGTAGCATTGTTATGCCATAGAGAGCGCATTTCCCCATTTTGTTTTCACCCTTTTATGAAACTATTTACAGACCTCCCTAATAAAACAACTTGGCAGCTCTGTTTCCTCGATTTTTGGGCTGTATTCGGTAACAACAGTCACTGATTCGTCCTTTGGAAATGGCTTTAATCCTCAATAGCTCACAATGACAGCAAGATGCAACTTGAAAGCGATCAGGGTGTATGAAGTGTATATTTTTACGAAGTTGCCGAGGTTTAGTCCATTATTTTTTTATTCTGAATCTCTGGAATGAGGAAATGGAAAATATGATTGCTTAGGCACTCGCCAAAGACACGCAGCACGAGGAGCAGCAAACACGAGTCATGACTAATATAAGAAATACTATAAATTTTAATGAAATTCTTTGGCAAAATCCTAATGATCTAGAATGTATTGGTTTAAATGTGGTTCTATGACCTTAAATGTCTTTTACACTCATGATTATTTATAGAGCAGCTATTTCTAATAATAGTTTTTATGATGAATTTAAGAAGGTACTATGTCAGTGTGATTTTAACAAATGAGTCATTGTTATGGGTGATTTAATATAAACTGGGAGGATAAATCTGTAAGGAAAAATCTTTAAATCAATTGCTGACGGTTTTAATTTGGTTCAAAGTTTAAAAATGATTTAAAATGATTAAAGGACCAACGCGACAAACAAATAGCTCAAGTACCCAAATCGATCTAATATTTACAAATAGACCAGAAAGAATAATGATATTGTTTAATGTGATAACAGGTTTGTCAAATCACAACATGGTGCATATATCCTGAAAATTATCTAGCAAGGGATTTATTACACACACACCAGTTAGAAGGAATTCTTTAGTATTCCAAAAAACAAGCAGGAGGATTTTAAAGTAGCCGTACAAAATATAAACTGGGATGATTTACTATCAAATATAAATTCGGATTTTAATTGTCGAAATCTCTCAGAGAAATTACAATTGACAATTAATGATTTTCCAATTAAGATGATATGTAGGAATAAGAAACAGTCCCTTCCTTGGGTAAATGATAATATCAAGAAATGAATGAAGGAACGGGACACTGCTTTAAAATCAGCAACACGATCAAAGAAGACCCATGAAAGACACACATTTGTAATGTTAATAATATGGAATCAGATAAAAAAATTGACATGTCAAAGTTATGATAGTATATAGCCAATTTGATTAAAAATTAATGATACAATAATAGTGGTTTTAATTTTTCTATTGAGTTCTTAAGTTTGATTAAATCCTATCTATCCACACATTCTCAGTCAGTACAAATTGCTCACCATAAATCCAAATTTTTAAGGTTATGAACTGGTGTTCCTCAAGGGTCCATAGTGGGCCCAATACTCTTTAGCATGTACGTTAATGATTTAACCCACAATGTGTCATCAAAGTAAAATCTTAATGTACGCGGATGATACAGATTTTTGTTAACACATGACAATGTAAAAATGTAGAAGGGGTCGCAAATAAGTTGACTGATGTTATGGGAAAAGTTGCATCTTGGCCTAATCAGTAATTTTAAACTAAATGTATCAAAAACTGTTTGTATGTTTTTCTCCAAAGGAAATAGTACTGATACAAGCAGGAGGTCTACATTACGGAAAATAAGTTTCAAATTGGATCAGATTTTTAGTATTTAGGGGTACATTTTGACTGATGTCTTGGTTTCAAAACCCACTTTAAAAGGTTATGCAAAAACGTTAGGTTTAATATTGTTCATTTAAGGTGTATAAGAAAATCTTTATCAAATGAAGCTGCACAGATATATCTTCACTCAGATATATCTTCACTGACCCAAACACAGAACTTACAGAGTGTGGTTGTAGCTGTATTGAGGCTGCTCAGGGAGTAGCAGCAGAAGAAAGAATTAAGAGTTGTTCTACCACTAAAATAATATTAGAGAGATTATTTTAAATGTCGAAAAACTACAAAGTGTTGCTTTAAAAGACCCTTCTGGATTGATAAAACCATTAGAATACGAGGAGTATGGTACAAAATGGAGACCGTACAACTTGATTGAGATAATTATTTGAAAAAATAAATCTGGCAAACTGCAAGGTATCAGGGAATTAGAAATGTATTTTAACAAGCTCCCTGGAAATAAAGCATGCATTATCAAAAATTTGATCTGTTATTAATATTTTGTTGATCCTTTCCTGTGTTTTATTAAAAAGTCATTCTCCTGGGCCTTGATTAAATAAGCTTTGTGCATGTGATGTGTGCCATTTCCCCCCCAGCCACCTTAAATTCTTCTCAGAGCTGAGCTTGAGTGCGGTACAAGCACAACTACGCAACACGCATAGAAACACTTAAATATTTTTTTATAATATAATCAAATAAAGTACGAAGGCATTTATTTTACAATGTTCAACACAACGTTTGCCAGCTGGAATTAGATGGATGGAATTTTTAAAGGGATAGTTCGCTGAAAAATGTTAATTCCTTTCGTCACTCACTCAAACCTGTACGACTTTCTTCTGTAGAACACAAAAGAAGATATTTTGAATAATGTTGGTAACCAAACAGCATTGAACCTCATTGACTATCATTTAAACACAAAACCACAGAGATATACTTCACAACATCTTCTTTCGTGTCCACAGAAGAAAGAGTCATATACCATTTTTGAACAACATGAATAAAACATTACTGAAATTGTTGGGTGAACTAAAGATGGTTGACCACTTAACCATTTTTGGCTAGACTTTTGCTATTTCTTATAAAATAGCGTCATGATATATAGTTAAGGTTGTACCTCTTAAACATTGCACATGTTGATAAAGTTCAAATCCGGTATCAAATAATTTGCTGCTTTGATTCCCACATGTCACGCTACCATCACTGTGTCCTCGAGGGATGCTCTTAACCTCAGGTTGCTCAAGGGGGATCGTCCGTTTCATGAGTGTAGCGTGCGGTGCTCTAGATAAAAGCATCCGCTCATCTGATGCGGTTCGCCAGGCGTACGAGCTTGCCGCGTATCCATTTTAGCCCGAGGCCATTAGCAAGGAAACGCCACAATGATGAGTCGCCACCACTGGAAAATCGATAAGCACCATATGTCTCCCTTATCTGTGCGCTATTAATGCAATGCCAGCGCATGATTCATCATACTCCAGCTGAATAAATTAGAACGTATACGCTCTACTGTAACATGATGTAAAGACCCCACCTTTGGGAAAACAACACCTGCTGACGGGATTCATTTTGCACTTGGTAACGAGAGCTCTGGATCTATTTTTTGTGAAGTGGAAGCTCTAGGATCTTGACGCTTTGTTGTATACATCATTTCTTGTTGTGTTTGGGTATGTAGGTATATAGATGTAGATGTCTTGTCGTATTGTTGATGGTGTTGGTTGTCATTTTGCTACACACTGCTTTTGCTACTGGCTTATGACATTCATTAGGGACGTTCAGCTCAAATTGCAAAAGGTCAAATTGCAGACTGAGCTCTAAATTGGCCTACGGCAATCAAAATGTTGTTATGTTTTAAATTACAGCATTAATGGACTAGTTAAATCGCTCATTAGATGAAAACATGCAAAAGCCCAGCAAAATGCACCCGGCTTTATGGGAAAAAGGCTTTTTTTGCACTACTGTGCACAGGGACATGGCACAATCTTCTTGTTATGCTCATGGTGTAGAGTTATCACAAAATTGTGTTTTTCCCTCAGGTTTTTTGAAGGGTCTATCTAATGTTGCTGTCTTGCGTGCATTTTTAGCTTGTACTGTATCAGCACATTGTCCTCTGTCGATTCGAGCTCGTCCCTAGCGTACAATGGAAGCCATCATGATTTATATTAGTATTCACTGCTGCGGGCCAAAAAATGTGAGAATTCACGCTTTGATAATTTACTTTCTGCGGAGCGAATTCCTATTCGGGAAAAAGGAAAAAGTCCTTTGCACATTACATACGCATTGCAAACCAGTTGACTAAGCTACTCTTAGTTTGTCAAATTCTACAACTGAGCTGCATGTGGTTGTCTACAGTATAGTACATCATGCCGTGCGTCTTTAAAACTCGTAATTATGCATTTTCTATACGAGCATATAACATAGATGGCATGTTGTGTTAATGATCTATGTGAATAAACACACAGAAATGAGTTCATTGACTAAACTCAGTATAGATGTAAGCTATTGTTAAAGGGGTAGTTCCCCCCAAATTCAAAATATTTACTCTCATGTTGTGTGAACTGTATCTGTTTCTTATGGGGGACACTAAAGAAGATATTTTAAGAAATGTGGTTTTATTTCCAAACAATTGAAGTTAATTGGGGTCAGTGTTGTTTGGTTACCAAGATTCTTCAAAATGTCTTCTTTTTCAGGTTTAAAGTAAATAAGGAATAAATAATTAAACTAAAAATGACCCGACACACGGAGCTTAACTAGATGTCAAATGAATTGAGAAATAAAAGCCGATATAAGACATAAAGGACGGAAATGGCACCACTAAGCAAACTGGGGGAAAAAAGTTGTCATAAGTGTTGTTTTTCCGCATTCCACTTCAACACTTATAGTGTTAAGGCTTCAAATTTTGAAAAACATTTCCTTTCTATAAAGAAAGCTTATCACACCAAGCCTTCCAATAGGAAGGCAAGTAAAACAACTTATTCACATCTAACATTTCTACACTTAGTTAAATGTCATTTTTAAAGCCCAGCACCTCACATAGAACCTAATGGGCAACTAATGGGCTCCTATCATTAAAGCATTATCAGTCGATAAATGAAATCTAAAGTGCCTTGTGACATTTCAGAAAGTATTTTTTGTAGCATAGCATTAAGTATACTGTGAGGCTGAGATAAGGGCTGTTTTCTACTATGGCTGTATTATGTTTATCAGGGTCTGTGTTGTCAATATGGTTGGTTATTAACAAATGACCATTTGTTTTTGTGCTGTGCACAGTGGATGGTCATTTCTTAAACAACTTAAGTCACCGTCAGCCATCACACTGTCCTAATCCATTAAAACACCTGTAATTTGAGGGGAATGCTTAAAAAGTCTCCTTGCTGTTTTCTCATGGAAGATTGAACAAACAGCCAATAGTGTCTGACGAAACTAAACTCTACGTGTTTGCATATTCCGTGCACAATTGCCATCTCTGAATAATCTGTAGATATTGTGTGTTCTGCATCTCAAATTCATGCGCTTCTAGTGAAACGCAGCTCACATAAAAGCTGTGTTCTTAGACTGACCCAAAAATGTCTCGTCTTGTGTTTTGATATAGCAACAAGCTTGATGAACAAAGGCCAATTCTGTCTGATGCGTCGTAAGAAACTAAACCTTAGAGATTCCTCAAAGAGAATTACGTTTGAGCTGAGCTGTTTTCTATTCTGGTGCTGTGCCCCATTGTTGTCTCTGAATGTGTAATGTAAGATTTGACCTGATATGACGCCGCATGACTCTGCCTTATAGTATTCCCACAACATCCTCGCAAATGTCCAGATGTCACCAAGTCCCAGTTTATCTCCTGCACCTGGCTTGTGAGATCTGTTTAAACCTCTAATCACTGCCCACCTGCAGTTGAGCACTTTCTTGGCCCATGAGAGCCGCTAGGAATGAACTTCCTGTCTGCAGAATCGTATCGCAGCAATAATCACAGCCTGTCCAGAAAGTGACCAATCACAGATGGTTGTTGGAGTGGTCTTATTGTAGAGAGCGGGACTTTTGGCTTCTCTAAACGCGTCAATTCCAAGACCAGTGTAGCAGCTGCGGGATGCTCGCTGTTTTTCTGTTTCCATTTCGTTTGCTTTCGTCGCATCAGATGGAGGGTTCAAATTATGTCAGAGTTGAAATTGGATGTTCAGTGTGGTTTCGTATATCGAGCGTCTCCTAGAACGTACCGCCAAATTATTCTTCACAAGTTAGGTGTGAATGCATTTTGATTGGCGACCATCTTCCTTCCAAGAACAACAACACCAAATATATCGGAACGCGCTGAGTGAGCAAACAATATTTTCCGACCACGCCTACGTTCGCGGACATTCACGATCATGAAAATTACAGACGCAATGTGCTCCGTTATCCAGCCGCCGCAATCTTTGACATTGTCGCCAAGTTTTTATTTGTGAGTCATAAAGAGCTTTTGTAGAAAATAAATACGAATGCCATTGCAGAGGAGTGTCGACTAAATGTCTAAATGGGCGGCCTGCGTTGTCAGGCAGTTGTCAGATCGCTCCAGCCCAAGGAGAGGCTTGGATGTCTGTCAGACCAGCCTTGCAGAGTTGTCCATGAGGAGATAACGTACATCTCTTTTCTTTCCCTAAAGAGTGGGGAAAGTGGAATAAATAGTGTTGTCGAAGTCGGAGGGATCTTGGAAACCAACCATTTCATCATGTTGACTTCTTTAAGCTGTGGAAAAAGAGCTTTGTCAGGCGCTGGCATTTCACCAAGTTGTGACAGATTGAAGCTAACTCTGGGCATCTGGCAGGTTTCGACTCTTTTTTTGGAAGTGTGGGCGAGGATTTTTTGCCAGCCCCTGTTGGCCTGCGTTGAATTGATAACCGTTGTCTGTGGGGTTATTCAAACCTTTGTGCGCTTGTTTCTGTCAATGGATTTGGGATAATGTTGTAAGCTTGACACCATTGTGTCAGAATTAGACGTAGCGTAAAGTCCCGGTGTAAAGTAAGGCAAATAACACATCTCGATACTGTTGTATTGAGTTTTCTCCACTTTGCTTTACACCTATTCATCTGACCCCAGCGCTGAAACAAATTCAACCACTGTGGTAAATCTATTTCAGACTCTGTGTGGGTGAATCTTTTTTCTACCCGATGCCTTTCTTTTCTTCTCCACATTCCTTTCAACTCCCACATCACTATACGTTATCATTGTATGACTTGAATGGAAACTGCCAAGCGTTTTCGAGCTTCGGCACTGTACCATCCGCTGAGGTACAAACAGCGACTGGCAGCTTATCCTCACCTTTGTGGTGTTCGTTTTGTTAGTGTTTATGTGTTTGCCTTTTCTGCACAAGGGAACGTACTTTTTTCTTGCATTCTTCTCTATGTGTCTGAGGAAGATACGGGCTGGTGGAAACGTGTCATCTTCCCCTCAGCTTTGAAGGCTCTCGTCTCTTGATTTCCTCAGGTCCTATCAGCAGGCCCATGCGTGGAGCGAGTCCACACCTGATCACCTTTCCTGGTTTTACTCAGTTTCTGGGCCAAACCCCACCCCTCCGTGTTTGCCATATCCAGAATTAAGCCTCGATTCATCCCCTATTCATAATTTAGAACATGTTCAGAAAGAATATCTAAGCAGCGTTGACTTATCCCGTAGAACGACACGGTCTTGTAGCCTCAGATCTTGATCTTCAGAGACTCATTGTTTTTAACGTTAATTCGCTTTTAAAAGGCTCGGAAGATGTTGCGATTGTCTCGGCTGACGTATAAGTACTGTAAATTAATTTTCCCAATTTGACATGTCATTGTTTTCGTGTAGAGAACATTTCCGACCAGAATTCCCAGACGTTACCGCATTCAAGGAGACAGAAGCGTGAATGTCAGCGCACTTTTGTTTAAACAAAACCATGTCGGGGCAGCCAATACAATTTTATAGTATATGTCCCTACGGAGAGTTTGTTAACATCCGAAGGCCTGCCGGGAAGCTGAAATGTCTGTATGGCTGTAATGTTCAGAAGGTGTACGTGGTATTAGGTGAAGAGCTTGGTCTTTCCGACTACGAACTGATTGTAGGTTTCATTTGGAGTTAGGTGATGAGTTTGAGGTGACCTTTCTGTTCAACATTCTTTTTCGGCTGAAGAATGCTCTTCTAGGAAGTTACGAATATAATTGATGAATGGCTACTTCAGGTAGAAGTAAAAAACAGGGCCTGAAAGTTAAAAATGATTTATTTTTCAAGAAATGGAAAGAGCTTGAGGTAAATAGTGATTGCATTGGTGGCAGTTTTCATTCAGTTTCATTTATTTTTGTTATGAATTTTAACACAAAATAGACTATTACAAATATAAATTAATTAAATGATTTCATTCTTTCTTCATTTTGTTGATTGGTTGATTAATTTTGGCGAACGCATGTCTTGTGTCTTCCCATCCTCCTGTAAAAAGAGGTCCACATTTTTATATACTCAAAATGTTCAAAAAACTACTTTTATTGTTGGGAATTAGTAAATTTTAAAAATAGTTACATTTTATTATAAATTCAGTATAAGATTTTACTATTTTTAAAATACTATTTCAATCCTCTTCAGTCTTTTCCAGTCATGCGATAGATCCCTTTTCAAATGTTGTCTTTCTATGCCAGCGTTACGGGACAACAGGATTGAACTGGTTCGATCCTCTTGGAAGGAGCTGACCATCAGCATCAACGACGTCACGCTATCAGATGAAGGACAGTACACCTGCTCGCTCTTCACCATGCCTGTCAAGACTACCAAGGCCTTCCTCACAGTGTTAGGTAAGACCTGGCATACATCGGTCTGTGTCATCTCCATCAATCTGCATAAGGTCAACCCATTCTACACTGATGTGAGGTCAGTGTGATCCTTCACAGGTTTTTGTTCTCTTAAGGCACTTCGGCAGCGCAGGGACTGATGTGAATGAGGGAATTTAACATTGGCTATTGGAGAGTGGATAGGTCACGGTCACCGTGTGATTTAGTGTAGGATAAGCCCACTGTACCTTCAGAAAGCTCTTTTCTTTCTTGACCTAAAAATGTAGAAGTGAAATGAATTTATTTGACCTAAACATAGGAAGTTGCATGTATACTTAATATGATAAAGACATGGAGTTGCAAAAATAAACACTTCTGTCATCATTTATTCACCCTCATGTCAGTCAAAATCTGTTTGAGACTCTTTTTTTGTGGAACTCAAAATAAGATATTTTGAGGAATCTCTCAGTGGTTTTGTATCCATACGTTAGAAGTCAATGGGGGGTAATGTTGTCTGGTTACCAACATACTTCAGAATATCTGTTATGCCGAAAAAAGAAAGTCAAACCGGTTTGGAATGACATGAAAGTGAGTAAATTTTTGGGGTGAACTATCCCCTTAATGCAAAATAGTATGTTAATGAATATTACAGCTCCGAAACATGTTAATATAGAGAATCGCTTCAACTGATCCCTCACAAAACTAATGCACTCCCAAACGTGCAGCTCAGTTAGTAAATGTCTGTACACCAAGTATTACCTTCCAAAATGTGGTGAATCCACCTCACCGTCATATTTCATCATAATCCTGCTTCTCTGGGTCACATCTCAGGTGTCCCAGCCAAACCAGAAATCACGGGCCTATCGAGACCAGCCGCTGAGGGAGAGGACGTCACGCTGACATGCACCACATCTGGCAGCAAGCCTGCAGCTAACATCCGATGGTTCAGAAACGACAAGGAGGTGCAAGGTAAACAAATCCCCCCGGATAGCCGTGGGCTGATCGTACATGATGAACGGCAGCACACGTTTTTATCAGTATGAAAATGGTACATGTGCTTAAAGTGCTTCTTTGTACCACCGCCACCGGGATGTAGAATTACATTTCTCACTTTATCCAAAGTTGAACCAATATGTTACCACAGATATTTGAAATGTGATTCAGCTGTGTCTGTCTGAGGAAGTGTCAGGCAGAGGTCTCGGACGTCTGATGATTTGCTGGTAGCGTTTGATGAAGAGATGCACGGTCACGCAACTCATACTTAAAGGCTGGTGGCGCGCTTGAACGTAGCATCGCCGCCTGGCCGCCTAGTCACTCACCACCATTCAAAAGAATCTCAGTCTGTGATCTGTTCTCATGAGGAGCATCGGCTTTGCTTCTGGGGCCCAGCGCTGGCCCAAACAGAATATGTAAGAGATACCTCTCACTTTGGGAGGGTCAGAGAGACATGAATCATCGCGGATCGGGTCACATTGATGGACAGCTGACTGAACTTTGATGGCAGAATATGTATGCCCGTGAAACTCACACAGGCACAAATTTAAGATCTCATAAGAGTTTATTAACCGCCAGTGCTTTTTAAAATGCAGTTTACAATTTCTAAATCTGTGCTAAGTGGACTACACTAATTTCCTCTGGGAAGATCTTTAATTTGCTTATCGTGCAGTTTTGGTGCATTTGGTTTCTATGGCTTTGTGCCAAACTTTGATGTTGTCTGAGGAATATGATTTGAAGAATAAGCCCCACTCACATATCCTGCAGAAAACCTAATCATCTAGCGAAATATCATTTCGATATCTCCTTAAATGGCAGGGGAAACGCAGAGGATTTTCATTGGCAGATATTTTACCTAGAAACCAGCACAGAGGTGTGCTGTGGAGGTGGGTGAGAAACACCCGTTTGGACTCATTCACATCTCCGCTGAGCAAGTGAGATAAACAATTCATGCTGTCAAATGTTTAAACATTTTATTTATATGTTTTACAAGATATGCGGATGAAATAATCCCATATATGCACATTTGTGAAGTAAAGCCTCTACGTAGTTCAAATAAAGACTTAACATTACTGTTGTAGACGAAGGCAATAAATAGCAATTAACTTGACTTTACACTCTTGTCACGTTTGTATTCTGTTTGCCATTTTAGTATTTGGTTTGTGTACACATCAAAATTATGATAGTTTAATAAAACTAAATCAAAAATGAAAAATCTGTGTAAATATTGTTCAAATTAGAAATGTTACAACAGCAAAAAATTGAAATAAGTCGAGATACTTATATGAATTGTCATTATTAACTGAACATGAATAAAATAAATAATTAAAATGACACCTTCATACAATTTTTTATTGAAAAATCACAAATTTGTTTGATTTGTTAGCTAACAATATAAAATAAAAGCTACTTGAAAATATGAATCAAAATATTTGTATTAATGAAAATCACAAGATTGTTAAAAAATTTACTCAAAATATAATGAAAACTCAAAATATAAAAATAAATCTAATTAAAATATGCTAAAAAATTATTTATTAGAAATTTGAAAAAAAAAATATGAATCCTAAAAATATAAAATAAATCTAATAAAAAATTATATAAAAAAATTATTAAAGAAAATAACTAAATTGTTAAAAGTTTAACTGAAAATAAAATATATAAAAAAATTATTGAAGAAAATAACTAAATTGTTAAAAATTTAACTGAAAATAAAATATATAAAAAAGTCAAATTAATAATATGAATAGAACATTTTTTATGTAAAAAAATCACAAAACTGTTAAAAAATATATTATGAAAACCAAAAATGTATATAAATTTATATACATTTTTATATCGAATATATTAAAAACAAAAGTATAATATCGCTGACACACATGCAGACTGAATTCTTTGTCTATAGGACCTTTTCACAATGACGTCACTTAACTTCGGCCATTTCGCAAAGCAGTCTATCATAACATCCGTCTTGCAACAAACAAGAAAAAGAAGAAGAACTTCCGTTTTGCCTGTGAAACAAAAACTTACAGAACAGTTATTCAAGGACTTATCCTGGCACCATCGCTAAAACCAAAAACAACAACACCTACCTTCATAATCAAACAGATACTGTTCAACAAAGAATTTGTATCCTTTATCTAGCTTTGATCTTGTTGTAAGCCAAAATTTGTCTGTAAGATGTTGTACAACATCTAGCCGTATTTGTGGCTGCTGTGCATAGGACTTGGTAAACTCCATTCTAAGCCGCTAGCGGAAGTGACGATACACTGCTTGGCAGCAGAACGGAAGATGCGTGACGTCATGTGATAAGGGCCTATTGCAGTGGTTCCCAAGCCTGTTTCTGGGTATCCACTGCTATGCATGTCTCCCTTATCCAAAACACCTGACTAAAAGGATCGGCTCATTAAGTGAGACATCCATGAACTAAAGTAAGCGTGCCTGTTAAGGGAGATATACAAAAATGTGGAGAGAAGTGGGTCCCCAGGAACAGATCTGGGAAGCGCTTATCTATTGCTTCGCATGAGACCCCTGTGTGCTGTGCTATTAACCAAATGTTGTAGTTTTGTGTCCTTACATTTATAAAGTGTATCACGCTAACAACATCAAAACCATGGGCTTGAATTCCAGAAAAAACACATACTGGTTTGATAAAATAAGAATTGCTTTGGATAATGTTTTGGATTCCACCCAAATTCATAAATGTGTGTTTTATTGATGTGAAATGCCTTGTTGTGCTGTATACAGTGTTACCGCACTAAAATAAGAGAGTCTTTCCTTCATACAGGTTGTCTGGTGCCTCTACCTTAAAAGCGGGCATTTTGTAACATTTCTTTACAGTTCAGCTCATCTTTAAAAGAGGTGATCAATCTTCCGGAAGCATCGGATGATAGCGTGCATGCAAAAGAGCGCATCAGCCCTGCAGGCTATGCAAAGAGAGTGTTTGACTGACACTGGTGTCTATATTTCTGGAAAGGATCAGGCCACGCTGAGAGAGAGCTCTGCTTTCAGCCATCGTGGCACTTATAATGACGTACTTTCTGAGCAGATATCGCGCTGCACCATATTTCACAGCAATTAGCATTCACACCATTTTTTATTAATCACCAGATGTTGTGTATGAAATTACATACCGGTGTTCCTCATATTGAGTGCCAGCAGGGACCTGAATTCATGCAGAAACTCATAAATCTTACATATTTTTAATAGGAGCGTGTTATTTATAACATGTTCTAACAAAAGTCTACCAGAATGTGTGGTGTATTGAAAATAAAATTCTAATATCAAAGATGTACAATAGGGTACTTTTACCCAGCTACTTGCGACATAAGAAAAAAACTGGACATGAAATGTGAAATATTTTACCAGCTCAGTTTTACCAAATGCAAACCTTCCACGAGGAAAGCTGTTTACTTTCCGTTTTAAGGTAAGAAACGCCGTTCAAATGTCTAGAAAATGCAATTTGGTTTAATCATTTGTAAATATATTTTCATATATGTTGTTAAAATACATATTTATATTTAATTTGTCAAAAGAACCTGTCAAAATGATTTGCTGCATCCGGGTTAGCGTTTGTTATTAGTTTTGAGCAGTTCTTATCTGGGAATAACGAATTTTCAAATGCCGCGACTGGCCAATCAGAATCCAGCATTCCAACGAGCCGCGTGATAAAATATAACAATTTACTTTCTTTTTAATATTTATTAATATTTAGGCTATATTAATATGTATGGTATATTAGTTGTATTTAATTACATTAAATCTACAGGACAGTTGTTGATTCTTTGTGGAGGTCTACCAGATGTTCAACTTAAAAAAATCATTTTTATATTAAAAGCTTAATGTTGTGAGTCAAGGTGAAAAGGTTTTATTTTACAATTGCCAATTTTGGTTTTGTTGTTAACCACTTATCTCATTCCAAAAAATAGTCCATACTCTTATCAAAAACTCATTTATTCGAATGCATAACAGTGCAGCAACAAAATGGGTTGTGAACCCGAATTCAACTCTGTTTGGCTTGATAGCCAATCGATGGAGTTACATTATAAACTAACCAATCAGAGTACTCCTGTTAGATGGAAAACATTAAAGCCAGAGAAGAACATGTAAAATCAATGTTTTGAATAGAAAACATGGCACTTGGTTTGGTTTTGATGACGGAAATCAAAGACAGAAAAGATATTCTCAATATTTAACTAAACCTGTAAATGTGTGTGTGTGGATCATGGAGCAGACGGATAAAGCCACACTTTATCTGGTCAGGTCATGCATGAATAAATTTAGTGAGGTGCTTTATGGAAGAAATCCTTCAGAGTGTCGTTCTCACTTGGCTGTTTATTATCGTATTGATCCGGGGCTTTCACAACACACAGACGTGGCTTTACATGCGATTGTTTCTGCTTGCAGATTCTCTGTCACTGTGTTGCTGTCCTCAGACATACATTATAAGGATTCGCAATACGTCTCACAAGCTCTGAATAATGTTTTGTTCTAAATTTCACAACGTATGACAAAATGTTTTGAGGTGTAAGGGTATTTTTTTATGGATGGATCACGTTTTATTTAATTTAATTTTGGAGCAGAAGTGACTGAAATTTAAAGAAAACCATCTTACTGTAGGTGTAGTTGTGAATCATGCATTTTAGTATGCATTACCAATAAACATGGGACTTGAAAATTGATTTAAATTGCAATCTAATGCATGCATGTGTGTTTATTTTTATGTGTGATATGCTCGTCTTATGGGTTTCCTGTGAATCTTCTGGGGCAGGTCAGAAGGAGGTCAACGCAACCGGTAGGTCGTTCACGGTCAGAAGTTCTGTACATCTGAAGGTGGACTGGAAGGATGACGGAGCCGCCTACACCTGTGTTGTGGACCACATCGCTCTGGGCTCCTTGCCTTACCAGGTCACTGAAGTGCTGGAAGTTCATTGTAAGTCATCATGTTATAGCTGTTTCACTGCCGGGTGTGAATTACATCACCCTTGAACACCCTTGAAAGCTTGAACACCCACTATTCAAAAGTTTGGAAATGCTTGACTTTGTCTAATGATCTTATATGTTTTAATCTCAAGGTTGATGCGCAAATGTCTGAAATTACTTTTTAGACAAAATTGAAATGTACCAGCATATCAATTCCTTTTTTTCTTTTTTTGTTATCTTTTTTGTTATCACCCTAACTTATATATTTTTGTATAATTCAGTGTATTTTAGGTGTGTAACCATATTTTTAAGTATCTCATAAAGCAATATAAACAATTAAGATATGTATCGTAGAGCTATATTTTTTTAATAAAAAGCGGTCAAATGTGGACATCAAATTAAATGGTGCTCGATCAAAGAAAGAATGAAAGACTATATGCAAAAGTCTGCACACCAATGCTTCAAAAAGTACAAAATGTATTGATTAAAAGACCATAGAATGTCATGTAACGTTTCAAGCACACAGTCTCTTCATCAGAAAAAGATGACTTTTGCATATAAATATAATATATTTTTGAATTAACTTTATTTTAATATTTAATGTTTTATTACTCAGTGACAGAGCTATTCAGTTTTTATTAGCTCACTTAAAAATGTTTCAATTTAAACTTAAATGTTGCCAACAAAATAACAAATGTTTTTAAGTCAGTTTCATATTTGTACCTTTTTTTACAAATATTGGGATACTGTCGTTATAATCGTAAACGCATCATCGTGTATCGATCGTGAGCTTAGCGTATCTTTACTCCCATATTATTCTTGAATGTTAGGGGTGTCCTTGACCTAGTCGGATAAGAATTGTCACGTCTTGCCTTTAGTCGACTGATAGTCGAATCGCAAGTACTTGTGTGTGTGTCCACGGACGACAAAAGGTGTTTAACAAGGTTGAAGCGCAACATTGATGCCCCAAAAAACTATCGAACATTAATTTAACCGAAACAGTTTGGAACAGAATATACCTTTTTAATAAATAAAAATGAAAACGAAATAAGCCAGATCTACGTCACAATGTGCTAAATAAATGTGTTTATATATAATGCAGGGGAACATATATTCAGAACACAAGCCACAAATAATAAAATTAATGGACATTTTCGCCAAACATCACGTAACAATGCTGTACGACTATGCTATACAATACATTACCAGATCACGCCTCAAAACTACTTTTTAAATTATTTCATAATAATTAATTATTTATTTATGCGATCCTGCACTGGGTCATAGCCAGACCCCGCACTCAAGTTTTGGTACCCAACTCTTAAATGATATTTTAGCGGCGCTGTGTGTGGCCGTCTGCTACGCCACTGTGCATGTTACCAAAATGGCATGATCCCTATTGGATAATACCTCTTCGACTATTTGGGGTCACCCCGATTAAATGATTTTTTTTTTTACATTTTAAAAAATCTGGAGTTTTATGACAGATGGTTAAATAGTTTTTGAAGCAGCAAAAATGTGTCATTTCTAAATGGAAATCTCACTGAATTAGTTCTCGGCTTTGAAACATTAAGCACTTCTTCAATGATTCCTTTGCTTCATTGCTCAAAAATGTTTACATCCATGATATTTGTCATAATTTAAGACATTTGGGCAGAGCATCAAACTCACACCTGCTCAGAAATATAAGCCTGTTTAATGTTGCAGCTATGTTAATCTTATATTCAATCTATACATGTCATAAACAGCCCTGTGGGGCAGAATTTTGGAGCAATGGGATTGATATAAAACTGAAATAGAAACAAGTGTCTAAATATATATCTCATCATGCATTGCTTATGTATTCAAACTTACAGAATTTGACTAATGCACCGTACAGTTGGATGCTGGTAAAATTTCTCATTGACTGCAGCATCTCGTTGAAATGATGTAAACTCAGTCGTCTGCGTTGCTATTTGTAGTCGCAACACTTAGTTGCTTGCGTCGCTTCAGATCGCCTACCCTCATTGAAAACAAATGATTTATGGTTGCTGTCAAATGGCTGTCAGTGAGAATATCCTGGAAGAGAGAGAATGTATCCCTTGTGGCTTTATGATGCCCTCCCTGGTAGGGGCAAAGTGTAGGGAATTAGTCAACAATATCGTACATATGTATGTACCGTATATGTAAACTGATTGTAATGTTTTCCTGATTTTCTATTCCTTTTATGTCTCCAGATGCTCCTCATGTAGAGATCGTGCACTCAGTAATAGTGCCACAGGAAGGACAGTTCTTTAAACTGGAGTGTGTATCCAAGGGCAACCCGCTGTGAGTCCGCCTTTCATTTCATTACCTACTTGAATGTTGTTCGAATGCTTTCATTTTTTTTTGTCTCATGATGTTGAACTTGCAGAACCGTCACGTCTCAAGGGAGACCTTATCTGCATACCGAGAACAAAAAGGCAATAATACTAAATCAGTTCTTGATATTTTGGAGAGATTTAGTGAGTCATATAATCGTTTAGAGGCAGTTGTAATTCTTTTTACGTGACCTTTCTGCGCTAGAGGCCGAAACCGTGAAAAGTTCTCTCAGCAGAAAAGATAATAATTTGAGAGACTTATCTCGTCTGCCGCCGGGTTGCTGAACGTAACCCACTCTATGGCCCAAACGAATACAAGTGCTTATTTAAACAGACAGTTCACCCCCCAAAAAAAAGCCTGTGATCGTGTTCTCAACCGAATGCAAAGTTCTTACTGAATTATCTACGAGGTCGGTAGAAGTATTTGAAGAGGTCGGCACTTTCATAGACTTGGATAACCCAAATTTCCTTTTCAGGCCCGAGCCGGTGTTTTGGACAAAAGATGGCGGAGAGCTTCCCGATATTGAGCGAATGATCGTAGAGGGCCGAGATCTCATCATCACAATGCTAAATAAAACAGACAACGGCACATATCGCTGTGAGGCCAGTAACCAGCTTGGGACTAACAGCGATGAATTTACCCTGTATGTGTATGGTAAGTACGTCAGGTTCGGCGCTAACCTCTGGACGATAATACGAAAATCCATAACTTTCTCTTGTATTCTCATACGTTTTCATTCTTTATTTTATTTGGTCAAAGTTTGCGTTATTATCCATCATAATCAGTGTCGAAACACACACGGGTACGTAAAGTTCTCCTGCCCTAGTTTGCAACATGCAGAAGAAAGTGCTGCTGGCTGCAGTATTTGCCACCAAAGTGAGATGGAGCCAGAAATGATAAGTTGGTTCTCGGAAACGAGGAAGTCTAGCAAGTGAACAACACACAATTAGCGGCCCGCAGCTAATACGGATGACATTTGTCAAGCTAAAATTAGAAGGAAAATACAGAGCAATAGGGACAGAGACGGATTTGTAGCGTAGCTTTTAATAGAGCTAACAGGATTCTCTGAGAGAAATCATTCGGAAGGTACAAATTATTTGTACCAAAGAGAATTACTGTACGTGGGATTTGTCATAACAGCAACTTTGTTTACAAACAAACTTTTAAAGGTGCGATCGGTTATTCGTTTCTCCAAAAAGATGAATCTCTCTGCCACAAGCAGCATCAAACAGAACTGCACAAAGAATATTTGCTTTTTAAGATGCAAACACTTCCTCTTTCTGCTATTGGACAGATCAACAGAAAGTCCCGCCCCTAACTCACTCCATTGATCGAGCCACTGTTATGTCTGATGCTTCGTGGGCGTTTATACAACGTTTTCAACTAACAATTAAAAACATTTTAATGCGTTTTGGACTGCTTGTTTACATGAAAACAGGTTTCAAAGTGCAATTTTTCGTCAATGACGGCATTGATGTCTCAGTGTAAACTGCAAAAAAGCTGACGTCGAACGCATGTGTATTACATGTTTAGTGTGTAGGCATGTGTGAGACTCTAAGCACACATATATGCAGACAAACGGTAGTAAAAAGCACTTTTTAGTTAAAACTGCGCACGTTCATTGGTAGTTTCTTTACAAAGTGACGTCACCAAATACTTGCATGTATAATTCAGCGTTTTTACTCGTTTTCACAAATCGGTGTGAACGCAGAATGTTTTGACACAGTCGGTATGTGTGCGGAAAATGTTTCACAATGGTCATGTGTATGTTTTAAAAACTTGTTTTAACGCAAACGATAAACATTTCCGTTTTCTTCTCCATTGTTTTTGTGCAAACTTACAGTAAGACAATTAAACAGATTGCTGTTTCGTTTGGTAACAACAGTGATGGCCAAATTTGTCTCCTTTAAATAAATTTACATAAATACATTATGTATTAAAAAAAGCTGTTAAGAGTGAGACCCATCATGACAATGCGCATTGGGTGATGGTGCTACATACAAACAGTGCCCCAACCCTTCTTTTGCCATTCTGAAGTTCATATTGAAGTAAAACAGAGTCAAATTAACGTTTTCCATGAAAACATATCTGACAGCTCAAATTGGTGAAAAAAAGTGAGTTGAATTTTTTTTTTTGCCGCATGGGAGTTTTAATATAGTGAAATCTTTTTGCTAATTTTAAACGGGTAATGAAGAAATAGCATTTTTTTTACTTTATGATGGTACAGTTACAGCATTACAGCAGGGGATAAGTTAAAACTCACCAGTTAAAGGAATATTTATGTGTGTAAAAGACAGGTGGAGAGAGAGAGAGAGGGACAGATAGAATGAAGCTCATGTCTCATTAGCTCTGGTCCTAATTCATCTAGATGTCTGACTTCACCCGAGTGATATTTATTAAGCCCTTCCTCTCAGGATGAGTCGTCCGACTCGGCTCTCGGATGAACCTAATTTGCTAATGGTACGACTGCCAAGTGGCAATAAATGTCAGTTGAAATCACACAGCCTCTACTTATCACAATTTACCTTTTTAATTTCCATTTATTAATGTGTCTGCTGGTAGGTTCAAATTTTTTTCAGGGGACTGAGAGAAAGTGAAATATTAAGTCTTTAAAAAAAGATGATAAATTCATGGGGAAAGAGGAAATGGGTTATGTTATTATCAGTGATTCATCACAATTCTTTTTTTTGGCCGTTTATCTTTATTAATTGGAAATTGGAGTTTCACAATGCCGGTTCTAGTTCAGATTCCTCTGAATTGTAACATTAATAGCAATAATTAATAATATAGTTAATAGCTAAGATTCGTTTACTCTGTTTATGAAACAAAACCAAATTGTAATTATAGACACACGTGCCCGGACTGAAGTTAACTTCCGGTCTGTGTTTGGTTATAATATAACAATTTATGTTATATTGAATTTATATTAATGCTTTGTTTTACATTAAATGAGAACTACTCAACAGTTATTGCTTCTTTATGGAAGTCTACTGAATGTTAAGTTTGGGCGACTTGGGCGACATAACGTTTGTTTATGTTCTTGCCGCTGAAGAAGTCTATAAATATAATTTCAGTAACATTAACTTCTTATCATGGTTTAAATTAAAGTTCAATCTGACCGTCAAAAGTTTTGTTTTGTATTTAATGTTTAAGAATGTCTTTTTTTAAACAGCTTTCTCAAACAATCTCAATAGTCTCACCCAAAACTTTAAATCTCTAATTTGTTGACACGTTGTATTCGTAACAACCAATAATCTTTTACACTTATATAAACATAATCTAGCATAGAAACCATTCATTTTTTACAGATTCATGTCTTTGGTCCTTAAAGTCCCAGTGAAATAAATAATTACAATGTCTATTTTTTCATGTAATGTATAGTATAATTGTAGTCATCAGTGGGTCTATGCATAGGAGACTCCCTCTGGCTGCCCCTAACCCAATGTTCCTCCTCTGACTTTTAAATAAGCATCAGCAGTTAGCACTTCCCACAGGTTTAATCCAAACCAATACTTGTTCAAAACTGTAAAATATTTATCACACGCTTCCTATAATCACCACATATTTGCTACCAACCCCCTCTCAATTAAAACACTGGAAAAAAAACCTTGCTTGAAATACCACACAAACATCCATAACATTGCCCGCTGCCGACTTTTCAGTGAGAGATGAAAAGCTCCGCTAGTCCCTCGGTTTGACCCTCAACTTAATTCTTGCCAGATATCGCTTAACTGCTGAGTTGTATTTACACGTCTTTTAACTCTTCATCCCCTCCTTTGGGTTTTTAAGGGGCTAATGATGTATCTGTAATCATTTTAGCAGACATGTAAAAGAAAGGGCGCATGCCACGGTGAGACTGATCAAAACAGTGCTTTTGAAGTACAGACTCAGAGAAACTATAGCAAACGTTTGTGTCACTGATGTTGATGATAAAGTTAAGCATTATCTTTAGGGAATGAGAAGACCTGACCAATGAGAAATGAAGCAACAGAAGAATAAGAATAAAGTTTATTTCATAGGTTGGATGTTATGCGTAAAATTTAATATTAAGAAATACAATAATGCAAAATACGGAATAATACTCTTTACAATCAAATATCTTCTGACATAATTGTGTTTTGATTTGCGTACGTCTTTGAAAGTATTGTCTGATTTACACAAAGAGAAACCGACTCACAGAAATTGGTCGGTATTCTCTCTCTCTCTCTCTCTCTCTCTCTCTCTCTCTGTCACTGCCCCTTCACATCACCTCCACCTTTTCACATCAGCTATTTTTTGTTTGTCATACAAATTAGGACTAAAAGGTTTTTGGTTCCAGTGTTCAGGGATAAAAGCAAGAGCTGAAATTCTGTCTGTCATTTTGTCAAAGAGGTGATGAATAAAAGGTGTTTCTAATCTGACGTTTTGCTCTGAATCAGTAAAGCGAAGGGCAGATATAACTGTCCCGTGTGGACGAAGACGCACCACGTTTAGAATCACTCCGAGGTTGCTCGGTCGTCACTAAGACATTGTCCCAATTTTTAAACTGTAAGAGAAACTAACATGTCTTTAATGTTGTTGAAAACGAAGGATGGTGACATATTTCTCAGAATGTGTTTGTATGAAGCCATCATGTCGTCTCAGTCTTTCATTTGCACAGACTGCAGGTTAGTTCTGTGGCCACTGTTTTCAGTTTTTTTAATTCTCTCCCCCTTGTGATGTCCTCACCCTTGTTTTTCCTTACTGCCCTTTTCTGTCTGCGTCCATGGCAACAGCTAAAGATTTCCCAGGTACAACCACAGGTAAATATTTCTTTGCCGCAGTGCTGACATCATCATCGCGAGACAGGAAGCGGCGGCTCGGGTTAACCTCCTCCATAGCATGTGCTGGGAGTCATTGCCTTGCATGGGAGCACTGCTGATCTTTGTGAAATGTGATGGTGCTCCATGGTGCTGTCATTCACCCCTGAGCTGCTGGAAAATGTTTGGCCGTTAGTGAGAGGAATGAATGGGCCGGTGACAGATAAAGCTGTCATCTTTCAAAGGTGTAATTAATAAGGCATGTGCCAAATACACGGAAATTAAATCTTTATCGGTTTCGCACAATTCGGTAAACGACAGACTAGATTTAATGACTCTGAAAATGTCAAGTGGTGTAATGAAGTAAAAAGACATTTTTGAAAGCCTGAACCTCTAATACATGTCAGTGACACTTGAAGTATTTACTATTATTCACTGAATTTAAAATACTAATTATTCAATCTTTTAAACTGTAAATAGGGAACTGAGTTTTTTAGATATACAGTATGATATCAGTTCACCTCACTAACCTTGCCAACCTTTTTAAAGGAAAAGATTTTTATTAATTAAACAAATCAATTTGTCTACTCAAACCCTTTTTATCTCCTTTTTATTATGACCTCACAATATTTATACCAACATGACATTTTTACTTCATACCCCGCAAGAAATGAATAGATCAACCTAAAATTAAGGAAAATGGTGAAATCTTATATTTAAAAAAAAGTTATTATAGTTTTGACTTAAGTTTTATTTAGTTTTATTAATATTTAAATTAGTTTTATATTTTTTGAGCTAAATAAAAAAATACGTATCTGCTTTTGTCATTTTATAATTTATTGGTTTATTTATTATGTTGCTATATAACATTAATACATTTTGATTTTAGTTTTATTTGAGTGTTTGTTTATTATTATAATGTTAGTGCTTAACATTTATTCTTAGTCTATTTTTTAGGTAACATTTATTTTTTTATTTAGTTTTGATCAATTTCCAATTTTAGTAAACTAAATAACCGTAATGCCATTTGGTTTGTTTTAACTTAATAAAATAACGAGAACTAAGGTTTTAAGGCTAGCTCAGCACCTCCAGAAAAGCTGCAATAAAAATGTAATTTATCGAATTGAATTAATCCTTGAATAGTCTAGCAATGGCTATTACACGTATTACAATGGCTATAAAAGATGTTATGATGTCATCAGTGTGAGCATGGTATTTGAGAAATTGTTTCAATTTGTTTTGTGTCGTTCATGTCTTGTTTTTGTGACTCAATGATTTTTGGGCTTGGTCGCTTTATTTCGCTGCGGTCTTTGTGCTTTATGTTCCACCTCAGTGTGCTCTAAGTATTTGCTTCAGGTCAGTTTTCCGTCAGCCTGCTCTCCCGCGAGGAAAGACATTTTAATAATTAGCGTCTGGAATTTGTTTTATTAAATCTAATCAGATTTTTTTGCCACCCACACCATATTCCACCAGGATCAGATTGTGCATGAGCTGTAAAATGAGTGTGGGGAGATTACAGCTGATAAATAAAACACATCAAGGAATGTTCCCAGTGAAAAAAAGGCCAACTACATTGGTTGTGGATTACCACAAACATTAATTAACAGTCGATCCTTTTGTGTTCAAACTATTTGCCACAAAGCTTTAACAACAATTTAAGCTCCAAAATACACTTTTACAGTCTCTGACACAAATGAGGGAGCAAAACAAATGGACATATACTGTAAATGGATCTATTTACACCAGATGAAAATGTTCTCGAACATTCAGATCGGTTATGTATGCCATTAAACACATTCATTCCTGCCTCCGGCTTTTCACATGTTAATGGGGTTCATTAACACCCAGGCGAGACGCTCTACATGTTTGGCCTCATGTCACCTACCATCATTGAATGAGACTAATAGCTTCTAATGGAATCTGTATTGAGAGTCCCACCTTCATGAACTATAGGAGTACAGTATATGTCTTCTGTTGTGTTTACACCATCGACAGAAAGATGCATTTTTTGCTCCCCTAGATAGATGAATGCAACCCTGTGACCACTTATACTGTATGTGTAGATTCTTCGCAGAATGTACTTCTTGTGACGTGGAAGATGCAAAAAATATATATTTTTATCTCTGTGGGCAGAACTCACACTAGATAACATGGTGGGTTTTCACAGGAAGCACCTTTACGAGGTGACATGCAATCGTATGATGTGAATTCCACATAAATGTACCGTTATTAAAAACAAGAATGAAGCCCCGCCCACAAACCTAACGCAACTGGGGTCGAAAGCAGAACTTATTTTTTCGGTCACAGAAAAACAAAGCATGGTTTATGAAATATTTGCCCACTTTTATACTGTTCAATGTCAAATAGTGCAAGTTTATTTCATGGGAGTGATTGATTTTAAAGCCATATGATGAGGAATCCTGTAATTGAAAAATGCTTTTTTTTTTTAAGTAAGTTGTTCTCTGTTTGTGCAAACCTGCGTATCCTCCCAAAAAATCTCAGTGTTGGAAAGAGGTCACTGACATTTATTTCTTACAAGGACCCCGGTCTGTTCAATCTGGTCTTAATGGTTTAAGAGGCAGGGGATTCTTTTGTGAAGGTCGCTGTTAATGGATGGAGCAGTTAAAAAATAAATCGGAGAGCTGTTCGGTGTATGATCACCTGAGCTTAGCCATCAGTTTGCACTTTTCACATGCCACGAGGGCATTTCTTAAAGGCACGGCAGCAAAAAGACGGTCCATTTACTTTTAGGACTCCGAAAAAATGAAAAACTAGAACGAAAGAACAGAATGTGACTGTTTTGGGCACAAGCACACAAGTGGACCCTAGAGGGGAATATGTAATGAGAAATGTATTATGTGACCCTTTTAAAGGTCTGTGTTGGAAATAATCAAAGTGAGCTTTGTGTGAAACTGAATAAGCGAGGAGAAATTACCTGACCATTCCCAGAATAAGACTAAATTAGATAAAAAAACTGAATTTCTGTGCAAAGTTGTTTAAAGGAAAGAAGAACAAATAATGAACCTTATGAATGGTAAATGTTTACAGTTCCTGAGGCTCATTTGAAATGAGAGCGGAAGAATGTGTTGAGATCATGTGACATTATTCAGCTGTAGATGGAAGAACTTTTAATAAATTGAACTGTATAAATATGAACTCTTTGACTCATATTCACGAGTCAGTTAAAGACTTCTGCTGCAATAATAGCTTTGGCCTCGCACACGTTGCAGATAAATTTGGTTGTCAATTCACCTTTTAGTGCTTAATCCTTTTTTACACACACTTCACTAATTTACGGGAGTGACAATCGCATTTTACTACCGAATTAACTCCCCGAAAAATGCAGGTTGTGACAAGACAACCACATTTACCCAAATACGATGCAATGAGTACAGAACCGAACTTAACAACTAGTTGTTGGTGACGACTTTAAACTTCCATCAGAGATGTGTCTTCATTTGTTTTGGTGAGGTGCAAGAAAATAACGGTGAAAGAAGTCTTCCCTTTCGCACATTTTGACACCGAGCTAGCCGCTCTCACGAGCCCTTTGTTTAAGTGAGAGGGTTGCCAGATCTTCATTTAAAAAAAAAACAGTAAATACAGACGCGGCAAAAGTAAACCTGTAATATTTTTTAGACCAAAAAATCTCAAATATCTGCATATTACCATTTTTTTAACACCTTAAGGGCCGAGCTCTATGATATAAGACCAAACAACAAGCATAAACGCGCTTAAAGAGCTCATATGACACTGCTAAAACGAATGTGGTCATTTGTTTTAGATGTAATGTAATGTGTCTACACTATTTAAGGTTAAAAACGCTGTATTTTCCACATGTGCATGTTTGTATCACATCTTTGCTCCGCCTCTCTGAAACGCGTGGATTTTCAACAAAGCTCATCGCTGTGAAAAGCGAGGTGTGCTATGATTGGCCAGTTAACCAGTGCATAGTGATTGGTCGAAATACTGCAAGCGTGTGACGGAAATGTAACACCTCTTACCATATTTTGAACATCAGTTTCCCAAGCAATTGTACCGACAGGTGATAAAATGTCATTGGACACCGAATCTGATCCAGAAAATGAAGATGATCAAGCCTATACATCACTTTGCCGGCGCTACCTCAGCAGGATGTAGGAACTCAACTCGCGTTAGTCCGTAACAAAGAAAATCATCTGTAAAATGCGCAGCACACGCTTGATATTTGGATTGTACTATTCTGGAACAGTATTGTAAATAAAATTTGAGTTGTCTCATCTTTTGGAAGGGCAAACAAAAGAGTCTTTCTTTTCGCAACAAAACACACAGCGTCTCCATGACATGGCTGCGGTGGCGACGATACAATGAGATTTACAAGTACGCTCACCTTACTTGCGTTTAGTTTTGGGTGGTCTTAGTCAAGTAATATCACGAAATGACGTACATTCGTGGGGTTGTGGTTACACGAGGCGTTTCAGGCAGGTCTGGGTAAGCATTCGCTTTTAGATAGAATGCATCTTTTGTTCCAACACCTTCATTTTTGCCATTTTACGTGTCTAATACATGACTGGGCAACTTATAACACACCAAAGACACAGAAAAACATGTTATCGCGCCATATGACCCCTTTAATAAATAATGAACATGGCAACACTGGAAAAGGGTGCGCTCTGTAATGTAGCCTTCCGAGAATAAACAAAACACAGCTCGTCTGTCATGTTTTAGTTTTAATTGACAGACAAATTAGTCTTTAACCAAAAAATAACAGATAACGTTATGTTATTATTCACAGCTTCGAGACGTTAGAACGTTGCTATGGTTACCAGTGTGTCAATCATGCGGGAGGGACTACCTGTTCCGTATACACAAATGGAACAATCGTTTAATGCGGATGTCACTTGCGAAACTTTGCAGTGTGTACGTGGCCTTTATTGTGTGAACCTGCGATCATAAGGCTGAAATATCTGTGTTTTGGACCGTATGTGGTAATACCATGGTAATTTCATACACACCATGTTATTAAATGACAAAACAAACATGTATTCTAGCATTACATTTTACTTCAATTCATTGAGATGATATCTATCAAGATGCTGTAAATCACAGCTACTTATGATGTGCACATGTACGTGTTATACTGTACATAGCGAGTTAAAGGGGCGGTTCACCCAAAAATGACAATTCTTTCTTCATCTGCCATGCCTCATATTTTTCCAAATTTGTTTGAATCTCTTCCTATTGTATAACAAAAAGACGATATTTTGAAGAATGTTGGTAACCAAAAAACATTTACCCCCATTGCATAACAAAACCAGTGAGACATTTCTCAAAAATAAATTGTGTTTCACTTATAAAAGAGTCAAATACATGTTTGGAAAGAAATGAGGGCGAATAATAATTTTTTGGTGAACTATCCCTTTAAAAGTGGCAAATACTTGCCAACAACGCTAAAGTAATTCATGGCGTAATTTTAAATCAACGCTCATAAATTCTACGGTCCCTTATTTTCATAAGCTTTTGTTTTGCCCCGAAACAAAGTCCAGTGTTAATTGAACAAAATGGGTTCATTTATGTGTTTGAAGCGCCTCTGCAAAAGTCCCTGTTGTGCACATCTCTCAGGGTCACTTTGCCAAGCGCAGCACAGGCAAGACCATTCATCACCATGAGCTAATGAGAGCAAGTTCCAAGAGCAATGAAGACACATAGTTAAAGTTTACACCCTCCACCAAGCGCTGGAATAGTGTGCAATGCGGGGCCAAAGGTGCTGTGTAAGGACAATAAAACAACTCCAGGTCAAACAAGAGCTGAGCCTCTTCTCACGGTGGTAATGCAGTCGTGATGCATGCTATGCTATCTTCAATGAGGACGTAATGCTGTGTTCCAACATGACATCTATGATTCTATTGGCATTTCTTCAGCAGAACTTCCACGGCTTGTGGATTTACTGTAGTGTGTTCAGTCACTCAAAGTTAAAGCCTGGAGACACAACCCCTGCTGTTCTGAAACATGTATATCACCAAAGGTTGAGTCACTTTGGTCTTCGCAGTGCAGTGAGGGATGTGACGGGGATTTAGTAGCTATTTAGAATTCGTTTGTAATGATAAATCCCTCACCCAAGCGTCTATTGATATTCCGTATAGAACGTTGACTTTGAAGCGATGCTGCGCCGGCTACACATCTCAAGGCTGCACGTCATCCAGGGAATGTTTGTGTTGACATGGGCTCCAGTGCCAGTCCTCGGTTTCATTGCATGTCACATTGTTGACTCAATACTCAGTTGCTTGCGGAACATACAGCATTCCCAAATCTAGTGCGATATGCTAAGCCTCATGCTAATGTGATTGTGTATGTGGGGAAAAGCTTATAATGGAGAAGATGTAAAATATGGTTTTAAAGGTCCACACTTGTCCAATCATTAAAAAGTTCTACAATGAGGAATTAGAATTGTCCTCTATAATGTTTAGTCATATCAGTGGCTTAATAAAAGGCATTTTATTTTACAGGAGACGGGTTGCCCCGAGTCAAATTTGCACGACAAGCGGAATACTAAAATGCTTTATCTCAGTAATCCCTCTGTTATTGAATAATTTAATCATGGCTGACTACAAATAGCACATTTGTACAGTCAGCAACGGAGAAACCATTGCTTTTGTGTGATGCTGCGTCCATGCAAAACACTTTTTAGTGATGCATCCTAAATGCCATTAGCCTATGGGTCAGAGAGACAAACAACACCTGTAAAAGCATCAACTGTTGAGCTATTTAAACAATTATTTCTTAAATCATATTTCATAACGTTTCTACATGTAGTCAAGAGTTATTGGTTAAGATTGTGTGAATATAGGGAAAGTTCGCCCAAAAATGAAATCTGTCTGATCTACTTTGTGTTTCACAGAAGAAAGTAAAGCAAACAGGTTTTAAATAACATGAGGGTGACTGATTGATGTTTTGGGTGAACTATCCCTTTAAATTCCTCAGTATATGCACAGTGTAACAGTTAAAGGGAGCGTTCATCCAAAAATGAAAATTCTGTCATCATTTACTCACCCTCAGATTGTTCCAAATCTGTAGAAATGTCTTGGTTCTTATGAACACCGAGAAAGATATTTGGAAGAATGTATTTAACCAAACAGTTCTTGGACTCCAGGATAAATTCCTTTATTATTTTCTTTGTTCTCTCGAACAAAAAATACGATATTTTGAAGAATGTTCAAGGCGTTCTGGTGCACTTTTGACCACCATTTTCATTTTTCTTACTATGGTCCTCAATGGGGTTGGAGAACTGTTTGGTTACAAGCGTTCGTCCAAATAGGTTTTCAACCAAACAAAGAAATTTAAACAGGTATGTAACAACTAGAGAGTGAGTAAATCATGACAGAATTTTATTTTTTGGGTTAACTGTCCCCTTAATATAAACCCAAGATCTCCTTTTCAAGAAGACTTTCTCATTTTCTAAGAAATTAGAAATAGTATGTTGCACACACAATATAAACTAAACTTTAAGTGGAAATTCAATTTTAGGGTAGTGTCACAACAATGGCCTTAAGTCCACCTGAAATGGATCTCTAGGGTTCACGTGAAATTTATACGGTTCGTAATTACACAAGTTGTTCAGGACCCAAATGTCAAATCTAGTCAGAATTTCATCTTAACGAAACGTTAACAAAACAAAAATAATCCTCAAATGGTATCGAATGGCTCCAGCTAAAATGCTTAACGTTGTTTGATTGTAATGTTGCGAACTGGCAAATTTTTTCACAAATGAAAAGCTGTCACCCTTCGCTCCTTCGGCTTGTAACAAGCTTCCTTTCATACCCCTCTTCCAGATCCCAACGCTCTGGCGCAGCACGTGCCCGACCACGCTCTGATCGGCGGAGTGGTGGCCGTGGTGGTCTTCATCACCCTGTGCTTCATCATCGTGGTGGGCCGATATCTGGCCAGGCACAAAGGTATGGCTTCCTTCCACTCTCCCGTCCCCCCTCACCTATAGTGTAGAGTGTGCAAACTGCTTGAACATGTCCACTGTTGTACCTTTGTGTCTATGTGACCTATGTGGGACTGTGTGGACATACAGGGACATACTTAACCAATGAGGCCAAAGGAGCAGAGGACGCCCCTGACGCAGACACGGCCATCATCAATGCCGAAGGGAACCACGCACATGCAGAGGAAAAGAAAGAGTACTTTATTTAGCACCTCTGTCTTTATCTGTTCAATATTGTCACGGCAACGTCGCCGGCCAGCAGATGAAGGCGTTAGAGCGTCAGTCTGCTCCGGCTTTCTGTCTCCTATTTACAGGGGGTGTTTTTGAAACCTCTTTAGGGCAAATTCGACACGCCACTTGCTGCGAAGGATGCCGCCTTTTTTACAATCTTAATCGTCAAAACGAGAAAAAATAAGAAAGAAAAAAAAAAACCCTGTTGAGTTTGTAACTGTAACACCAGGTCCATTTAGGCCAAAAATGACCCCCAGATCCCTTCCAAAAATCTCCCCTCTCTGATTCGCGCCAAGTGCCAAAATATACAGACGTTTGTTTGTCGTGTTTGTTGCTGTGTCTATTCAACTTTAATTTCCCAGTGAATATTTGCTTCCTCTACCCCCCTCACTGTGCCTGTTATATACCTTTTTACAGATATTACCAGGGAGCGGCAAGAAATGTGGTTCATCTCAAGCCGGAAAACCTTGGCTTTGCCAATAATTACGCTTTAAGACAAGAATACGTGAGATGTATAATGTAAATATCCTGTTTTGTCTATTGTTTTGTGTGTGTGCGTGTGTGTGTGTGTGTGTGTGTGTGCGTTTTTCATTGTGAAAGTGGGTGTTTTTTTGTTTGTTTTTCAAGTACACCCGGTAATGAAGAACATCATGCGAGATGCAAAGAACAAATACAAGCAATTATGTAATATATGGACACCATTAACAAACTGGTTGACGGAAGGAAATTAATGAAGCACAAATTGGTGTGTTACCATTGGAAACCAGATTCTTTTCTATTTCCATCATTAGCTGTCTGTATATTCTTGCACTGTTGAGATTTGCCCGCCGGCTTTCATTTCAAAACAGAAAATGTATCAAACGTAAGCACAAAGTCATTGTAAGACGTTGTGGTTTTAGGCCGTCTCAGGATGAAAAGAAGAGCCTAATTAAAATCGTTTTTTATCATGGTGTGAATGGAGTTTGTTTGCGCTTTGTGAACGGTTCAATGGAAATCGTTTGTTTGGCATTTGAATGCAACATCGACATTGTTTCGTTTGAAATGTTCTGTATTTATTTCACTGACGACCCTTGTTAATAATATTGCTGTATATTACTTTGCTAAAGTGATTATTGGTGGAATACTGCTATAGGATCCCATATATGCATATATATAAATATACATACTGTATGAAAAAATGTTAAAAATATCTATTTCAAGTGTCCCATACTTTTACATTTATATAAGTAAAGATGTTTGTTTGTTTTCTCCCAACACAGGGAATGTATATAATGTGTATATTTCAGTAAGCTCTTTATTTAATTGAATTTTCAGGCTTTATGGCTCGGTTTTCTGCTACATGTGTGTGTTACATTTTAGCCTCTCAATAGAAAGTACGTCTGACTCATACTTAACACTAATACTACGTCATTTCAGCACTCTGATGGACAAACAACGCATTGTTATTATGATTATTAGTGCTTTTTATAAGGTGGACAGATTTGTTCATGAGAAAGTCAGAACAACTATCACCATTATTGCCTTTGTGTTTGCAACAAAACATATGAGGATTCTGGTTAGGCATAACCTTCAATGTACATTTTGACAAGACATGTTTCAGTGTTCATACTTTGTTTCACTCTTTATAACATCGAATAGAATTAATGCATTTTTCTAAGAACTCATTTGCTTTGTTGTTTTTTGCTGTGTACGGGAAAAACATGTGTGAGGTTGCTTTTACATTAAATATCCAACTTTTTCAAACTATGCCTCTGTAAGTAAAGATGAAAACTCGGAAAGTACTGAGTAAAATATGCACAAACTCAGATTTGTGTTTGCTTCTTCATGCAGACATAGGTAACCACTATTTATGCGCCAAACAACACATTATTTGGGTTAAAAGACATACAGTACCACCTCGAACTATGTGCAATAATTCTATTATCTAGAACGTACAAAGCAGATCCAACTAATATTGACATGACGATTCATATTAAAACAGTGTACACTTAACTTGGAACCAAGACATCTATGGAGCAATGAGCACCATCCACTTAACCATGAGCTTGAAATGTTCAGCAAAAAATATATTTTCATTTATTCATCCTCATGTTATTTCAAACCTGCACCACTTTCCTTCTTCTGCAGAACACTAAAGAAGATATTTCGAAGAATGTTGGTAACCAAACAACATTGACCCCCGTTGACTTCCATTGGTATGGGCACAAAATCATTGCCCAAAAAATCTTATTTTGTGTTCCACTGAGGGAAGAGTCATATATATACGTTTTGAACTATATGAGGGTAAATAAACACTTTTTAGGTTTTACGAAATCCCAGAATTTAATTTGTGTTCTTCAATTGCTATATGCAATTCCCACTGTATTTAAGAAATCATCTATAGTTGTATGTGCTCATTTCACACCTAACAAATTACAAAGAATCATTTTTGCATTAAACGTGTTTTTTAGGTATTTTAAGAGTGAATCGGGTCATTGAGCTGTATGCTGGAGATGTTTTCTTTTTTTTACTGAGTGTACTAAAGTTTGCTTGCACTGTCACATTATTGGCAACTTGCTGCCCCCTAGAGTTTAAACACATCAGTGCACCTAAAAACACGTTTTATTCTCAGAGATATTCTTTGTTTCCAACCTTAAGTAGCTTTCTGCTGAAACTTTAAAATCCTTTTCCTCTTTTTACTTTACCACCATGGTGACTGCTTTACGTAATCCATAGCAGTGAAAATAAAGGAAAGGCTTAAATCTAGACTGAGGCTTACAGGATAATCAAAACAAAGACATTACATTATACTGTGCTCACTAAGACTGTGTGTATATTTAACTATTAATAATTATCTGAGGATCAGCTTAAATTACTGGAATCAGTGTTTAATACTGGTCGACATTATAATATTTAAAAAAAGACTTGAAATGGTGTGCATGAGCTATTATAGTTGCTGATGAGGACTGAGGATATGACTGGTGCTATTACTTAAAATAGTCACCATCCTGATAATCCTGAAAAAAATCCTCTCCTGTTTTTCATTTTTTGACATTGGATTTAATCTAAGCATCTGTTCACGGATAAAAAATCACAATATTTGTATATTAATGTACAGGGGTGACCGGTGCTGACAGTCACATAGCTTTATAGCTACAGCTCAGAAGCTATAAGCTTTGACGTCAAAATTCCACAAGTCAAAGGCAGATTTTAACCCAAATGTTTAATTGTTTTCTTAAGACATAAGTTTGTTTTATATGTGTTGGAGTGGGGAAGCTTTTATATGGGTTTACTGATAGGCAAATTTGTTCTATAGTGTGACGACAAATATTTCGGAAAAAATGCTGTTTTATATGATAAAAATTCAAATGTATATTTATATTAATAATATAAAGCATTGTGATATAAACAGTTTTTTCTAAATTTTACTGTCACACCATAGGACACGATTTATTCATCAACCACATACAGTATGCATATTAAATGTTACATTTCTGTAGTGCAGAGGACTTTTGACATCTTTCTAAAAAGTCACTACATTATTGGCAGAGACAGCAGTTTATGTGGAGTATCATTTCGTTTTTTTGTCTTTTTTCTTGGGTAATAACAATAGACAATGTTCAAAAGTGTTTATTTTATTTAAAAAAAGACAGAACAATTCATTATCGTGAGAAGTGTGACAACTTGCCAAAGTGAAGTATGCATTTGTAAGTCATCAAAGTAAAACAAGTCATTCTTAGACTCAATTATTAGGACTGAAATTTACCCCAGAGCATTAGAAAATTAACAAAACATATTTTTATATTTCTGCAGCCCTAAGGTTATGGGTTTGATTCAGGGAATGCAAACATGGTAGTAACTTTGTAACAAATAAACATTCATTTTTAACATAAATTTCCTTATTCTCTTAAATTTCATCTCTTAACAATAAGTTTTTCATTTGTCTTCGTATTGTATGAATATTGTGCTTTAGTTTATTCATCTATGATTACTATGCAAAGGACATGCAGTGGATAATCCCTGCCAGTGATTTTATGGCATTTCGGCTACGCCTCTGGAATATCTCTAAATGCACCCCTCATTAAAGACTATGCAAGAAAAAACAATTGAAAAAGTAATTTGGAGGGGTTTAGTATGCACGGGCGAGGTAAACAAATGAGATCACCTTGAAAGTACAATTAAAAGCAGAGCTTAAAATCTGTAGGGGCACACAGACTAATTACAACCCAAAAGATAAATGATTGAGTTTTCGATGCTCTTCTGGATCTTGTTAGTTTCAATAAATTTAGCAACAATCAATACACTAAAAAGACAAGACTCAAGTGTTTTTAAATTGGTAGCGTTTAGGTTCATGATGCGGGCCAAATGCACTGGTGGTGATGATGCACCGTGACCTTGAGCGGACATACAAACCAGAAGTAAATGGGTTTTTCTATTGATTAAAAGCAGTGTTCCCGAGACACGCAGGATTAGTTTAATTCAGTGCTGGAGGGCAAACACAACTTTATCTTCATCGTGGAGGAGCCTTCAAAATAAGATGTGTACTAAGCACTTGCAGGATAAAATTGTAAAATCCCTGTGTTTATGAAACCTTACAGTGACCTTAAAAACCCAATTATATGCGTCGGTGCTTTAACTGCAGTCTTGGATACAAAACTAGTTTTTGAACAAAAAGATATTCTTTGCCATATACTAGATGCACTCAACATGAGACTTAAGACAACACGGAGTCAACAACCCCAAAATGTGATTTTTTAAAACTTTGAGACTTCACATTTAAAGCACCAAATTTTACCATCAATATTGTGAAAACCGTTGGTAAAAACGATTTTTACATGGTGAGGTTGACTTTGCAGTCACTTCTTTGTTAAGTTGCTTAAGATGTTTGAGTCGTTGTTAGCATGTTGCCAGCTTAGGTAGTTACTAGCTTGACTTCCTTTGTCCATGAAGGAAACATAATATCACACTTCTCGTTAACAAATCATATGTTAAATATTCATTTTCAAGAACAAATACTTTCGTACTGTAAGTTTAATACTCAAAAGTCTCAAGCTCAGCCATAGTCATATTGATGTCGTCCTTAGAAAGCAGCAATAACTGCTCATGGATTGAACACATAATAAAACTATTCACAATATTGGCTTGTCATTTTATTTGCTAAATCAAAATGAAAAGTGAATGATACAGTCCTTTCTGAGTTTGTTACAATATTTCGGTTACAGGGTTAAAACAAAGGCAAACAAAAGTAAAAATGAACAATAACACGAAACCTGTGTACCCAGACAGCACTGGACTGCTACGTCTGTAAGACGTCTTCTACAGATTTGGGGATCTAGAAAACATCCGCTGGGTAAAAACATCTGATAAACGTCTTAGAAAGAGCAGTCTTACCTACATTCTAAATCATAAACATCTTACAGACATCTTCTAAATGTCTAGATGACATCTGACAGCAGACGTCTCCAAGATGTAATGCAGATGTCTGCCAGATGTACTGTATGTGTGCTATCAGGGTAAGTGCAAGTGAGGTTAAATAAAGCTTTGAAGTCAACATCGATTATTAACACATAATGTGAAACAAGACTGTAGGGCATGACATACTGTAAATGCGTGGCCCATGAGAAGTGGGCATTCCATATCAGACACGTCTCCAAGATGGTTTGGAGACATTTGCCTAAAAAGCTATTGGTTAGCTAAGCTGTTGATTAGTATCCATAGTATTACACAAATATGGTAAAATATTATTAAATGGCGATTTAAAAGGAAATAGTGCCTCTCCAAAAGGAAATGTCTGACTCTAAACTGACTTAACCATTTTTGGGGGTAATAAACACAAATCAGTTAAGCAAGTCCTGTCAAATCTGATTTGCAAGGTTTTCCTAACTCAGGTAGAATTCGAGCTGCCAGGTAAATATCAGTTTGATGTCATTTGTCCTTCAAGTGATACTTCACCCAAAAATGAAAAGACTGTCATCATTTACTCACCTTCGAGTTGCTCCAAATCTGTATACATATCTTTGTTCTGATGAACGCAGACAAAGATATTTGGAAGAACAGATTGTGCCTCCCGTTGAGTACCATAGAAAAAAAATACAATGGTAGTAAAAATTTGCCCCAGATCTGTTTGCCGTCCTACATTTTCAAAATGTCGTCTTTTGTGTTCAACAGAAAAAAGTATTTTTTCCTACTATGAGAGTCCCCCAATTTCTGTCTGGTCAAAAGCATTCTTCCAAGTATCTTTCTGTTCATCAGAACAAAGACATTTATATAGATTTGGAACAAATAATAAATGATGACAGAATTTTCACTTTTTGGTGAAGTATCCCTTTAACTCACATGAGGAATTGTATATGAAGTAATATATTGCATATATTTTATATTCTGAACAGAAATGGCGATACAGAGGTAAAAGTTATGGGTTCTCTTATTGAAGACTTTCAAGAGATAGTTCACCCAAAAATGAAAATCCTGTCACGAATTAGTCACCCTTAAGTTGTTCAAAACATGTATACACGTCTTTGTTCGCTGGCATAAAATGAACGATATTTGGCAGGAATGTTAGCAACTGACATTTCTGTGACACCATTGACTACCATAGTAGAACAAATATATTGTATAATTTCTTTGTTCTGTTTTTCTTCTGTTGAACACAAAATTAGATATTTTTGGGGCACCTTTGACTACCATTTACATTTTTCCAACTATAGAAGTCAATGGAGCCCCAGAAACGTCAGCTGCTAACACGTTTCTAAACATCTTTGTGTTCAACCAAACAAATTTATACAGGTTTGGAACAACTTGAGGATGATTAATTCATGTTGTCCCTTTAAAGTATTTTGACCAACCTTATTTAGTATGCATGTATACTTACATGGTAGTTGTGTTATATGCATTACAACTATGAAAAAGGACATACAGTATGCATATATGAATACTTAAAGAAACAGAGATGCATATTTTAATACACAATTTCCATGCCTGTAATGCCATAGACGTACAGTAATAGGCTACACTGGAATGTTTCTATGCTATAGATAACATATTCCTCTAATGTAATCGATTGTCTACTGTGGCAGTGTAAGATAAATGAATAATACTACAGTAATAATAAGATTGCTCAGTAATGTCAAATTACTACGGATCAATAGCAAATCAGCCAATAAAACAATGAAAATCGAAACATTTCCATATGAAACTCCTGGTAAAAGTGCAAATTTGGTTACACCAAAACATTAAAAAACGTGCTCCTGGTAAATGGATCATGCTCAAAATCGCGTGGAAAAAAAGCTCCTGAGTAAAACTGAAATTTTGTACCAGTCACAAATTTACTCTGTTAGCTCCGGAGCTGAGGGTTGTGTAACAGCAGTCTGAATGCTGTCTTGCAGGAAGGCGATGGATGAGTCGAGCGCTGCCGTGTCTTCTGCGACATTGTCTGTGAGAAAGTCATCCAGGCAGGTATTGGCTTGGACTTCCCGGTCTGGTCCAGCCAGGCTGGGGGAGGCCATGGGGGTGAGGAGCACGGAGGTGGGACAGTCAGAGGAGACGTACCTGGCCAGCGTCTGCAGCTCCTCGGACTGCGGCGAGGTGTCCATGCTGAGGTTCTGACGCAGACCTGAGAGGTTCTGGCGCAGCTCCTCCATGCTGAGCCTCAGCTGGTCGCGATCTTGCAGTAGCTTCTCCTTCTCGCTCATCTGATGAGCGCGGAAACAGGAGTTAGTGTAAGCTATTGCATTTCAAAGAAATAGATTTTTGCCAGCCTCACAATAGAAATGAAGGCAGCATAATATTCGAATGATCACAAATGTGCATATCGCAAAAGTTTGCTATAACTGAATTATTGTAATGCTTCATAAAGTTATGTATAGTTCCGGTTACCGATGCAATTTCTGGCACACTAATGCGCATACTTATAAATGTGGAAGATGATCAATGATCAGAAAGAATGTCAAACGTGTATGCTGCTATAAAAATATACGGTTTTAAATAAAAAGGTTTTAAAAAAACGTTTTAAATAAATTCTACTATAGCTAAATATTATTTTACAAATTTATAGCATTACTATAAAACAATTAGCATATAACATATTTAGCAAGTTAATGCATTTTTCCCTTATTTTCTCAATGGATCTGAAATTACATTTTGACAATTTTCAAAAATGCATGTCATATATTGCCATAGGTGATCTTGACCGATGACGGGCCATTGCTATGTAGTTGCTAGGGAGTTCAGTGAGACCCAAACCATATCTAGGGACCTCAATATTAAGACGCTTTGGGTTTGAGTTAGTCTATGCTTATTGGGACAATTTCACATTTTGCCGTTTCTTCACAAAATCTGTAGCTTTGGCAGATTCAATATGCTTTGAAACACTGCATTGTTTGAAAAATGACTTATTCCCTTGTAAAAAAGGCAATATATCTGAAATAGGTTTCGTTCATCGTAAGTAGAGTTTAAATTTGCTGACAGACTGAACTGATATAAAATGATAATTCAACTTTATGTTTAAAGTAGTACTTGTTCACAACGCACATTTAGATTCATATTAAGCCAATAGTGTGTATTAAAGTCTACTTTGATGAGGATTGCATGATTTTTAAATAAAATCAGTCTTCAAATACAACATATGTGACCCTGGACAACAAAACCGGTCTTATGGGTCAATTTTCTTCGAAATTGAGATTTTTACATTATCTGAAAGCTGAATAAATAAGCTAAGTTTAAAACTCAGGAATCTGAGAGTGCAAAGAAAATCTAAATATGGAGAAAACTGCCTTTGAAGTTTTGAATCCGAGGCACTGTAGCAGGCCATCCACTCACAAAAATAAAGTTTTAATATATTATACGTTATATATTTTAAGGTAGGAAACTAATGGAACAAGATGTAATTTTCAAAAAAAAATGTTCATGTAATACGTTGATTTCATACAGCATTTGTTCTGCACAGCGGTGCATGAAATCAAATGCAATTTCTCTCAATTCAATGCAAGTTGATATTCTCTGAATAATGCAAGTTACAAAAATACAGAAACAGTCAAAAGATTGGAAACGCTTGACTAAAATGTTTCTGTTGACCTTATAAATTAATCTCAAAGTGTATGCTTAAACGTCTGAAATGACTTTTGTAAAGAAAAATATAATAGTTTTCAATAGTTATTCTAGAAGGTGGAGTGTTTTCAAACTTTTGACTTGTGCTTTAAATAACACCCGTCTAGTGGTCTTCGGATATTTAATGCAAAAATCCTAAAAAAGCATCCTGTGCCTTAACTGATTCTAACAAAAAATAAGCACTTGTTTAACATCTTTTCTATAAAATTTCACATAAATAATAAACGCACGTACCAGTTTTTTGATGTCTCCCTCCAGCCTGTAGATGCAGTCGATCTTCCTCTTGCGACAGCGTTGCGCGGCCACGCGGTTCTTGCTGCGCCGTCTCACGTCCTGAACAAACTCCAGCTGTTCTGGGGTCAGCCGTTGCTGTTTCAACATCTGCAGGAATGCTCTGCGGGTCATGCTTGAGATTTGCTCCACGGGGAACGGCAGATCCACCTGGAAAGAAGACAATGGTGTCAACACCGCACAGCAGAGGATTCCATCTGTTTCTAAAGACAGACAAATTGCTGAAACGTTTAACTCATGGAAGTCAGAAAACAAGAACATATTATAAAAATTCATTGTTCTAGTTGTGTTTTCAATGCATCAATGAGTGCTAGCACGCACACCTCTTGAACTTGTCCGTTGGTGTCACACTGCACACTATCTACATCCGATTCGCACTCAGAGTTCTCCCTCGAGTCAATGGGTGATATGCAGGAACTGTCTCCGGTGTCCTCTTTAGACAGACTATCTCCTCCCGATATCTGCCCTCCGTTGGAGCTCAGGTCCCTCAGGAATGGACAGTCATCGGGCGCAGCACCCAGATCCAAATGCTTTAACCAGTGGAAGTCCGAGCTGTTCCCTGCGGCCGACTGGTCGAGGGAGTCCAAAGGTAGCTGCTCGGTCAGCGTGGAGCTCAAATCGGGCCAAAAGCCCTTGGCGAGATGCTCGGCCACTTCCCTCTCCACCGTGCTCCGTTCTGCAACGCCGTCTTTAGGGGCGAGATCTGAGAATGCCTGTTCAGTCGTATCGAAGACCTGGTTGGTTCCAATGTCGCTTAGGTTTCCAGCGTTGGCGATGCAATCCAACACATTTCTTGCTTCTGCAGTATTGAGGGGACAGAGATGGCTGCAGTCAGCAGGTGAAATCAGATCCCTGCCATGTTGGATGAAGTGGCCCTCGGTGATGTCGGGTATGTTGAGGTCTTTATCGGTGGAGGGTTCAGTAGAAACACAATGAACATCCATTGCTAGTTCTTCCTCCATTGCTAGAATGTCTCCGCCACAGCCAGCTGTAGCAGAATGAAGTTTCTCATCGTCGCCAGTGCCAGACATGGACAGGAACGGACAAAGTTCAGCCCGAGTCGTAGAGGCCAAATGCGGGACGGAGTTCTGAAAGTAATGATCCTGTTCTGCGCCGATGTGGTACGAAGTGCTTTTCGTGTGCAGAGGCGATAAATCTAAGTGCATTTCTTTGTCACTTGAGATATCTGGGGGACAATCTGTAGAAGGGGTTGCGCGTGGGTTTTCTGCATCTTGAGGTACGTTATCTTTTCCGGTGTCAGAGTTTCGGTCACCGGTTGGGATGTTGTTACCCGAAGCGGCTTGAGATTTTTCATGCAAAGTCTGATTCTCATCATTTTGCTTAACTTCTCGTGCGGTCGTTCCACCATCTGACAGCTTCGGGATGAGGAACTCAAAGCAGGCTTTATCCAGGTTGTGAAATCCCAGAAGTTTAGCGCATCTGTGAATCTCCAGGATGTTCTCTTTAGTAAAGTGAAGCTTCGCCGTGTAAGCAAACTGCAGCAGGGGCTCAAATCCTTCCACGGTGACCTTAAAAGATTAATGATGTATTCATAATTATTGCATGACAACATTATTCACGTTATGTGGTTATAGTTGTAATCTATTTAAAGTGAATCGAAATGGTGCTCACAGCCCTTTTAACAGCGGTGGGCTACAACAACAACCCAATTAAGAGACACTTTGATAGGGACATAAAGGACAAGCTCAGTAGCTCACCCTTTGGAACATTCTCAATACATTCTATGCTATTTTTGCAATAACATTTATTTGTTAAAGGGATAATTTACCCAAAAGTTTTAATTCTGTCATCTTTATTCACTCTCTTGTCATTCAAAACCTTTCTTTATTCCGCAGAACACAAAAGAAGATATTTTGAAGAATGTTGGTAATCGAACAACGGCGGTACCCATTGTATAGACAAAAAACCGATGCAAGTCAATGGGTGCCGCCGTTGCTCGATAACCAACGTATTGTGTTAAATAATGCGATTTGCAGTCAGATGACGCTTCAATTTTTAAAATATATTAAAATAATATAAATATAATTAGAAATGGGAAATTATATAACCAACATCCATGTTTCAGATTTTGTCTGAAAAAAGAAAAGTGAGGAGCCTTGGTTTGCTATTGCAGTACATACAAAATCTGCCAATATTATTGCGAGCCATTGCTATATGCACATTCGTAATAGTTTGATTATTTTGATACATCATGGCATGCAACTAGTCGATGTGATGATTACCGGTGTTATGATAAACCACGATAAAAATGTCCAGCGGTTAGTTATATCCTGTCATATTTTAGAAATCATTGAATCGCATATCGCATTTTCCCTCAACATCGCACAGCCCTGACTGAAACATGTTTACATATTTCTTTGAAATGACTGATGATTTTAAAGCTCCATTCAATTCTGTCTGTGTTTTTGGTGATCGCTCTTATGACTGCAGGTGTCTCTTGGGTCCTAAACTAAACCCGATTACTCACGACACATGCAGACAGATGATTTTCAGACGTAAGTTGCGTTTGAATGAATTTCTGATTTACTTAAGGTTGTGTTCAACCTGAACAAGAGAAACTTTTACCTAATGATTACATTGTGCCAGAATTAAAGGAGACATGAATTAAAATCACAATTTTAACCCGAGCTTTTGCTATATAAGAGCGAATCATATTCATTCGAACATCATGTAGGTGTCAGAACTGAAAACGCCCTTGTTACCGAGATTACATCTGTTATTGACACCGGGCCCAGCAAACCCAAGTTCTGGAATGCACCTATCTATGACATCATTGATAGGTTGAACACCACCTCCACAGAATAATATCAACGACTACTCTAGCCCCGCCCACTGGTTTGCGCAAGACAGAAGCAGTCGAGTAGAAGCAGATAGAGCGAGCAAGCAATAAACAAACATGCTGTTAAAGATAGCTAAATATTGTGACAGCCCTGGTTGTGGAAGAATACAGTCGCTGCATAACCTTCCTTCGGATTACGATGTTAGGAATGCGGGGTTAACGTTTATTTTTTAAAGACGTTCTAGCTCATGTGGGAAAAACATGGAGTGTTTGTTCATTTCTCTGAGGATTCCTTCGTGAACAAAGCAGAGATCGACACTGAATTTGTAGAGAGTTAAAATTAAAAAGCAGTGATGTGCCTTCAATTGGATCAGATAGGTATGGCGCAACAATCTTATGCGAGTAATAAATGTTGTACTATGCATAACTATTGCTTTGTTTGCGATCGCTCAATGTGCAAATGATCGAATATCTAGTCATTTGAATTAATTGTTTTAATCTGCTTCTCTGTGATTTGATGGGCTGTATATCATTTTGCAAGGTTTTATCCACCATTTGCGAATAATGGAGGCAGCTTTGAGGTGTTTTGGTATTATTTCGGGTGCTGGGTGATCTCAAATGCTGACAGGTACGGTCATATATCATTAAACGCAATACAACTATAGGCTATACAAACTAAACGCAAAGCCTTGCCATTACATCCGGGAAATAAGTCAGTAAATTTGAGTAAAATCATGCTCTGCGATTGCGTCACATGAAATATTGATGTGGGGAGGTCATTTATAAATCCCAGGAGTTCTTCAGATAATACTAATGCCGTGCGAAAACTTCGAATGGTGCTAATGTGTAACCTAACGTTACGTCCCGAACCAAATTCACAGAAGCCTCCAACTACGCAAACCGCTATCCAATCAAAGCGCTGGCCATTTGCAGAGCTGGCCCTTAAAACCAGTGTTGAAAATAGCCTATTACTTATTGATTTTGATGTTTTTGGATGTAAAAAACACAAGGACGTCATAACTAGATCTCATACAACAGTATAAAGAATAAACAAGGGCAGTTCATGAGACCTTTAATATTCATGTTATTTATTTGTTGTTTATGACAACCGAAAGTGCTTTTACAAGTCACATCAATCTAAAACGTTGCATCAGAACTTTTTTGATATGTCCAGCACACTGCTACAAAACCGCAATAATCGTGATGTGAAATTTTCACATGGTTGCATCTCTACACACAGTGTTTTTTATGATCATGTCAAGCACTGAATAGCACACAGTACGAGTGGAAATGCGAATTAATAAAGTAAAAAGGATAACTTTTGAACTCAATTTTCAAAATATCAAAATAAGCATCATATGATAGCTTAAGCAATTTTTAAAAGCATTCAGGTTCAAACCACCAACCCTAATAAGCATTACCTCAACTGGTAAGCTGACAGTGAGGTTTGGTCGGCTGTGGTTGGCCAGTCTGGTGTAAAAATAGTCGCTGCAGGAAGCCAACACTGAAGAGTGAGCACGAAAGCTTCTGCTCTCCACTTCCACCTTCAAGTCGCACAAGATCTCCTTCCGCCTCAGCTCGTCCAGCGAGCGGAGAACATGATGGCTGTGTACTGCAGACTCAAAGGTGAAGACAGAGGTCCGGGGGCCATCCACAGACATGACGAAGAAGATAAGCTACAAAATAACAAACAGAAACTGTGTATAAACGCAAAATTTTTATCATGTCACATCTGGGCGGAGGGATGTGTAGCTCTCTGCAATAAATGACATTGTTGTCATGTAATTATACATTTAAGTAATAAGAAATTTATAATAGATATATATAATACTGTATAATAAATTGTTGTTTCATATTTAATGTAAGTTTAAATGTTAAATAGATCAAAGGAAAATGATTTGTTGATTTCACATTAAAGTACAAATAATAGCGTTTCTTTAACATTTAATAATTTCAAACATAAAACAACCTAACAAATGCATCCCTAAATATAAATTAAACATAAATTGTGATTCAGATAATACAACTTTTTCAAGTTCAAAGATTTTACCAATACACAGTACAAGCCCATTCTGAGCATGACTCTGCACATTTATATATAATACAAATGTCATGTTTTTAGTTGATAGTTAAACTTTTTGGCAAATTGGCATTTGTGATATCACGAAGTTTATAACACGGAACAGATCTGCTGGACTTGTCAACATCGGTCAAAATGAGCGTTGAGCAACTGTGTAAACATTTGCTTTTGAGCTGATGGGATGAACAGGCAACAACCTAACGATCACACAAACAAACCTATTGATATGACACAACTTTGTCCATTTTAAATGCATAACAAAACAAAAGGAGAAATTATGCACTGTGTTATAGGAAAATTGACATTGCATAACGTATGTTAGCATGTCTGCAGACTGTAATATAAAACCAACCTGACATATCACCGGAGATCACATGCCGTCAAAAATCCCGCCACTGCCCATCACCAGAACACAATATAAAGATCATCAAAGAAAAGTTTGATGGTGAAGAGGCTCCATACGCGTCTGCTAGTCGCCTGTCATGTGACTGTACAGTGCCGCAGCAGAGATTCTGACGACACTGCGCGACGCGCAACGCACTGCGTCATGCCACGGACGGCCACGCCCACTTCCAACTCCGCAACAAAAGTTATCCAAAATAAAAGTTTTTCAAAGCCATCAAATTATTTCAAAACGGAATTTCTGGAAGTCATTTCAATGATGAGACAAATCATTTTAAACAAACTTCAACGGAATGAAACACGAATAATAAATCATCAAGAAATCGTATTAAGCTGGTACAGTTATTGTTTGATGGGAATACCACATCCACAAAGCAGTTCACTAATGTTGTCCCTTCTAAAATCCCTCTAATAATAAAGCATTGAAAGCATCCTGCATTGCTGAACAATGCTCGGGTAAACTGTATTTTTTTAGATAATGTGATTTTTTTAAGTATAGCTTAACTATATTAAAATATGTTCTTGCTTTTTATTAATATGGAAAGTGAAGCAAAAAAGTGTTTTTATGTTTCAGATAATTCTGCGGTGTATATACTTATTTTGAGTTATTGTCATGGGTGACAAAAACAAAAGTAGGCATTTAATGCAACACAACACTATAATGCTTATTTGAGGTAGCTAGAGCTTATGCTGCAATGCAATTTAAGATTTCGTTTTTTTTTTTTGATTTCCTAACTGTAAATAAGGATTATGAAAAATGATCCACAAATAACAAAACGATTAAACTTGTATTAAGCAATACAGTATATAAACATATCTCACAGTGTTCTTTACTTACAAAATTAACCATGGTTTTATTCGTAGTTTATCTATATGATCAAACTGTGATGTGGTTATAAAAATAGCAATAGAATTACTAAGAAAAACAATAGATAAAACCATTTTACTATTACAAAACAACACAGATAATTTTTCAAAGGAAGAGAGAGAAGCACTGCATTTATACTATAAATTCTGGACCCCATAGCTTTCGTTGTGACTGTGTTATGTCTCGCTTTTGAGGGAACTATTAATGCCTAAAATCTGAATAGGAACCATGTTTGACACGTAAATCTGGTCTGCTTTTCAAGAAAGCAACATATTCATATTTAAACATAAGAGCAAATCTTTGCCACCAATGAGCGATGGTTAAAAGAGCCTCCAATAGATTTGTCTTTAAATTATAGAAAAGCAGAACAATTTTGAGTCCATGAAATGGCTTTTGTGTGTGAAATTCTTTGGAGATGTGTTTGTAGGTATGTCTTCTAGGTTACAGTTGTACTTACTGTTGTACTTCTAGGTTATTAGTTGTACAGTTTCTCTCCAGTGTGTTGTTTATGCTTCATGTGGGTCTATGGACAGTTAAACTGCTTCATGTGATATTTAAGAGAACATTTTACACAAACATTCCAGGGGTAACCCTTTATTTTTCATTCAGATTCAGGTGGTTTCTTGTCATGAAACCTCTTATGTTTTGTAGAGGTATGCAAATAGTAGAATGTATGTCCACACTGCGAACACCGGTAGATCTTATTAATATGGATGCTCTTGTTAGTTTTAAGGTATGATGCTGTAGATATCGTTTTTCCACAAAGAGAACAGTCCAGTGGATGCTTTAGTCTTTTGCTCAAAGGGATCTTTTTTACACTGGATGATCGTCTGCAATTCCCTGCAAATGCAAAATGTCATTTTTAACTTAAATTTTTTTACTGGAATACCATTACCCAACATTTTAATTTCTACAGACAGGACATACACTTGAGACGTCTCAGTCACGAGTATAAATGATCATAAATCTAAGGTATTGTACATATCTGCACCGGCAAGTCCTTCTAAGTAATGCAAGATACTGGCTAAACTTTTTTTAATAACATGACGATATAAATCAACAGAAAAATGAATGAAATAATAAAAGTCCCAATGCCACTTTTATGTGTTGTACCCTTAAATTACCAAAAATGGTTTGATGAGAAGATGTGACAACCTGTGCAGATGCACTGTGCTGTTCTGTATCGCTGCACACAGAGTCACAGGCTGGAGATACAGTGGATGAATGCGATGACTCCTGCACCAAACAATGATCAACATTTTGACACGCATCCTAGTGATTTGAAGAAGATACACAAAATAGACTTGATTTAAACACGTCCTGTAAGAAATGAAGATATTTGTACAATATGGCGTGAAATATAATCAATAAAGAAATAATCAAGATATTGTTTTTTATTATATTCAGCTTTATAATTGTTATAAGACATTTGCTCTATACCCTTAAGATAACCATGGTTTTATTATAGTAAAAGAGCAGACATGATTTTTACTTTGAAGTATTAAAAATCTCAAAACTTATTTTATTCAAACCATGTACTTAATATTTTGAATACATAAAATCTATTTGATATGTACTATAAAATTGGAGCAAACTCTAAAGCAGCATTAAAAAGTATTGTTGAACAGTAATATTTCTCCTGTGTGCTTTAGAAATCTTGGTGTTCGTGGTAAAGCTTTTATTTTGAAAATCACAAACAAATCTTGCAATTGAAATCATTTAACGTTTTATCATCGTTTTGTTATTATTACTGGTATTTGATATCAGCGTTGCACAGTTACATGTATGATCCAATTTACTGTACAATAATAATAATGCTAAGAACCTAAAAGTATAATGGAACCTTTATTTTGAAAGAAACGAAATGATTCGCTCCACATCTTCCCTGCGATTTAAATTCACGCGAAAGTTCTATCTATATATTTAAGTACTGTCGTGTGATTAACAAAACCATATTCATTACACACATTTTGTTTATTAAATACTATTTGGTAATAGTTTATTTTTTGATGTCGAAAGCGCCGACATGAAATTACACGATGACTTGTACGCTGTCATTGGACGGAGCAAGACATGCCTCATCTTTAAACCCTTGAAAGTTGCCTTTGACTGAACTGTGCACTTCGGTTGACCAATGTTTATAAGTTTTCGGTCTCGCTGGTGGTAAACATTAAAGGCAGTGAAGTATAGTTTATACATAGTTCATAGATTTGTTTGTGCGTAGTAATGTCAGTGTACAGACCGCTGGTGTGCTTGCTTAAGCATGGGACAACACTGAGAGTCTGCAGGACAGTCACTACATGGTCACCTGTAGGAGCTGCTTTCAATGCCAAAGTCCAGAGGAGACTAGACCTCTACCAACAAAATGTGGTATGGGAATCAATCTACAACATCTATCGTTTTGATCTCAGTTGCTTAAACTTAAAATATCAATACTGGTTTATTAGAAAGACCAGTAAAGTATCCATTAAACCAATACAATTAATATTACAGCCATTATATCAATAAGGATTTTTGCAGAGATTATATTTTTTAGCATTGATGATGACACACTGTACACATGCAAAATTTGATCGTGTTTTGCTGATCTCTCAGGGGTTGTTTGGCGTCCCGGAGCTCAGCTCGGTGGACGGGTTTGAGGTGGTCCAGGACAGAGCCCTGCAGGAGACCGAGCAGTTGGTGCAGAAAGCCTGCAGCTCCCCTCCAGGATTCGAGACCGTGGAGACATTTGACAAACTATCAGACAGCCTATGCAGAGTGGCAGACCTTGTAAACAGATTTCCTGATTTTCACAGATTTATAAGACATTATTACAGCTCTCTTCAAACCCTCGCTTTAAACTTGAAGGCTGTGTGATTTCAATTGAACAATATCACCTGCTTTTTTAAATGTTTAGGCAGACTTCATCAAAGTGGCGCACCCTGACCCATCGTACAGAGAGGCCGCAGAGAAGGCTTGTATAAACATCGGTACTATGGTGGAGAGGTGGGTGAAATTTATCTGCAACAGCCTAAAAGAGACAGTTCACCAAAAATCAAGAAGACGTAGTCAATCATTCGCTCTCATGTGGTTTACAACTTGTATATGACTCATCATATGTAACACAAAAATATATATATTTCGAGAAATGTCTCTGTGGTTCAAAATATATTCTTTTGTGTTCTGCAGAATAAAGAAAGTCATACAGGTTTGAAATGACAAGAGGGTGAATCATTGATCAAAGAATTTCCATCTTTGGGTGGGAAAGGTTTGCATTTTTTAAGAAAGTTGATGTTTGCATCTCTTTTTCATGCAGGCTCAATACCAATGTTGAGTTGTTTAAGAGTCTGAAAGACCTTTTGGATAATGAAGAGATTATGGCCAAGCTTGACCCAGAAAAAAGGTTTGGTCTTATTATTTTGGTAATGATGCACCTCTAAATGTGTTACCCACTATGATCCTGAATTAATGGTTGCACATAAAACAATAAACGTAAATGTGTCACAATGCTTATGGTTTTGAAGACAATCTGCGTTTTCATGTGTTTTTGTTTCATTGATACAGAAAAGTAGCTGAACTGTTCATGTTCGACTTTGAAATAAGTGGAATCCATCTGGATGAAAAAAAGGTCAGATTTTCACCCTGTTTCCTGATAAAATAAGTTTGTGCCTGTGTTTTAAGCTTTAAGAAATAGAGCAGGGCATCTTCACACATAACTTTTTCTTTTACAGAGGAAAGAAGCAGTGAACCTTAATGTTAAGCTGTTGGATCTGAGCAATCAGTTTCTCATGGGCTGTAACATGCCTAACAGAATAGAGAAGCGAGTTCTTCCTGAACACATTCACCAACACTTCAGCAAAGAGGGAAAATACATTCAGATCGGAGGCCTGCATGCTGATGTCCCAGATGACCTGGTACAGTAGATCACTTGTTTCACATGCAGTGCAACAGTTGGCCTTATTTTAGACTTTAATAAAATCTTTATTAATGCATGGAAGACATTCCCTTTAAGAGATCTAAAGAACACAAAAGAAGATATTTCGAAGAATGTTGGTTAGCCAACAACACTGGCCCCCATTGACTTCCATTGATTTGACTCAAAACCATTTCTCAAAATATCTTTTTATATGTTCCACAGAAGAACAAGTGTGAATACATTTTTATCGTTTCAGGTCAGAGAGGTTGCGTATAAAATTTTCCTATACCCCAATGCAAATATGATGCACACACTCGAGGAGCTCCTGTCATCTAGAGATAAACTTGCTCGATTGGTCGGTTACGAATCCTACGCACATAGAGCATTAAAGGGAACCATGGCTAAAAGCCCAGGTAAGAAAGTTATATTTTCACATGTTCTCTAATCTATTTACATTTTAAGTGTGTCATTTCTGTACCACTAGCATCACCAAAAAATTGCAGAAATAAAAAAAATTGCAGAAATAATTGAATACACGTACAACTTCTTTAGACACAATTCTTTAAAGGCCTTGCTTTATTATGTTTCCACAGAGGCAGTCATGAACTTCTTACAGCTGCTCACAGACAAGCTCTCGGACAGGTTAACTCTCTCTTCATTAATTGTCATTTAAATTCATTAGATCATAAAATAAATACATGCTGTGCTCCATTTGTGTTTTATTAAAGATTGACCCTTGTTTATGTGCTGCATTATTGCCTCATTTTATTTTTGTGGATGTAATTTTGTCTTTCACCACTAGATGTCATTGTCGCCTACAGTTTGGGTTGCTTTTATAAGCGTAACACCAGACAGTTATGACCATTAAAGAGATATTTTGATTTGCTGTAGGACATCAAAGGATTTTGAAATGATGAGGGACATGAAGGCAAAACTCAACCCCAGAAATCCAGTAAGCCTCATTACATCAATGTTATGCTGTTAATGTCAGAAACGCACAATTTAAGATGGATAGTTCAACCAAAAATAACAACGCTGTTGTGAATCACTCGACCTCAAGTATACATTTCTTTATTTTGTTGAACACAAAGAATTATTCAAAGATATTCGCAAGAATGTTAGCAACTGAGATTTCTGGGACACAAAACTCCCATTAAAATGTTTTAATCAGAACAAAAAAATAATTATTTCTACTATGGTAGTCAATGGTGCCCCAGAAATCTCTGTAGCTTACATTCTCTCAAATATCTTTCTTTGTGTTCAACCAAACAATGAAATGTATACAGGTTTGGAACAACTAGAGAGGGAATAATTCATGACAGGCTTTTCATTTTGGGGACGAACTATCCATCTAAAACCATATAATAATAGTGTTTTAGGTAGGAAATAATTAAAAGATTTTGCTTTGTAGGAATTAATGCCATGGGATCAACCGTACTTCAGTGGCGTGATTCGTGCTGAAAGGTTAGAAACATGAGAAAGCATGAAGAGAAGTGTGCATTGCCTGCTCTTATGTAGTTCCAAATCTATGGTCTACTTACTTCTGTGGAACACAAAGCGAAATATTATTATATTTTATTACATAATGGTTTTATGTAAAAAACTGTAAATAACAAATAAATACTGTAGCAAGGTTTTCACAGGATGGGTCAGATTTTTCCATTATAATACTCACCCCACAGAGAGAGAATACATATAGCACAGAATCACACCTCACAGGCACCGTTCGCCTTATAAAAATGTGGTATGTTTATGTTTTGTCTCGGTAGGTTCAACATTGAGCCAAGTCTGTACAGTCCGTATTTCTCGCTGGGAGCGTGTATGGAAGGTCTGAACAGTGTTTTTACACATTTGTTCGGTGTGTCACTGATGGCTGAGCAGCCCGGCTCGGGGGAGGTCTGGAGCGAAGACGTACGCAAGCTGGTGAGTCCACGGTTCGGTGCTGGGCCCGCTCAACATTTGATTATTAACCCTTAAATCACCCATAATCCTGTGAACTTCGAATTAGAGCTCATGGCCCCAGGATGATTTGAGATCACTTCCTTCCGAATTTCACATGCCATTTTGAATTGACCCCTCAGGCTGTGGTGCACGAAACCGAGGGGTTGCTGGGATACATTTACTGCGACTTCTTCTACAGACCGGACAAACCTCACCAGGTAGTTTCTCACCAGCTTCTCAATTATTTGACTTCATGCACTTAAAACAAGATTTTATTTGTGAAAGGGTTTGGGTGAGGAGAGTTGTGGTGATACTTTTCTAGCATTAGTTTAATTTTGTGTTCTCCTTCAGGACTGTCATTTCACCATCCGCGGCGGGCGACGCTTGGACGATGGGCAGTATCAGCTGCCAGTGGTTGTTCTGATGCTAAACCTCCCTCAACCCACTCGCTCTGCTCCCACGCTTCTCAGCCCGGGCATGATGGAAAACCTCTTCCACGAGATGGGTCACGCCATGCACTCCATGCTGGGACGCACACGCTACCAACACGTGACGGGTACAGCTGTGACCACAAAGTCAACCATGTTTATGGGCAATGTTTCGTTTCGGTCCTTAGTTTTCTGATACGGGGAAAACTTGGTGATGTCAGGTGATGTTCATACAGTTATTGATGCATCGCTCTTATGTCTGTTATCAGGAGTGTCCATGGGTCGGTAGTTTGGTATCCCTGTTTTCGATCATTTTACATATCCTTGATTACTGTATGAGGAGGAATGCTTTATTTTGTTTTAGGAACACGATGCGCAACCGATTTCGCGGAGGTACCTTCTATTTTAATGGAGTACTTTGCCACAGATTATCGCGTGATCAACCAGTTTGCCCGTCACTATCAGACAGGACAGGTACTGGGATGCTCAGTTACTAACAGTGTAATTGCTGAAGTTTGGTATTTATTATGTTTTTGTATAATTTCTCATAGCCTTTACCAAAGAGCATGGTGGCCCGCCTTTGTGAGTCCAAGAAGGTCTGTGGAGCTGCAGATACTCAACTTCAGGTATCAGATGGTCAAAAAGCAGAGCGTATGTATGAACTTCTTTCTGCCGCAGAGCACAAAAAAATATATTTTGAAGAATGTCGGTACGCATTCGCTTGCATTGGTTTTGTGTTTAAACAGTAGAACTGAATGAGTACCGCAAGTGTTTGGTCACTATAACATTCTTCAAAATATCTTCCTTTGTGTTCTGCGGAAGAAAGATAGTCATACAGGTTTGAAATGACAACCGTAATTTTGATGACTGAATTTTCATTTTACTATCCCTTTAAGTTTTAAATAGTGATAACGTAAATAAGACTTTCGGACAAAACTGATAGCTGATCGTATTTTATCAGTATTTGCCATCATAAAAAAAAGTATAAGCCGGTACATTTCTAATTTATAAAAAACAACAACTAGAAACTCTACACTTTACATTCAAATCAGGCATTTTAAAGTATAATATGGAATAAATCATCTTTATAACTTATTTAATTTACATGTACATTATAATTTAGTACAAATGTTAGATATCAGTTCAGTAAATCTGTCCGATTTACTGTTTACTATTTGGAAAAAATATTACTTTTCATTTGCTTCCATTATCACTTTAGACCATTACAATAATTCAAAAGCAAATAATGTTATAGTTACATTTATTTTATATACAGCTTACATGTATTTGTAAATAATAAGCACACATTTCTGTTTTCATAGGTTTTCTATGCGGTCCTGGATCAAGTCTATCACGGAAATTCAAAAAATCAATCAACGACCGATATTTTGATAGACATGCAAAAGAAGTATTATGGTCTACCCTACATCCCCAATACAGTAAGTGTTTGTGAATGGTATCACTGCACAATTTTAAGACTTCATATATTTACAAAATCAAGTTTAAGACATTTTTGATTGAAAGTATATGGAGTTTTCCCTGTCTTTTCTAATGATTTATTAGCTAATAACTATCATCCACGAAGTGCAAAAAGCACATCGCAGTGTAGGTGGTCTGTTGAGCAGAAATAACGTGAATCATTGCAGTTTTTCAAGTTAATGAATGTTTGGGAATCATTTCTCAGCTAATCCTTAAAACATCGTATAAGACCTTGTAAAGTACAAAAACACATCAACAAACCGAGGTAGCTTAGTTTGTTGGCTCATTCTTGTACTGTACTGTTATACGGTACATAATTCACAACCGCTACACAGTTAAATGATTAAAATGCTTGTCCTCCTCCTCCCGTCCCTGTTTGGGGACCTCTTCCAAAAGAACAAAGCGGAGATATACTTTGAAGAATCGCTCCTCAGGGGAAATATTTGAAACTCTTCTTTCATGAAACGTTTTCTGAGGTAGGGAAATGTTTTCCTCAGTTCTTTAGCAGCTGTAGAGATGGTCGTTTGGGAGCTGGAGTGATATAAAACGCATATTTTACTTCAGAATTGCCTTCATAAACCATTCCTCCTGGCCTGTAATTATGTGGAGCCAGTGGGAATCAAGTCTCCCCGACTCCAAATACTCCCCCTCGCTTTAATTGCTTCAGTTGTAATGTCTTTACCATCCTCTAAATCACCCCCCCATCCTGCCAACCTCCCACTTTTTATCCATTATAGCTCCTTCTCACAGGAACTCGACTAATAGTGTGCGTGTGTGTCTTTTGTTCCTGTAGGAGGCAAATTTGAGTGACGACTATACAACTGAAATCTTCCTTTAGTTCAGATGGACTTAAAACAGTTTTTCATCTGCAACTCTAATTTATTCTCGATTGATGTACAAAAGCTGTTTTTATTTTTTTATAGTACAGTATCTGACGTCATGATTTTGGTGTTGGCTTGTCAGTTTTGCTTCCTTTTTCTATATTTTGTTGTCCACCAGGAACGCATCTCACTGATTCTCTTTAAAACTATTATTTTAACAGATACCACAAAATTGTGTTCAGTGATGGTGCGAGTTAGTATTTGCAATTATTCAGCTTTTGTTGGCATTTGTTCAGTTTACAGAGACATTTAATAGTGTTTTGGTAGATAATGTCAACCGTTTAAAACATGGAGCAGATGTTGCAGATATTAGGGAGAATTGGCTCTCAGCGTTGCATTCCTCTGGTCGTACTGATGCATGATGGGACACCAAAGTGTTTCAGACGCTCTGCTTTTGCTCAAGCATTAGGTCATAATTGTTGAACTTAATATGCATCAATGTTAATATTTATATTGTATATTAATTTTGTTACATTATTACTGTATCTTTACATGTAACTCATTTCTTATTGTTTGTGTTACAGACAGAAATAATAACGTAAATTATGTGGCTTGATTAGCAAAATAGTATTCAGTAAATGATTAAAACTTAGCAACCACCCTCATTTTTTTACCTTATTCATTTATGTTATTAATGCAATATCGCATGAGTAGGAGTGTATGTTGTGTTCTTATATCTGCATGGCTTGGATTGCCTTCGGCATTCGGCCTCGTACCTCTGGACTGATCACAGCCATGAAGACATAAGAACACTACATACACGACTACGAGAGCGATATTGCAGTTATACAACATCTCGACGGCACAAGTTTATAGATAAATCAGAAACAACATCACAGTTTATTTAAAACCTCCGGTTTTCAAAGGAAATGGGGAACTACTTTCTTCCGCCACGAATCCAAGCCCAGCATAACAGTGAAAAGGTTCATGAGGTTTTAGCCGCAGTGTTATTTTCTTTTCGGGTTTTATGTAATTCGTCCAAATCTGCAAGTGTAACGGCTGCACTTCTTGCAGTGTGACCTGTTGATGTCTTTTTTCAGCCTCGTCTTCATCTGATGAGCTTTCATTATTGATATCAAATGAAATATTGTTGATAAAGGTAACGTTTGCCATATCTCTTCAGCTTAGCTACGCGTAGACTAATTAGCTTTGCCGCGGATTGATACAAACAGTCAATGAAGCGGTTCAACGGTCAGTTCCTGGTGAAATATCTCACGGCCAATCAGATTCGAGAATCAGAGAGAACTGATGTATAATTATCTACATAACACAGACTTTAGGTATAGTGTACCCAAATATACAAATTTAGTCATTTATTCACCCATTATCATTCAAAATGTGTATTTGAGGAAGATATTTTATATTTATAGAAGATATTTTGAGGAATGTCTCAGTGGTTTTGTGTTCATACAATGACGGTCAACGTGGAATAGCATTGTTTGATTACGAGCATTCTTCAAAATGTCTTCTTTTGTTTTCTGCAGAAAAAAGAAAATCATATAGGTTTGGAATGACACGAGGGTGAATAAATAATGGGTAGACGTTCCCTTTAAAAATACAATTGAGTTACAGTGATGTCCAAAGGAAAGCATGGTAATGCCAAAGAACAGTACTTTTAGTCATTATTTTTTACTGTGAGGCTTTCACAAATCCTTCTCTAAGCCTACAGTGCTTGTTAATGTACATTGTGAAGTATCTTGTGGCCAGTCACCAGTTGAAATATTTCCCAAACTCTCTTAGCAGATTTTAGGTGAGTGTTGTTAGTATAGTGGCTGCTGTGCGTGGCTCATGTTTAACATTCAGATGTTACGGCTCTCAACAAGAGAGCCTTACGGCTTACTGAAGACATTAGGGACCATATGGGACCTGTCACACTGCTACTGCCTTACAGGTCTGGATCGGAGTCATCCAGCTATAATGCAATGTCCCCATACTGCTGTGATTGATCCGGCTCTCTTTAGCAGTCCTGATAAGAACATAGATCCATAGGCATAGTAGATCTCAGGAGACACATTTATAAATATTTAATTTACTATTTAAATAATAGTTGATAAATAAATAAATAGCTTGCATTAATATACAATATAAGAGAGAGTGAGATGGTTTCAGGTCAGATTTGGATGTTTGTATCATGGCATCAGGAGCACCATTGCTCAACATGTCAGCTACCGCTTAAAGGGATATTCTGTCATCATTTACTCACCCTTATGTAATTTCATACCTGTATAAATGACTTTGTTTCGATTGACACAGAGAAAGATATTTGGAAAAATGGTGGTCATTTTCAGTTCCGGGACATTTATAAGGATCAAATGGTAGTCAAAGGCGCCCGAGAACTCTTTGTTTTCCTAAATTTGTCAAAGTTTTTTTCCTTATATGGTGGTGGATGATGTCCCAGAACTGAACAATTGCTAACATTCTTCCAAATATCTTTGTCTTTGTTCATTGTAACAAAGACATTTATACAGGTTTGAAACAACCTGAGGGACAGATTTCTCATTTTTGGATGAACTATCCCATAACGGAGCTATCCCATGAACTAGCTATAACGTTTTTTTTTTCCCATTTTGTTCCTTTAATACCTAGCTGAGCCGATTCAGCATGGGCAGTGGCATTTAGTTCAGATTTAAACTGATGTTATCTCATGCCAACAGGTTTTGTAGGTTAGCCCTTATTTACTAGTGTTTGACGTGCAGTTCACTTGGTTTATTTCCCGCAGGGAGAAGGGTGCCACGGGTATCTAAGCACGTCTCTGTTTCACAGCGTCCTGTTTGAACTACTCGGCTCTTTAAACATGATTCAAGTCTCCGTTTATGATCCAAAATATTTCCTGACTCGCTTCCAACTCTGTCTTCAATTTACCTCAGAGGAAAGCCGCCCCGGGAAAAGGTGTCACTTGTTTTATAAACTAGGAAATGGATTGTATAAATGATAAACATTTCAAACAAACCCCCTTGTCCAAGTATTAACAGTGTAAATGTGTCACAGACGTAAAGTTTACCTGAAATTGTGGTTATTAGTTTTTTTTTTTATATAATCTCTTGAATGTTTTGGACCTAAAGACATATTTTGGCAATCCCGTACCTTGATTAACATTAAACTGGCACGTGTTTGTCATTATTTCACCTGCATCTGTCTCTGCAGGCCTGGCAGCTGAGGTTCAGTCATCTCATCGGATACGGGGCCAAATATTACTCGTACCTGATGTCACGTGCCGTGGCCTCCATGGTGTGGAAGCAGTGTTTCTACAAAGACCCCTTAAACAGGTTTGTGAGATCAAGACCCGTGAATGAGTTCATTCACACTGGAAACTTCATAATGATGTTTTCATTATCTGTCACCCTGAAATCGCTTGACAAGCACATTTTCCCCCAAACATTACTGCCTGTTACCAGGAAGCATATGACATAAATCCATTATACAGGATTTTCACAGCAAGTGGTGAACACACGTACACCCGGAGCAGCGGGCAGCTATCACTGCAGCGCCTGGGGAGAATCGAACCCGCACGAGTCGGACTCTCTAACCATTGGGCCACGACTGCCCCCAAACATGCACACTAAGTATTTTTAGGGTTTTGAAGTTTAAGAATGAAGCTTCTACGCGAACACATGGACTAAAGCCACACATCTTTGAGATTTTTTGGGGTGTTTAAAAACACTTCCATATCTAAACTACTCCTGTGGTTTTCTTTCCAAGCACTAGCTTTTTCTAAGACAGTTTTGGACACGCCATGCCATTCGAGAAGGTTTGTGGTGTTGGATTGTGGGAACGATGCTGGTAGTGTAAAGTAAACCTGTGTGTGCTCACGCTTCTGCAGGGAAACCGGAGAGCGTTACCGCAGAGAGATGCTGGCGCACGGGGGAGGGAAAGAGCCCATGCTGATGGTTGAAGGTAAGCAAACAATCTGCTTTAAAATGAAGGATGTGTGGAGTTCAGGAGGAGACTCAAGTCTGTTATAGGAAAGGATGAAGAGAAACTGAAATCAAATTTGTTTCGTGTTGACATTTCTAAAACACGTTACTGGTATTGTTGGGAAGGATTCATCAGTGTGCGTTACTTCAAAAGTTTTTATAATTTTTCATCAACGTGAAATCACATGTTTTGGTTGATGGGATAAATCGAAAAAGAATCTTGTGTGTGAACTTCACTTTCGGGCCTCTATGAATCGGCCCTAGAAGACTCAAAAGTGAGCGCAAGAAACGTTGCAATGCTTTCCATTCTGGAACGGTTAATCCATATTTCATCTCGTCAGTTTCCTGATGGATAACATCAAGTCCTGCTCCACACTTCCTCAATTTCCTCATCATCTTAGACTTCAATTTTTACAATCAATTTTTACAATCCTATGTCCACTTAAAAATATCCTATGTCCTAACAATCCTATGTCCACTTGAAACATTTCTGTTCATTAAAAGCAATTAAAATATAGGTTGATATATACATTGAAAAATAAAATTATAAAATCGAAAAACATTAAAACTGAACGAAAAATAAAGTAGACCTAAATAAAATAATAATAATAAAAAATCAAGCTAAAGTCTCAGAATCAAATCATAAGTTTTATTTTAGTCATTCATTAAACTACGATCTTCGATTTAGCATTGCTCAGTTTTATTTTCACAGAATGTTCTTTCCATTATTTAGGAAGATTTTATGTAGAAAATAGTAAATCAGAAAAAAAAATTGAGCTGGGTTTTCATAGACTAGGTTACAAATATGTTACACACAACCAATAAAAAGCACACAACAAAATGGAGAGTTCCTCCCTTTGCCCTCTGTTCCTGTGCCGGGCTTCAAGAACGGCCCCGGTGGAACAGGAGTCGCCCTAGAGACACCCTCCTCGCATCGGACCTGGCCGGCTCCCAGACCTCCGGTGCTGAAAAGTTCAGAGTGGATTAGATGGCGTAGTGTAGAAAGGGATGTATCAGCTATTCTGACTGAGGCCCTGTGTTCTCAAGCCACGGGCAGCACAGAGATGCCTTTCATGGCCCACGGCTTTCCCAGGGACTTTACTTTAGCACCAAAGGACAGAGGGAAAGATAATAGCACACTGAGCACCTGGATGCTGAGATATCAGCACTTCGAGACAGGAGCTGGGAGGTTTCGATGTAAAGCTTCATTCGATTGGGTGTTGGGGTAAAGCACAGTAAGGTAATGTAAACACTCCAAACGTGTTTGTCAGCATGACTCAGATGATGTTATAAATGACATCGTGTTCACCGTGTTATACTCCATGATCCTGGGCGTTTGGGCGAACATGTGAATCAGCAAGTTTGTTACGGGTCGACAAATGTTTTTGACAGGTTTCATGAGTCAAGATGAAGCAATAATGTTTCAGAAACGTCCTCATAAATCTTCACCACGTTCTGCTTTTGAGGGCCTTGCGTTTAATAACAAAGTCAGCGATGAAGTAATTTCAGCTTTCGGGTTGATCAGAAGGTTATTGCTTACAATTCGTAACATGTTTCAAATAGTTACCGACGCAGGCATGGAGTTACCAGAAAATCTCTTCAGCTGTCGGCAAGGCGGCTGTAATTATCCTCTTAATCTTTAAATGTTGCTCAACCCATTGAAGCTCTGGCTGAATGAGAAGAAAAGAAACCCCGAAACCACGACCTGCATACTAAAACCTGGGAATTTAACGATTTACATCACATAATCATGACTTGATATTTTATAGTTTAATGTTTAATGCACATTTTTCGTTTGACCTCTCAGTTACCCTCCTCACGAGAAACCCAAATCAGAGCAACCCGAGTCATGTTTCACCATGTCTGGCTTTGCCTGCATAACCGCACAGCTTCAAGGCGTGGCGCGTACGGCAGGAGCCAAGGAACTGTGTTTAAACTGGGATTAATCGAGGCGAGATGAGCCTGCCTGGCGCACATTGATGTAGAGTATTTCATCCTCCTCCAATCAAAGTCTTCGGCTGTTTCGTCCAATCCGAGAGCTCCGTCTCATCCTCTTGTGTTCTGCCGATAAATGAACGGCAGGTGCTTGAAAAGGCATTTAGGCTATTGTTTCGGTGGTTGACCTTCATTTGAAAGCACACACAGCTGGGTTAGCAAGGGCAACTTGTACCAAAATCTCTTTTGGTTTGTCATAAAAATAGAATGCAGCTGTGTTCCTGGATCACTCCATCCGGCTCTGTGTGTTTTTCCTGGCGGATGTTTGATGTTGCTATAGTATAATTATTGTTCTTCTATGGTTGGGTTAGAAAATAATGGAGGGTTTGTACATAATGAGATGACCTTAAAGGGACGGTTCACTCAAAAATCTCTCATTAATTACTCCAGACATGTATACATTTCTTTGTCCGGTTGGACACCATAGAAAGATATTTGGAAGAATGTTGGCAAGCAAACTGGGGCACCATCGACTACCATTTTATTTTTTTGCTATGCTTGGGTTCAACAAAACAAAGATATTAATACAGGTTTAGAGGAGGAAAAATCCATGACCGAATTTTGGTGTGAAAAATGCCTTTAAGTAGAGTTACTTTGGATGAAAGTGCCAATGGATACATATTAAAGGAATAATTCACCCCAAAATTAAAATTCTGTCGTACGGTCACTACATGTAAATTCAAACCTGTATTTTTGAAGAATGTGGGTAACTGGACAGCACCTGTATTCATTCGCTTCTATTGTATGTTAACAAAACCAATGCAAGTCAATGGGTGCAGTTGCTTTTCGGTTACCGACATTCTTCAAAATATCTTCTTTTGTATTCTGCGGAAGAAAGAAAGTCATGCAGCTTTGAAATGACAAGAGGGCGAGCAAGTGACTTGTTTTTCTGATACATAAAAGGCCCAGTGGACCTCTGACACCAAACTGTGCATCTTGATACAGAACAAAATTTACAATTGCCGCACAATCATTTTTTCATCAAAAGAAAAAGCCACTGGGTATTTTAGTCAAAGGGGCCTGGATTGGATACTATTCTAAATCTCCCTTAGAGTGATTTCAGGAAATTGCCGTCATTATGGAAAGTACTTGTGAAGCTTGAGACAACTTGAAGATTTTGTTCAGTCTGGCGCGAGGCGCTCTGATGTTAGAGCCACAAAAGCTCTTTTCGGTACGTTCACAAAATGCCCTCATGCCTTGAAACCATAACAACTGTCTGCATGTCACCTTCACGCCTTAATGAAGTAGATCACAGAGCAGCAGGTGTGGGGCTATTTTGACAGTCATTTAATACTGATTCACTTACAAGCTGCTGCTTTTTCAAAATGATCTCTTGTTTCCATTAGGGGTCCCAGTTAGCCAAGACAGTTGCTAAATCAGTTGTTTGACCTTTTTGTAGTTTTTGTCGGACGGTACAGTCAAGAGACATAAGAATCGAGGGGATAAGGGGAGCTGACCGCTAAATCACTTCTAAAGTAAAGATTTTAACACCTAGATCTTTAGCTAAGCGCATTCACTTCTGTATTTATGGGTTATACATGTATTTTTAAGGAAGGTAAAAATATTTTGCCTAGTGTTATTGGTGCGAAATAGGCCTTGACAGGGTGATCGGGTAATAATCATCTTATTTTACGACTACCTTCTACAAAATATAAAATACAGTACGCATGAAATATTGACTGGAAAAGTGTATTAGCATGTAGAAACGGCACAAAACATACAGTAGGTTTCCCGGATCGGCCATTAAACTGTGTCGCTGCGGACAGTGATTATTTAGAAATATCAGAACTCTGAATTTGAAGTTTAATCAGTAAAGAGGGTATTTTTATGCATTTATAAAGATGTACACATTGAGTTTGTGGGTCAGTTTGGATGAGTTTTTAGTTTGTATCTTCACTGGTGTGTAAAGCTATTGCTGCGGACTTGGACTCCTTTACTTGTGTGTGTGTGTGTGTGTGTGTGTGTGTGTGTGTGTGTATGTGTGTACGTGTGTGTGTTTGTGTGTGTGAGGTGACCCATACAGGAAATGGGGGAAGGGAGGAGGGACTATTTACATTGGCAGCTCTACAAGGGGAAATGAGCGGACTTCAAAGCATCAGTGTGGAGGAATTGTAAAATGAGCGCGCGCAGTTTAGCAACACACACCAACAGTTGACTGCGCTGCACAGATGATACGTTTCAGTGTGTGCAATATGATAGTGTTATTTTAAAATCTGTCCCGGAGAAAAATAACACAGACTCGTTTTTTCTGACAGTGCGGAGTAAATATAAGTGTTCCTACATCCTTAACTAAACAATTTAATATTTTACATTAAAAAAAAACGTGAGATATAAATTGGTCCATGTGTTTGAGTATATCTATGTACTATCAAACTTGTGATTTGTTTAATTGTACAGTATGTATATATAGTGCAAAAACAACTAATATACACTCTTAAAAATAAAGGTGCTTAATGGGTTCTTCACAGCGATCCAATAGATAAGAGGAATCATTTTTGGTTCCACAAAGAACCGGTCAGTCTGAGGTTCTTTACAGAACTATTACTTTATGAACTTTTTATAATCTGAAAAACCTTTTGAATAACCGCCACAAAGACCCTTTCGGGAAACAGAAAGGTTCTTTGGATTTTAAAGGTTCTTTATGGAATTTAGACAATAAGGGTTCTTCTATGGCATTGTGAAGCATCTTTATTGTTAAGAGTGTAGAATCCATTGTAACTCATTGTGCAGACCAAAAACTTGGAACAACATGGAAAGATACATTTTCTAATGTTTTCTAATGTACAAACAATATTTTGATGAGCCATCTTGCAATAGATTTACAGTTTTAGAAATTATTGTTAGACTACAGAAATAAATTATTTGTCTGGAGTTATTGAATTTAATAGCCTTGTGGGCAGGACACTGATATTTTGCCGTAGACTCATCTCCATCTCTCACTCTGTCCTGTCAAATAAAAGCTTGAAATATCATTTAAGTCATAATTTAACATAAGAAAACTAGTACTGTTGTAAAGCTGTCAAGCATCTTAAAATATATTTCACGGTGCTGAAACTTGAGAGTGTGAGGAACAGTAATGGCTGGAATTTACCCCTCTTGTTTCACGTTCAGGCATGTTGCAGAAAAGACCCTCCATCGAGGACTTTGTGAACGCACTCGTCTCTGACCTGGAGCCTGACTTTGAAACCTTCATCATGGACTCAGAGGGCTGAACTGCTGTTGAAGGATGGGTTGTGGAAATCCCTGGTTTTGGATTCCTCATGTTGGGCGGTACAGAACTTTAAAAGACTGAATGAGATTGGTAATGTCCTAGTCCTAAAAATGATCTGGAATTTAATGTTGATGATTTCAGGAAACCAATGGGGGACATGTCTGGGGCTCACATTTGATACTCAAGTCATGAGAAATTCTATTCAGCCTATTATTAGAACTATTTTACAACATCGTAATGTTTTTTATGATGAAATATTACCGTAATATTGTAGTAACATCCATTGAAAAGAAGAATTAGGTCAAGATTTTGGTGAAATTATTATCCTTGGTTTCCAGCTACATCAAGAACTCCCAAATGTGTATATATGACAAATCGTGTATAATAAAAAATCGTTTGTCGGCATTACTATTATTACAGACCGAGCGCCACAGCGTTTTTATTTCTTAAATAAAATACCAATACTTCATCAAAGTTTCTAACATTTTATTTACAAATTGGATTACTGAATTCATTTTCAAATTAGTTTATCAGACATCATCATCAAATGCAAGTGAAGGCACAAAATGCACTGGAATATCTACATTACAAAAATATCGTCCTTCTAATTTCTATAATACAATATCTACAAACTGAAGAACACACACAGGAATGTAGTGCACAGATCACTTCAACTTCTACCGCAGTATTAACTTCAACCCACCTTAACAGATAGTCAATGCCGGGATTTATTAATTAGAGACTGGTTACGGTTCTTCTTTCACCGAAACAGATTCTTCCCAGAGGTGTTTTATCTTGTGTGGTTTTGTTTACACTTATTAATGAAGTCTCTTTAAACTATGAGCTGTAGAAAAATGTGTGTGTGTGTGTGTGGGCCGATGTAATCGCAGTTGGGATCTTCCTTTGCTCATTTTACCTCCAGAGCGTCTCTCTGGGAGACCAGCGGCAGGTGAGTTAAGGCTAGGTCATCCTGAAGCAAGATAAAAAGACAGGGCATGAACAAACACGTTAATCGCTTGCTGTTAGATCAATGGGAGTATATCAAAAAGTGTCAGTGGATTTACTTCTATGTAAGTTAACAGGATCAAGCTTTTAATGAACTCTGCTCCGCTTGCCAGATTTAAAGAAATGACTCACAAAGCAAATGTAGATCTGTCACCTTTGACTTAATCCCTCATTTTAATCCAAATGTCTCTCTTACAATGAACTCTAAACACATCTAGCAGAATGTTTGTTCTCTCTCCCTTTTCTAGAGAAAAAGGCCGTACAGCTTTGGAAATAAATGAGGAATAGTAAACAATGCAAGTTGTAGAATAAAATTTTAATAATAAAAAATATTTTTTTAGAGAGGTGATCTATTTGTTTAAATGAGCAAAAATGGCAGCATTTAATTTAAGTATCAACTTAGTCTCAGATGTTTCTCATAAAATAATTTTGGTAAATTTGATGAAATATGTTGCTTGTGAGTTCATATTAAAATCATATTCAATAAAATGTATGTATGATAGCAGGCATAACAAATCCGAGCTCAGTTTGTGACATGCGAGATCTCTTCTGAAACACTAATGGAGACATCTGTGAGATTTCTTGATCTTTTTCTTAGTAGAAATAACTGAGATGCAAAAGACCCCGTCTTTGCAATAATGTACAAGTGCCTTTAATTCAATATATCTTAATCGTCATCTTATTTCAAAGCACTTTTTAGTTGATAAATGATCATACGCCTTCATTTTCCAGGATAACAAAATAAAAAAGGCGTGACTTCACGAGCGTTTCACACCAGCAAAGCGTTTGATACAGTCAAAAGGCTCTTTTAAGTGTTTCTGAGGAAAATGAGTTTGCTTCTTTCATGTTCGGCATTTCACTATAAGGCTTTTGTTTGGTGTGTTTACACACACCGCCCTTGACTCTTGATGCCATTCACTCATTTGCTTTAGTTCTCATAAAGTCATTGAGAGCTCCTCTAAAAAAAAAACACAGTCGAATGTTTTTTTTCTTTTGATAGGGCGAACAAAGATCTCTTTAATTTTCTCTTTTTCACTTTCTGTATGGACAAATACGTTTTTATTGGCTGGGTGCGGTAATTTCAACCTGTGACCACACCTTACCTTCGCCCTGTAGTTGTACTTGCCTTCAGTTGTGGACCACTGTTATCTGTGATAGAAGCTGACTGTTTGACTCATCCTCAGGATCTTTTGACGCCTGACCTGAGGATTTCATGTCTCGTTCCTCACACTCTTCATAGGAGGAACATCTCTGTGAGCTGGACTGGAGATGGTCCGTGGTTCTGCTGCTCTGTACAAATGGCCATGCGTCTGAGGGATGGTCAGGTACGCATTCCAGATCTGGTTGACTGGATCCCAGTGATGCGCTCACTAGTCTGTCGAGAACACATTTTGAAGTTTTATTATTTGCATATATTCCACGGCAATTCAATATTACAATAATTGACATGATAAAAACAAGCGTTTCAGATAACGTACAGTCAGCCGATCTTTATCACAAAATAAACTGTTTGCGTGGACGAATGATTGTACATTTTCCTGCTTGTTACACTATTGCGCCACAATAGTGCAACATAAAATATTGATTCAGAGTTAAATATTTTATTAATAATGGTTTTATTATGTTAAACATTTAAAGCTGCAATCTGTAACTTTTTGAATAAATAAATAAATAAAATAAATTATTGAGAAAGTAGGCTACATTAAAATTAGTGTTCATAACTCCCTTTACATTTCCCCAATTTGCAATGGTTTGAGTTATAGTTTTGATTATAATTTTATTATTATGTTAAATAAGCTTTTATTTTAAAAAAAATTTAGTTTTTATGTACAAAATTTGCAGCAATGCTTTTGTCATTTTTTTATTTATTTGTTTAATGTAATGTTATAAAAGATTCATCTATTTAATTTATTTCAAAATTAATTATTTTATTTTTTCTTGTTTATTTATATAATTTAAGTCCCTTAAACTTAGTTCAGGTTAATATCTGAGGCAAAACAATTTCTTTTTTGATAAACATGCTTTTTCAGAGTTGCAATGCTTTGAGTTATAGTTTTGATTTTAATTTTATTAATATGTTAAATTAGCTTTTATTTTTAGCTTTTTTGTTTTTTATGTACAAAATTTTCAGCAATGCTTTTGTCATTTTATTATTTATTTGTTTAATGTAATGTTATAAAAGATTCATCTATTTAATTTATTTCAGAATTAATTATTTTATAATTAATAGTTTTAGTTTAAGTTTAAGTCCCTTAAACTTGGTTCAGGTTAATATCTGAGGCAAAACAATTTCTTTATTGATAAACATACTTTTTCAGAGTTAAAATTGTAGTAAACTAAAATAAACTTGCGGTAACAATTTAACTTGAAAAGCAAAAAAATATACATGTTAAAAGCTACACCGCAGCAAAATTTATTATAACGATTAATTACAATAAATTGCATTGCGGCAGTAGAGTATCCCGGATTAACTGTTCATTATGATGTAATGGCTGGATACGCATAGTTTATAGAAAAATATCACACCGACTGACCAATCAAAAATCATGTATTCCGAGCCTTGAGATGACTATTAACAACTGCAGTTTTCATGTTAACTTTCAATGGGACGGTTAACTCCATATAAAAGGCTCACCCTTCATTGAGACTGCTTTGAGAATGAAATGAGTCCCGTTCTCGGGCACAGCCCTGGCTCCAGCTATCATCATAGCACATTGAGGGAATCAGGTGAACGGGACCTGCAAAACAAAATGAATTGTTTAATTGACATATTTGGACTCCAGAAAGAAAACAAGATTCCTCACCCGCTCCAAAAATGTATCAGTGTGTTAGTATCATTTCTGAGACGTGTGTGAAGCCCACCGCAGATCTGTCCTGAACTGTGATGACAGTGACAACAAGGCCGCTGTGAGAGTTCCAGAACTCTGCGATCCAGACAAGACAACTCCGACCCCACATACGGACCCTCGTGAGACCTCAAAGACACTGAGAAACAGACAGACAGATGAAGCTCAGACACTAAATTCTTATTCAATTCTCATGTCATTCCAAACCTGTATGATTTTCTTCTTCAGAACACAAAAGAAGATATTTTGAAGAATGTCGGCAACCAAGCATCCTTGGACCCAATTGACTTCCGTTGCATGAACACAAAACCACTTAGACATTTTTCAAAATATCTTTTTTGTGTCTTTCACTCAAGTAAGAGTCATATACAGGTTTGGAACCACATGTGTCTGTTTATTAAGCACTTGACATGATTTATGATACGTAATACTACCAGAAGGGAGAGGTAATGAATTACCAGGTTTTTTCTCCAGCAGCTGTCTCTTACAATAGATGACACAAAGGATGAAAAGAGCCAGGATGACGGTGGCCAGAGCGCTGCAGATGACCGCAGCTAAAGCCATGTCCCTTGGGCTGGTCACTGTGGACTGCAGAGGCACCAGATTCACTCGCCCACTGCCTGATAACACGGAAGACAGGAAGTGATGTCACTACTAACAGCACTTCACTCCACGATGTTCCTAATCTTGCATCACTCTCATCCTCCAAATAAACCATCCAAATCCAAAAGGTTTGTGTGTCTGCGCTTCTCACTCATCTCCCGTTGCTGTGGTATACGTTCATCGACCCGTTCCAAAGAAAACTGGTTTTAAATAGAAGGAATGTCCCAGAGGTGAATGGCGCATTCCCAGCCTGCTGATAATTTTTCACCTCTTCCCCCCGGGCCAGTCGAGCCTGCGCTTGCCAGTCTGGCGAGCCCATTATTTGGGGGCAGATAAAGGCTGCGGGGAGTCACTGCAATATGTTTGAAGTTCGGCTGGGGAATGTGCAATCGGTCTGAGAAACCAGCTGCCGTGGTCCAAAGGCACCAGGGGAGCTCTGATGTCACCGTCTAGCGAAACCCTCCCTGCCCTGAAGACAGCCGTGATCTTCGAACAAATCCAGCGACTATCGAGTGACTGATCTAGGGGTTTCACAGCTAGTGTTCTTATGACAATTTTCAAGATAATTAGGGCTATCACGCTTACTTTTGAGTACATCAATCTGTCACGTACGACTGGAACAAAATGGTCATGTGACCTTCAGATGCTCTAATCCTAGCTACACATTTTCTCATTTACATGCGTTCCCTGGGGATCAAACCCATGACCTTGAGCTATAGGCTGGTAAACATTAATAGGTAGTTGAGCAGTAATGGTGCTTGCTAAGGTTTGGGGGTTGGGGATTTAAACAAACTGACCGTGCCTTTTGAACTTTAATCTACAGCTCGCCCCACATTATAAGTGTTACCTCAATTGCGTGCCTTGTCAAAAAGATATGTGTCAAGAAGACTTGAGATTTAAAATCGATTAATTATAAGAGGGTTTCAAGCCATATTGAGAGACCACATTTAAATTTTCCATTTCACTTTTTTTATAAGTCTTTGACAAATAATTCAAATCATGCAAGGCCAGAAAACTATACTTTAAAAAATACAATTACAGATTTTTCATGTATAATGGCCAAATAACAAAATACAAAACCTGTCAAATTACAGAAAAGACCACAAATTTACACGAAAACGGGAATTTATGTCATCATATGGAAAATCCCTGTTATTTAATGGAGTATGCCTGGTGCGCCAGCTGCCAGAAAAGTTCAATTTTTTCAGGATTTTTTTACAGTCTACTTTTGAAAACGCTGAAAAAACGCAAATTTACAAGAAAAATGCGAACGTGATTTTACGGGAAAACCCATGTCATTTTTCGTACACTTCTGGCGCCCCAGCTGCCAGTACATTTTCGTTTTTTACAGGATTTTGTACAGTCTACTTTTGAAGCACGGTGAAAATTACAAAAAAAGCCACAAGTTACAAGAAAAACAAGATTTTTTTATACTGGATGTTTTTAACAGTGTGACCAATAAACCTAGTGCAAGTCCTAAATGGGCAGCTTTAGACACCATACACAATATTTATTTCATGTGGAAGTATTATCTTTATATAAAGAAGTTAAATATGAACCAGATATTTGCTTAACATCTTTTCATTGCATGAACACAAGCCTTTTTTATTTGCTCTATGGTAAATTAATCATTAAGTAAATATGGGCTTGGCCTTAACAGATCCATGAGCTCTTTATGTGAACATCAGTTAAGCCCTCCAAAGGACTTTTCTCTGTTATGCGTGTTTGTTCATTCCATCTAAAGACAAAAAAATATTACAACCGTGCTTGCGTCTTTAATCATTCAGCTCCATGATGTTTAGAGTTTATATAGAGTTTGGGAAAAAATTTAAACTGTGACAAAGACGCTCCCATATAACTCATACTTTATGAATTGTGTCTTTGGGTAAATTAAGTGCGTCTGTCTTTCATAAATACTTGGAGATCATTTGTTCAGTCAACTCTTTCTTTGCTTTTCCTTATAGGCTCCTCTACTGTTACTGTCTAGTAAGAAAGCATCAATCGTGTATGTGAATATGCTAAGAAAATTGCAGAAGAACTGTCAAATGAATTCTTCACATACACTACAGAGTTTGCTCATTAAACCTCTGTCTACAGAGTTATGTGTCTCTGCCAGCAAATCTGAGCCAGTTGTGTGCCGTTCTCTCTCTCTCTCTCTCTCTCTCTCTCTCTCTCTCCATCCCCAAACCCAAACTCTTATCAGCAACGCACAGCTGCAGCAAACACAGACAAAGAGCGGCCCATAGAAAAGATCTCACCTGCTGATACCATCACTGCGCTGAGTTCTGTGAGCCAACACACTGCTCTCTTTGATATATGCGCCTGCCTGTTGACTTTAGAGAATGCAACACTCACACACATGGCCTTCAGCCCAAAGCGCATGAGGGATGGACAGTGTAGAGAATTGTGATAGTCTACAGCCTCAACAAAAACAATTGTTTCCCAGCTCGGGCAGGGCTGTAGTTTAGATTTTCACATGCATTGCCAACATTATCACTGACCATTTCACAGTTAAATAGCTATCAATTTCATGTGTGACAGAAGAAAAATATGTTTAAAATGTTTCATTAAACAAATAGAAGAGTCCGTGCTACTTTTATAACCATAGAAAATAGAGGACCGATATCTTTAGCATCACTTTAAAATGACATTTTTCCAGCTGGTGAACGATGAAAATTATTTTAAATTTAAAGTCTGCAAGTTTAAAATGTGAAATTGCAGCCACGCAGGCTTGGGGAAAACATAACAACGTCCATTGGTATGGACGCAAATATATAGGTGTTGTTATGGTTATATTTACATTAGGGCTGTCAAATGATTAATAAAAAATTAATCGCATCCAGAATTAAAACTTGTGTTTACATAATGTATGTCTGTGTACTGTGCATATTAATTTTGTATTTCTTAACACAAAAACGTTCACATACGATATATTTTGGAAATGTTTAGATGTATTTACTTATTTTACCACGATTGAAATTATATTTAACGTTTATAAAATGTTTAATTTTTATATTTTATTTAAACCTTTGCATGTATGTAATTATAAATACAAAATTAATATGCAGAGCACACAGAGTGTACACAAACTTTTATTCTGGGTGCGATTAATCGCTTCACATTAATGCTTCCTTTTCAAATCCATCGTCATTTGTCAACATTAACTAAGTGAAAATTTTTACTTGACAAAGCGTCCTCAAAACACAACGCTCATGGGAGACACTGCTAAAGATGTGAGATGCCCACCTGATCTCACTGGAATTTGTAACTATTTTACAAGATGGCTATTTCATATGAATTTATACAATGTGAATCGTACAAAAATGTATGATTATTAGAAAAGCAAATCTTCCTAAAACATACAAATAATCAAATCAGATCGTACAAATTCATTCGAATAGCCACCTCGTAAAATAGTTAAGAATTCCTGCGAGAGTGGGTCGGAGGCGCAAGAGCAACGGTCAAGCATGACTGTCCAGCACATCTTTACATAGTAAAACTATGTTAAAGTAGTGCATTGAAATGATAAACAAATGCCCTTTAGATTACATCACCCGAACAGGAGAGTTCATACAGAAAAAGTTATTTCACTAAATGCTAACAAAGACTTTTGATCAACTGTGCTAAGACAAACTACGTGTTTTAAGGAAACAAGTTTGATTTTCTGTTGACTTATAAGGTATTACCTGCTTTGAGCAGAACTGTTTTGTGGAGCCATAACACACCTCAAATAAGTCCATCATTGAAACACAAAACATGAGCCCCGGGATATGACTTCCACAAATATGATCTATTTGCCTACAATATGCTTTTCCATCCTTTAGTTCAAATAAAAAAACATCTATTTTTACTTTCTAGGTTCAAGCTACAGTACGTTACGGAAATACAGTCTATAAAAGATTTTCCAAAGAGTAAAAAATGCTAGCAATATTTGATATGCTTTCCTTTCAGACTGGGCTGTTGTTAAGGACTAACAAAGTATATCTATGGTGCACCAACAAACCACATCAGTTTCTGTTTGAAAAGACGGTTTCACATTTACTTTTTAATATGGTTCACAGCTGGTGTGAATGCGAAATCACGAAACACTTTTTATGACATAAATTGCATCTTCGCATGTTTCCTGTCATGCTTCTAGCATAATTGTGCATACAATTCTTAACAGATCTACCTGTACTTCGAAGAAGTAAAATGTGAAAAGAGACCAGACTGTTTCTAACCAGGCAAACAAATCACGAGTTTCTGAAGTTTTGCAGAAGCAAAAGCGTCGTATTACATTACTCTCAGTCATTACACATCAAGCAGCCGCCCGGCTCTCATGTGACCTCTTTATAAACTGGCTTCACATCACTTCGGATGCTTAGATGGGACAGCTGTGGGAAGCTCTGCCAAATATTTAAAGACATCCCATGACAAGAAGAGACAGCAGCACATGAAATATATTAAAGCGGCTGAAGAATCCATTATATGCTCTGTTTACCTCTTGCTCCCAGGATGAGCCAAGAAGACCAGAGTGTTTTTGGATTTATGGTCCCATCTAAAGTCACACTTCCTAGCACAGCTGCGTGTTTGCCCCGGGCCGACGCGAGGGCTATTACTGAGATCTGGAGTGTTCACTACCCTCACAAAATGACAGAGGAGCGAACGGTCTGGAGTATAAACACTGCAGTGGGGTGTCATGCAACTTTTTATTTTTTAATCTTGGGTTTACCCGGAGATAATATTCTTTACATGCACAGGTGAAGCTGAACCTTGACAGTACTTCTTCATTTCTTTTCTTTCTTGCATCTGACTCTATACCAAACACCCAACTTCCAAATCCACGCAAGCAGTCACTGATGCACTCACTTTAAAAAGGCATTCATCACTCCATCTGTTAGCGCCTGAAGACAGGTTCTGCAGAACGGTACTCAATGATGGGTAAAATGAGCACATTTAGCAGCCCCGAATGCTAGAGAACAATTCACTGCTTTGTGGAACGCTGCCTGTTTTTTGGCGGAAGAGAGTAACAGTGTTTCAGATAGTTAAACAGAAATTTGATTATAACCTACACCTGTTCCTTGACTTATAAAAATAAGTATTTATGCGATTGTAAAACAATGCTGTATGAAGCCTTGGAGGGGTATTTCTGGCACTCGCACTACATGTTTCTTGTCTCCTCTGGCTCGTAAACTATTAGGCCTTTGGGTCAGGAAGACGTTACCACCAACAACGAAAAGATGTTTTTTTCATAAATTTATTTTTTAGCGATGGCTTCGCGAATGCATCGAGCACCGATTTGATCAACCCCGTAAATCTGCGACAGCAAAATTGGGTTAAAAATTGCGTAGTGTGAGCTTGCCTCAAAGTCCCGTGACCCGGTAGTTGCGATCGTTTTTACTTCCGTATTTTGACGCATTTCTGAGTGAAATGTAATTTTGAATGAGAAAAATTGTGGGTGTTTTTCTTTCTCTGCGATTTGATTGGAAGAATAAACAGCCGTTGCATTTAGAAATTGAACTGGGAGCAGACTGACAGTTGAAGGGGAGGAGTTAACAGATGCTCCGCCCAAGCCGTCTAACACACGTCATTTAAAATGGTAAGTCAATACAGGAAGGAAATGCATTTTCAGATTTTAACTAAAGATTATGAGGGCACACAAATTTTAAAGATAATGACCCAAATTGATAAACTATTTTGCGCCAATATTTCATGAAAAAATAAAGAAGAAAATAACAAAGATATTTTATACAATATTGCAGTGTTTGTTTATCTGTGTAGGTCCTTCTTTATTTAAAATGTATGTTCCCTTATAATCTTTAATCTAAAAAAAAATGTCTAAACCAGTTTCTAAAGAAACAACAACCACAACAATAACAACAAAAGTAATTCTAAATGTTTTCCTGACGTGAGACTTTTATTTTGAAAGACCTGTGTGAAAGCTGTTTAAGTAGAGTGAGAGAGAATAAGTGCTAAAAATATAATTTTTGAGAGGGGTCTCATCCCCTTATAGGGATACTTCACCCTAAAATGAAAATTCTGTCACCAAGTTGTATAAATTTCCTTTTGCTCTGATGAACACAGAGAAAGAGGTTAGAAATAAGTCTTTTAACTGAACAGATCTCAACACCCTTTGACTACCATAGAAGGGAAAAAAAAGTCCCCCAGAACTGTTCTATATTCTTCCTATATTCTGTCCTATATTCTTCAAAATGTATTTTGTGTTCAACAGAAAAAGATAAAGTAATTTTTCCTACTATGGGACTCAATGGGTGTTGAGATCTGTTTGGTTATGAGCATTCTTCCAAATATCTTTCTCTGTGTTCATCAGAACAAATACATGTATACACATTTGAAACAACTTGAAGGTGAGTAAATGATGACAGAATCTACATTTTTGAGTGAAGTTTAACTTTAAGACAGACTTTTCCAGAGCAAAAAAAACCCCAAATTGATGTGTGTTTTCAGAGCAAATGACACCACTAGATATTGTAGTCATAGTTCACCCAAAAAATATGTCATCATTTACTCTCCCTCTTGTCATTTCAAACCTGTATGACTTGCTTCCGCAGAACACAAAAGAAGATATTTTGAAAAATGTTGGTAACCGAACAACATTGACCCTCATTGTATGGACATAAAACCACTGTGACCTTTCTCAAAATATCTTCTTTTGTGTTCCACATAAGACAGAGTCATACACAGGTTTGAATGACTTAAGGAGGTAAAAATAATTTCCGAATTTTGGCCCTTTACACATGTAGGTTTAGCAGTAAATATAAACTTACAGTGCGGTTCATATGGTGGTGGTGGGTCTCCACATGGTATACACTCCATATCCTGAAATCCACTTAACATTGTCTTCCTGTAAAATCTGTAAGACAAAAATAAATAATAATTGAATGTGGGACATTTCAGTTTTATTAATTAATATATAGGAAATGTTTCATTTGTTACTTAGGCGTACAGTGTTTTTTTCTGAAACAGATTTAGATGAAATTTGAAGGTGAAAACTTGCTCTTAGCAAGTCGAACCGTGTCAAAGCACTTAATGAGGGGTAATCAAATGTTATTAAGAAACTTAACTGGTAAGAGCGGGATGCTGCTCTGGGCTAACTAGCTCACTCTCGCAGTGTTTGAGAGAAAACCTGACAGAATCATGCTATTGTGTGACATGTTACAGCATGACTTGGCCTAACTTAAGGTCTTTAGTTTGTTCTGTTTGACCTTGAATTTAATATGAGAAATCTTGTCTTGTTAGGGCAAACGTCCATTGACTTTTTTAAAGCATGGAACAAAGATTTACATTTTCCTGTTGCTCTGATTTGGTAAGCATGGCGCTAACCAGTTTAAGATCAATCTTAAAAATAAACATGCTTCATGATGCCATATATTAACCTTTTTTGTCTGCATGGTTCCATAAAGAACCTTTAACATCCAAAGAACCTTTCTGTCTCGCATTCTTTCTTCAGCAGAACACAAAAGAAGATATTTTGGTATAAAGTTGGTAACTTAACAGCAACGGTGCCCATTCACTTCTATTGTATGGTCAGAAAACAATGCAAGTCAATGGGTACCGTCGCTGTCCGGTTTTACAACATTCTTTTAATGATCATGTTTGTGTTCTGCAGAAAACAATCATACAAGATTGACAAGAGGGTAAATGATGACATCATTTTTATTTGGGGTGAACTTTCCCCTTTAGGATCTGATGATGCGACAGCCAGAAGAACACACAATGCTTTAGTAGACATTGGCTGTGTCCGAAATCGCCCCCTATACCCTCATTCACTATTCCTACATTAGTTTACTAATACAGTCCACTTTAAGGAGCGGGTGAAAACGAGTGAGTAAATTCGGACACTTACGCGGGAATCATTCAACGCTAGCCTAGGGATAAATGGCTAGCAGCTAGCCGTGAGTGTACTTCGGTTGTACACTCGTTATTATGATGCATCATGGGATTGAATGAGTGCACATATAATAATGTCAACTATGAATTCGGACACCACTAAAACTGGATGTCCCCTCAAATAGTGCACTTCATTAGGGTATAGGGGGCCATTTTGGTAACAGCCATTGTTTGTTGACGATCTTGTTTGCGAAAGTTGCTAGTCCCGCTTTCTTGATGACATCACACACTACGTAAAAAAGACAAAAGTGTTTACTCGTCAGGATGTTACATAGTCTGACACCTCAAACGTGAAAATTATTTTGTAGGGAAAATCGTACAATCCGAGATAACCGTAACAAATCATGTGTATGTCATAAAAATTAAAGGTGAATGTTTTCAAGCATCCGAAGCACATGATAGCTTTTGTAAGAGACAGATCTCATTCACTGTAATTGAATCTAAAAAAGAGAGCTGAACCTTTAAAAATACATTCTTCATAAGGTTAAAGTTATTCTATGGTTTGTGGTTGGGTGCACATACAGCTTACCCACTTAATAAAGTCCACTTTTTGTTTTAGAAATCTTAAGTGACTCTCAAGCGGGTCTCTGTCCCATTTTCCATCTGACTCACCCAGGCAAGCAGTCTCCGCAAACGGCGTTGTTTGTGATGGAGCAGTTGCCCTTCTGGAAGCGGTTGAGAAGTGAACAGTCTAGACAGGGTTTGCATTTCTGCAGGCTGCGGTCCTCTTTGAAGCGACTGGCTCTGCAGGGCACACATTGGGCATCCTCTCCATAGCCAAAGCCACATTCCTGCAGGGATTAAGGGAAGATATCTCACTGGCGGGGAACAGAAGGGCGAGCCGGGCGTAAGAAAAGCGCCAATGTGGACTAACAAGAGGCCGAGATGAAATAATGATCCCAGTGTGTGTGTGAGATCCCCTTGTTGAACAAAGGCCAAGCTTCTTTTGAGGGAGTCTATCTAACACTGGCAATAATCTCTCTGACTCTCACGGGATCAATAGACAGCCTTCTGCTCCGGGCCCCCGAAGGACTCCGCATTTGAATGAGAATGGCCCACGGGGACGCCCATTGTTGGTTTATTAGGAGTTTATTGCAGAGGTTTTGTCGGGCCTCTCTTTGCCTAAAGTGTGGGGAGGGTTATTGGTATTGAGAGATTTTGGGTATGTGTTACACACTTGGAAACCTCTTCTAAGTGAATGATTTTCGTGTGTGTTTGTATTGCCCTAAAATATGCCCGAGTTCAAACTCAAGCTTAAGGCAAAATTTGAGATGAAACCAAAATATTATGTGATGAAGATGAGGGGTCTTCAGAAGGGGTTGGTTACCCATAGGGGGTCCACAATGGTATTGCAGGGGGTGCTCCTATACAGTATGAATTGATTCAAAACTTTTGTTTAATAAAAAATAATGAAATACGTAATAGTGTAAATAAATAAAATAAAAATAGCATTCAAGCAAAGCACAAGTTAAAAAGCTACAGCTGTTTTATAGCTAAAAAAAAATTTGTTTCATCCAAACTGAAAAATAATATAATAATTGTCAAATGTTAGATTTTTATATTTTTGCAGCATAAGCACAACTAACAAAGCATGCAAATACAATAACATTTATAAATAAAATGATTTATAATATCAAACTACAAGGATTTACATTAAAATTCAGATAAAATGGGAAATGCTTTCATGCTTTTATTGCAGTAAGGATGAGCTTTGTTGGGCCTAAAATATTCATGTTTTCAAGTAAAACAATGAATTTCTTTATTCTTTTGCTTATGGGGGAGCATGACACACACATGTATATTAAAGGTTTTCATGAGCTTCATTCAGAAAGACAATTTGTGTACACACATCTAAAGCTTGTAAGGGACACGTGAGAAATGTCACCGTTCTCACCCACCCTTAAATAACACAGGACACCACCCAAGGCATTGTTCCCAAAATACTGCCCTATTTTATTTCAATAAATGGTGTAAAACAGTGACGTTTTGTGTAATTATACGGGATCAGTTCCACATTCAGCGCCAACATGAGACAAAGACCCCAAAAGCAAACGCCTATGAGTGCACTTGCTCTTTTAGCCGACTGAAGGACTGTAACAAAAGAGCTGCTATTAGCTAAATGGCTAGTTACAAAACACAGACATTTTGCTCACAAATGAGACATCAAATTGAGCTGGAAGGGTTTTCAAATTGCTTTCCGATGATTTGCTATTCAAACTGAAACAAACAACATTTGTTATAGATCTTTTGGAAAAACATGTTGGACTTTGATGTTTCGGCACATTGAGTTTGACATTAAGAAGAGAAATGTAAGCAAACGTTTTTTTCATGCCACAAGATCTAAATGAAATCTAAAGTACCACTTAATCAGCTTCATCAAAACAGTGTTTTCCCCTGAAGGTCGACCCACATCAATAAACAACACCAGTTGTTTCAAAACTATTGACTGTAATCCATCTAGAAAATGGCTGTTTTTAATCCTTTTCACGTTGATATAGTTCTTGTGACTCTTGCATTTGCACAGATATGTTTTCACTGAGCTTAATATCAGAAACCATAAGTGAAGCTGTATTGAATTATACATTATGCACCATTCCAACTGAATCCACCAATCGGGAAAACACGCATCAGTTTGTGTCTGTTTAGAATTTGAGACACCAAAAAAACACGTGTGATGTCCTGCCTAACCTTCTGTCTTCATTTAAAGGCATAGTTCACCCAAGAAATGACATGAGAGTGAGTAAAAGGATTTTCATTTTTTATGAACTGTCCCTCTCCTACAAATACAAAAGTTTTGAGCTAAAGTGAATATCTATTTTTGTGTGTTAAGAAAGAATACAATACTAGTTTGATTTCGTGTTTTGGCGCAGTTTCCCTTTAAGACTCTGTTTTGGCCTAGTCAATTGGGGGTATGTTAATTTCTTTTTAGCTTCTAGTTGAGTAAAATCAGAGATATAAGAAACATTTCACAGTAATATAAACTTTATAAACCCTTACAAAAATGACCATGTTTTAACTATAGTAACCTTAGTGTTTCTTTTTCTAAATAGAATAGATAATACACTTTAACAGTAATATTATTCATTTTTCTAAAGTAACAGTGCCATCATTAAGCGTGATCCATTAAAGAAACACATCGCTTCAAACATTCCCATCACCAGCCCATTCATTCCAACACAGCAGCGTAATGCAGAGAAAAGCGAGAGGACCTTTGTGGTTTGATACTATTTGGCAAATTTTTCCCCCAGCTGCCCCGTCCCCTGTAGGGCCACTGTTCCGCGCTTGCATTTCCAGCACACCGAGCTGGATTAGAGAAGAGGCTCATATATCATTAACTTGGAGATGGGCTTCAAACAGGGGCCTTCTCTCTACGCCGCGATCCTGTTTCCCACACGCAGCAGCACAAAAACACACTGCGGGCATGGATTACTGGCCTGCGTGAGAGAGGGACTGACAGGAGCTCTCCACAAAGCTTGGCCCCGGGATCAGAAGTTTTCAGCCACTTAGAGAATGGCGACTTGGCTCTCTCAACACAGAGCTTCCAAAGACTGCAAGTAGGGTGCCCGAACAGAATGACAGCTGTTGTTGTCTGCCCGCATACCAAATAAGGCTTTTCTGTCCAGCAGGGCAAAAATGGGGTGGAGGGATGGTAATTAAAAAACGTTCGGTCATTGAAGTTAGTTCACACAAAGCGCTGGGCATCAGGATATCTCGAGTTCGAATCTGGCTTGCAACATTTTCCGATTTGAACAGCAAAACACAAACTAAACTATATTTGTTTTCAATGACTTTTCTCGAACATGCCAATAACTATTAAATAACAAGTCAACCACTCTTTTCTGAACAAAAGCTTTTTTTGCAGTCAGGACTAACATCAACCGAGAACAATCTTGTCTCAAAAGGCTCCAAAACAGTACCTGTACCATTTTTGCCATCCTACAAACCGTCCCAAGAACATTTCCTAGCACGCATTGCATTACCACAATGCAAAAAAAATATTTATATATTATTACTGTAATTCAAAAACACATTTTGAGAAGTTTCGTGGGGGAGTCAGGGCAAGTTTTCTGGTGAAATCAACACTGTAAAGTCATAGACGAAAACTCTCAGAAATGTGATGTTATCAATAAGTTTTTATGTTTATTTTTAATCCTGAAAGTTACGAAAAGGAGCTTGTACACATTTTTAACTCTCGATCATAAGAACAAATCAGGGCCGGGTCTAGGGAGGCACTGCCCCCCAGATTTTTCTCGTGCTCCTCCACAAATATCCAGTTGACAATTCAAATAATGAAAAATGGAAAAATCATTATAAAATACTTAATAAATACTACTTGTATTACCTATTAAATAATCATCTGGAAAATGTGAAAATGATGCATGCAATGACCTAGTACTGGGCCTGGAACTGGAATAAAGCAACATCTCCTAATGACTTCTTACTTAGCCTGACAGCACAAATGTAATCCATAACATATAGCAGTCAGGAACGAGAAATGCTTACAAAGTCTGTTTTGAAGTATCTGCACATCTGCATGGGGTAGATTTGTTGGGATGGTTCATGGTTTATTCCCCATTGCTGTCATGATAATTCTGTTCCTGACAGTATAATTTAACAAATAATTACAAAACACCTATTAACTAATCTTACTTCATCCCGGCCTCTTCAGGTGAAATAGACTGTGTATGTTGAGGGTGTAGAAGCTGTTTGACTAGTCAAGGTTCGCTAAGAATCATCAAAAAAGCCTCATGTGATCCGTTCTTTTACTCTTACAGAACAAACAACCGCCTGGAAGAACGTATGAAGTGTCAGACACTAAAACTAAAATGCTTAGGTGTGAGCATACAATGAGTCTTGCACGTAGAGATAACAATAACACACAATCCTTCTCTAGATCTCATCACCGGTTCACGCTTGATATTGTCCTTGGCTAAAGAGCACGAGGTAAAACCACGAGCAGTTGAATGGAAAAAGAAGGAAATAATTCACTGTGGCCTTAGGCTTCTTAGCCTTAATTGGCCCAAAACATCTGATGCATCGAAGCGTTAAACCAAGTGTATGTTTACAGCGAAACAAGCAACATGAAAGTCATCCAACGAAAAAAACATGTGCACTACGTGTGTTCACATCCAACAGCCTGTACCTGCATTTGCCCGACCATGAACTGTGTAATGATCTCCAGACTGAGGCTTTGCTGAACGATTTGTACGATAAAAAACATTTCTTAACATATGACAAATACGAGGCCTTGAAATTCTCATGGGTGGCATTGTCTCAAAAAAGAGGGACATGTGGGTGTAACTGATTAAAGCGTAGCCAGTGCGCTACAAAGAATAACAGAGGTTTAGCCTCTCTCTTTATGAAAAGAAGGAAGCAATAAATAATAGGTCAGGACAAGCTATTCAAAACATTGCTATTCCGACTCTATTGGCGAACTCAGAAGACGCACTTTTCTTTTGGCCGGTTTGGGCTAGAAATGAAACACTGTAACTGATGGCGATGGGAACGTTTCCATCCGATCCAAATGTGATCACATGCGTGGATAAAACTGTCGTTTTTAAAAATACCTTAGGGATGACTAGATGTATTTGCACATTAATCGCAGACTGTGGTTGCCAACTGGAAAAGAACGGGTTTAAGAGGTTGTAGGTTAAGATCAAAGGGAAGTACTTAAAAGACGCAAAAAGCTGCAGATATAATATCTCGATTTTAGAATAAAGTTTTATAAGCGCATCATCGTTAAATACTAATGCAGTATTGACCAAACCTTTGATAATTCTTGTCCAGCATCACATTGCCGACAGGGAATGCAGTTTCCAAACGTATCCTTGTATTCCTGTTCCCTGCAACCTCTTCTCTCCTCGGCTCTTACTGCAAACTGAGAGGCACATGACAAAAACATGTTTCAATAATTCATCGTTTTATAAGAAGTTTTCAAGCGTGTCATTTCCCAGGGAATACTAAAACTTACATTTATATAATAAAACAGAGGTTCCCTTTGCATTTCTGACAACGTTGAAGAGTTCGCAACAGGATGAGGCTTTAATGTAAATTAAACGTACCATAGCACAAAATGCAAAGACAAGTATCCTTTGAAGTGGAAACCCGCAGAGAGTCACTGCCCGGAGCATATTGAAAGGTCTTTCCACATACACTGCAAAGGCAAAAATACTTTGATGAAGTAAAATGTAGGACGCAATTATGCTTTTGGAGGGAATGGGGAAGCGATCAAATGCAAAAAGAAGACGCTTATGATGCACAAGGTCAGATTTTGGAAATAGCCCTTGAGGATGACTGTGGATCCCCTCCAAATGTTGTATATATAATTATTAATCAAAATCTTAGTTGATATAATTAAAAACTATTAATTTTCAGTTCTGTTTAACTGTTTTTTAGGGGGTTGCTGGTTCATTTAAATAAAAGCCTTTTAAATGAAATAATTACAGCAAATCTTATATAAACGTTTATATTGTACAATATTTATTTTTGAAAAATTAAAAAGTATACCGATTAAAAATAGAATCATGAAAATGATTAAACAAAGATTAGGCTTAACATTGCATACAAAATTAGTGTTTGCTATATTGTGCATTTAATACATTCTTCCTCCCCACTATAAAGTTTATTTAAAAAAATATATTTCGTAAAAAATTACTACACTGCATATTCCCAAACCGTAGTCTATCACAAGATATAATCTTGATTTACATATCCTTAGACATTCATTAGAAAAGTCTTTGTATTTCAAGATATTTGTTTGACGCACTGACTTTAGATTCACGTAAACGTGAAACGTTCTTACCGAGTATGACAGTCCCGCTCCGTGTTACAGTTCTGTAAAGCGTCAAGCCCTTCACAGGATGTGATCCAGTCTGCTTACTGCTGAGGTCTGAACCCGTCCTGAGTCCAGCACAACTCTAAACAGCCCAGATCAAAGGCAATGGGATGGCAACGATCTGATCCCTGTAATCTGATCTCCGATCAGCATGTACATCAAAGCTTCAGCCACGTCCTGGACAAAGCGCTTTAAACGTGTGTCTTTACTTACGTGCGTATACCTGCACATGCACGAACTCCTGTGTGACTACAGGAAAAGTCCAACGACATGATCCCGAAACGGACCTTCGCAAACATGCAGACCTGGAAGTTTCGTCTTGTGTGATCCGAATACGATCTCTGCCCACTGTTGCGCTCGTTTGATGCAGGATTCTCTTTCATCGCGATGACGTCACCCCGCGCTCAGGGATTGGTTGGATTATGTGTATTAAATTATCTATTTGTTTACTTAAATATTTATATTGATTTGCCTTTTTATCTATATTTATTTGCATTTTTATTTATATTGTTGCTGATTTTTTCATTTATTTGAAAGACATATGGAACTAAGAAGGTCTCCTTGCAGATTGGTACTAAATTTATCGCACGGTTAGTAAAAATCGCCATCGATCACGAAACAGTTGACCGAAGACAACTAGATAAACTATTGTGCTCGTCTTTGCCTGAAAATCCATAAACAAACGGTTGTATTTTGACCACTAGTTTAAAAAAGCCTATATTTATATATATTTTAAACTAAACTGGCGTTTGTTTATTTGTTTGTTTTAAAGATATAGTGGAAGAAAACATTCAAAGAAATACATTAACTGATGTGTAGCCTACATCGAGTGGTAAAACAATACATAGTTTTATATCCTGTTGCAATAGTTTATCCTGTTAGTTCTGTGTAAAAGTCTGAATTTTTCACATTGGTTTGATGTGGTGTGATATTTTGTGTGACAATATGCATAATTCAAGCCCAATTAAACCTGTATATTTACGAATCAATACTGATAGTTTCCTTTGAATCAAATGTAGTTATAATTTATTCAAATTGATCAATAATGGATCTGATCCTGAAGCCATAGAGAGCATTTTTTTCAACGAAACATGCACGTGTGCCATCTAGTGTCCATTGTAAAGCATTACTGACAAATATTTCACGGTAGTCATGAAATGTGTCCAGTCCATTTTTTCCTGAGGAGCATCATATTAAATATATTTGAGTTATAATTATAAATCCAAGCGTAATTACATATTACTGTATGACGTATATATGGGTGTTAAGCCTATTAGATGTCAGTGTCAGTTCATTTAACTCTGTACTATTTTTTTAAGTGAATCAACACCAGAAATGTTTTAATTTTGCCGTGAAATGTGCAGCATTGTAGTTTCAAACATTATAAAACATATTGAAATCGTGTCAGATTGAACCACGTTTGCCTCGGTTATCACTGTTGCAGTACTGTCGCTTTAAGAAGGCAAATTTGCTGAAACAGACGATGCAGTGATGAAACGGCGACTAGTAAATAAAAGACTGCCAGAGTTAACGAATATTGAGAGATCTACCTTTACGTTAGGCACTACACGAGTCTGCTGTGCCATAAACAACATCCATGCAAAACAGATACCGTAGCAGAAACACGAGAAGAGTGTAGTGTAGGCTATATCCTGCGGACCTAAGGGAAGTCACTTTGACCATCAGCATGTAGGACTATCCTGTGAGGAACTGCGGCAGTGGATTTAACGTTACATGGTGAGACCAGAACTATTTCTAGAAATAGCCAACATTCAGTATCATTTACGTTATTTTAAATACGTGTGTATGATTTCAGACTTTTACAAGAATGTGAAGTAAAACGTATTGGTGCAATAAGGTTGTGTGACGTAATCTGATAAATCTAATACTCTGCGTCATAACGTAACTGTTCGAACTAAATATATGATTTTTATATATAATGATATTTTTAATATATGATAATTTCTACTTGGTGTGACTTTATATTAACCTTTGCGTACTGCGATGCTTGTTACATATTGCGAAATAAACGTGAAGCCCTTTAGTGAAGACACATGCTCAGTGCTCATGTGATCCCTTTAACGATTATGTTTGTAGTTGTGTATTCGTATTATATAATTAATTAACGTTACATAAGTATATAATAATTTAACGTCAACCTTTACGTGTCAGTGACTATTACGCAAATCATTATGGCTAATAATGTACATTGAGCAAACTATAAGGGTGCACCTAATATTTGCTTATGTCAATTTTGTCTGACAAACATTAATTAAATATTTATATTATTGTTTTGAATTAGTCGCAGAGCATTTGTATAGCGGTCCGCGCCATTAGAGCACTACATCTCCCAGCATGCAGCGCGCTCTCTCAAGTTCACTCAAAAACCCCGCAGCTTAAAACGTTGCGTTTTACAGTGTGTTAGCATAGCGAGGGCTGTTCTTCTGACATTCTTCTACTTTATTGGTGGCAGGATTCAAATTTAAAGACTGAAATACTGCATCTTTGGGACGAGGATTTGTTTTAAGGCAGAGAGCCACATATTAAACCGCATCGATCCCTCTCAGGGGGAGGCGGGTCCAAGAGCAAAACACGGCCGCATAAAGCTTATAACTCACAGGATGGGGTGATTCTGAGTCTGTAGCCAAAGGGGTTTTACTAAACCGGTGCGTTTCCAAATGCGGAGATTTTGCCGGAGAAGATAACGGCACGCGTTATAACAGAAGGATTCATTCAGAGGAATGATCGAGTGATTGTCTGTGCACGCAGTTTGGATGAAAAGCAATGGCAACAAATCACGACCCATGGTAAGTTTTGCATAAATTATTTTCAAGTTAGTGAATAATGAATCGAGTAAAGCTGGATATCTATTCTGGGCTGTAGCCTATATTGTTATAAATAACACATTCAATAAGATATCAATTATGTGCCAAATCAGATGTGCTTCCTTTGTGAGAAATAAGTAACATCACTAGAGAGTGTGCGTGGTCTTTATATTGCCCCACCCTATAATAAAGAATATGATCCAGTCAATGTCCCTGTTGACTTTCATTGGTTGCATGACAACAGGTCAAGATCTAAAACTAGAGATGTGTCACTGCTTGTGTTCGTGTGGTCCTCTAATGTCATTTTGTTTGGTGTGTAAAAAACACACTGCAGGCCTTTAACCCCGGGTAAGAAGACAGATTGATCCGAGCATTTGGTTACAGATCAAATCTGACAGTTCCTAATAGGTGTAATCTGATTTTTAGCTGCAGAGGCAATGACGGGGCAGGATCCAGTCAATAGTCAACACTACAAAAATCAAAAGCTTCATAGTGGACAAAGAAATAGACAAAATAGAAAGAAATCTTTGTACAGTAATACAAGTATTTTGAATTAGAGAGACGCTGCTACAGGGATGCTGGTGTGATTCTGTCATTTAAAACTGAATGGATGAATCTCATGTATTGTCAAACATAGTCACTTCGAAATAAAAAAGGACCATTGATGTTAAAAAAGTTAGATGTGTGTTTTGACATGTGTAACATCTCTGCGTGATTTTTAGGTTGCCATGGGTGATAGTCTGTCATGACTATCTAGGCAAGAGGGTCTTCCAGGTTTCCCCATCTACAGTAGTCAGATACATCAAAACCCTCATCTACCAAGAAACAGATTACCCTGTGTCTGAACAACAGCTGTTTTATAACGGGAAGCTGGTAAGAGATTAACAAATATTCAAATGAATGATGTTCATAATATTGTTCAGGGTGACACTGCAGTTACTGACGGGATGAAATGTGTTTTTGTGGTGTCTTTGTCTGATATTCTAGCTAGTCTAATACTTTCTGTCTGTCTTCATTTATGATCGAGCTTTAATCTGGAAATAGTGACCTATCAATGATATTCTACACATATGAAGAGCATCACATAACAGAACCTTCCTCATGTGATCACACAGATTTATTATCCACCCAAAGATATTTGTCCAGTGTATTATTGTGCATATCCAGCAATTTTGTTATCTTGTTGATGGAGGTAGAATTAAATATAATACAACTACTTCACTGCTTGACAAAAGGTTTAATCTATAGTGCTTTATAATTCTGTATTATTACTACATAACCTGTTTTTTTTCAAATAGTAAACGTTCGATTACTATTTGTAGTTAAAAAGTTTTTCATGAAAGTAAAAATGATTGAGTGGTATTATTGAATACTTTCATGTTTTCACATGTTAAATCTCATGAAAACTGCTAAGACATCATTGTCACATTTAAAAAGTCTCGTTGGAGGACTTCTTTTTTGCATTGTCTCTTTGGTTAAATAGCCTATGAATTAAACCAATACAAACTGCATAAATAATTTGAAAACATAAGTAGAATGCAAATATATAAAGTATACAAAGGCCCTTTATTTCTAGAAAGAATCATTTATTTTAATCACTTATGAAATCACACGAAAATGAGTAGGGCCAGTTTCTTACACAAACAGTTTTTCACATGATTACAAAACCCTCATTGATTCTGGGTGTTGTTTGTTGATGTTGTGGGCAAGGAAAGATTGTTCTTAAAATCTTCCTACCAGTCAGCCGAATGTGCTTCTGTAATTAGTAAAATGCTTTATCTCAACATCCCCACTTATTAAAAAAGATTGATTTAATCTCTTTGATTTATTGTTTTTGTAAATAAGCTTGTTGAACCATTAGTGAAGTTTGGATTCACCTTTGAAATCCAAATGTATAGATAAATATTGATCTGGAAAGAAGAACAAGATGGTACATGGAAAAGCTTTATGCACAGCAGTTTGAAGTCAGAATAAATTGAACCCAAGGAGGTTTACACTTTTCCATTCTCAGGTCAGGCTTTTTTCTTAGCTTGAAGCGGGAAGCAGTTATGAGTGACGAGAGCAGGTGTGAGCTCACTGCTCTTGTTTAAGTATGTCAGATTCAGAAAATAGCCTTGAGGAGACCTGTTCCCAGATCTCACCCTGACGTCCATACTGTACAACCCCAAATGATTGGACTGTTAATGTACGCTTAGACATGTGCCAGCATTATGTGCTTATTTCGGATTTATTTGCTTGTTATACAATCTGTCTTTGTATTATCAGTTATCTTGGCGTGTGTCCAGCGTCTCTCATAAGTTTGGGAATTTTTTGCTTTTGGTGATATTTGCTAGATATGCTGCGACAAGTTGGTGTCAGCCAAATAACATCCAAAGACATTCCTTTAATAGTTGAAGGTGAACTTTATGAAGAATGCATATCAGCAAATGCCAAATTCAATTTTATTCACTTAACTTTGTTAAGCAGGTTGAGTTTCAATGGGTCAGTACCCTAATAATTATCATCACCACAGCATATTTGTGCCAAATGTGTCTAAATTTAACCAAATGTGCCTCTTAATGGGATTAATGGGACTTTTGTTTCTACACGTGTTTATGAAGTCCTGGTCAACATTTTTTTTTAAACTTTAAAAAGTTTACAGTGTATATTTCATGCAATATTTCACTAAACATGTACTATTATAATTTTCAATATGATTACCTTTAGATTAATTGTCATTTGTGACATCACTTGCTAAGGCCACTAAACACAAACAATCAAAACATCTCTATTAATTTCATAATATTCTCAAAAAAGGCAAGTTAACCCAAAAAGAGGCTTTATGTACTGTTGTAAAGGTACACTGTGTGACTAAATACGCAGGACGAGAGAGGCAATCCAAAAGGGTAACTTTTAATTAAACAAAGAGAATCCACATAAGCACACGGAACAAACAATACTGGACAAAGGAATGGGGCAAAACACAGGGCTTTAATACATTTACACTAACATTTATATCTAAAATCATAGTTTGTCTAAAATACCAGATTTTGAAATCAGACTTTGAAGGTACATGAGAGGGATGAGCTTCAGATGCAGTGGTCTAATTGGTCACGTACAGTACTGCTTTCAGCTAACCTCTGCTCTGACATCTCTAGAGTGTTTTAGCAGAAACTGAATCCACAGCCATGAGCTGAAGACAGCAGTCTCCGCTCGAGCTGGCACGGTCCTGGGCCAGTATTATCACTCCCTTAATAAACCAAAAATGGTGATATATATATAACAATAACATCAATTATTTTAGTGGCAGTCGTTACAATGTTATAGTTGAGCGATCATACAATTTACATTGAAAACACAATGACCATCGTGAATGTCCTGAATGCACACACACATTGAAAAGTAAAGGAAGGGTTTACTCTTATTTTTTAGGTAATTTAGGTAGAGTTACTTCTGTTGTAATTGAATTAAATACTGCAAAAATATAATTTTGAAGTCATTTCCACTATTGAATAAAAGTCTTACTTTAAAATGCTTTCATTTATCCTTCTCATATTTGTGAGATACTACGATTGCAGGGGGAGATTATCGAGCACAGAAATACTGTGTTATTCGCCCAACTCGTTTTTTGACAAGATGACCATGTTAAGCATGAGAAGACAGCACGTTTAGAAGGCAGAATGCATGAAACACCGTTGCACGGCCGCTTTAATGATTTGTTTTTGCTTCCTGCGATAGGTTCACGATGCTGTTGAGATTGGAAGTTTGGTGCCACACGGGAGCCATGAAATAATCATGACACTGCATGGACGTGGCCCAAGAGGAGGAGGTGAGACATTATATGCATAGTTAACATTCCCAGTTGCTTTGTGTTTGGGTGATTGTAGAATAAACCAGTTAGTTCTTACATGAAAAGGTGTAAAGTTTTATTTATCTTTACCTTTTCAGTCTAGTAGTGTGTGTGTAAATGATCCATGTTGTCATTTGCTATCTTGCAGGAAGGTTTGGTCAGACTACACCTCCTCTGGTTGATTTTCTAAAAGATATTCTGAGAAGATATCCAGAAGGTGGACAGATCCTTAAAGTAAGATTTGTTGCTTTTAAGTTCTTTAAGTGTGCTGGTGGTGATGAAATTCAGAAGTGATTGGCTTATCATATTGTTCTTATCAGGTGTGACGTTATTAAAATATTTCCCACTGACTGCGTGGGATTCAGATATTACAATAGCCCTGGTCTGTTGTTATGTTGTGGACATCAGATTAACATGAGGTCAGCCATTGCAATCCTAACAGTAAAATGCAGAGCAGAGGCGTCTTAATTCACAGAGAAGGGTTTTCTATTGCTATAAGTATCTAATTAGTTGTTATTTTATAACATGAAACATTTAAGGAGAACCAGTTTAAAGTAGCCCAGATGAGCAGTCCAATATCTCTCAAGATGTGTGTTGATTGTTGAGGAATACCAGACTGCTGACTTGCACACGATTGACCAATAAGAATCAAGTGTTCAGAAGTGCCACTCAGCTGGGAGTTAGAGTCACTTATTAGCTTTCCTGTAGCTCAGTGGTAAGAGCATTGCATCAACAACGCAAGGTTGTGGGTTTGAACCCAGGGGATTGCAAATACATATGTAAAATGTATAGGGTAAAGCAATGTAAGTCGCTTTGGATAAAAGCGTCTTGCCAAATGCCTAAATGTAAATGTAAATGTTATTACAGAATTGAAAAGAGAAATATAGAGACACTTTTGTCAACTACAGAAACTACAGAACGCTGTTTTCGGTATATTTGAATCACATTTGGATTGCATAGTTCTTCATACTCTAAACATGCGTCTTAACACAGTCTACTAGTGTGAACTGACCTGAAGCAATGTTTGATGTGTCTGTTGATTAGGAGCTGATTCAGAATGCAGAGGATGCTGGGGCCACAGAGGTTAAGTTTCTGTATGATGAGACAGAATATGGAGTGGAATCACTGTGGTCACATGACATGGCTCAGTACCAGGGTAATACAAATACAACATGCTTATCTATTGAACTAAAACATCCCTTAATTGTTATACTTTAATTTTATTTATAATAATAATAAAATAAATAAACTTGTTGTAACATCGAGAGATTTTAATTAGGAATAATATGTAATAAGGATAACATGTTACGATAAGGTTGTATTTGTTAACAATTAGTTAATGCGTTAACTAACATGAAACACTAAAAATGAACGATACTTTCACAACATTTTTACTATCCTCCATCAGGAAACTGAGGTTACATCCGTAACCAAGACGTTAATAAATGCTATGCATGTAATATTTTTTCTTAGGGACAGCACTTTATGTCTATAATGATGCCGTCTTCACCTCTGAGGACTGGAACGGTATTCAGGAGATAGCACGAAGCAGAAAAAGAGAAGACCCTCTAAAAGTGGGGAGATTCGGTATTGGATTTAACTCAGTATACCACATTACAGGTGAGATTTCTACAGTGCAAATCATTTTCTTTTATTGAATACGTTAAAAAGTATAGTTGACTTGACCGAAAAAATACCAACCAAACGAATTGGAAAATTGACTCGCCCTCATGGCATCACAGATGGTGATCCTTCTGTTTAACATAATTTTATAGAAATTATTTTATAAAATGAAATGCCATCATGGTATCTTCTTAAATAGAACTCAAAACAGTGAGGCTGTCTGAATCTATCATTAAAGGTGTGATGAACTGGCCTTGTTTATTGTTTTTATTGTTGTATGAGGTCTACTTATGACATTCGCATGGTTTTTACATTCAAAAACATCAAAACCAATCAGTAATAGGCTATTTTCTACCCAGGTTTTGAGGCCTGCTCTACAAACGCTGGGTATTAATGGGCGTGCCGAATTGAAGAAACTTGGAAGTAAACGCCCAGCGCTTTTATTGGATAGCAGTTTGTGTAGTTGGAGGCTTCTGTGAATTTTGTTCGAGACGTAACGTAAGGTTACAAATTAGCACCATTCACAGTTTTCGCACGGTATTAGTATTATCTGGAGACCTCCTGTGATTTATTAATGACCTCCCCACATCAGTATTTATGTGGTACATTCGCACGGGATGATTTTTCTCCAATTTACTGGCTTATTTTCCCGGATGTGATGGCAAGGCTTTGCGTATAGTTTGTATAGACTATATAGTTGTATTGCGTTTAATGATATATGACAGTACCTGTCAGCATTTGAGACCCATGATCGCGAACCGGACAGAAAATCACCCCTATCTCAAATGTTACTAGAGTTTGCATGATAAATAAACGGGAGACTCCCGATAACTTATATCATCCATCACCCGAAATAATACCAAAACACTTCTAAGCAGCCTCCATTATTCGCAAACGGTGTATGAAACCTTGAAAAATTATAATGAGCCCGCCAAATCACAGAGATGGCAATTCACACGGGCTTCAGATCACAGACTACCTCTGCAATTAATATAAATGACTAGAGGTCCACAGGTAATACTAATCTTGTGCGGAAAGTGCTGAGGGCACAGCAAGCGATCTCTAAAAAAGCAATAGTGACGCATAGTACACAAATGTTTCACTCACATAAGATTGCTGCGCCATTCCTATCAGATCCAATATTGAGGACACAGCACTGCTTTTTAATTCTACCTGTGCCTTGTTCACTAAGGAATCTTTGGAGAAATGAAACTAACAAAAAAAATTGATTTTAATTCATGCTTCCTTTAAAGAGACCCAGTTACTCAGTGGGTTAATAAATGTCTTCTGAAGTGAAACAATAGGTGTGTGACACAACTAAAACATTTTTTTACAAACTTAAAAGTAGAAAAACAGATCTTATTTCAGAATTTGGTATCGGTAACTTAAATTATTTTGTATCTCATTGTCCAATGCAGAACATATTTACGTTTTGCTTTATTAAAAAGTTGCTGTCTTTTTGCAGATGTTCCTAGCATATTCAGCGGGGATCAAATTGCGATGCTGGACCCTCATCAGATGTTGTTTGGAGTTCATGAGTCTGGGCAGTGCTGGAATTTGAAATCAGATATAAAGGAAATAACCGAGCTTAATGATCAGTTTGCCCCTTATTTTGGACCTCTCGGCAGCTCAGAGAAAACCATTAAAGATGGCAATTTTCCAGGAACCCTTTTTCGTTTTCCACTCCGCATGAAACCATCTCAATTGAGTAACAACATTTACAACAAAGAGAAGGTTCTGGAGCTCTTCGAATCCTTCAAAGTGGACGCAGACACCGTGTTGCTGTTTCTCACAAGTGTCCAGAAGGTCTCGTTGCACGTTCGTGAATCCGACGGAACTGAGCGGATGCTTTTCCAGGTCACAGCAAGCAATAGCCAAGAAGATAAAATGGAGCGGCCCAACTCTCTAAAGACCCTCGGCCAGGCTATAGATGGCTACAGCAATGGTGTATTCAGCAGTTCAGTCACCTGCGCCACCTACCAACTCTCCATCGAACTGCGGGATGAGACTACAAAAGAGACCCAGGAGACCACCTGGTTGGTTTGTAATGGCGTGGGAGGGCGAGGCATGTGCAGTGAACTGGATTCTCTCGCCGATGATCTCAAATTCATACCAACCATTGGTATTGCCTTGCCCCTCACCCTTATTGATGAGGACAAGGGGGCAGCTTCCAGCTTCTCAGGGCGTGCCTTCTGCTTCCTCCCCCTTCCCCTCGGAGAAGAAAGTATGACAGGATTACCGGTCCATGTGAGCGGCTTCTTCGGACTGACAGACAACCGGAGGAGCATCAAATGGCGGGAGGTGGACCAATGGAGAGACCCAGCTGCTCTTTGGAATGAGTTTCTAATAGTCACCGTCATCCCAAGAGCTTACTTCACACTCATCATGGAGACCATTAAGCTATTCCAAAATAAGAAGGACCAAGATTTCCCGCTCTCACCCAGAGGTATATACAGGGCCTGGCCTGATCCGAACAGAATACGACCACGCTGGAAACCAATTCTGGAACCACTCTTCAACGACTTGCTCCGACAGCAGGTCATTTACTCACACAATGCCAGCTGGGTCCAGGTGGATGAAGCAGTGTTCTCAGAGCTGGACACCAGCATGGACGCTACAGAAATAGTTATTAAATACCTCCAGAGCTCAGGGATGATGCTGGCCCAGGTGCCGGCCTACATCGATGCAGTACTTACAACATTTGTCACCAAACCGGGGAGCCTGAAGAGAGTCACCCCCGCTTCTGTGCGTCAGACTTTGAGGAAATCTCACCATAAAGGGTCATCCGATGAAAAGCTTCTCCTGCTGGAGTTTATTCTTAGTGATGCTTGCTATAATGACCTGATTGGACTGGAACTTCTGCCTTTGCAGGATGAGACATTTACAGTGTTCTCCTCTTCTGTGAATGACAAAGATGCCGTGTACATTGCATCACAGGAGTTCCCGAGGTGTGAAGTTTAATATTTACATTGACATTCTTGGTACTTGGTATTGTTCATTCTGATATTATGTTACCGGTCACAGGGGTGGGCAAAATTCAGAACTTTATCAGGTTTTGTAAATTTTTCTTAATAGATCACTATATCCAGGACTGGAGGGCAGATTTGTATTGGAAAGCATTCCCTCACATGTCATGACCAGGCTGAAGGAAGCAGCTAAAAGCAGAGGTAGGTAATCAGTCACCTGATGTTCAGAATCTAACTCCGGATTGATAGAGCATCTACTCTCAATGACCTTCTGTGGTGAAACTTTATTTTGTTTATGCATATTTCGCTGCAGGGAATCAGTCTTTTGCATTTCATGCTTGCTTAATTCTGTCAGATTATTGAGTTACACATTCTTATATTTAACCCACTGTATCCCGAAAATGTGCCACATATTGGTTGGTCAATGCTGAAAAACAAATGTGCACATTATGATGAAGACTTTGCAGGATCGAATGTGTTTAAATTACATTTAAGATTTGCCAGATGTTTATCCATAAGATTCCAAGGCATTCAGTGTATGCATTTGATCAGGTTGTGTTTTTCTCTTACAATCAAAACCAATTCTTTGGCACGACAAACACTATGCTTTAAGACTAAATATGATTTTTTATGTTTGCCTTATTCCAGCCATGCACATCATTACGTGACATAAACTAGACTCTCATTGTTTGCATGATTTGATTTATATTTAGTTTATTTATTTTAACTTTTTCCACCTTTTATCCTGATTTTTCTAAATTTGAATTCCAGTTCAACAATATCTTTGGGGTTGTTCAGGTAAGTGAACCATGTGTCACCTAATCTGTGTAGAACTAAGGCTGTCATAGTTTTTTTTAGATTATACTTTTCCATTACTACCATCTCTATATGTACATAACCAATTAATGCAATATTAAAAACAATAGATACTGATGGCTTGAGTAGTTTAAATGCTTGAGTGATAAGCACATAGATTTGTGAGATACACAACTTTTGTTATAGATAGTTGGGTATCTCTCATAACTATCTAAACCCTAAACTAATTATCTACTAACATATCCATATTCTTAATATGCACTGAAATGTCTATAATTTTATTAAGTCATCAACCAATTTATTTCTAGTGGTAATCAAAATAACTATTCATTCTAAAACATAGACATAAATACACATATGATCTTGCATGTACAAAGGTTTATCAACTAATTTACTTTATATTTGTTTTTCCATGTTTTGGAATTATAGCACTATCTATGTATCTTATCAACTTCTAATTAGCATATTAACACCCACAATTTTGTGCATTCGTTGTTCTGTTTTATTTGTTTTGTTAATATTAATTGTGTTTGTGGTAGCTGTGTATTCTTTTTTTGTCTAAAATGGTGTAATTTCATGTTTTGTGATTTTAGGGAGGCCCTGCACTCAAGTTCAAGTGTTAACCTCGGAGAGATCGGCTCGCCTGATTAAAGAAGTTCTCACTACAGCCTGGCCCGCTAGAGATTTTGCAGTACTGTGGTACCCTGGTGATCCAGAGAAGAAGCACCCCACAGCATCTTGGCTCAGAATGGTTTGGAAACATCTATACATAAACTTTGCTGAGGAACTTGGTGTTTTTGAAGATATGCCATTGATTCCAAATGTGCCACTCACTGACGATTTGGATACCTTAGAGCTGCTGCGCCTCAAAACTCCATCTCCCATCATTCTTGTAAATGAGGAGGAGGGCCCTCCCTCTGAACATTTACTTGAAGTCATGAAGAAGCTAGGCTGTGTTATTTTGAAGCACCTTGATCCCTGTTTGCAGCATCCGCTTCTGAAAAATTACATTCATCCATCATCCCCAAGCAATTTACTGCAGATTATGGACAGGTCTTCATCCCAGAGATTATCCAGCCAGGTTTCAGCTCTGTCTGTCAAACAAAAGATTGCCCTCAGAAGCTTTTCAGCAGGTCTTACGGATGTCTCAGAAAAAGAGAAACGCATCATTCAAGACCTTCCTATCTTTAACAAGATTGGGCAGAAGTCAAAGACCGATCCTTCACTATTTACTTCATTGAAAGGAGCCAAGGTATTACATCATACTGCCAAGCATCCACTAGATGTCAAGTTGTCTATAAATGTAGTTGAGAGCACTGATGAGGCAACTATCCGACTGATAAAGCTGTTAAATATTGAGCAGGTAAAAAGCACTGAATGTCTGAAAGTGATTATTGAAGACGTTGAGAGGGGATTCTACACCAAAGAGGAAGTGTACAAAATCATGCTCTGGGCTCTTACTAATTTTTCTTTCCTAAAGAATGAAAACAAGGCAGTAATAAATTGGCTTTCTTCTTTGAAGTTTATTCACAGCTCTTCAGAAAAACCTTGTTCACCAACAGACTTTTTCGATCCTGAGCTGGAGATTTTGCAGAACCTGTTCTTCATGGAGGAGGAGACAAGGTTTCCCCCAAAAGACTATACATCATCTCCTGATGTCCTTCATTCTCTGAGACAACTGGGGTTAAAAAATGAGGTGCAGCTTAGTGAAAAAGATGTTCTTCAGGTTGCCAGAAAAATTGAGGAATTGCAAGAGAATGACAAACCAGAATGGGACCCCGTTATAACGAAGGCAAAAACCCTCCTCACTATTCTGAACAAACAGACAAAGTTGGTAAAGTCCTCAGAGGTTGAGAAAAACCTGCAAACATTTAAATGGGTCCCCGTTTGTAAAGACAGACCTTTGAATTACCCAAAGTCACTTGCTTGGAGGGGCGATTCTTGTAATATTTCATCTCTTTCTGAAATGTGTGATATATCTCACGCTGTACTTGTTGGTTCTTCGGTTGCCCTGGTGGAACGCACCTCTGCTGGCATGAAAAAAGCCTTGAAGTTATCACTAGAGCCTCATGTTGATCAAGTTCTCCAGCATTTGAAGGCAGTAAATGACTGGCACAGATCCCAAGCATTCACCACTGAGGACTGGTATCAATTTCAGCAGATATTGTTTGAAATCTATGAATTTATGCAAGCTCATTTGGAGGACGCAAGAGAAGCAATGAAGTCTCTGGCCTTTGATTGGGTTTGGACTGGGAAAACTTTTGCTTCCCCTGGACAAACGGTTTTAAAGCCCATACCAGATTTGGACCTCCAGCCATACTTATTCTCTTTACCAAAGACCATTGCTAAATTCCGGAAGCTTTTTAAGTTCTGCGGCTCTGTTGAAGAAGTGGATTCCAGCCATGTGTTTGAAGTAGTCAAAACTATCAGACAAAGGTGTGAGCAAGAGATGACAAAAGTGGAGAGCAAACGTAATCTCCTTCTCCTGATAAACATTTTACGATGGCTTTACAACAGTCAGATATCCGTTGATACTGACATGCATTTGCCCATTCTATACCACAAAGATCCAAGCAAACTGGTAATGAAACCCATCCACGAATGCACGTACTGTGATATCAAAGTAGAAGACTTGAATGACTTGCTAGATGATGTTTCGGAGCCCATCATCCTTATCCATGATGATATTCCAATGAAAACAGCTGAATGGTTGAAAGTCCCATGTTTGAGTACAAGATTGATAAACCCGGAAAACCTTGGATTTGAACAGTCAGGCCAAAGAGAGCCTTTAACGGTTAGGATAAAGAACATTTTAGAGGAGTATCCATCAGTTGCAGATATCTTCAAAGAGCTCTTGCAGAATGCTGATGATGCAAATGCCACGGAGTGTAGTTTCCTGATCGACATGCGAAAGAACCTTGAAATCCGAGAGAATCTGCTAGACCCTGGTATGATTGTTTGTCATGGCCCAGCTTTGTGGTCCTTCAACAATTCAGTTTTTTCTGATACAGACCTCCTCAATATAACCAGGCTGGGTGGCTCCATTAAAAGATGTGAAGCGGATAAAGTTGGCAAATTTGGTCTGGGGTTCAACTCTGTTTATCATGTCACTGATATACCCATTATTATGAGCAGAGAATTTATGATCATGTTTGATCCAAACATCAATCACATCGGCAAACACATCAGAGACAAATCCAACCCCGGCATCAAAATCAACTGGAGCAAACAACAGAAACGACTAAGAAAGTTTCCTAATCAGTTCAAACCTTTCATAAATGTATTTAATTGTCAGCTCCCCCTGTCACTGGAGTCCCCTTACAAGTATGATGGGACCCTCTTTAGACTTCCCTTCAGAACTGAGCAAGAAGCATCAGTAAGTGAAATCAGCAGCATTTACTACAACACGACTGATATCTACTCTCTTGTAGATGAATTCAGCATCTGTGGCCATCGTCTCATTCTGTTCACACAGCATGTTGGAACAATGGTCTTGAAGTATCTGAAATGTGAGGAGCCAAACCCTGCTGGGGCACAGGATGTTGTCACGATAAACAAAAGTGTGTGGTCCTCCAAAGCGTCATACGGTCCACTGAGTATTCTGAAATCTGCTGCCAAAGTCATGAAAAAAGTAGCAGGGACTAACCGAGTGCCATCTGAGGTTCCGAAGTCTGGCTGCATCATCAGAATTGTAGTGGAAGAGTTCCACAATATCTTCAGACGAATCGTTGATCTTCATTCACCACTTTTCAGAGGTTCTGAAGAGGATCCATCCTCCTACTTTGAAATGGCAAATAAAGGCAATCAAACAAAGAGACTTAACGATGACATGCCACAGAAGGGAGTAGAAAATACCAACTGGCTTATCTGCTCATGCATGGACGTGACAGAAGCTCTAAAGTTCTCCTTAAGTGATGGCGGAAAACGCCTTGGTCTGGTACCATGTGGAGGTATTGCTGTGCTGCTTTCTGAAGAAGACAACAGAAAATGGACTGTAAAGACAAGTGCGACACCAGTTGGTGAAGTGTTCTGCTACTTACCCCTTAGAATTAAAACTGGCTTGCCTGTGCACATCAACGGTTGCTTTGCAGTCACATCAAACCGCAAAGAGATCTGGAAGACAGACACGAAAGGAGAATGGAACTCTATTTTTATGAGACATGTGATTGTTCAAGCATACTTGGCTGCCCTTAACATGCTGAGATCAATGGCAGAGAGTGGAGAATTATTAGACTACAGCTATTATGCAGCATGGCCTGACCCTGGGGTTGTCCATGATGACTTCAATTTGATTTGCCAGGGAGTTTATCAAGAAATAGCTAAAGGTGACGATGATCATGCAAAAGTCTTTTCCGATGGGAATACCTGGGTGTCAATCAAGAATGTTCGCTTTTTGGATGACTCTTTGCTTTGCAGACCAGACATGGGATCTGCTGCCTTCAAGATATTCTTGAAATATCTGAAAAAGTGTGGTTCCCATGAATTCTGTGCCGTTGATCTACCAGACTGGGTCAAGGAAGGCTTTGATGATGCTGGTTGTAAAGGGAAATTAATGGAGAACACCCTGACAGAGGCGCAGTTCTTCACAGATGTTTTCTTCCCTCATATCCAAGACATAGACAAGGAACTGCGTGACCCTCTAATGTATTATGTCCTCAATGAAAAACTAGAGGATTTTGCATCTATACTGAGGGAAACTCCATGCATTCCATGTTCAGGACCATCACAGAAGCTTGTTGTGCCTTCTCGACTCATTCATCCCGAGGGCAGAGTAGCTAAGCTGTATAACAGTGAAGATGGAAGGTTCCCTGAAGGAAGTCTGAAAGACTATGTCAATCCAGTATGCCTAGTCAAGTTATTACAGCTGGGTATGGTCAAGGATGACCTGTCGTGGGAAGATTTGATTGAACGAGCTGAGTCTGTATTGGCTCTGAATGAAAATGACCACACAATTGCGTGCCACAGGAGCAGCGTCATCCTTAGTCTCATCGATGAAAAGCTTAAAATGAAAGATCCAGCAGCAAATCAATTTCTTGTAAAATTACAAAATATCAAGTTTCTTCCCTTTTTGACCAAACCTGCTGGATTTTCACTTCCATGGCATGGAAACACTTTTCCCCAGTCCACCATGTTCTCTGCAAAAGAGCTTTTTACAACAGACCACCAGGACACTGTTTGCTTGATGAAACCCATCCTGAATGAAAATTCCCCCTCTTTCAAAGGATGTGGTCCCATCTCACTGGCTGTGAAAGACTTACTTGGATTGATAAAAAAGCCATCTGTTGCTTTGGTCATCAGCCAGCTGAAAGAGCTCTCAAAATCCTTTGATGGTATTACACTGTATCAGGAGAACATAACTAATGCATGTTACAAATATCTCCACGAAGAGTTGCTTCAGTCTGATGCGGCGAACGAGGAAATCATGGAGGAGCTGAAAACGTTTAGCTCAATTCTAGTGGAGAATACATATGTTGAGCCATCCAAAGTGGCATTTCATTTAAACTTTGATGCAGCACCATATCTTTACCAGCTTCCTAACAAGTACAGAAATAGTTGTCGAGAAGTTTTTGAAAATGTGGGAGTTCGGCCGAGCTTCACTGTTGAAACTTTCTCAGATGTTTTGCAACAGATTAAGAATGAATGTGAAAGAAAGCCCCTTACCGAAGAGAACTTCCAGCTTTGTCGTAGAATCATTAGCGAGGGCATATGGAGCTTGATCCGAGACAAAAGTCAGGAATTCTGCCAAAGCAACTATGGAGAGATACTCCTTCCTGACAGCAATTTTACACTACAGCCATCCAAATCACTTTGCTATAATGACTGTCCTTGGATTAAAGTCAGAGACACAACTGTTAAATACTGTCATAGTGATATTCCAAGAGAGGTGGCATTAAAGTTGGGGGCAATTCCAAAAAGACACAAGGCCTTAGAAAGATATGCCTCCAACATCTGCTTTACTACCCTTGGGAGTGAATTTGGGCAAAAGGAGAAGCTCACCAGCAGAATAAAAAGTATACTTAATGCATATCCATCAGAAAAGGAAATGCTGAAAGAGCTCCTGCAAAATGCAGATGATGCAAAAGCCACAGAAATATACTTTGTCTTTGATCCCAGGAACCATCCAACAGATAGAATCTTTGATGACAAATGGGTGCCAATGCAAGGCCCATCACTCTGTGTGTACAACAATCAACCATTTTCAGAAGATGATATTAGAGGGATCCAGAATCTCGGAAGAGGCACCAAAGAGGCAAACCCGGGGAAAACTGGGCAATATGGCATTGGATTTAACTCTGTGTATCACATTACTGACTGTCCTTCCTTTATCTCAAATAATGACATTCTTTGCATCTTTGATCCTCATGCACGTTATGCACCTGGAGCAACATCTGTCAGTCCTGGAAGAATGTTTAGAGATTTAGATTCAGACTTCAAATCACAATTTTCTGATGTATTAAGCTTATACCTAGGGAATCATTTCAAGCTGGAACGCAGCACAATGTTCCGGTTTCCCATACGAACCACAGAAATGGCCAAAATCTCGGAAATTAGCTCATTACCAGCTTCAGATAGAATGGTTCAAAATTTTCTTGATAAAATCCGAACGGATGGTTCAGAACTTCTCATGTTTTTGAATCACATGGAGAAAATTTCTATATGTGAAATTGAGAATGGGACTGGGGATTTAAAAACTCTTTATTCTGTCAGAGCAAAAATCACAGATGGGGATCGCTTAAAGCGAAAACAATTTCACAGCTCCGTTATAGACAGCGTTACCAAGAAAAAACAGCTGGCCCAAATTCCTAACCAACAGATTACGTACACGATGGACATAGAGGACACAGATGGAAATTCCACAACATGGATGATATGTAACAGATCTGGATTTTCTGATATGGAGAAAGTAACGAAGAGTGTAATTTCAGCGCACAAAAATGAGGATATAACACTTTATCCACGTGGTGGTGTTGCAGCATGCACCAGCCATAACTACAAAAAGCCTCACAGAGCCTTCTGTTTCCTTCCTCTGTCTCTGGAGACTGGCCTGCCGTTCCATGTAAATGGCCATTTCGCTTTAGATTCTGCAAGAAGAAATCTGTGGAAGGATGACAATGGAGTTGGAGTGAGGAGTGACTGGAACAATAACCTGATGAAAGCACTCATTGCCCCAGCATGCGTAGAACTGTTAATTCAGTTGAAGCGTCGGCTCTTTCCAGGCCCAGACCCCACAATGACAATATTTCAAGGAATGCCAATTCATGTTGTCAAGGATATTTTGAGAAAATTCTTGTCCTTCTTTCCAGTGAACAGACTTGAGATTCAACCAGATTGGTATTGTTTGGTAAGAGCAATCTACCAATGCCTTCATTTAGAGTTGAAAAGACTACTCCCTGTTTTAAGAGCACCCTACATCGATAATACAGATAATCATTCTGTAACTTACATCTCCTGGGTGAACACATCTACCTCAAGCAAAGGTCGGGCATTCTTTGACAACTTACTGCAGGATGAGTTGCAGCATCTTAAAAACACGGAGTATAACATAACAACACGGAAATCTGTGGCAGACAATGTTAAAAGATTGAATGGCATGATCCTGGATGTTGGATTCAACTTAATCCACAGCTGTGATGAAACAGCCAGTCTGTACTTCTGTCTGGAGGATGCCGGGATTCCAGTCAATTATGTGACGCCAGAGGATGTTCGCAGTTTCCTTTTGACATTCTCACTCCCAGACACATCTTGCCAAGTTGGAAAATTACCTTGTCGGCTGCAGCAGTCTAATTTCAAGCTCTTCCATGGTCTTAAGCTGCTTGTTGATTTCTGTTTCAAAGATGTGGAGGAGAATGACATTAACATACAAGGGTTGCCACTTCTGATGACAATGGACAACATTTTACAAGTGTTTGACTCCAGACATCCAAAATTTCTGACCAATCATCATGAGCTCATCTCATCGAGGAAAGAGCTTTTCATGCATACCTTATACCTGAAGTACAGCAAAATCCTTCTGAAAGCAGGTGTGGCAAAGGTTTTTGACATAAGCAGTTTTGGAGATCTGCTAGGATCTGTTCTTCACAGAGACTGCAGAACAAAGATGTCAGTCAAATGGAAAGAGGGCTGTCCTACTGAATCCTGGCTTAAGAGTGTATGGCACTTCATCAGTGAACAACTTGCAACCACAGACTATGAGGCAGACATCAGTTCTAAATTTGAGACTGTTCTAGACATCTTGAAAGATTGGTCACTACTTCCAGGAATCAAATTCATGGTGTCGGGGAACAAATTAGTTGTGCCAGAGCATGATGTTTTGTTACCCCTAAGTCTAATCTTTGCAGCCATCTTCCCAAATGGGCAAAATGACAAAGTCTTTCACACTCTCATGAAGGGAGGATGCTTTCAGTTGGCTGTAAATAAATTGTGTGCCAAAGAGAGCCCTGTCTTCCCACTTTTAGCTCAGCATACTGCAAATATAGACAATCCGTCCAGCATACTTCGAGCACTTGAGTACATGATCCAGACATCAGCTTTTAAAACAGGAAGCTTGACAGACAAAGACTTCGAAGCACTTTTGTTGTACTTCAACTGCAATCTGACAAATTTGACTCAAGATGATGTTCAGAGTTTAAAACTGTTGCCGTGTTACAAAGCTGTCAGTGGCCGATACATCTGCCTTGCAAACTTTAGGGCATGCCATGTTCTCACAAAAAGCCTTCCCTCTGCCGACATTGAAAAGTGGGCACACAATACATCTTCAGCCTTCCTTGTGGACAACCCACAGCTCAAAGAACTCCACAGCTTTCTTGGCTGTACACCAATTGATGACCTTGAGGTTTACCTGAATCATCTTCTACCAAAATTTGACATTTTGTCACATGATGCCAAAATCCAGCATGTTATCTATCTGAAGGAGAGGTTGTTGGCAATGGAAGAGCCATGTTGCATCAAGGATCAACTCTATGAAAAACTAGAGGGTTTTTCCTTCATTTTTGATTCCACCAATAGGCTAAAACCCGCCAAAGCCTTCTTCGATCAAACTGTTAAAGTGTTTGAGGTGATGCTTCCACCAAAATCCTTTATCCCCTATGATTTTTTCAAAAAAATTGAGCAAGTAACAAAGCCAAAACAAGGGACAAATTATTTATCCTCATGGGTAACCTTCCTACGCAACATTGGTTTGAAACATGTTGTGTCTCAACAGCAAGTTTTACAGTTTGCAAAAGAAATCAGCATCAAAGCTCACACAGAGAACTGGTCCATAGAAAAAGTTCAGACTAATGTTGATGTTCTTCTGAGTCACATTTTCAATGATAGAACAGATCTGTTTGATGGAGCATTCCTCAAAGAACTGTCTATGATACCATTCCTATGTCCAGAGCGAGCTCCAGCCGAGCTTGTTCGCCTTCATTGTCAGTACCAGGAAATGAATGGAAATCTCCCTCTAATTCGCTTCAATGGGTCTCAAGTAAATCCAAAGTTCAAACAAACCGATATCATGCAGTTATTGTGGACATCCTGCCCTATACTACCAGAGAAGGCCACCCCAGCAAGCATAAAAGACCAAGAAGGTAATACACTTGCCGGCCAAGAGCAGCTTGATCTCATTTTGACCATGTTAAATGTCAATGTGGATCCTCCACTGGAAAAAGTCATTAGCAATTGCAAAAACATATGCAGTATTACTAACATAGATGACGACACAGTTAAAACACGAAACAAAGTCTTAAGGAGCATTTATGAATTTCTAAACACAGAAAAACTTGAATTTCGTTTTCAGTTACGAGGAGTGTCCTTTGTTATGGTGGAGGAGGGTTGGAAACTCCTCAAACCAGAGGAGGTTGTCATTAATTTGGACAATGAATCTGACTTCAAACCCTACTTGTACAAACTCCCTCTTGAGCTTGGTACATTTCACCAACTATTCAAACTGTTAGGAACTGAGGATGTTGTCTCAACTAAACAATACGTTGAAGTTTTGGGTCGAATATATAGAAATTCAGAAGGAAAGCAGCTTGACCCCAATGAAATGAGAACTGTGAAAAGAACAGTCTCTGGGCTGTTTAAAAGTCTCCAGAACGATCCGGTACAGGTCCGAAAAGACCTTGAGAATCTCAGAGATTTGACATTTTATCTTCCGAGTCATGATGGACGCTTGGCAAAATCAAACACTTTAGTCTTTGATGATGCACCGCATTACAAGAGTAGAATTCAGGGTAATGTTGGTGTCCAGATGCTAGTCGACATGAGTCAGTGTTACCTCGGTAAAGACCATGCCTTTCACACAAAGCTGATCATGATGCTTCCACAGAAACTGAGACCTAGGCTTCTGAGTAGTATCCTTGAAGAACAACTTGATGAAGATTCTCCAAGAATGTGCCAATTCGGTGCTCTCTGCTCACTTCAGGGCCGGCTTCAATTGCTCCTGTCATCAGAGCAGTTTATCACTGGACTAATTCGGATCATGAAACATGAGAATGAGAACGCATACATGGTGAATGAGGAAAAAGCAATACGATTATGCAAAGCTCTGTGTGAGGGCTTCAAGGTGTCTTGTTTTGAGAAACTACAGACCACATTGCGAGTAAAAGGCTGCAGCCCGATTCCCCACAGCCGTAGTGAAACTCTTGCCTTTCTTAAAAGGTATGGAACAGCAGTCATTCATCTCTACATTCAGCATTCTGACAGCAAAGACATTAATTTTCTTCTCGCTTTGGCTATGACTCTAAAGTCAGCTACAGACAACCTAATTTCTGACACCTCCTATCTTATTGCTATGTTGGGTTGTAATGACATCTACAGAATAACAGAGAAACTGGACAATCTTGGTGTCAAGTATGACACAACCGAGCCCTCAAAGCTGGAGCTTCCACTTCCTGGTACACCCATACCTGGAGAGATTCATCATTTACTTCTCATGGACCCCATGAATGTTTTCTACCCTGGAGAATATGTTGGTTACCTGGTAGATTCAGAGGGAGGTGATATTTTAGGCTCCTATCAGCCAACCTACACATACGCAATAATTGTTCAAGAGGTAGACCGAGAAGAAGACAATCCAAGTGTCCTTGGAAAATGCTTTCAAATTGACATTGGGTACAGTGAGTACAAAATTGTCAGCTCTCTTGATTTGTACAAATTTTCCAGACAAGATGATAGCGCCAATGTTCGAGATGGCACACCAACTCCAACAAGCCCCTCAGAGAGTCATTCACCTAGTGCCAGAATGGTACCTCCCTTATTTCCAGGCAAGGAAAATCGCAGAGCTCAACAAACAGAGTCAGCCCCGAAAAAGATAAAACTCAATGCACTACCTGGAATTCTAAAAGAAGTTACTTCGGTCATAGAACAAGCTTGGAAACTTCCGGAAACAGAACGCAAGAAGATTATCCGGCGCTTGTATTTGAAATGGCACCCTGACAAAAATTCAGAGAATCTTGACATTGCCACAGAAGTCTTCAAGCACTTGCAAAAGGAGATCAACCGGATGGAGAAGCAAACGCTGGCCGAGCAGGCCGCGGATCGGGGATCAAGGAGACCTTTCTCTGCATCTTCCACTCGATTCCAGTCAGAGAAATTCTCATTTCAGCGATTCTACACATCCTGGAACCAAGAAGCAACAAGCCATAAGTCAGAAAAGCAGCAATTCCGAGAGAAGTTTACTAACTATGCAGGCACATCTCACTCGAATCGCTTCTTTGTACCGCCGTCATTCAAATCTGTTGGGAACCCTGTGGAAGCTCGTCGGTGGCTGAGACAAGCCAGAGCCAACTTTTCTGCAGCGAGAAATGACCTTCACAAAAATGCAAATGAATGGGTGTGTTTTAAGTGCTATCTGGCCACAAAACTTGCATTAATTGCTGCAGATTATGCAGTTCGAGGGAAATCAGACAAAGATGTGAAGCCCACAGCACTTGCACAGAAGGTGGAGGAGTACAACACCCAACTAACAGGACTGGCAAAGGATGTGAACATTTTGGAGGGATATGGTGTGGACAGTTTGAGAACACGCTACCCTGACCTTCTGCCCTTTCCTCAGATTCCCAATGACAGATATACTTCGGAAGTAGCCATGAGAGTGATGGAATGTACTGCTCGGATAATCATCAAACTTGAGTCGTTCATCCAACATAAAATCTAAACTGAGATCATTAGAACATGCAAAATACAGGCAACAAGCCAGTACATATTCTTATAGACTTTTTAGGGAAAAATCTAAAATGTATCTATCTTGCTTTTTTTTGAAGAGCGCTCTTGATGCTGTGACTCATGCTTATTGCGTCCATAGTTGCTGTATTTCTTTGAAATACCGCCTGAGCCTGTATGTAATATATGACTTATTTGTACCATGCAAAAGTGGACTGTACATAATGTGCAAAAGCATAGCAATACCTTTTATTTTAAATATGTTGATTATTGTTGTTCCTTTGTACATAACGAAAACAAATGCTGCTTTTTTTATCTTTTCTAGATAAAGTATTTTTCCTGCCATAGTCAATGACAGCATTGTGATTTAATAGCACGAGTTTGCACTGCACTTTTATGTAAATTTCAAAATATGAAAGCTGTAGTGTTGTAATGACAGGTCAATCAGCCCCTACAGGCCCTTTATGGAGTCATTTGCCAGTAGATCAATAAAAAATTAAAACATAAGGTTATATTATGCAATGAAATCAATAACAACATAATTCCCTAGACTGCTGACAACATCATTTTACGTATCACTGCATTATCAAGACATTAAAGCAGTGAAATGAAATTACTATTTTTAAAAATGAATTACATCCTATGATGTAATGTTACAGTTTATAACTGTTTACCAGTTGATTTATCTGTCACTTGTATATTCTGACAGAATTTTTATTTTGAAATTTCACATCTTTGTCTCGGCTTAACAATCAATTGTTGATTATTGTGTAGGGCACAAATAGCGCCACAATTTGATATCATGTTAAAAAATATTACCATTTTAAATGTTTTTGGAACCTACCTATTTACTGCTGTGGCTATACACACACATCATTCATAGTTCTGTAGAAACACATCAAATATGTACTTTCTGTTATGTACAAGGGAAACCTCTTATCTTCTACTACTGAGAATTTTTGCATGAAATTTCAGAAACGTGTGTAAGAGGAAGCTCATATTCATGATGCTCAATGTCAATAATGTTTTTCATCTGTCTTCTTTATTTACCTGTAAGAAACACTTTAATTAAACACTGGATACTACATTTTCTAACAAAAAGCTTTCGTGACATCTCATTACAGCTTTGTTTATGACTCACAACTTGGGTTTGTACATGCTTTTAATGCTATTGAAATATGTTAATATTGTGCCAGATATATGAATTTCAGTATTAAAGTGAAAGCTCCATGGTTTGGATACAGAGGTGAAATAATTCTATAATGGCAAACCGATTCAACAAACATCAACATCTTAAATATTGTGTTAAATGTAGTGATTATTTGTTGGCTCTTAAAACATTGAAGCATTTTAGTTAGGATGTGGAAAACAAAATATACTTTATATCATGCATGCTTGGTATTTAAATTATAACTTCTTCATTTACTGAAGAGCTTTTAAAAACACCATGTACATGTACTCCTCTTCAAAAATATACATACATTAAAAAAAACATATTACAAGCTGCCTTATCAATTGCGTGGTATTAAAGTTAAAAGATAATATGGCAAATGTAAAGATCATTATGCATTGTTATAATTTCAAATGCGCATAACAGAACTTTTCTAAATTCAGTCATTTACAAAATGGTCTTGTATTTTTCTCCAATTCATTATACAGAGCATTGTTACTCAAATACACCTTTGGTTTTGGCACTAACACACAGGAGTTATCACCTTTGACAAACAAATGACAACGCCTTTCGTGTTTCTTTAACAACAACTAGCCTATATATTTAACACTTTTATTGCACCTTAAAATTATATTGCATAGGATGTAAGCTGGTGACCAGCCCCTTTACTGCCCAGCCTATTAAAATAACTCTACTTTAAAATCACTTTGTTCCATATACCGTATAAACAACAGGTCGTACACTGTGTTGAATTGTGGAGTATTCTACCTTGACCAGAAACACTGTTTCAAGTTAGATATCGGACAACATCTCCTGAAGATATGGCTGAGTTGGTTCTTTAGATGTTTTGGCCAGACATACATTCAGCAGTCCTGATGTTCACTACATGTAGAGGAGACTCCCGCTCTAGAGAGAAAGAGCTTTCCACTGGGGCAAACGCACACCTCAAACATGTTATACATTCCCTGAGACTCGCCCGAAGTTCTGGCTTCACCCACAGGTAACGTGGGCAGACGGACAGTTTCAGCATCTAGAACCAGCTGAAACACCACAGAGCAAATAATCAAGTACATGTTAATAGTTTAATACTTAAGAGAATACTTATGGGCTTATAATGGTGCTATATTAGGGACAATATCGAATATGTTTACTTACCAGCCCTGCAGATGAATTAAGCACAATATCAAAATGTGCTGCCACATCAGCATTACCGGCCAAGGCTTTGATATGAACACCTCTGGGTGCATCCATGCTGAGAGAGCGTGTTGGAGACTCCAGTCTTAAAACGAAAGGAATGTGTTATTGCACATTGCAATACACTGTTTGACCACAGGCTATAAAACTTTTAAAACTAATTTAAATGCAGTTTAATTCGCACAGGTATTGAAAAAAAAATGGATGACTGTGATGTGAATTGTTAGAAACTAGTCCAAAGGCTTGTTAAATACCTTTTGGAAACTTCCATAAAAGTTGTTTACAGAATACACTCAGTACATTACTTTTTAGACTGGCTGACATAAACAAAAATGCCTCAAAATAAATCCATAGCATATGCAGGTGTTTTGTGATGTGGCTGCAAGTTGAGTATCACAAAAACGGCAAAAATAAATACATTTACATAAATCATCTACACTACTGACTTGGAAGACATATACAATACAGTGTGTGCGTCGGTGACTGAGAGTACAATTTATTTATTTATTATATAGCCACGGAAAAATGATGAGACCATTTCAAAGCACTATTTCATTTTTTTCTGAATTGACTATTTATAGGTATGTGTTTAGGTAAAATTATCATTTTTGTTTCATTCTGTGAATAACTAACAATATTTCTTGCAATTAAAAAGAAATTGTTTATTTGCAGAAAATAAAAACTGGAGAAACAGTTCAAAATAAAAGAAGATGCTCTGTATTTTTTTAAGACATCAAATACTGCGAATCGTTTGATATTTTCATAAAACTGAACGACATTTGTATTAATATTAGCCATAAACAATCGCAATCTTCTTCTTGTAGTATTTGGTGGCGGATGGCATACCAGCGACTGGTCGGTGTAGCGCCACCTGCAGAAAGGGAGTGTTGAGGCTGTACATTCTGGCTAATATTATTAAAAATGACGTTCAAACTTAGGAAAATATTGAGAGAGTCACTTCACGAAACGTCAACATGTCGCCAGGAGCCGATTTTTGGAATTATGTGCTTTAGGTACTCTTAGACAGGTGGACCCCATAGACTCCCATTATATGAAGCATAGAGGGCTGCAGATTTACCAAACAATCTTCTTTATGGTCCTACTCAAGCAAAAATTTAACCTACATCTGGTATGGCCTAAGGGTTAGTAAATAAACGGCAAATTGGGGTTTTTGGCTGAATTATCCCTTTAAAGCGCAAGTAAGATTATTCAATAAACTCTGTTTATTTATTCAATTATTACTTCATCTCATGCTTTCTGTTTTTATGATTAGGATCTACAAACCAATTGTCATAGGTTGGGTTCGGATTAACATGTCACATACCTTAACTCTTTATTAAGTACTGCTTTGACCAGAGGAGTCCTAACAGACTGCTCAAACAGCGCCCCTTCTGCACCTGTGCACAAAATATAAAAAATCCTAAAATTGCGCATTAAAAGTGTTATGTCACATGTACCGAATTTTGCACTTGCTTTTTTTCCTAAGTGTCTAACAATGCATTACAAGGTATATGTAAGGTTGTACCAATTGAGCAATTTTGTATGAGATGCAATTTTGTATGAGATGACTGTGATGATTTAAAAGTAACGGTTTTATTAACCAGAATGTTTAATGCTAGAGTTTTTTTGGCCAAGAAGAGGCCTATGTGTAATCACCTGTTACACGGAGTCTTCCCTTTCCCACAACAGCACCATTTCCATCAGCATAAAATAAATTGTCATCATGATTTGAGGTGATGTTAAAGTGTTGGCCGAAGACACTGGCCTGACCTGGACCTGAGAATACAAATGACTAAGTTGCTAATTTACTTCTGGCAAAAGCAATTCTGCACAGTTATATGATTCCTGATGGGAAAATGATACAATTATTTTGTATATTCGACAGTAAAATAATAGACATTGGAATAAATACAATAAAAAATAAGACAATAGTTATTTATTAAAAGCCATTTTTGTTAATAAAATGTAATTGCCAACAGATATACAATCCCGTTCAGTTCTTTCATATGTAGGCTGTTGGTTATTGTTAAACGTCAATTTTTATTGCAAAGTCAAGTTCGGTCTTGTCTGCCTCCCTTCTTGTATAGCCTACATCAATACAAGATGAATTAAATGAGTTGTGAATGCCACTTCATGTCTACATTGAGTCCAAATTTATATTTAGTGCAACCAACTTAAACAGTATAAAATCTAAGGAATGGTAATAATACAGCTTAGGATTTAATGAATAAATGTTTGGTATATCATACCTACAGACACACTCCCTGTTACATCACCATTTTCGTTGCGAGCATTGAGAGTGACATTCTCAGAAGAGTGCACCAAAAGAGTTGAATCCTATTATCAAGAGAACAACAACAAACATTTTGACTCTGCATGAGTGAAAATCATCTGCACATCATGTATACTCAACACAACAGGGTTTTAAAAATTGCACCAATAAAAAACAAACTGCGAAATATATAGTTTGACAATCAACACTTTCTGCTAGTTAAGTATGAATTTGAAGATTAGAGAAATATTGACATTTGAGACATTTGTGTGCATTTATTCCCACCTCTCTGGAATCGATTTCCTGGGCATAGAGAGGAAAGAGAAACTCTGATTCTCCCTCCAGTCTGAGTCCATCTTCTTTGACCTGCAGGTATCCCATGCCTTCCTGCAATACACAGAATTCTGTTTCAGGATCAGCCTTCATGCATTACTCACAACTGAGACTGAAAGGAACAGATTTGAATTTGGATTGATGTTTCCATTACAGGTAGCTAAAATGTATTTGCTCACCGAATTGAACCACATTACTCGCAGGATCCAGATCATAAGAGCAAGGTTCACTACCATGATGATGAGGAGAATGAGAATAAACAGATAGAGGCAGCGCTTTCGCCAGCCATAGATCCCGATCATGTAGATGTACTCATTGACCGGAGCCAGGAGCCCGGACTCCTCTGTGGTGGAGATATATTGTTCACGGACCATCTGCAAACCAACACAATCAAAAGCACAATTAAAACACACAAAAACACATTTGCTGGGTCAATGAGAATTGAGATTTTTTTTACTTCGTTGGTTTTTGTTGGATTAATGGGGAATTAGGCTGTGAATTAGGCTTTAGACTTGCATAGGAGAAAATAAATTGAATATAAAAAGCACTGTTCCCCGGTTTATTTCAGCGTACATTTTCACATTATTTTGTATAAACACTCATACAGTGTGTGTGTGTTTGAAGGAAAACTATTGAACGAATCAATATGCTTAATCAGCAACTTTAATGATGTTCTCCAAGTTATATTGATCCACAGATACAACGATTTAAATCCCTAATTTATCCAATGATCTATATTGCCTGAGATGATGAGAAGCACATCTCATTTCCTTCTGCGGCAAACTGGATGCTCTCTATAAAGCAGAGATCAAACTTTGTAGAATAAGATCAGAAAAGGTCCATCTAAGTATGTTTTAATATGTAGGCCTACTTAATGTCGTTGATCCAAATCTTTCACAATGAAAGAAGCATGTATCCTTTTCGCTTCATGAGACAGCAATAAGCAATGTCTCAATTATTATTAAGGATTTTAATTATAGGCCTTCAATTGTTTAGCAGTAACTTGTTCCGTAATGTTTGTGCTATGAAGAGGAGCGCTAATATATTAAAGACAGTCATTTTTGATTGGATGATAAAACAGACAAAAGTATCCTACAGGACTCAAACTGAGACAGAGACCATGTCATAGAAACTTACTTTTACTTGATTGTGGAAAAGTACTAAGAACAGTGCATATTCATTTTGCATCACATACTCAGTTCATTATTTTAATGATGGAAAATTGAAACGCAGCCTACAAGTATCTCTTCCAAAACTGAACTCCCCATGGCAACCCATCCAAACATTCTTCGGTTCTGGACTTCAGGATCCAATTTCCATTTCTTCCTAATCCTTTCTACAGCTTTATTACCACCCGGTAATTAAACGTTTATATTATATCAGGGACTGCAGAAGATTACAAAAGTTTTAAAAGAAAGTCAAACATCTTGACTCCACACATTGCGCAGAGACAGACTAATATAAGCCTCTGTTTCCCTCAGGATCTTTTTCCATTAACTCACCCTGCCGATGCTCTTTCACTGTTTCTTGTTTCATCTAAGCTGCCAAGAGAAGAAATTACAGCAGTGCACTGTACAGTGTTTCCGAACCACTGGGGTTTGCCTTTTTAACAGCGATTCCAGACCTCTCATGGAGTCAAAACTAGACCTGATCAGATATCAAGAGAACTTATGTTGTAAAAAAATATGTGTTTGGAAATTACTACATTAGGAAACTTTTGGAAATGTTTGCATGGCACAACTCTAGGAACGACACGGTACACTTAAAATCCAAAAAAACATTAACCTTAACCATCTTGAACAACATGGCTAGGCTGGTCAACTTACAGCATGAAAAATCAAACCCACTCTAAACCAGGCAAAACCTTGAATGTTCAAGTTTGTCTTTTCTGAGGGGGAGGGAACATTTTTTATTATAACATTAACATTAACTACACACTGCAAAACAGGAACTTGCTAAATGTGACATATTCAAGAACAACAAGATTTTTTTTTATGAAATATGCCTACAGTCAAACAATACATTCAAAATACATTACAATTAAATAATAAGATTTCAGGAGAAACCAGTTTGAAGTTCATACTAGTCAAAAATCAATTAGGTAATAATTATTATATTAACATTGCTATATTATATTAATAAACAATAATTATATCAAAACATTATTATTATTATTGTTGTTGTTGTTGTTGTTGTTAATAATAATAAAATAAATGTATTATTATTATTACTATTATAGCTCTAATGTAGATAAACATTTGTCACACCAACACCAGGGTGTGCAAAACGTGACAAATTCACTATCTATGAAACAATACAATTAATCATGCAACAGTGCATGCTGGGAAAAGTGCAAAATCTTTCTTGTGTGAATAGATGGTTTCTTCGGACGAATGCTCCTGGCCCAAGTCAAGTTAATTTCCAGGCTGTGTTTGGTTTAATATAAAAATGTATTTTACATTTCATATATATCAATAATGATTCATATTTATATTTAATTGTATATTAATTGTGCTTAATCAAATTAAAACTACTTCACAGTCATTGATTCTTTGCCGTGGTCTACCGGAAGTAAACTTTGGCCCACATAAGGTTTGTTTATCTTGCTGCTGCTGAATCTGTCTATAAGTGTAGAGTGTTTCGTACTAGAAAATATGGCTATTAATTAATATTCATTACATTTGTGTTCTCAAACGTTGTAAATATGTCGGAAATACTGAAGAAAGTCAAAAGAAAAAAAAAACATAATAATCAAGTCAATCTTTCATACGATCTAAAAAAAACTATTTTGAGATGAGAAACTGAGCACTTTAGATTAAAGTCTGTGCTGAGAAACTGTGGGCAAACACAACATGCTGTATGAAGTTTTCCCAACCCGTCTAATCTTGCCGTCTGCATAACTCCAGTGCGCCGTAATGCCGCGGCCCTCTAAAAATAGGTCCCAGTAATATGCACCCCATTTAAAGAGGAAAAACAGCAATAGTTTTTTTAATAAAGAGTTGGTATTTTGATGGGGATGCTACACGAACTGAGACTCTCCATTCCAATGGCTGATATTGTTATTTTGACAAAATGAAGAATGCATAATTTTACCACATTAAAAAGAGCTTAATACCTTTCCTGTCCATTCATTTAGATAACAAATTGAAACATTTACTGGTCATACAAACATAAGTCGTGAAAAAACAATATTCTACCAATCGACAGTAAAATAAGAAGTGACTTACCCTGCTGTTGAAGTGTGATGTGACACACACTAGTCTGCAGGCAGCAGTGGCTCATATCTGCTTCTGTTACTCAGCAATGCTGGTTCTCCGACCCGCCTGTCTGTCAAAGCCTCAACAGCTGCCTTCCATAAATCTGATTCTGGATCAGTCTCAACTAAACACCATGGTCACCCCCAAACTTCCTTGGTGTATATCACATACCACACACTGTTTTCAATTCCTCTCGATCACACAAATCCAAGACCTTAGAGCCAGACACAGAAACAGCAGTAGCTGGTTGTTATGTTTCTCTCTGAGGGATGGGTTGAGGGAGGGGAAGAAGGAAAAACTGACTGAAAATTGGACAGGGTTGCGGAGCGTTTTCTGCATTTGTTTGTCATGAAAGCATGTGACTCACTTGATAAGCGTGTGAGTGTTGGTGCCTTGAATTATTGAGTACATGATCATCTGTATGACAGCGATCACTTTATAAAGACGGGTCATTCTAAAACAGGATGAAGTATTAATAGATGTGTCTGTTCCTGCAGGCGTGGCTTTGGGATATTTGTTAGACACAGAGGTTTGTGCTGTTTTTACATAGTTTAAACAGTGAGGCAAAAAGATTTATAATAAGTATGGTTATAAAACAAATAAACACAGTGGACTAGTTTCCATATTGGAACAAAACTAACATCAAAACTGAGAAACTGTCTTATTGCCCTAGCAATACCCCATAACACCTATAGTTTTAAGTATTATAATTATTATTATATATTTTATTATGGTAATATTATACACCTAAAAAGTAAAAATTACATTATTACATGAATGCATTTTATGTGTTAAATTGTATATCTATGCTCTACCCACTGTATTTCAAACTTTGTGCAACATGACGAACTGCAGATTTATCAAAGTTTTCCGTGAACGTTCTGCGGTTCTTTGTCTGTTTAGGGAGGGGGTGCAATGATAAAACAGACAGCTGACCACATCCATCACTATCTGACCTCTGACTTTTCCCTGTGCCAGCAAAGACAATGCCAGGTTTTATCCCTCATCCATTTACAGTTAAAACCAGTCTGTAGCAGATTACAAATACAATGTTCTGTATAATAAAAACCTGTACCTCCATTAATGGCAAATTTAAAAAAAGGGGAAAAGCTGCCAATCACCATATAAATACACAAGTGAACTACTAAATTAATATTAGCACAACAAAAGCACAACAAATAATAATGACCTAAGGTTTCATGTGCATCAATATGTGTGTGTCACAAGCTGTTAATTTACTGTATTTAATTATGTGATAAATAAAATGAAATGCCATGCTGCCTTTTAACAGTAGTCTTAATTTGTTTTTATTATTTTTGAAGTATACCAACATGATGTTGTTTTATAAGAAACATACATTTAATGAGAACAAATTTAAAATTCTAAACAAGGGACCAATATGAGAAATTTACAGTAACTTTTAGTAAAGACATTACATAACATTTTCGCATTATAGCCTATAAAGCTTCATTAGTTAATGCTATTTGATATAACTATGCAGTACGCATATGATGTTTTACATTATCTTCATGGTATTAACTGCAAATATTGACAAGAACAACATACAACCAATATGCTACAACTTTTATTTTAAAAAATCATAAAAGTTTAACAATGATTAAAAACTCCTCGTAGTATCGCACGCGACAGTAATTGGTCCATCTTCAGAAGCGCTGAGAAAAACTACAAATACCACGTGATATTTGTTCTTCGATATCAAGTTAACAAAAATAACATAAAACTACAGTATTACGTTTGAAAACGATTAAAAGTACAATCTGTCCGTATGTTCATGATATTTACTGTTTATAATCATTTTAAAGGCGTAACAAAGTCACATGACAAGATCACGTGACTCTGCAGCCAGCGTCAGCAGGAAACATGGCGATCTTCAGTGTGTTTGTTGTCAATAAGGCCGGTGGACTCATCTACCAGTACGATAATTATGTCACTCGGGCGGAAGTGGAGAAAACATTCAGCTTTCCTCTTGATTTAGTGTTGAAGATTCACGATGAGAAGGTTATTGTTTCATTCGGACAGCGGGACGGCATCAGAGGTGCGTCTGCTTAGCCTTCTCGTGGAGTGGATGGACGGTTAGAGAAACATTCACATAATCCACCCGTTTGTTTCTATGAATTATATGACGTGTTTCTCGTATGCAGTGGGCCATGGCGTTTTGTCGATTAACGGTGTGGATGTGAACGGCAAATACACGGCGGAAGGGAAGGAGATAGTGGAGTATCTGAAAGATCCTGCAAACTATCCAGTGTCCATCAAATTCGGCCGACCTCGACTCAGCTCTAATGAGAAACTCATGCTGGCTTCAATGTTTCACTCGTGAGTATTAGAGAATCAGTATCGGATCAGAGCGATGAAAGATCTTTGATTTCGTGCGGCGATGCGCAGAGCAGACCGATCGGCTGATATCATCGAAGTATCGCGATACTCTGATAACACGGCCGTAAAGCAGAGCTGGAGCATGTTCAAAGTACTAAATTCTTGGTGTTTCAAGTCTTAGAAACCTTGTCCTTTACCCTGACCCAGTGGTTCCCAAACTGTACCCCCAGGGGTACTGCAGGGAGTACGTGAGAGAAACTGAAATTTAGGAATAAATAATGATAATAGTATTGTTATATGAAATTAGGACTACACAAATATGCATAATAAATGTATTCATTTCTATTTATAAGAGTTATTTTTTGAGACCCTGACCCGGAATCAGAGACAGTGTCTGGGAGCGAAATAATGCAAGTTAGGTGAGGTTGCAGAGGTTGATATTCCTGAACTGAAAAACACCAATTTATCTTTAACTCCTATGCATAATACTTAAGAGATTTACATAGTTGCGTAGAGCTACATACAGAAATGTTTATAAGCAAAAACCTGCTTGGGGGCATCAGATATAATTACTGTCTGACTCTCGTTTCACTGTATTTTACTGCAAAATGTTGCGGTCTGCTCAAGGGGTACTTGGCTTGAAAACAATCATAAAAGGGGGTACTTAAGCAAAAAAGGTTTGAGGACCACTGCCCTTACCCATCTAAACTACCTATGATTGTTAAACTTGCCCCAAAACACGAATGTGTGATGACGTCAGACTTGGAACACCAAGGATTGAGTGAGAGCCGTTTTAGTGGGTGTGTAAAGAACATCAGCCCAATCAGCAGCAACGTGTATATAACCCACGTATTAAAGAGACAGATCGCACAATGGGTCCAAGTGAAGTCGTTTTGAAATGTGTCCACTGCAGCTTGGTATACGCAACAATTTAGGGGATGTCATGGTACCATAAACATGTCTTACGATAATAAACCAGCTGAAGTATCTCGATACCAAGTAGTATCAGGATGCTGTGACATGTAATTCAAATCTATATAAAAACACAGATTTAGATGAAACATTTGGTTTTTACTATATTAAACTGTATTATTCTTTGCACTAGAATATGTTGTTGTATTAACTGTAGTAATTTGATAAATTGTAACAAATACTGTAATGTACTTAAATATTTACTATGATAAGACTCAAAAACACTAGTGTCTATGACTTTTAGTAGTTTATTGTAGTAAATAGTAATGTACACTAGATCATTTTTCACGTAGGAACTAATTCAAATGTTGGACAAATTTCATTGATACAGCAGTCTTTATAAAGGATATTAGGCTTACTTTAAATGCAGAAGTAAGACGACCAGTAGGTGGCGTAAATTTTCCACTGAGTTAGTGAATCATTTCGCCAATTTGAATTACATTCAAAACACACATTCATATTGTAGATAAAAACAGCAGAAAGGCAGATGTAAGTGTTCAAATGAATATTAATGCGCATATGCAACATTAACTACGGTACTACCGTTTCAAAAATAGTGAGGCATCTTGGGTATTTAGAAGGTTAAGCATCGCGATGCTACCGTAGCACCGGTATACCGTGCAACCCTACAACAATTAAGATACTGGAAGAGATGTATTTTGCAGTATTCAACACGTATTTAAAGTGATTTCATCAGGCTCCGGAAATTCTTCAAAAAACACAAAGAATGGCCTTCTCAGCTGCCATAGTTCAAGTCTTGCGTCATCACAACAGGGTGTTCAACCGCACCACCGTTTCCGTTCAAAAAGCGTTTTGCAACGTTTTTCAGAGGCTGAACGCAGCCCTGATAACTTAGTGTAATCACATTCTTAAGTCACTTATTAACACTTTTTGAATAATAATTAACTTACATCATACAATTGTTGTATGCTATGATACATGAATATGAAAATGAGATTCAATTTGATATATCAAATACTACAGAATAACCATTTGATAGTGGTGAAGTACAAAACACGTGAAATTAGTTAATAAAAATATGGCCGCATGAAACCAAACTTTCATGACATTACTTAAAAATACTGTTGAGTACCAAAAAGCGATAAAAAACATCTGTTGGGTGTTTACTTTCTTTCTCTTTAAGACTCTTTGCTATTGGATCACAGTTATCACCTGAGGTTGGAAGCTCTGGTATTGAGATGTTGGAGACGGATGTGTTTAAATTGCATTGCTTTCAGACCCTCACAGGTATGATATAAGTTTAAAAAGTATATATATGCTTGATGGCTTGATAATTCCTAGTGGTTCTTATTTTCAGATTTATTTACTTTTTGCAGGAATAAAGTTCATTGTATTGGCAGACCCTCGACAGACTGGTATCGATGCGCTATTAAGAAAGATTTATGAAATCTACTCAGATTTTGCACTCAAGAATCCTTTCTACTCTTTAGAGATGCCTATCAGGTATGTAATGTTTGCATGAGCTTTGCACATAGTATTACTTCCACATACTTTCCTCAAAATGTTGTGCATAAAACATAATCTTTTATTTTTTCAGATGTGAGCTTTTTGACCAGAATCTAAAAAGTGCCCTGGAAATAGCAGAGAAGGCTGGAACATTTGGACCAGGCTCTTGACCTGGATTTCCATAATGTATATGTACCTGAGAGCGTTTCTAGATGTTCAGCCAGGTCTTTAAAATGGTTGTGGAGCTGGCACTATGACTCTTCTTTACAGGAAGAGAAAAAAAGACTTTCCTTCATCTTCTTTTCAAATCTGCACAACCCAAACATGTAGTGAGATGAAATTATTGATAAACCTGTATATAATCTTCATTGACACCACTTAAGTTTCTTCTACAGGCTCTTGTACAAAGCTTTTAAAAATCGTGGCTCAGAATGTGACTACAGCATGACACGTTTATTTATTTACTATGTTTACTGGAATCGGTCCAAATGTGTCTTTTGTAATTTCATATAATTTGATTGGCGTCAGCAGAATATAATCGTGTGGTTTGGAGTATTTTCAAGTACACTGTACCTTGGACTTTAGTCTCTTTTGTTTAGGTCAAAACAAAGCTGGTCAAGTTGAAATGTTGGTCACATAGAGCAATAGTTTCCTGGACATGTAAATGATTACAGGGCAATGTGATTTGAATGTTTTTATTTATATAAACTCATTTAAATGTGCTATTTAAAATCCATGTAGTAACACATTGCCACAAATCTGTCACATTATACATATGTCATGAGATAGAGGTAGGACCAGTAAAAAACTGATGAAGTCTGTTAATACCAAGAAAATGTCTTTATAAAGTAAATTATAAAATTCATTCATGTCAGCCTTCAATGATCAGAACCACTTAAAATACCGTCTTCCAGTTTTAATGTAATACAAAATAAATAACACTCTTCTGAATCGAATGTCTTGAGACTAAATATCTCATATATCCTAATGAGCATTTCAAAGGCAAAGTCCCAAAAAGTTGCTGGTATTATTTCAATATTTTTATCTATTATTAGTGAAAAGAAAATGAATATATTTTACAAACACAAAGATAATTCAAAGAAAAATCACAAATTTTCTGTAATTACGGACTGCGACCTTGCAAAAAACCCTAGTTAAAATACATTTAAATAATACGCTAGCTTTTAGTCAGCTTTCTTTTGTATGCTTCCCATCTTGGTGCGAATATTCCGGAACAGGAAATATCCAACTGTGGTGACTGTGCAGGTTATCTCAGCTACCCAGAATGCCTTGTTCCAGCCATAGTGTTTAGCAATGGTGCCAAATGGTAACCCTGAGAGGAAACCGCCAACTTAAAAGAAAACACAGAAAGAAACTCGTTTTTTAATTAAGGAGTACAAAAAAAACATTCTGAAATGGGCATTTAAGTCAGCAAAATTTGTCTTTTAATGCTGTAATAAAAAAAATATATATATGCCCGCTTTCACAATTTCAATAAAGGTTAGTCTGGGTTTAAGATAAACCATTTCTGGGGCTTTATTACCGTTTGCCATCAAGGCAACAATGGCATGAGAGGTTCCACAGTAGTTTGATGGTGCGCTCTCATTCGCAAGAACTCCAAATAAAGCAATCGGTCCATATGAAGAGAAGCCAAACGCCGCCCCCAACAAAAGAATCCAGACCTGTCCATCAATCACAACCTCATATTAAAAGCAAAGGTATTGCTGTCATGATAAAATAATGAGAGGATAGATACTAAAGCATACATTTGAGCTGTGTGCCGTGACAGTAGTGCGGAAGAGATACATGGAGACGCACATTCCAGCCATCATGGAGAGCAAGAGACCATGGCGAGGGTTTCCATATAAACCCAGCCCTTGCTGTGAATAAACAAAATGTATAAACTAGATTTTAACTAGATCTAACCCTATATATACAGTATATAGCTTGGGTTCCCCCAATATAAGTCTATGGGAATTTTTCACCAGTTGTGTCCACCACAACTAAACACATTAAAACCACTGTCAACATGCTTACAAAAGCAATTGCACAAGTAATAACTCATAATGGGGCCGTTTCCCAGACAGGGATTAAGGCTAGACTAAAATAAATGCTCATTTGTGTCATTGTGTCGTCTCAAAATGCACACCAGTAATGTTTTTTGTAAGGCATGTTTGTAAAAAACTACTTAAATTTCATAATTTAACATGAGCCTAGTCCTGCCATAAAATAATCCCTGTCTGGGAAACTGCCCCAAGAACTTTAATAAGCATTGCCTATACTGTAGATATGCTTATGTTATTTAACACCATAATATATGCATTACATAGAATAGTATAATTGTTTATTGTAACTGTGATTTCAAACATGGATATCAGAGGTACAAACTTGCCTTTGCCACGGCTCTGTCCGATAGGAATCCCGCCGCTAAACTTCCCATCAGTCCTCCGATCTCCAGAGCGCTCATAAAAGAGCTACCTGTGGATATCAGGAGAAATACACAGTTTAGGGGTCATATAATAGGTAGTTAAAGGGACAGTTCACCCAAAAATGAATTCTGTCATCATTACAATCAGATTGTTCCAAACCTGTATAATGTCTTCGTACTGTTGAACACAGAGAAAAATATTTGGAAGAAAGCTTGTAACCAAACAGGTCCCATCCCTGATTGACTCCCATAGTAGGGAAAATAAATACTATGGGAGTCATTGGGGCATGAGATCGGTTTGGTTACTGGCATTCTTCCAAATATCTTCCTTTGGTTGCAACAGAACAAATAAATGTATACAGGTTTGTAACAATCTGAGGGTAATGATTACAGAATTTTCATTTTTGGGTGAACTATCTCTTTAAATTTTTATTGTGATTACAGTTCAAAGTACTACAAAAACAAACGGTACAGAAAGATTTAAAACTAAAAATGTAGTTGTAATGTAATAAGAATTCTGTAATGCATTTTGTTCAGTACCCATTAACGTTGACTGGCCCTTGTCCTGAATAAGGAACAGTTGTCCCCAGTCGGTGTAAGCCGTCTTTACCCCGAACACTACCAGGTAGCCCAATGATAACACCCACAGATATGGAGAAAAAATGAAGTCTTTGAATGTGCTTTCATCTCGGCCGGAGCCTGAAATTTAGAGGTAGATAATGGATCAGAATCTGTACATCTGTTGATGGACAAACAGGACTATGAAAGAGCAATGTTGTCTCAGGAGAGTCCATTAGTCCAGTGCAGTGACCTTCAACAGAAAACACATGAATGAACGTCCAAACGCCCCATGCACTCTGTCCAAAAGTTCACAGAATCAGAGGAGAAACTTTTTATCTGACGCACACTTTCGCAACCTCACAGAACAGCAATGACCTAGATCAACAAAACTACACCACACTAACCTAGTGTCAAGTATTCAGGATGAAAATCAACTCCATTTACTTCCATTTTGTGATGTTTGAGTAAATCAGAATATTCAACATGAATATGGCAGATGAGACCGACTGTCAAAAGTGAGCTTTCAACACCATAACTGAGGACTCCTCTCTTATAAGGAGAGTTTGCCAGTTCAAAACCTGTACATGAGTCTTTCTTATGTGAAACACAAAAGAAGATACTTTGAAAAATGTCTCTGTGGTTTTGTGTCCATATAATGGAAGTCAATGGGGACCAACTTTGACCATTTATTGTCATTCAAACCTGTATGACTTTATTTTATCTTAAGTACACAAAAGATGATATTTTGAAGAGTGTTAGTATCCAGACACATTGGTCCACATTGACTTCCATTATATGGACACAAAACCACCGAGACATTCTTCAAATTATCTTCATTTGTGTTCTTTAGATAAAATAAAGTCATACAGGTTTGAAATGACAATAAATGGTCATAGAATTCTCATTGTGTCTTTATTAAGTGATGTCTTATGTTACATCAAAGTCATTTTATAGATGATCAGATATTTCTTATATTTTTATATATTTTCTTATATAACATGAATAATATGCACATATGCAACAAACCAATAATACTCATTTGATTTTTACTATCATTTAAAGGGGTCATATGGCGCGAATATATGTTTTTCTGGTGTTTTATAAGTTGCCCATGCATGATTTAGACATGTAAAATTGCAAAAATGAAAGTGTCTGAACAAAAGATGCATTCACTCTTAAAGCTAAAATTGAATGCTCACCAAGACCTGCCTGAAACGCCTCGTGTAACCACACCCCCACAAATCTACGTCAGTTCGTGTTATGATTTGACTAAGACCGCCCAAATGTAAAGTATATGCAAGTAAGGTGGGTCTACCTGTCACTTCAATTGTTTGGAACCTGATGTTCCAAATATGGAAAGAGGCGTTACACTACCGTCACACGCTTGCAGTAATCAACCAATCACTTTTAAGAGCGCTGAGCTTCGTAAAAAAATACGCTTGTTTCAGAGAGGCGGGGCAAAGTGGAGATACAAACATGCACGGTATCAGGAAAATACATCGTTTTTTAACCTTAGATCTTGTATACACATTGCATTACATCTGAAACAAATGATACTATTCGTTTTAGCCATCACACATGACCCCTTTTACGTGACTTATGAATGTGACTTATGGCATCATACCTCCTTTGCCTTTTTTTGGACCGGCCTCAATATTTGGCAGGCCCACTTCGCTGGGCTCATTGCGGATAATCAGAAGACAGAATATGGACGTGATCACACAGGTCAGGCCAGAGATGGACAGCGTGGTCCTCCAGCTGTAGCTCTGAGCCATCACTGTGGCAATGATGGGCCCCAGACCCCCTGCCAAATTCATACTGCAGGACAGCACCGCCCACCAGGTGCCAAACTGAGCTGGCTCAAACCACTTTTTAAACAGAAAATAGTGACCACAATATTATATTAAATATATACAGGAAAAAATATATCATACACACGTTAATTGGCAGTGTTGGGTCCAACTAGTTACTACGTAACTAGTTAATGTAATTTAATTACTCTCCCTTAAAAAAGTAAAGCAAAGTAAATTAATAACAGTTACTTCAGATGTATTTAAACAAAATACTTTGTAGAATATACTGTATGTGCGTGCAATAGTGGAATTGGCATCAAAATTCAAAGTCTTACTTTAAAATCCGTGATTTAATGTATTATTCTCACATTTGTAATACTTTAGTAAGTTAACAATACAACTTTTTATATATATATAGTTTTATATTATTTATTTGAATGAATTAAAAGAGCCGTTTTTTATGTCTATCCTTGAATCACGTACCTAAGTCGGATTGATATAGGACATAGAAAGTAATAACTAAATAAATACTTTTTGGAGAGAGTAATTTTTACAGTAATCTAATTACTCTATTGAATATGTAATTAGTAACTGGTAGTTAATTACTTTTTCAGATTAACTTGCCAAACTCTGTTAAAGGGACAGTTCACTCCAAAATAAAAATGATCATCATTTACTCATCCTAGAATTGTTCCAAACCTGTATAAATGTCTTTGTTGGGTTGAACACAGAGAAAGATATTTGGAAGAATGCTTGTAACCAAACAGTTCTTAGACCCCATTGAAAATGTAGTCAAAAGTGCCCCAGAACTGTTTACATTTTTCAAAATATCTTCTTTTGTGATCAACAAAACAGAAAAATAAGAATTGTTCCTACTATGGTAGTCAATGGATTCTAAGAACTGTTTGGTTATAAGCATTTTTCCAAATATCTTCCTTTGTGTTTATCACATCAAAGACACTTATTCAGATTTGGAACAACTCGAAGGTGAGTAAACGATGACAGAACTTTTATTTTTGGGTGAACCTTAAATTTCTTTAAAAATGCGGAAAAGACGACAACTGGAGCAGCGAGACATCACTTCTCTTTATTTCTATATACAGTAGAATGCAAGTCGATGAAGGAATGGATCCATACCTTACGTAGTACTTTTGCACATGGTGGCCAGCCCAGACCCTGACCCAGCCCATTCAGAAACCACAGGCCTGCGAACACTGACACCGAGGAGGACCAGGAGAAAACCACATTGATGCCACCGACCGCAAAGAGGCCGATGGAGAAAAGCCATCGGGCACTGATTTGGTCGGAGAGAATACCGCTTATAAATTTGCTGATGGCGTAAGCCAGTGACTGACTGCTAGTGATAAGACCTGCAGAGTAGAAAGATGACAGAACGTTTCATTAGAAGGAACGTCAGTCATTTAAAGGCATAGTCCACCCAAAAATGAATGAATCCTCAATTTGGGATGATATTTTGAGGAAATTAAGACCAACAGTTCTGGGGCACCCTTGACTACCACTTTTTGACTACCCCAGAAATCTAACATTCTTCTAAATATATTTTGTTGTGTTCAACAGAACAAAGACATTTATACAAGTTTGGATTTACTAAAGGGTGAGTGAATGATGACAAAATTTTCATTTTTAGGTGAACTATCCCTTTAAAATCACTTTAGAAGTTAGGACTGTAGACTTTGTGCACAAGAATAATTCAATCAGTGTTCTGAGCCGGTTTCAGAAAAAAAATGGAAAAACGTGGTGGGAGAGATGAGCCCTAAATATTGACTGATAAGTGGCTTTTGCATAATAAAAGTCACCACAATTTAAGATTATTGTACAAAATTAGTGCTTTTTGTGGGAAAGTATTTACATTTATAATAAAAAAGCTAATAGCAACTTTCAGCATATTATTATGAGCATTTATGTCATGTCAAAAACAAAAATTCTCAGAGAAAGTATAATTACAAAAACCCACAAACCATGTGTACGTGCCATCATAAACCACTATACACAGAGGTCAAACATCAACAAAGATTTTCTTATACATTAGGGATGAAAAACACGAATGTTATAAACCATGCAGAAATGGTAATTCTCTACATGAATAAAACAACTTGAAAAATAACAATAAGTAACTTTATATCGCTTTTAAATAAAGACAATCTTTATCTGTCAGATTATTCAAAATACCACAGATCAAAGCCAAAGCTGCACACGCTCACCCAGGTCATCCTTATCCAGCCTGATCTCCTGCATTACAGCGGGCATGACAAAAGAAAACGTCTTCCTGTTGAAGTAATACAACGTGTAGCCCACAAACATGGCAAGGAAGATAGTAGCCCTGTAGTAGCCATATCCAGACTTCGCCATGGTTGGCACGGTTTAAAAAGGGACAAAAAGCAAGTCACAATTCAGCAGGGTTCTTCTTCAGCGCCGCACAGGAGACACCAATCTGAAATGAAACGTACAGATCTAGCTGGGTCAGAAAAAAGCTGTAATCAATGGCAGGGTTAATGGTCAACCTGGATGAGATCTTTGGAGTGTTCTTTAGCAAACGAAAGCTTTCAAGTGAACAGATTGTGATGTACTTTATTGACCTGTTGTTTTTCATAAAAAGCAAGAAAAAACACATCGCACGGATGCTTCGTGTCAGCAGATCTATTGTCCTTCTATTCCATGGCCTCATACTTTGTTATGGTCTTATAGTTGGGTTATTGAAGATCCAGTGATCAGAGGAGTTTAATGATTGACACGAGGGTCTCTGTATTGTGGCATTTTCGCGGTTTAACCACAGGAGGCGCTGTAGCTCTGCGAATCACTGCGCAATTTTAAACCAAATGTTTGAGGTCCTGTGTTTGTATCTGCAGATCTGAGTGACACGGTTTTGCGGTTTTATCGCTCAGTCCAGTTAAAGCAGAAAAGTGCATTTAATCTGTCGAATCGTTCGCGCGATACTTCGATGTCATACACCGTTTGATCTGCGCCGCAGTTTCGAAGACGTGGCAGCGCCATCAGAAACACATCATGTCCTAACTTGAAAAGTCGACATCACGCCTTGATCCGGCCTATTTGTGCACTACGTTGAAGACTTTGAAAAATATTAAAACAGATTGCTATATAATGCAGGTTTTGTGCAATGATAACTTGCCTACTTCCGTGAAAAAGAAGTTACCTCTCGGATGTCTATTTCGGCAAGCACTTCCTTTATTATTTCATCCACGTCTCAACCATGTCGATTTCACACACGGTGCTTGATAAATATCGATGACGTCACTCGTAATTTCCACGTCGATCTCGTCTTGATGCTCTAAATGTAAAACCATGAACTACAATCAATGTCAGGGTGTTTAAAATGAACCGCGGTCCTATTCTGCCACCTACCGGATGAAATTGCGTATAACAACGAAAAGCATCGTAAAATTGTTTGAAGGTCCCTGTTGTGATTTTTTTAAAATCGCGTCCTCTTAGTCAATGTATGATATCGGGGATTTCCACAACAGGCAAAACAGCCTCATAGTTTTATCTGTACTTTTTCTGATAGATTTACAATTAAATCGTTTTTTGTTTTTAATAAAGCAATACCACACTTCCAATGGCTGTTAAGCATCATTGTGAAGAATACGTGAAGCTTCTGAGAAACACAAGCAACCACATCTATAAATATTAAAGGTTTAATTCAGAAGTGTTTTAAATAAAGTGCTTGCTAAAGAATATGTGAATGCCTTAAAAGAGCTGGGGTTGTCAAAGTGTACTTGATCATAAAACATATATGTGCTCCTCCATCCTTTAATTGGTCCCAATAGACTATAGCCTATAGTCAAGTAGGCCTATTGTCAATGGAAGTAGATCAACGACGGTGTGGGAGCACCGACTGACTGGTGTTGTCATATAATTTACGTATTTTGAGTGTAGGTAAGCACAGTTTACCTCCAGTCAACCAGTTCCTTATTCAACATGTGAAAGTACACATAAAAACATGAGGAAAAATTCTTATGCATTATAAACAGGTCTGTGATATCGTTAATTCACAGGATTGTGAACAAAATTCTTAAAGTCATAAATGCAGAGCATTAAAAGGGGATTTTATGGTGTGTACATAAGATGTGGGAGGCCATGTTTGCCATTAGTTTGCCTGACTGCATGTTATCTTACTGACAACGGTAACACGCATTTAGTGCTTGTGAGGATCAATATAGCTTTTACAGTAATAATGATGTGCAAAATACTGTGATTCTGAACCCACCACCGTTTAAGTTTAACATTTTTTTCTGGTCATATTAATGGTGCAATCAGATTATTCCAGCGGGACCAAGAATGGTTTTGGATGCATTTGGTCTCATTTTAACTTGGGCATGACCCGAATATTGCTGTTATGGTTAGTAATTGTCCTCTACACTTTATTTGGGGCTGGAGTTTTTTCGGCCCTCGAGAGACCCTCAGAACTGGAGGCTCATTGCAAATGGAACAGACAGCTGGCAGAATTCATCCGGGATCACCAGATTCCAGCCGAGGAGTTACATCAGCTGCTGGGAAACTATGAGGTGGCCGTTGCCACTGGGATTCGAATGGAACCGCGGAGACCCCGATGGGATTTCTCCGGAGCTTTTTACTTTGTGGCTACTGTGGTCAGCACTATTGGTAAGACTTGCACACGGCACAGTGAATCTTAAAGGACAAGAATACATAATAATCACATATTTTGGCATTTAGGCTCTTCTAAATAAAATGCAAATTCTGCACAAATATTTTTGTGTTCTTTTTCTGAAGTGTCCATACGTGCAACTGAAGAATTTAAGATATACTAATGCCCTGTTTTTATTTATATGGCAATACAATCCCAAACATGCACTAAAAATAAAGGTGCCTGTTAAAAAGGTTCCTCACATCGATGTCATAAAATAAACATTTTGGCTCCACAAAGTACCATTTAGTCAAATGTTCTTCAAAGAACCATCTCTTTCTTACTTTTTATGATCTGAAGAACCTTTTTACACCATAAAGAACCTTATGTGAAACAGAAAGATTCTTCAGACGTTACATGTTCTTCATGGAACCAAACGGTTCTTCTAAGGTACCAAAGAACCTTGTGGAGACTTTTTTAATGAGGATCTCAATGTGCAAATTATAGAATTGTACCCAGTCAAAACGCAAATGTGGGCTTAAACTTATTGCTGATTCTCATTTTTAATTCATTTATTTATGAGAAATATAATTTGTAATATAATATATTTTACAAGTACCATGGTTTAGTATTTAAAGTACACATTTTCGGATTTGTAACAATTTCATGTCTGCACAATGTTGTCTTTTTTCAATTTGTAAAATACAATAAAAGTACAAAGCATACAATAGAAGAATAAACTTTTGTGTATAAAACTTAACCTGCAACAAACTTTTTATTAAAAACCATCATCACGTGTTAATTCACTAAGTGACTTTGGGTGTGTTATACTGTATCTAGCTTTCGATAATTGACTTATATTGACAAAGTCTATTTAGAGGTCCATTTCTTTAATGTGGCACACATCTGTCCATGTATTTGAAGAAGCTTACCAATATTTTCCCAGACTCCATTAGCTTCTAAAGCTTTGGATATTCAAACATTTCAGGGTTAACAAGCTGTTAACATAGTAATCTTTTAATTTATCGGCTTCGATCAAACCTTTTCACATTATAATAGTTTTGCAATCATGGATACATTTGGAACAGCACCTAAAATATACATTGTCCAACTCTAATCTGACAATACACATAGTGGAATCTGCCAAACATTGCAACAATTTACAATTAAGGACCAATTTTTCACGTTATCAATTTTAAATGAATAAATTGTCTGCAGTTATATAGCACTTGTGACTTTTAAATGATTGTTTATTTCTGTGTGGATGTACAGGCTTTGGAATGGCAGCACCCGCAACTCTCAATGGAAAAATCTTTCTCATCTTCTACGGAGTGATCGGCTGTGCCACCACTATTCTCTTCTTCAACCTCTTTCTTGAACACATGATAACCCTGATTACCGTCCTCACACGCTGGTGCCGCAAGCAGAGGAGGTTGAAAACACATCCAAACACAGAACCGAGAGACGGGCAGGAGAATTGGAAACCATCTGTATACTATGTGACCCTGATTTTGGCAGCAGTGTCATTTCTGGTTAGCTGCGGGGCATCTGGCTTGTACTCAGCTATGGAAGATTGGCCCTACCTAGAGTCGATGTACTTCTGCTTCGTGGCTTTTAGCACCATGGGCTTTGGAGACATGGTGAGCGTGCAGAGGGCCTGTTACGAAGCACGATGGGTTTATCAGATAGCGAACTCTTTAATTATCATTCTCGGTGTCAGCTGTACCTACTCGTTTTTCAATGTCGCCTCTATCATCATCAGACAGATGTTGAATTGGATTTTGGCCAAGCTGTTCGGTCTGCGTTGCTGCTCGGCTGAGAGTGAACAGGGTGGAGCAGATCAATTCTGCTGCTGCTCTGTCGCAGGTCTGAAAGTCTCAAAAACGGCCAATCGGCAGATGAAGTATCACTGGCAGCCACACGTGACCAGCCACGGGGTCAAGAACTCTCTAAGCTCAGTGTGTATGTGCACCAGCGCTGGAGTAGACACTGTTTGCGACAGCAGAACTTGGGGGAAAGTTGACGGCAGGTCTGTTTTTGGAGATGGGTCTTTAAGAGAAGGGTCAGATGATGGGGCATTCAGCCTTGTCAGCATCACAAGTGATCATAATAGTCTACTCCACAAAGTATGCACTTCTGCTGTGTCAAATCATCACCTGCATGAAACAAACATTGAAATGAAAGAACATTACAACCTAAATGAAACCATGTAACATGTGTTAAATATATACTACAATAAAACAAACCTTTTTCAATTGACAGTATTTGTCAAAAAAGTGATAAATGAAACCCCCCCATGAATGAATGTTGTATTGAATAAGAAAGTAGATTCACCGGAGGTATGAGGAGCATTATATACCACAATAGTGAAAATAGGTGCGCCGCGGAGATCCATCATCAAGGTACCGCGAGAGCACACATCTTCCTCAGCGTTAAAATGCTCTCGCGATACTACACTGTCATACGCCGCAGAGCAGCGTGAACTGCTCGACGCGGAGGGATACAGCGAGAGGCCAGACCGCTGCGGCGCATTACTACACCGTGATCTGCGCAGCGGACTGATCCAAGATCTCTCATCCACACACACACACACACACACACATCCTGCGTTATATACTGTATTATCGCGTTTATTAAAACACACTCTGTGCTCTCTGCTGCCGATTTGAGACACGCTCCTCGCACGGGCTTTCGTTAAATATCTCCAGCAAGATGGTGAGTAAAGCTGTTTTAAACATGAGGTTTATTCACAGCCAACGGGTTTAGCCGCTTTAGCATCCTGTCAAGACAGAGCTTGACAGACAAACTACAATACTTATGAGAATAATAATTCAAGAGTGGCTTTTGCGGTCTTGTGTTTTAAAGATAACAAGATTTGCTCAATTAAACTCGCGTCGATGTGTTTGTGCAGTGCAGAGAGGTAACGGACAGTAAGATCAAGCAAGAGCTGTAACGTTACACCATAATTGTCTTAACTTTTATTATAGTAATGCTCTATTGATGTATTTATTTTGTATTTTGACAACCAATGGATTTTAAAAGGGGTAAATGAACACATTGGTTTCGTTGCGGTTTAGCGCGCTCGTGTCATATTGTCAAGCCTGTCATTTCTGCGCGCAGCATTCCTGCCTTGATGTTAAATATTCCTTTGTTTGTTTTAATGCAAACTAGCTGTTGTCATTTAACAGACTGCAGTAGCTGTGTATAGATGTGTAGGATTATATAGAATGCGTGGTCCCGGACTATTGACTGCTAGTTATTTAGACGTTTTAATGTTGCGCGTTAAAAACGCATGCAGCACATCACGCGTGTTGCGTTTACGCAGCGCTTCATCTCGGCGTGCGAACAGTGACTGGCTGCTAAATTTACATGGGCTGAGCTCATTGCCTTAACAGAAGGATGAGCGTGGGCGTGGTGGGGTAAAAATAACCGTAACCATCGGCAAAGCAAACGCGCTCAAGTTCCTCATTTCTGGACGAGACTTCCTCTTCGACGGCTACGCACGCGTCGTTCAAAGACGCGGTGCAAAGTTTGCAAAGTCACCCCGTCCTCATACATCCTGCAGACGTAGTCAAGGTTGTGTGTTGCGAATGCGTGAGCCAAAGTTGTGTAGGGTGGCTGTTGCGCACTGTGTGAAAATTCAGCAATTCAGCATCTCCAGGCTCCACGTAGCTGTATAAGGCATACACGTGAATGGACTGAGATCGCATATTGCAGCAGGCTGAACTGCAGTGACAGATTCTGGCTGCCCCCCTCCCAGATCCATCTCTCCCTCTCCCCCCTTTCCCCCTGCATTGAACCAAATCATAGCTGGTGCAGTAACACACTGACACAGGATCTGCAGTGCAGACGCTCATCGAAATGGAATGCAACACGGAGAGGACTCTTGTTGCATGGCAAACATTTGTCCCCCATGCTCGGCCTAATCCGCCGTAATTGCTGCGGCCGTTGAAATGCGGTTAGAGGCCTGAAAGGCAGCGCAGAATATGTTAGCCATGCAGCGGCACCAGAAGTGGAGGTCCACCTGCATCCGAACCAGGTGTTAAGCATCTAGCACCAATGCAGATGGTTTCTGGAGAGTTGGGCTATTCCAAGTGATGGCGTTGGCTGGAATGTCATACATCCATAAAGTTGACATAAAGGGCCTGTAAACAACCACACGTTAGCAAATGCATAACAACGCCCTGGCAAACGCTCCTTCTCCTAGTGAAATGTAAAATATATTATTTCCTGATTCCTCCTTTACCGTTCAAAATTGGGTAAAAATCTTGTATCTGGCTCCAGCATCACATTATTGTGATAAACATTGGTATCAGCGGTTTTCTCATCCCACAAATGGCAAGCCAAATGGATTAAAGCTCAAGTTATTGCCTCGTGGATGAGTCAGGCCGATCTCCCACTTATTCTGTTATAGATCTTGTTCCACCGTATTCATTTTGAGCTCGGGGCTTTGTGAATGACCAGCTTTTGGATCCTCAAAAGACGCACAGCTGCATCACGGCACATGAATCATGTTGAATATGTCGCATGTGCAGATGAATCCTCTCCTGTTTAATAATTGAGTAATGAACTCCGTGGCAGAGAGAAGTGCAATCATTTCAAGTGTGCTGCATTCATGACCCCATAAGTGGTACTGTCTAATTATATCTGCCAGAAATATTTTTAAAGGAGTATTTTTATACACGTCCTTCATTTAGTATAACACGGAGGTGCGCGTGTGTGAAAACTGCAGAAGTGAAACTCGTCTGAAAGTGATGTGGCTTGCAGGTTATTGATTTTCTTTCCCTCTCTTCATGTACAGGCTGACCAGCTGACCGAGGAACAGATCGCTGGTGAGTGCATGCACGTTAGGCTTCATAACAGACAATGCCCACATTTTCCTCCAATCATGTTTTGTCCACACTGAAATGGCGTTTTTGTCCAGCAAAACAGACCAACAATTTTCGTACAATAAAAAGACAATATGTGAAATCTGTGAAACACAAAAGAAGATATTTTGAGAAATGTCTTTACATAGCATGGGGGCCAATGTTGTTTGAACATTCTTCCAAATATCTTCTTTTGTGTTCTGCGGAAGAAAGAAAGTCATACAGGTTTGAAATGACCCGATGGAGAATAAATAATGAAAGAATTTCTTGAATGAACTATTGTACATTGAACCTAAATATTCTCTTTGTAAAAATGATTTTTGTCTGTATCATGTACGTATGCATGTTTTGCAACATCTGTAATGTCTATTTAGTATATCACATACAACCAAACACTGTGCTTGCCTTAACCATCCATTTCTATCTGTTTGAAATAACTTGTATTTATGAGATAACTGGACAAAATGCATTCAAATAAATTGTGACAATTTTCATTTTTGGTTTAATTATCCCTAGCAGTGATTAAATAGGTGTTATGTCTTTGATTTAAAAAAGAGTTCAAGGAGGCATTCTCACTCTTCGACAAAGATGGCGATGGCACCATTACCACTAAAGAGTTGGGCACAGTGATGCGTTCGCTGGGTCAGAACCCCACTGAAGCTGAGCTGCAAGATATGATTAATGAGGTTGATGCTGATGGTAAGACTCCTTTACAATTTCACAACAGCATGGATGTCAGACCCTGTTCTTGGATGGCAGTGTTGGTTTAGTATTCAGTTTCAAACTTTATTAACACCTGAACCAGCTAAACAAAGTGTTAGAATTACTTGAAAACTGTAGACGGGTTCTGTGATGCAGGATTCAAACTTATAGCAGGAAGTTCGTAGGAAATTGACACATCTGCTCTAAAGCATGTCTTCACCACTGCTGACATGTATTAAACGTACAGTTTCCCCAAAAAATGTAAATTCTGACATCATTTAGTCACCACCGAGTTGTTTCAAATCTGTATACATTTCTGTGTTTGATGAACACAGAGAAATATATTTAAATAGAAAGAATGCTTGTAACCAAACAGTTCTGACTATAAGGTATATAAAATCCTACTATGGTAATTTTATTTGTTCTGTTGAACACAAATAAGATATTTTGAAGAATGTAGGAAAACAAACAGTTCTGGGGCACCTTTGTCATTTTTCCTTATATGGTAGTTAATGGTGTCCAAGATGCGTTTGATTGCAAGCTTTCATCCAAATATATTTCTCTGTGTTCAACCAAACAAAGACATTTCAACATGTTTGGAAAAACTTGGAGTAATTCAGAATTTCATTTTTGGGTGAACTGTCACTTAAGATACAAGACATACATTTGTATTATTGCTAAGAATGCAGTGTTATGAAAGCCATCCTTTACATATCCTATGAAATTTTTGCATTTATTTATCATCATTGTCATGATAATATATCATTTTCCCTAATCTCTATATATATTTATCTGTTTTTTTCTCTGTGTACTGTTTTTTACTGGATGTTAAAGTATTTTCTGGAAGTCTGCTTTACAACACTGCACAATCGCTAAATAAAATTGAATAGAACTGAATATCTAGTATAATTCTGCTGTTTTAACACCTGTTAGTTTTACACTAGTGTCAAGTTGTCAAGCCCCATTAACAGGGTATGATTAAGTAAAGGAAATACACATTGCATCTCTTAAATTTCAAAAAGTCACTACTGATTGAAGATTTGTATTGTAATGCTACTGCATTTTTATATCAGTCTGTGGAACTCTTTAACCATGAGTACAGTCATTCTTTTGCATGTGATTCTTTGATGTTCGCTAACAAGGTTTTACAGTGAAAGTTGGATGGCAGATGGTTGCAGAGCACACAAGAAAGTCATCATCAACACTTCTTTTACAAGTATAAATTAACTGAAGCCGATCAATCATGTCACGAAGTTCATCTGTTCTCGCATTGCATTTGGTGTGAAGGCAAGATATTAGCATAGTTGTGTTCACTCTGTTTCGTTTTATCTTGTGGTAAAACCATGGAACTGTCTGTCCACAGGCAATGGAACTATAGACTTCCCAGAGTTTCTAACTATGATGGCGAGGAAAATGAAAGACACGGACAGCGAAGAGGAAATCCGAGAAGCTTTCAGAGTCTTCGACAAGGTGAGAAAACGTCACTGTACTGCAGCTGCCACCAACATGAAACTTGAAGACCCAGTAAACCGGGTTGTTGACGTGCTGCAAATTCTGTTGACATGTGCTGTGTTTATAGAAAAACTGTACAGGTGCGTCGCGCCTGGTAACGGTCGCGATTATTTGTCATGTGTTTGCATCACGTCATTGACGTGACAGTGGGTTTGACAGAGGATTAACATTGATAACTGTTCTTCCGATGTAAATACAGTTAGATGGTGATTTGTCTGTATTGTAAGCAGCGTAATGTTCTCTTGCATGCAGGATGGAAATGGCTACATCAGTGCTGCCGAGCTCCGTCACGTCATGACCAACCTCGGCGAGAAGTTGACAGATGAGGAAGTGGACGAGATGATACGAGAGGCAGATATTGATGGAGATGGTCAGGTCAACTATGAAGGTGAGTTGCTGTGGAGGGCTGCTTTTTGCTTGTTCAACGGTAAAATCACACAGGATGTCAGCGTCAACACTGGACGGAGGGCGTGTCCGAAGCATGATGGTCATAGTGACAAGGGCCAATCACATTGTTCTCCAGTCTTGCATGAACGCAATTGGGTAGTGCCTGTACTAGGTATTTTGCATGAGGCGATCTGATCGACGCCTGAGTTGGCGCTTGAAAAGTTGAGAAATTTACGACTATGGCACACGCTGACGGGCCCACAATTCATTTAGTTTACTGGGTCTTCAGTCAACGCATGACGTCACCCATTAAAAGTAAATGAGAAGCGTTAACGCTGACGCCCCATGTGAATGTACCGTTACTAACATGACATCGCACAACCATTGCATTGAATAGATCAAGTTTGGATTAATTGCTATCAATAATTTTGTTAGATACAGGTTGTAGCATTTCCTGTCTTGTTCATTTTCCCTGTTTTGCGAATAAGATTCCTGATGTTTTGAATGAACCCACCAGAGAGAATGTTTGACGTGTTAATTCTTTGCACCTACATTTAACATTCTGTCCACCAAATCTAGAAGATCTTTCTATTATTAGTGTGCTGTTGTACCTGTTAATTTGAAGTGTTTGCTAAAGAAAGGCAGCACTATTATTCAAGCTTATAATGAAAAAACAGATCATCCAAACATATCGCCTGAGAATTTCTCACCCTCGTTCCATCCTACATGTGTGTGACTTCCTTATTTCAGTTTTTAAAAACATACTTTAACCGTCGTATGTCCAAAATGTTGATAGTCAAAAAAGTACGATGTCATGTGAATGAAATACTGTGTGATATAACAGTTTTTAAGCATGTTTTGTGAAATTGCAAGTGCAACTTAACCAAGTGCTAAATTGCACGTTGATAATCTCATTGATTCTTGCATGTTTCATCACGGGTTGTAATATGATATTTTGTAAAAAAGACATTACATTTGAAGTCATCAACATTGCCATTTTAACACAATGCTAACACATAGAAAGCTATTTAAAAAGCAAATTTTATACCTATTAAAACATAGATTCATGAAGATACATCTATTCTTGTTTTAAAACAAATCTATTTTGGTCTCCTAAAGCAGTTGAAGCAACAGGAGAGTGATTTTTTTTTAGTAATTTAGTTAAAATGTAAAGGTTTGTACAGACATGACACAAATCTGTTTGTTTTGGAGAGATCCATGTGAGTCCTTTAGCTTAGCGGAGCCTGCGGCATATATTTGACGTAAAAACAAAACTCTACGTAAAAAATCTTGTAATCATATGAATTAAAAGTAATACTTTAAAGTTGTACGTGTTATTTTAAGTGTCATTCCATTTAGTCATTATCATAAATCCATCGCTAATCTATTTTCTATTAAATCTATGCTCTTGTTTATTTCCTTTTTTTGTTTTTGCAGAGTTTGTCCAGATGATGACCGCAAAGTGAAGGATTTACCTATCCTTTAACCTCTCTCTCTCTCTTACATTGCTTGTCCTACTAAGATCACTCTGTCTTTAAAAAGAAAAAATCGAGTTTACTTCAGAGAGTATACAAATTCTGTGATCTCTTAACAAAAACGTCAAATTTTTAGAAGCAATTTGTGGAAAAACAATCGCCGACTTGTCCCAGCAGAAGTGAGTGGACCAAGCATAACTGCATGAGCCCTTTCGGAGCAAACGTCTCCAGACCTGACAAACATTTTGAGGACAGAATGTCACTTTAGTCGCAAATGAGTTGAAGTCTTTTAAATGCAGAGAATATCTTCAATGAGAATCTGTCGTTGCGTCAAAAATAAATAATAGATTCAATAAACAAACTACAATAATGCTAAGCAATTGTGGAATATAGTCCAGGGCCACAGTGCTGCCTTTACTACAAACTGAGCAAAACCAACTGCGTGTGACCTTTTGTGGTGAAGTCATGCTTTTCTGTATTGCCTTCTCACGTTTAAGACTCGAAACTGGATGTTTTTTGTTGAAACCCGACGTCATATGTATAACTGAGGTTTATTGGCAGTGACTTAAAGAGTGTGTCTTATGGGCTATAAGGTTACCAGTGATAACCATTGACTGGGTCGACCTTTATTTGGATGTGGGTTTTGTGGTGTGCTATGACGGCTTCAATCTTTGTGGGCACACCGAGATGCAAAGTATGTACAGCAGAATCAAAACGTGATGGCTAACTGTAAAAAAACATAATTACACAGAGATTCATAATGCTATCAGTGTTATGCTTTGTAAATGTACTGTTCTCCAATATTAACCTCTGGTAAACTTTGCATTGCCTATTGTTTATCTGCAGTAGTTAGGTTTGTGACATTTGTTTGAACCATGGTCTTGAAACGTGCCATAATACTCGTACGCCTCAACTTTCTTGCAAGGTATCTTGTGGTCAATTAAGATGTATATTATCAATATATAACTATACACACATAATCTATATATCTATATACAGTATATTTGCACTTAAGTGTAGATTATACATTCAGTCACGGAGGGGGAACCCACTCCTGCTGCTTCTACGGATCATACGTCTTTTTCTCTCGTGGATTTGTCACAACCTTGTCAAGTGCTCCGGATTTTGTTTTGCGCCTCGCTTGCAAGAAGATCGACGAAGGCAGGTTTTTGTCGGGTGACTAGAAAATGTATTAAATTATATTGCTAGCAAGACTTTGAAGGGCTTGTTGTTGGTCTATTAATTGGATTTTTTAAAGGTATTACTTCTGTGGTGAAGAGCTTTACATGGCTCATCTTACTCTGTTCAGGACTGTCCAGACAGTTTTACGTCAGGGTAAGAAAATGAGCGACTGGATAGGAGATTATCGACGTGAAAGATGTACAGATAATATGTGATGCATCTGTGTTTTCCAATAAAAATAAATGTATACGGTAATGCATACTTGTCTGTGTTTCATGTGTTTGGTTAATTGGTTTCAAGGTAAGCCTCTTGGTCAACCGAGAGTTAACTTTCTCCAGTCTCTATTCTCTAAACTATTTTTTGTATAGTTCTTGTCCAGGATGGACCATGTTCAGAGGTTGACAAGGGGGACGCTTTAAGACGTCACAACTCATAGGGGTTAAATGTCCCAATGTGAGCACGAGCTGCAACACATGGGGTTTACTTAGAAAAGAGGAAGCCATTATTTGACGTTGTAAATCATATGGTTATAATTTTAGGACAAAACCGTTCAATTGCCTTTAAAGTTTACTTTTAACTCATTTTAATATTTCTTTTAGCTCTGAGAAATTGCATTCATAACCTGATAGGTGTCATTTACAGCAGTGGTTCCCAACAGGGGGGCCCCCAGCTGACTTTCAAGGGGGCCTCAAGATGACTAATAATTAAAAATGAGACAAAATAAGCATTGAAATAAATTTTAAAACACCTAAAAATCAAGATATCTCTAATTATTTGTCCCTTTTATATTGAATAAACAATTTTCCAGTGAATATCAAACTCTGAAATATTTTATTGGGTAGAAATTTTGAGATTTTCTAAGCGGAAGGGGGACCTTTGAACATTGCTAGATAAAGTGGGGTGGCCTTGGAGTCAAAAAGCTAGGGAACCCCTGATTTACAGCAGTTAGACAACTTGGACTGTGGGGGGCAGTGTTGGGTCAACTTCCTTTTCTGAAAGCATTGCACTTCTAATAAAGAGTGCAAGTAAAAAGAGTGCAAGCATGACTTTATAAATCTTTTAAGAGGGAAATAGATTAGGGAAGTGAAAAACAGAACTACCATGTGTTGCGTTACATTTACAGTTGACACTTTGAAAATGTGTTTTGTCTTTTTCTCAAGACACAAGCAGGCCTTCGGACCTTAAATACTCACACTCATCAAACACTTATCGGATATCTGTTTATTTAACTTTTATCTTACATAGTTACTTTTACTTCGTAACAAAGTGGACAGTTACTTAGCTGACATTTCGGGCCTTTACTCAACAGTAAAGCATGAGCATGTGGTATGTGTAGAAATACATGTCATAACATAAAACGTTTTACTCAAAATGCATTTTTGTAAATGACAGCCTTAATAATTGTGTATCACTGTTGACGGCAAATTTGTTGTTGGTTCACCCAAAAAAGAAGCATGCCCATTACCAAATTCTGGTCGTGGGGAAGAAGGAATGTCAGTTTATGAGAGTTCTTCTATCTTACCAGAACGCAGTGAGCCGGGACTGTGGAAAATGTTTGTGTGCCACACAATGTTGAGGCTGACATCTGTTTATTGATCCAATTGCAAATGGAGGAGAAAATAGCCCGTTTTTTCCTCTTTGCACAATTCCACCACCCTCATATCACGGTGTGTGGCATCGATTGTAAACTGAGACAAGCAATGTGACCACATGTACTCCTATTTACTTGTGTATTTATATTTAGAAGTAAACTAACAGTTTCATTGAAAAACCGCTTAGACTGCCACAAATCCCTCTTAACTTTTAGGGTGCACTGATACTACATGTCTCCATCAATACACTTTAAAAAATAAAAAATAAGATTTACTTAATTTTCTGTGTAAATTTGCACAAAAGTTTACTCGGAAAAAAAGTGTGCAAAAACATGACACAAACATAAGTAAAGTTTATTTAAAAAAAAATGTTTGTTAATTTTTATCGAGTGAATCCTTTTGTTGTTTTTTACAGTATGCTGATACCACCGATAATTCAGAGGGTAATCAGTCGATACGATACAGAAGATAAAATGAATATTTTGTAACTTTATGAATGTTATTAATTCATGTAATTACTATAAATATTTAACTTGGCCGACTGTGTGAAAAATTGCTTTTATCGACCAATACTGATTATTGCCTGATTTATCGCTGCATCTCTAATATAAACAACAGTCTCGTACTGTATATTTATATTTGTAATGAGGGATAAAAGTTTGGACGTAGCCATTTGAGAAATGAATAGCAATTCAATTGCATTGGACAGTTTTATTGTAAAAAAACAAGCTGACTTCTTTCTGTTTCACACTTTAAATTGTTACTTCTAAATCATTTGAACTGCACTAGAATAAGATTAGTTATACTAATTTTGTGGTGGCACAAATGAATAAACTATAGTATAGTTGTTTTATTTATACTATAAGAATACCAAGACAAAAGGACCTTGAAGCTTTTAATATGTTTTTGGGCAAAAAATCTTTATAATTTAATATTGTAAAGCCTATAATCACTGGTGCGGCAATAGTACCACACCGCTCCTTTCAGGAGCCCTACATAAGGTAATACAAAACAAACCAAGCCATTACATCTTATGCAGACCACTAAAACAGTCCCGGGGAAATTCTGTGACCTTTCGTAGATTTCAAATAAACAAATAAGATCGCAAATACCAACTGGCTGGTGTAGAAATGTTAACAAAGTTTGATTCATGGCTGTATAAAAAGCTCTGCCATCTGTCGCATGTATGATGTTTGTTGCCAAAGGTATTCTCGCTTCCCATCAAAGATATACACAGGCCACTATAATCATAAATCCTGGTGTTTGGCATCACATCAACATTTCCCTTCTCTGTGGGAAATAAGTAGCACAACGATGATGTGAACGGATCCTGAGATAAGAGCACCGGAAATATTGTCTAATGCACGATGCCATTATTAGTGTGATATTAACCTTTGGGATGACGTGTTAAAACGGTCAGGCCGTGTTGATATGGAAAGAAAGTGGAACCTTGCTTGATTATTTAATGCATTAATCATTTGGCTTGTTGTGTCTCCGCTGCTTAAGAGCTGCTGAAAATGATTAAGATCATGAGACTTTTTTAAATTAGCTTGCCCTATAAATTTACAGTAAAAAATACAATCTTTCATCTCAGTTCAGCATTATAAAGAACATGTTGCATGAAACATGAACATAATAACATAGACATACAATAAAACTTTATTTTGTAAGTTTCCATAAATATCACCATTGAGAGATATGGGACATATTGTATAGTAAAAAAAAAACGTATTTCAATTTTTGGTGTAATTCTGTTCATCTCGTTGTGTGCTTTATGCAACAAGATACAATTGTGTGTTTTATGCAGGGTGTAACTGCTGCAAAAACACAAATACAATCAGTGACTCATCACTCACTAATAATAACCACAAGCTTTGATTCTTGTATTCCGGTTAACTTCCGATAATTTGTGTCTTATTAAGTATAATCAGATCACCGAGATTTACTCACTTTCTGCTGCCAAGAATTGTTTATCTGAAACTTCCAGGTGTATGAAGTGATGCATGCAGCCAAAACTCCCAAACCGTTTGATTTTGGTTCACAGAACATTATTTTTAAGGTTTGTTTTGGTTAATCCAGAGACGATATCTTTACATAAATCGAACTTCCCAGAACATTCGTAGAACCTAAAAGTATTGTTTGTGGAACGTTCCGTTTGCTTGGCTGGTCTGTTGAAACTTTCAGATGGGTATTTTACTTTTGACCAGGCTTTACACTTTTTAAAGTTGACATTTTTATGTTTTTTATTTTCAGACACTGTAAAAATGTACTCATTAATACATTCTGTTACAATCAATTAACACGGGCGCTTACAATTAAATGGCTATTTAATGTACTATGTCAAAATGATGATATGCAAAATGTTACTGTATGATTGTAACATTTCGGGGACATCATTGACTACCATCATTTTTTGCTTTTTATTTTGAAGAATTTAGAAAGCAAACAGTTGTAGAGCACCTTTGACAACCATTTAAAATGTCCCTACTACGGTAGACAATAATATCCCAGAAATCTCAGTTGCTAACATTTTCCAAATATGTGTTCAACAGAACAAAGAAATGTATACAGAAAAACTTGGAGTAATTCATGACAGAAGTGAACTATCCCTTTAATAGTATAACTATCATGACATAATGTGCAGTTATTCGGGTTTTCGCAGAATAAACAATGACAGGTTTATTAGGATGCAAAGGAGGATGATAATTAAATTATTGGACATCAGAATATACTGTAATTGGACACAAAGTTTTAATATGAAATATTTAGTTATTTTTTTGTTTAAGAGAAATATGTCCCACATTTTAGCATTGCTGCTCAATCTATAGTGCAATTGCTTCGACTGACAGGATAGAGAAAACACACAATCGTTTTTTTTTAACACATTGCCTATGAAGTTTGTTCTCCGTTATGACACCTTTACCAGTAGGGTGAGATAGATTCGGAAATAGAAAAAGAAATAGAAAATAGATACGTCAGTGTTAAATTAGCCGAGAAATATTCACACAAGAATTTTAACGACAGTTTTAACCTTTTCATTATTTGGCCATCTTGTGTTTGTCTATTGTGTTTGAAAGAAGGGTTAAGGGACAGAATAATCCGTATGAAAGTCATGTCTATGGAACGTTTCCTTTTAAAACATGGAAACCCAACATGTGAATAATATATCATCATATATTCTGAGAAACAGCCAAAGACCCGTGGGTGTTTGGAGAGGGTGTTGTTTCTTTACTATTTTTCCATGAACAAGCATTGCAAATTTACAGGTCAACATGTCTCAAGCTGCAGAGTGCAATTGAACAGTATCTGTTGCATGATGTACCGTGCGAAGAAACCAAGTTCAACAACACATCAATTGACAAAATATCATATCACATAGGGCGTCATGTTCATAGCACGCATCCAGACAGCACATTTCCAGCAAATATGATGGGAAAGAGCGGAAACATATAATGGCACTGCACACACAAGTCAAACCTGCTATGTTGTGTGCGTGAATGACAGCAATCACTTAGTTTGTTTACTCTGTAATAGAAGCTTAAGTAATAACTTCACTTTTAACATCAGTTTTGAACACCAGGCACTAGAGTGTTTAATCTCACAGAAAAAAAGCCATTTCTTTGTGTTTCTATGATAAAATGAACAGACCTCTAGGATGTGTAATAATAAATATCACTTACCTTATTTTAGGCATGGGAAAATATTAATTTCAAGTTTGCAATATGAATGTATGGTAGGTAAAGCTATGAAAGTATGATGTTTTGAAGGTTTAATGGTTACTTTTAAAACAAAATAAACATAAACTTTCCATTATTGTACAAATAGCATCATGACAATGAACCTATTACACATAATGAGACTGTCTCTTTGTGTACACACAGCCTATAAATATCAGCAGAATGTTGCACAGCTCCATTAAAATACCCAGCAAATATTTTCGACAGCAGCAAGTGTATCTACAGTCAGATATCCACAGTTTTATAATAAATATTTAGGATTTTGAGAGAAGGCATGCTTGGGGATAGTTTCAACTTTCAGCTGAAATCTAAACACATGGTCAGAGCTTTTTACACTATACAGAAGCCCTACCGATTATAGTCTTTTCTTTATATTATTTGAATTAAACGTAAAAATTAAATTAGATTATTTGATCTTGCATACCACGATTAAATACAAAAATTGAAATGTCATTTTTAACAAAAAAACATCCCTTTAAAATCACATTTTACGCCAAAAAATGAAGATTGTAGGTCTGAAAATCAACATTATTGGGCAGTTTATCAGATATGACCACTCGTGCTCCAAACAAAATTATCAAATACAGCAAGATTTACATTTGAAATAAAGAAATGTTTTCTAGAAATGTCTGCTTTTGTATCAATACAATGGAAGTCAACAAGGGCCAATGGTGTTTGGTTACCAACATTCTTCAAAATATCTTTTGTATTCTGCAAAAGAAAGTCATACAGGTTTTAAATGACAGGAGGGTGAGTGAATGATGATAGAAATTTCATTTTTGGGTGAACCATCGTCTCAACTCAGTGTTGTTTAAAAGAAGTTGCTAATTCCCTTCAAGAATTAAAGTGCATACATAATCCAGGGATAGAAGTTGCTAATACCCCAATAATAAAAAAGACATCATCCCGGGGTAAACATAATGTGAAAAACTTAAAATGCTTTCACAACATGTATATTTGATGAATCACCTCATAGTTCAACATTCTGCAGTACTGCAGTAAATAAGGACTTCCCCTTCTCTTAAAGGGGCAGTTCACTTAAAAATAAAAATCCTACTTTTTAAATTCCATCTTTTACTCACGTTCATGTTGTTGCAAACCCATAAGGCTTTCTTTCTTCAACAGAACACAAAAGAAGATCTTAGCCCGAATGTTAGTGACTGACAGTCTCAGTCCCCATTCACTATCATTGTATGAAATAATAGCAGCATCAACACGCTATAAAATGAACACGAGTGTGTTCAATTGACGAAAGGCTACGGTTTGGTAAAACATGAGTTTATATTTTTATTTTTTATGCTAACTTTAAGTGCCGACTTATGATGTTCTTCAGTGCTTGTGATCATTTGTACATTCTGTTTTGTGTAAGCATGTGATTTCTGGTACGTGTCACTACACCACATTTTTTTAAAGGTTGTATTTATAAGTTTAGTTTTAGTCATTGTAGCGTGCACACTTGCGCGTCTAGTCCTCTAGTCATTTTCACACCCACGTGCTGTGGTTTACATGCATGGAAGAGTTTGCTTAAGCGTAAACCGTTGATCCCAATTTCACAAAGTCTTTCGCTCTCCATTTCATGAAACTTTGGCCAGACCCTGTTGTCCATTTTTCCACATTCTTGGTTCGTAGACACATTCATACCGTCTTTTTTCGACTTCACAAAGTCTCCTCACCTTCACTCCTGATATACCTTGGTGCACAATGTCATAAGTATTTTGTCCAGAATTGCCCCTGTTCTTTAAGATCTCATTGTGGGAGGCTGCAGTAGATCTTGCTTCGAATGCTGGAACCGTGGCTGGGGTCTCCGCCTTCCAGCGGGAAGGACAGGGCGCTTTGAGCTGTAGTCTTGACGGCATCTCGGGGGAAACGGCAGCGGAAGAATGCTCGAAGGTGGTGGAAGACCGCCTTACGAAAGATGATGAAGATCCAAGGGTCAAGGATTGGGTTACAGGCAGAGAAGCGGAAAGCCATGAGGTTCTGCTCGTCGTTCCCTGCCGGACTAAAGGCGTTCACAAAACCACAAATCTGAGAGAGAAACAAAGAGAGAGAGAGAGATGAGATTAGTGGGAGAGGCAAGAAAGCAAAACATCATCTCTCTAAACTTCAATCTATCTTTGTCTAGTCTGCAAATATTTGACAGATAAACCGTGATTTTCTTAAACAATACGTCTTGAGAAAACTGACTGTATATAAGCACAATACACTGTACAAATCTATCATAACTGTACAAATGTAATGTGAAAGATGAGGCTTAGATGTAAGACAACACAAATGTCAGTTTGTTTTGTAAAGCAGGTTTGTCCGTTTCAAGACAAAACAAGGTTTGTCTTAAAATGAAATCTTTCACTCATCCTCACGTCTTAAAAATCTATTTGGTATGTTTACTTGTGTGAAACACAGAGAGCATTATCTATAGGAATGTCAAAGCTGGTGAAGGTGGATGAAGACTAGTCCTTGACATTTGGTTAGATCGCTCGTTTGGTGTTTCGCACAAAAAAAGAACGGCATACGGCTTTGCTACGTATGTGCAAATGTCGTAAGTGTTAGTAATAAAACATGAGTAGTAAACAAAATGTTGATCGATTTTTTTTATTTCGCTTTTGCATGAACTATTCCTTTAAACCAGGGATTCCCAAACCTGGGGCTTGCGAACCCCTGGTGGTTAACAGGGTAATTGCAGGCGTTCACTTTTAGAAATAATTCATGTGGCCTAGTAAATATCACAAAAATAAACAGTTAAATTAACTTAAAAAAATCTACATATTAATAAAATGTAAATATATTATTTAAGTTTATTTAATGAAAAATATGTATTTAATTAACAAATGACATATTCATTATCCCCTTAATAGTTTTGTTGAACTGAATTAGAATATAAATTTTTAAGTAAGTACGATTTACTTAATTTTTTATTTAACATTTACACAATTTAAACAGTATATTTCATTGATTTTTGAGTGTTTCACGTTAAATAAGTGTTCATTTCTGACTGTTTTGTAAACTGTATGTCTACCACTGCACATACAAGTTGTTTCCATTACTTTGAAAAAAAATCCAAAGAAATGTTCATAACAATAGCTATTTAAAATACTATTAAGTTACATGTGCAAATATTAAATTGAAATATTTACTTCCTCATGGGAGTTCCTCTTAGGGGGTTCTTAGGTAAATGATTCAGGTCAACGGTGTTCGGCTGCTAATATACCCTGCTTTAAACCAAGTTGAGGACCAGAGCAAAAAACCGGCCCAAAATATCTCCCTGAATGAATGAAGTATTATTATCAGTTCCAGATTTCCCGCAATAAATATTCAAAAGATCTGTTCTGCGATTAAGGCTGTGCTCTGGAAAGAACAAGTCTGCACGTTAGCATGCTTTGTGCATCACATGAGTTTGAAGTTAAAATCAGAAACCAAGACCATGGCCACAGTTAGGAGGAAACAGCAGATGTAGGAAGTCTAATTTCACTTAGACTTCCGCATGACATCTAAATGATGGTCCTTCTAGCTTTTGGGTTAGAGCTTGTTATGTATTGGTTGAGAAAGTTCTCCAAATCTGAGGAACATGTTGTTCTAAAGAGGTAAGACATCTGTCATGGTTTCAATTCCTAATCTTTTTCCTCACTTGTTTCTATTTGATTTCACATCCTGATTTTCAATTAATTCAACGTTTGCATCAAGCAAAACCAAACACATGACACCAAAAACAACATTCTGGAAACCAAAGTCACCGCAGTTTTACACTGATCCAAAGATAAAAGCTTCAACATGATGTGTATCAGAGTTATAGTTTTGATTTTAGTTTTATTCAGTTTTATTAATATTTCAAATTAGCTTTGATTTTTAGTTTTCGTGTTAATTTTAGTTTAAGTTTGAACAATTTTAGTATATGCTTTTGTCATTTTAGAATGTATTAGTTTATATTTTATGTTGCTATATAAGTTTAATTAATGTTAGTTTTTGTTTATCATAACAATTTTACTGCTTTAAACTTACTTCAATTTATTTTTGAGTGAAGTTTTTCCAAAAAATTTTAGGTCAATATTTTATTTGATTTCAATGAACAGGAACGTTTTCAAAGTTTAAATTTTAGTAAACTAAATTTACTTTGCTGTGTATGTACCTAAAAGTTCATATCTATTGCCTTTATTTTATGTAATTGCAATCTGAACTATTAACAGTCCTAAACTGTTAAATAAATCACAATCTACAAACATACAGGGGAACAGAAGTAGTGTGTACACATAGAGACAAGATTCTAAACACAAGTCAAACGTCAATGTCAGAAAAAATCAAGTAAAAGTTGCTATAAATGTCAGTTAGCCTTGTGAAAAATGTATTTATTTAATGTGATTTATTGGGTTTGATAAAGTACCTGCAATTTATTTTTTTGTGTAGTGTTGGCACTGATGAAATATCAAGATTAATGGCGGTTATAAGGGCACTAAATATTAGCTCATATTGTATTGTCCAGATGCTGCCCTCCTCTTATAAGCTTCCCACTCCACAGCTTTAATATATGATCGAGTTAGACTGAAAATGTTGTAAAGATGTTGTGTGTTCTTGCCTGAAATACTGATGTTCTGTCAGGAACATAAAAAGGCCCAGCAGGTGTCCTGACCTGAGTGTTCAGGTGACAACTTGGGTTCACGTGTTTTTTAACCCTGGGTTTGTTTATGAAGCTCTAGTTTTCATGACACACTGCCACATGCATACTGCACACAAAACAGGACGACTTTGATGGTCTGCTAAACATCTGATCTGAATATTTTACAAATGCAATGAATTAAATGTGTCTCGGTCCGGAGCGTAACAACCTAAAGAAACAGAGTAGTCTACCCCGCTCGTCGTAAATTGCAACGTGCACGTTAAAAAGCTAAGCATGCGCTGCCCAAACATCAATATATGATGAGTCAGGAGTGACAGTGTTGAATTTTCAAACCAGCATTGGGTCAAAAAGGAACAAACCCAACTGTTGGGATAACCTAACATTTATGGACTGAACCAATTCAGCATAGTTTAAATTATATCACAATGGTTTGGTTCGTCCCATTTTGACCCAATGCTGGGTTAAAAAAATAATAATCCATCATTCTTTTAGAGAGAATGCATGCATGAGTGGACTACTTCTGCTGGTATTGTGACAATGCTACCGGGAAGACCTGCGTAGTGTCTCTTAAACTGACAAGAAGTGCTGTTGCGCTTTGTGTTTAGTTGAAATCGTCCCTGCTGTCTGCAACAGCAGCTATGTGGTGATGTCATTGTTTATATACCACCAGACGCAACATTAATATCAAATACATTGACTACTGTAACTATGCTGGATGCTGCGTGAGCCAAAAATCATTTGCTGTTTGAGGCTTCAATCATGTAAAAGCTAATATTAAGCTACAAGAATGACATTAATGCTGCTGTGTCGAGTCATTCCTGCAAGGTTTTCAATCATCTGCTTTGGCAAATAAATTGACATCCAGTGCCACCAGCTCTGCAAGGTATGACTAGTGAGCTTGCGATTGCATGTTTCACCAGTTGTCAAAACACCTTAAGCAAACACACCCCAAATGATTCCCTACATGTCCATAAGACCTCATATGGTCCTCCAGCACTGTTATTTTCCTGCCGGTGGGCTGCAAATCAAGTTGTGACAGGACACCAAAGATGGCCCATCCGTATCTCTTTAAGATTGTTTTAGACACTTGTGTTGATCAATTGGTCCAAAGCAAAGTTTGGCTTCCTCACCATCTGCTGGTACATTCTGGTCTAATGGGAATTCGTAATTATGAGTACATTTACATGATGAACAACTGAGAAGTAGACAGGACAGCATTATCAAATCAACCTGCATTTAGAAGGATCTCCGAAATTGAATAAAAGCGCTGTATTATGCACGCCAAGCCAGTGGATGGTGATGTTTCACTGTAAAGAAATACCCTATATTAAGCTTAAAGAGCTTTAAATACATTTTGTCGGTGTGTTATTTGTTCATAGTTTGTGTGTATAAAAACATGTCTCCGTTTGTCGTAGTTGTTGAGTAAATCTACTTTTGGTAGAGAAATGGTCATGCCGCATAAGCATACAGCATGGAGGTCACCATTATCGTTTTGGGAATACTTGCGCATGCCTACAGACTGAACGCGTAATGCGCATTTGTATGACGACATTGTTTTGGGAAAAACTAAGTTTACAAGGATGCGATAATGGTGTAATTTTCAAAAACTTGCACTTTGAGACCCATTTAAAAAATACATTAGCACCCCCTAACCAATTTAGGAGTATGAATTAGCCACCTTATAAAATAAAATTGCTGTGAAATTGGATGTATTGTCTCTATACCTTACTTTTTGTTATAAAATTATTACAAAATATTTTTTTCTTTTCACACAAACCAATCAAGACTAGTTTTTACAGCAGACCTACCCATGTTCGCACTAAACAAATTTTTTAACTCTTGACCATTAGCCGTACACACAATTTTAATTTTCCGGCTGCTGGAGTGCAGTTTTTTCACACAAAATTACATGGTTTACTTACGTTTTTCCTGTTTTTCAAAAATACACCAAAAAAGTTTGGGCACCAGTAAAATACGGTAAAATAACAGTTTTGTCGTGTAAATTAAGTTTTTCTGGTAAATTTGTTTTTTATTTGCTGTGTCTCTAGACTCCATGGAAAATCTGTAGGGATGCGTCGAAATGAAAATTCTTGGAAGTAGCCCAATAAAAATGAACATGGCTTTTCGTATTTCTTCTATTTATTTAGACAATTTGTCCACTATTGCACTGAATGATCAAAATGTGCTTTTAATATATTTGTCTTGCTTTTCAATATAATACGATATAACTTAAAATTAAATTGAGCAAAACATATGCTAAACGAATAGCCTATTAGGCATATAACTTACTGCTGAAAGAGCAGGTACTGTACTCTGTACCTGTCATGGTTCCACCATCTTGTCTTGTCTATTCTTGGTCTTGGGGCGGAGCCGTGACATAGTCTAAGGTTCTTTGTGGAGGGAGAGGTTAGGCCTTAGGGATCCTCTCACTCTCTCTCCGAGTTTCGTCTGTGTTTCCCGCCCTTTTCATCTCTTTAGCTTTCCCATCGGTGTTTCATCGCCTACACCTGGTCCATGTCAATCATTCTGTGTCTGTCTCCCCTTAAAACATCCTCATGTTCATTGTCCTGTGCTCCTTCATTTTCACGATTTACCTCCTCTGTATGTATATGCCGTCTCAAGCCGTGTCCTTGGTTGCTTTTCGCTACGTGCTAGCGTGAGTTTTGTTACCTTGTCTATTCGTGCCTTGCTTGTCCTCGATGTTGTGGCGACCCCGTTTTAATTTAGTTTGAAGTATTTAGTTAAGTCTATTCCCCCTCGTGGGTTTTGTTTTGATTGTTTTTGTGTCGTTAATAAATATCTGTTTACCCCTTCATCGCCGCGTCTGCCTGCAATTGGGTTCTCCTTGTCAAAACCGTGACAGTACCCCTACAACTAAACACATAATTAAAAAGTGTCATTCAAAATTGCAAACTAAAACTATGAATAAACGAAAACTGTTGGATTATTATAGGCTGCACTGCAAATTGATTTAAAGAAAAAAAAACATCCATGCAAGCAATGCTGGAAGACAACCATGTCAGTTCACATCTCTCCTCCAAACTCCGCCCACAAAATCTGAGAGCCATTGAGAGAAAGAGTTCTGCCAACGGAAATCCAAAACGCTGGAGCACCACGTGATTCATGGAGCCTTCAGATAGATCCAGGAAGTTATTTTTTCTCTTTAAATGCGTATTTCTTTCATTTTTTATTCATTAAATGGCTTTCGTCTTTGAATGGGTTAAAAGTTTACCTCAGTTGGTCTTTTTAGTCACAGCTCCATGCGTTACTAGTAACTTACGGGAACTATTGAGAGCCGCCATTGCTGTGAGAAAACTGTTCCATTGGAGTCAATGCGACTCTCTCGCCCAATGGCTCTGCACAGAGAATACTTTGTCAAGTTGTTTAGTACAAGGAACTGTGTGCAAGCGACCACTATATGATGTCAAAGGATGTCACCAGGGGCGGCGGGGCTACTGTCAAATCGCCACCTCTAGTCTGATGTAGGCCTACACAACTTACCTACAGGTAAAGACGCTGTCATTCAGAAATTCTGAAAGACACACACTGGCAACACATTTGCTCTCTCCCTCTGCGCTGGTGAGTGTTTGATCATATCACAAGTCATGTTCGGTAAAATGTATTCTGCCATTTCATTTATTAACTCCGAACATGCTTTTTTTGCTATTTTCGGTTGCCAAACATCCGGTGCATCCCTAAATATCTGTAAATAAAATCTGTAAAATACGAGTGGCTTATCATGAGCTTTTTTATCTCACTGTGCGAACCACAAATGGGACCAGATTTGAAAGTTAACATCAGAAATATGCATTACAGCCCGCTGTTCTTACAAACCCTACAGCATCATTTTTGGGCCACTTTAATTCAAATCGATCGTAGAGATAAGACAGGAAATGATGTGGAGAAGAGGGTGTGATGAGATCAGGAAATGATCGAGCCAGACTAGAACTCACGTCCCGTTCGAGTACAACCACACATCTATTGAACACCAACCGCAAATGCACCGACCCCCATGGCCCTTCTGGTCATCTGCTCATTTAGAGTACTGACAACTTTATCTATAACCATTAAGGACAATGATACAGTCTGTAATTTGCACAAGATGCACATCTATTTGGTTTGTGGCCAAGCATTTGTAGTGTACTTAGAAATAGACTACATTAACCTCTGGCAGATACGTGCATTTAAAATGTACAATCTCACTTCACAGAAGTGAAGAAACAAATGTAGATGAGGCATTCTGAGAAGGTCCTTCCCATTAATACCACCTGCACTGTTCATGACAATGAAATAAATATAGCCCTTGTTGAGATCCATGAGGTGAACAGGTGCCACATTTTACCATGTCACAGCATATACAGTATAGCTATGCTATTTTTTTATTTGCTTTGTGCACTTGACAGACTTCCACTGAAGTTCAAAGGAAATCATATGTCACTTAAAAAAAGCAAAATAGTTCCACTTCCCCAGCAGAAATGAAACTGAATCGTTCATAGATGCAACCTATTCCCATGCCTTAAGAACACTTCAAGACATTATTTCCTGTTTTTACATACAAGTTTGGCCTAGTTAAAACAGATCTGTGGTTTTTACCGCACGTACATATTATCACTTAGAGGTTTCGGTAATCGTTTTACAAGCATGATGGGAAAATGTTTTCAGGGTGACTGTTACAAAGTGTGGCCATAACAAGTATCGTGCTACATACTCCAGTGAACTTTGAATAGCTCTAAAGATATTACCGTCATCCATTATCAATTATCTCCATTTTTATAGTCATCCATCATAACATTTCTGTTATACATTTCTGCATTTTCCGACAGTCATTGTCTTCATCAGATATCATAATTTCCTTCCACTCTATGTCTACCACCGCCTCTCAGCCGATCAGCCGTTCAGAGACATCTGCGTACTTTCCCTCCAACCATTGAATTTTTGTCTCGATACTCTATCTAACCTGACCACACAGACAGCAGAAGTTTGAGGCTCTGTGTGCTCTGACATCGTTTTTCTCAGTGATGGGCGTGAAATGCAACACATACAAAAAACAAAGTGTTGCTTGCTGAGGGAACGAAGTGGAGGGCAAGAATCACCCGACACGAAGTGGAGTGAATTAAAATCCTTAAAGGAGACATGAATTAAGAGATCAATTTTAACCCGAGCCTTGTTATATAAGAGGAAATCGTATTCAAGCGAACATCATGTAAGTGTCAGAACTGAAAACGCCCTTGTTACTGAAATTACAACTGATATTGACACCAGACCCAGCGAACGCCAGGTCCTGGAATGCACCTATCTATGACATCATTGATAGGTTGAACCACGCCTCCACAGAAGAAAAGCAACGACTACTTCTCTAGCCACGCCCACTGGTTCGCGTGACAGTACTGAAGAAACATAAATTGCTGGGAACCATATAGAGCGAGCAAGCAATAAACATGCCGTTAAAGATCGCAAAATATTGTGCAGTGCCCGGTTGTGGAAAAACATAGTGGCTGCATTATCTTCCTTCAGATTGTTGTTGAAGTTTATATTTATATAGATTCCAGCTCACGTGGGTAAAACGTGGGTTTGTTCGCTTCATTTCAGCGCGGATTCCTTTGTGAACAAGCCACAGGTCGACCCTGGATTAAATTTAAAAAGCAGTGCTGTGCCGTCAATATTGGATCTGATAGGAATGGCGCAGCAATATTATTTGAGTAAAACAATTGTACTATGCCTCATTATTGCTTTATTAGAGATTGCTTGATATGCCCTGGTAGCCCTAATCTCACGGGATTAGTATTACACAGTGACCTCTAGTCATTCGTAATATCTGCAGAGGTTGTCTGTGATCTTAAACCCGTGCAAATCGGACATGTCTGTGATTTGGTGGGCACTTTGATCAGACTGGTGAAAATGACAGTTTTCATCAGATAATTTCAAACATTGATCAAACAGACTGGAACTACCTGTGCATTAAACAGTTTTAATGAACACCTTCCAGCCAATCGAAATCGAGTATTCAAACAGACTATGGTATAATATACTTTAGATGGGGAAATTAAATGGGCAAACAATCTCAATGCCTATGAGAGACATGAGCTATACTGAGAACCTCCACTACCACTCGTAGCAACTAATTGGAACTGCATAATGGGATAAGAATGAGTGAGTACCAAACTTATAGTATGTTGAAATTAGTCTCCACAAAGTACCAGAATCGTCTCAGCTGTTTCCAATGAAAATTTGAAGTCCAGAACAATAGACACTCAAATGGTTCATGTAAACCAAAACTCATTGCGAGCGGGCAGAGTTGAGTAACACTACATTAATGAAATAATTGATGCGTCACTGAATAAATGTAAGTAAACAGTATACATTACATGAGAAATTGTGAACAAAGAAGTACTTGGAAAGAAATGCTGTATTTTGATGTGTGTGACTGCTAATGATCAAATTGGCGTCTGGGAAACAGCGGCCCTCCCAGTCCCGTTAGCCTCGTGATGAAGGATTTTGTTTCACAGATCTGGCAAACCTGCCAAGCCGGTTCTTTAACACTCAAGAGCGAGCTGAGTGTGTATGATTCTGAAAACATATTTGTTGTTGTGCAAAATCAAAAACATTTTAGTTACTACACTAGCACATGACAACAACGAAAGGGTATCAAATTTTTCAGGAATTCAAATGCACGGCCATGGCTGCACAGGTGTTGTGGCATCCAAGCAAACTGCGAGTGACGTCAGTGAAACGTTCCAACATGAATTGAATGGGGCATCTTGTTTTGATATCTATGGTCCTAAATACAATGATACGCTTGGTCAGGTGTATTAGATTAAAGTTGTAATTAAACTCTGCAGGAGGCCGGCCCTGCAGGAGCCGAGTTGACTAGCCCTGGTATAAGTAGACCAACTGGAACGCAGCACATGTCATGGGAACATAGATGCTGATAAATGTATAGTGTTCTGATTGGTCAGGTTAAATGAAGATGCTTCACCTATGCATTTGTTTAAAATCAAAATGCAACAGCACCCTAACAACAACTCAGAACACCCCAACAACCACTTATAATTGCACAAAAAAAACACCAACAACCCAGAAAATGTAATTGTTCTGGTCAATTGTAAACAGGCAAGACTTGTCTTGTCTTGTAAACATTCGGTAATTATATTACTTCATCAAAGAATGTAACCCAACCGGACAGGTCTAGCACCTCCTTTGGATGTACCAAAACATCGAAGTGACAATACAAGTTTTGATTGACTAATTATCCTATTTTGAGAAATCCTCGGGCTTTAAAAGAAAAACATATCACATATGCTCTTAAAAAAGGTGCTTCAAAAGGTTCTTCAATAACATAGAAGAACCTTTTGGTTCCATAAAGAACGTTTCACATCTGAAGAACTTTTCTCTTTCACAAAAGGTTCTTTGTGGCAAAAAAAGGTTCTTCAGATTATAAAAAATAAATAAAAAGACGGTTCTTAAAAAACCTTTGACTGAATGGTTCTTTGTGGAGCCAAAAATGGTTCTTCTATGGCATCACTGTGAAGAACCTTTTAAGCACCTTTATTTTTAAGAGTGTAAATCTTAAAGCGCAGTAAATTTCAACATCTCGCCATATTGTATGGAAGTGTATGAATGCTGCTCTGTTGCACAGAGGTTCATTAGATCATCTGCTGTTTCGCAAGTTTAATATGGTGACATCTCATCCTCCCTGTGCAACTTACAGCTGCCTAAAATAGCAGCAGGCCGGTAAAACATTAAGCTTTTACAACATCCAGGCTTATATTGTGTTTCACTGTAAGGGCTTTATATCATTTGAAAGGCTTTTGCTGTAGATCAGAATTCAGGTCAATACTAGTTGGATAAGTGAATAAAGGGGCGTGTCGAAAACAGGCACACACAAACCCATCTTAACAATAGCTAACACCAAAATTTTAACACCGAAAATTCGGACATCCGCTTTGGCTCAGCAACTTCATAAAAGTGGCATCAATATGTTGCATAAGCCTGTGTGACTGTTTGCACAATGCTGACCAGCCCTCTTTAGTTTCATTAAGGGTCAGTCAGAGTACTTCTTCTACTGGAATGAAGTATTTAGAAACGCATCTGTCTCCCATGTAGGGATGTTCATAAACGATCTCAAAGGTATGTTTATTATTTAAGTTAAATAATATTGATAATCATTTTTTAATAATATAAGAAATATTTTTACATATTAAATCATACATGTTTTTAAGTTTGCTGTATTGTGAAAGAGAAATGTGCTGTAAATGTGTTATAGTGCTAACGTGTGCAACCAGGTGTAAATTCCCTCCGAAACGTTTTAGAGAAAGATTAAAATCTGATCATTCCCGTGGCATTATCTCTGCATTACCGGGACATCCGTGGCATCTGAAAGGGTATTTTCTGCCTAAGGTCTAACTGTCAAAAGGCTTCCTTCATTAAAAAAAAACTATTGAGTTAGGCCTTTTATTTTTATTTGATGAAAAAACCTTCTGAAATCAACTTTGCGGGTTCTTCAGTGTTTCCGTTTTGTCATAATATGTTAATTATTTAAATCATTTTCTTGCCTGTTTACTTTATGCATTGGATTTATATTATCTTAGTTTTTCTCCATTGTCCAAAATGCTGCAGGTTCGTAAAGACGATATGTGAATGCAAGTGCTGTTTTTGATCTATTCGTTATGCTGCTGTTAACAATCTTATCAGTTAACGGATAATGAGCGGCGATTCTCATTTAGGGATATGAACCAAAATGAGCATCCCTATTACCATTCCAGGCCGACGCTGGTTCGAGTCCCACTCAGAGCGGGCGATTAGAACCAGTTATAAATAGATACTGTGATAATATTTTTACCACGATTTCGTTTGGACATGAAAACCTTGAAGCGAAAACCTGCTCACAGCCGTGACAGCCCAACAAAGATTTCAATATGAACACAAACACTTTTCATCCAATTCTTCTCATTATTTTCTATTCTTTACTTTATGTTTACAATTGCCTTACGACTTGTGTCCGTTATTATTCCTCTTTAGAATTTTAACCGGAAACATTTGAAAAAATTGACACTTCAGAACTAAGTTCTGAAAGACCACATAGCTGTACCTCCATCATAACACAGGTGGTTCCTCGCTCACAAAAATTTTGGAGTATACAATGACCTTATAGCAACTGTAAGGCCATTGTATAGAATTCACACATGGGACAAATCAAACAGAAAAACAGAAATCAAAAAAATGTTTCCATGAATATATGCGGGCACACGCAGGTCTAAGTGCATTACAAGACTGCAATATACTAAAATCAGAAACATGCAGCAGATCAGATCTGCACACAAACATCGTTTGTGAAGCATTGCTTTAATCACTGAAATAAACATTGATGGTGCTCGTTTGTCTTGTGGACCTTTGACTGACCTTACATGCGGTCTGTGTGGAATATCAGGAACGCTAACCAGAACTGCCCACCAATAGATAGATTTGACCTGGAGGCATTTTATGCCGAAACAATGTTCTCAATGTGTGTCAGAAGTTCTCAGACGTGTGGTGTCTCTGTTACTTATTTGCATGTACATGAAAGCTCATTTCCATGTGGTTTCTTTGTTCTCGCTCATGTGAGCTTTACAAGACTACTCTGAGCGACAAAAAAACAACAAATCTAAGCAATATGATATTAAGTGCTGACTGCTAAGCAAACAAAATAACTAAAGCATTTGTTTCATTTTGCACATCAGAAAGCGTGTGGTCTTGAAAGGTCGAAAACTTCCTAAGGCTTTCTGAGATTTGTTAAGAGATACAAAGCAGCGGTAAGAACAAGATTCTTATCTTTGTACAAGTATTTTTTTGGCACACTTCAACAACACATCGGCAACGCAGCAATTTTATACTATTGTTTCTATATCGTTATCTTCACCGAATGACGTCATAACTCGCTGGTTAACCACCATGGGACGATGCATCGTTGGAGAAACTACTCCTAGTCACGACTGTTTCCCGAAAACGTACATTTGTCATACATACAAGGTGTTTGTTGACATCACACAGGTGATGATAACAAAGAACACTTTGAGATGCTGTTGGCCATTGATCGTTATGGCGATGGTTTTGGGTAACAATGGAATAGTCGAACTATACAGATACGAGGGAACTTGTGACCAAAGTTAGCTATGCTTTTGGGAAAAGCACCCCAGAGAGGTTACTCAAATATCCAATGACTCACTCCCTGACTGGATATTTATGACATGACAATGTTTAGTAAAAGATGCACTTATTATATTGTTAGCTACTTTTTTCACAATTTTTTGTATGAATTTGACGTTAATCGAACAAACAACGTACATTATTAGATAAAACCTTGTTTTATAGTTACAAATACAGGTAACAAACCTCATAAATAGTTACGAATTCCTGTGAGATTGTATTAGCCATTGCTATATCCATTGTGGGCAAATCTAGAATTACTTTAGATTCCTTTATGACAGGAAACGACTAAATAAATATTTCCTTCTCTGCCCACATTATACATGTCAATAAATACAAAACCACCGCAACAATTTAACCTTTCAGATCAATGAATCTCAACTCGTTTTTTATGTCTTGTGACTAGTGCAATGGTTTAGTTCTGCACCACAAGCAAACTGACAATGTTTTGTGGGTAGGGAAAGAGAGCGCTTGAAGAAATGACCTAAATTTGACTTGATGTTTCAACAGCAAAGTGTATCAGATAAAGACTAGTCGGTGCTCACGTGAGGGAACCGAATGTGTTTTTACCGCACAGGCAGGACATTTGCAAGTTACACTCGACTCTACATGATAATATCAAACAAAACAGCTCATGTCAAGCCAAGATGACTCGCTGACTGCAAAATGTACCCAACAGGGAAAAACGATAGGGTCATTATGAACATGACAGACAAAAAATAAAAATGGAAAAGATGCTAATAGCGTGTTTGGGACTTTTGAATCTCACCATTTAGAGGAATGATGTAATGGCATGGTAAGTCTGGCAATAAGTGGGAATGTATTATGTGCTTACAGGCAATGTAATGTAAGAAATCACTTTCTGGCAGGTGCATCTAGCAACCCAGAAAACGTGAAAAATAAGAACCCAGTAATTTTGTTTTGGTGTGCCTTTCCCTGCAAGCATGTGAGAAATCGAGCCTTTCTGATATCGCTCCGGTTGTGATGTCCAAAGCGGATTTTATTAAAATGTTACCGCCCTTATTCTACACAGTTCCACCCACTGTGCGCCGTCATTGTTGTTTTCACATGACAGCCTTGGCTAAAGTGTGTGGACAACTCGCTGCACAGACTCCAAACCTAGGAGGAGATAGCAGTGGATTTATTTTATTTTTAGTGGAAATCCACAAGAAACCATAAGTAAAAACCTGCTTGATTGCGCGAATCACTTCAAACCCGAATGCTTTTTCAACCTAGGACAGCACAAGCAGAACTAGCTTCGAAGTTGTTCCTCAAAACAAAACTGCCGATGCGAGTAATATTGATCAACAGTCTGAATTGACGCAATTGTACCATATATATAGGACGATAACGTTAGCATATGATAGCAAAGGGAGCTACGTCAGTCATGGGCTAAATAGAACATTCATAGCCAGTGTTAAACTTGCTGTATAAAAGTGCTGATGAACACTTGGAGTTTAACTGAATGAATGTTAACACATTATGTGCGTTCATATGTTTATCTGCGGCAAGCTGTTTGTTTTGCTAATGAACAGGGGTGAACACTGCAGGCTAATTTTGTTTTAAACGTCTCTAATCATTCGTGCTTAGGCTGAAAAATCATTCACAGCTTACTTTTTATGGTTTCACGTTGTGTGTGTAGCGTTATAACTTGGCAACGACGAATCGTTTAAATCCATGCTATTCCGCTGAGATCTGCAGATGCGCAATCCGTGGATTTTAGGCAAGCATACACGCACAACGTGAGCGCTGTTCGCTATGACGGATTTTTTTGTCTCTGGACAAATGATTTGAGACGTTTAAGACGAAACTAACTGCAGAGGAAGTCAGGAAACATGACTTGAAAACAATCACTTAAAAAACAATGTTCACCGGACTACGGCCCGCATTAAGGGACAAACATCTCACGCTATTTGTTTTATCTGCCTATTGAGGTAAACTTTGGATATGTACGATGTTTGGTGTCTTAAAAGAAGATTTATTAAATTATAAATCACTGTCAAGATGTCCTCTCTCAATAAAAAAATTCATCAAAGCCATCATTGAGGAGAAAGCATGAATATCTGTGGTTAAAGAGAACTGACTCAATGGAACTGACCTTGTTCCAACAATCCCAATGGTATTACACTTTTCCCATCAAACAAACATTTCAGATTTTCTAACTGAAAAACATCTTTGAGTTTTAGGGGAACTGTTTCATTTTGGAATATTTTGAATTCATAAGAATGTTTAATTACTCAGGAAAACAAAGGCAGGACTATCTCATACACATGCTTTGAGAGTTAACTTACCCACTTTGACGCACAAGAAACATTCATATACCTCAGAGAGTCTCATATAACGCACAGGATAGGCCATTGGTGAACTCAAACCACAAACCACAATTCTGTAGAGATGCTTTAAGCTGTTCCGTGGAAGCGTTGAATTGACCATAAATAGTCACATGTCAAAAACCTTTTCAAAATGTTTTGTATTTCATCTATTGACAATAATAGTTATGCATTATGTAAATAAATTTAAGACCATTGCAGAACATACTTTAGTGTTTTAAACATTAGATTTTAAAAAGCTATAAACTTTAAGAGATGTATTATGCGATTCTGAGATGATATAACAGTAGTACCAGTAGTTCTTTCGGACAGTATTTTAGTACAACTATGTTCGGGGATTATTCTTAAGGCTAAATATTCACACAAGGATAGTAAAACCAGAGATCCATCTACACTGTTGGACCCGGCCACCGGTTCAAATGAGAAAACAATGCTTATTTAAGGAAAAACAATGGTCTGTATGATAATTCGAGTTTAAAATACAGATAGCTGTATATTTACGCAGAACTCAATCACAGAGATGCTTAAACAACATACTGTAGTGAAGGCCAAGCATTTAGATTTTCATTTGCATCCTCTATTACAGCTCTGACACTGTTTCACAAAAACAGAGAGTTAACTCACAATACCAATGGGAATTCTTAATTTGTTTTCCTTTTTAGCACAGGCCACATTTTCTAGATCTGAAAGGTCAGGATAAATGTTTACATTCTTTTGAAAAAAATCCTTATTAAAAGGGATGATTCGCCGGAAATACGTGTTTTTCCTTGAGTTTGGTGTTTTTAAGTTGCCCATGCATATATAAGACACGTTAAATTACAAAAATGTAAGTGTCGGAACAAAAGATGTATTTTTTCTAGAAGCGAATGCTCACCCAGACCTGCATGAAACGACTTGTTTAACCACACCCCGGCGAATCTTCGTTAGTTCGTAACTCGATTTGATTAAGACCGCACAAATGTATACTTAAGTAAGGTGGGCGTACCTGTCAGTACAATTGCTTTGGAACCTGATATTCCAAATATGGTAAGAGGCGTTACATTTCCGTGCAGTATTCGACCAATCACTAGACACTAGTGAACTGGCCACTCATAGCACACCTCGCATTTCAGACCGATGAGCTTTGTAAAACATCAGCACGTTTCGAAGAGGCCGGGCAAAGAGGAGATACAAACATGCACAGTATGTGGAATATACATCGTTTTTTGCCTTAAATCGTGTGTACACATTGTATTACATCCAAAACAAACAATAATATTTGTTTTAGCCGTGTCAAATGACCCCTTTAAGTAACTATAACAATTGATATAAAAATGATGTCTCAAATTTGTGTATAACAACAAGCAGGTTTCAGTTCATTATTTCCATCTTGTGTTGTATAATAACAGGAAGTGCCATTCCACAAGAGACTATAAATGTGAAAACTTTACAAGACCGCAGTTCACATTGAAATTTTATGTAATAAATCATTAAATTAGAATAGAAGCCTGTTTTAGTCCACGATAAGCTGTCAGGAATTGGACACGGAGCGAACCCAAGCATAGCCAGCTTTGCACAAAAGCTTAAACTTTATTTTAATGACAAACAAAAACCCACGGTGGGGTAAACAGGAATGCAACTGAAATGTTAATGTAATGAAATGTAAATCCAAAAAGGTAGGGTAACAGGGTAACATACACACAAGCTTTTATGCAAGCAGTACAAAACGAATCCGCACAGGACAGAAAAAATAAGGGCAATATATAGGGTAACTAACAAGAGGCATAACAATGGGCAGGCGTGTGTAATGAGATGCAGGCGGGAAAGAGAGGGGAGGGGCCAAAGACAAGACCGGAGAGAACGCATATTATGACGTGACCGACCATAATATGTTTCTCTCCACCCAAAACACTAGGCCCCTTCCATGATTCTGCCACAAGACCAAGAAATTATTCACACAGGAATTTGTATGAGAAATAAAAATTTGAATCTCTTGTATCCGATTTCTGTTCCTTTTGTTTCTGAATCCTAGCCTTTCGATTGGAATTGATTTTCGATTCCCAAGCCTTCATTCAAGTTGTATATATAATACAAATATAATTTTCCAAACCTAAGAGGGATACTTCACCATTGAGATGTTCCAAATGTGTATACATTTCTGTGTTCTGATCAATACAGAGAAATATATTTTGAATAATGCTCATAACCAAACATATCTCAACACCTATTGACTGTAGGAAAAATGACTCTATCATTTTTTTGTTCTGTTGAACACAAAAGACATTTTGAAGAATGTAGGACAGCAAACAGTTCTGGGGCACTTTTGACGACCATTTTTTTTCACTACTAGGGTAGTCAATGGGTGTTGAGGTCTGTTTGGTTAAAAAGCATTTTTCCAAATATCTTTCTCTTGTGTTCATCAGAACAAAGAAATGTATACACATTTGGAACATCTCGATGGTGAAGTTTCCCTCTTAGGTTTGCAAAATTATATTTCACTACCTGAGTGAACCACTTGTGTTTGATTTATTTTTTCACCTTTATTCTGTTTCGTAGCTGAACTGATGTATTCTGAATGCCTTTATCCTCTTGAACAAACATTCCATAAATCTATCTTGAGCTCTTTATAAGTCATCCACTGCGAAAACTTAAAGGTTTAATTTCCAAAGAAATCATCTCCTATGAAAATAAAAGGATCGTCACACATGATCTGGAGTTGGCATATTTCTGGAGCCCTGAATACTTTAAAGCATTACCCAAACAGCCATAATACCACAAGCACTTCACTAATATTCTCTTTGTACTGTCTTCAGATGGGTAGGGCAGGAAATACTATTGACAACATGACCATTGGTAAACTTTAAGGCTTTCTGATGTGTGACATTGTGTCTATTTAAAACAATAGAACAATACCAAAATACAAATCAAACACTGACATGCCTCTTTTTGACGTCTTTCTAATAGGCAGGTCATTTTTTGGATGCTTTAAACACACCTAATAGGTGGAGAATATTTCAAGCGTCAGTTCAATTTGTAAAGTTGTGTATATTTGACTACCCATTGTTGAAAAGAGGGAAAGAACATCTTTCGTTTCTTGACTGTAATAGCTGCGCATGTTGTCACACTATTGGGGTAAGTTGTCACATTGTAAGCTGTTCAATAACTGTTTATTACATTAAAAGGAATGTAGAAAAATGAAAATTCTGACATGATCCTGCCACTCTCAGACCCATGTGTTCTTGTGAAGAAAGTGCATGGCATTGTTTTGGTTTTGTAATGCCATGCTCTTCCTCCGGTGTCACGTCTTTTAGTCCAGCCCCTTGTTTCTCCATCAACTCCCCATTAGTGTTTCATCCCACTCACCTGTCCACCCAGTTACCTATTAGTGTTATCCTTGTCACCTGCCCGTCTCCGTTCAATCTCCCCTAGTTAGTGATTTCCTATTTAGTGTCTCTGTATCCCTGGCTGCATGTCGGTTCGTTCCTTCCCGTTTCCAGTCTATGTGTTTTCCTGCCCGTTTGTCCAACACATGGATTACCTTGTTGGATTACCTTGTTCCTGTCTTCCCTTCGTGTGTTGAATTTATCATCTACATTTATCTTGGACCTTGTTTTATTCCCCTCAATGAAGTTTTTTAGTTTTGATTCTTGTTTTGTTTGTCGTATTTTCCCCCTTGTGGGCTTTTGTTTTGTTTAATAAAGTTTTGTGTTTAGCCTTTGTCTGCCTGCGCTTGGGTTCTGTCCGCATCACAACAAATTCTGTAATCGTTTACTCACCCTCTTGTAATTTCAAACCTGTATGACTTACTTTCTTAAACAGAACAGAAAAGAAGAAAGTTGGTAACCGAACAGTGATAAAACCCATTCACTTCAATTGTATCGACACAAAACCAATGCAATGGTTAACAAAATATCTTAAAAATATCTTCTTATGTGTTCTGGCGAAGGAAGAAAGTCATAAAGTATTTAATTTTTTATATTTTATTTGTCAACTGGACATTTCTAAGGGCCAAAGAATTATTATTCTTGTAGCTCAGTTGTAAGAGAATTGCGTCAACACTGCAAGGTCGTGGGTACAATCCCAGGGAATTGCACATTCTTAGTAACAAATGTATAGGAAAATGCATTGCAAGTCGCTTTGGATAAGAGCGTCTGCCAAATGTCTAAATGTAAATGTGAAACCCAAAAAAACAATTCAACCATGCAGCCACTAATTTCATGTCGGCTGTATGCAAAATTATGGGGTTTTATGCAACAAAAGCCAGTGATTTATAGATCAGTAGAGAATGCAGCCAAATAGGCCCACAGACTCATTTCTGATTAGTTAACTTTGATTAAACTCGTCTCGGAAGTAACACACTTAAAAAAACGCAACCGAATGTTTATGTATTGCAGCTTTCAAAAACACGACATAGCATCTTTCCTTAACCACCCAAACAGTGCACATGTGCCAGTGCAATTACAAAGAGAAAGTTACTTTGGAAATAAAAAAGTTTATCGTGTCACGTTACATTCTAAAGTTTTTTTCTGAAAGTCGATTTGGTCTTGAAATCCAGACCTTTTCCCAAAGGAGACTAGGCTAGTTTCTTTGGCTCACCGATTCGACAAAGGTTTCTATCAATAGTCTTAATACAGGCTTGTGTAATATATCACTGGGTCCTCGGCTCGATCTCCAATGTGGTCAAATATCCCAGAATTTCTACGACAGAGTGGGTTTCACATGACCCTATTCAGCATGCGTGTGCAACTAGATATTGTTTGGTCTCTAGAAGTTACTAGGGTTTCCGATATCATCGTGCTCCTCATGTCAGCAGTCTTTCAGTAATGTACAAACTTACTACAGTATTGATCTCAGTATTGATCAATGGCTTAATCTGGCCATTACTTTCTTTAAGATAAACTTAGTGGAGAGACTTCAGATATGGTAATTAGGACAGTGTTTTGTGTTAGTCAAGCTTTGATATATACAGCCACAGAAAAAATAAGAGATCATTCCAAATTTTTATTTAATCTTCATTGCTATATGTATTGTGGTGATTACACACAAAATCAAGATTATCACATAAAAAAATATTTGAACTTTCCTTAATTGCTTTAAAGTGTATATGAACTTGTTTTCTTAGCAGTATTTGAGGTCTGAAAAATAGAGAGCAACTTTTCTGTTATTTTCACCTGTTCCTCCAGTTTTTATTTCTGCAAATAAATGCAAATAGAAACAAGATTTTTCTTTGAAATTTGGGAGAAATATTATTAGTAGTGTAGGCATTTTGAGCAGTTACGTCCATGAACTCAGTAAAGTGAGATATTAAAAACATATCTGAATAGAAATTATTTTTATAATTACATAAAACAGAGTGAATTTTCTTTAATGGAAGACAAATAAAACAATTTAAAAATTGTTTAAAAGTTGGCCTTCTCAAAAGTTGGGACTTCGAAAGCATAATATTGGTCAAGGTAAAAAAAAAGACCCAGTCCTGTTTTACCTCGTGACATTTTAACACCCAATAAGACTGATCGCTATAATAAATGTCACATGATAAAAGAGATAATTAAAGGATATATGGGTTCAATAGCTTAGAAACAGGCGGCATATCACAACCCTTATAGCAGTTTGAGACCATTGAATTAACCATGCTGAAATACACCTGGCGAAATGGATTCAAGGTTAACGGCTGTATCTGAGCAAACAGTTGCGTCCGACAGCAGTCCAACAATAAATTAAATTTAGATGACAGAGCGTTTACAGGTTTCGTGTCATTTCCTTGTGCGTGTGATGAGGCAGACATCCGGGTCGGGCAAATGGCCAGTGCCAAGACAACAGCGGACAAAACTTACGGTTTACATCTTCTTGACAACGAAACTATTAAAATATGGCCTTTGTATTTAACTTTTTTTAACATCTTATCAAATGTTGTGATATATGGTCTCTGTAACATGAAAGACACAATCTGTATATTTTTCAGGATTAAGTGCATAAAAAGTCATGGTTTATTGTTACACAGGTCATATATGACATTTGGGTGGGTACGTATGCGTGTAAATCGCTTTCATTGTGAGTCTGTGTGTATATGGAAAGAAAATCACAATGGTTTTGTTATGTAAACTATTTGCTTTAGATTAAGTATCTAGTGTTTATTTCCAGGCGGCCAGAAGAAGCTCTCATGAGACCACTCATGTCATCTGTCATTTTCCAGAGGGAAACTGCATCTCTGGTGTTTTTAACAGATATAGAATATCATTGAATGCATGTTTCCAAGTTTTAATCTGTCACCCGTTCCTACTGTTTATAATTTGTCCAATTATTACAAATGGATTCCTAAAAAAGCAAGAATAACCCTTTTCCGTGTTTATGTTTTTGTTACTCAGCTGTTGTTCGGGGGTCTTGTGGACCAACAGCGTTAATCATTTTTAATATCATATTTAGGGGTGCGGAAATGTCCCAGCAGTAACAGACCCGTCTGCATTTACAAACATGTCTGTAACAACAACAAAGTTTATGAGTTTATGCCATGAACCTTAAACACCTTTTTATTTTATTTAGCTTTTATTCGATTCTGATGAATTCTCATTAAACCGAATTAAAAGTATTTCTCGCACAAATGTAAATGTTTGAAGTTGAAAAAAAAGTGATGCATTAACAAATAATCACACAAGGGTTCATATCATCCTGCATAATACAATATTGAAACTAAGGCTGTCAAAAATAATTGAGTTTATGATTGTTTATGCATTGCGATGTAGATGTAATAAAATGCGATGCATAAAATCAAAGTCTGATTATTAAAATATGTGCATGTGGTTACTGTTTATTAGTCTCGCATTCATTCAAGGTCTGGGCATTTTGGCTGCTTTCTTTTGTCAAGTCCCACCCAAGAGACCTATGACTGACAGGTAAAGCAACCAATCACGTTTGGTTTAGTGCCTGTCATGTTTTGAGGCATGGAAATGTCCCCACAAAAACAGACCGGTGTATATTCACAAACGTGTCAAATGTTACCAGCAAAAACAATGTTTAAGAGTTTATGCGGTGATCTTCACATACCTTAAAAATTTAGCATTTGATCAATCGTAATGAATTCTTATTGCAACCGATTTAAACACGACAACTTACTTCGTTCAGATAGCTTCGTGTTTTTTCCAGGAAGACTGTTAAAGAACACGACACTCATGTCTCGCGGAAATCCTGTAAAATTCAAGTGTTAACAGAAAAGTGTGCCTTACTGTATGCATAAGACGTTCAGCCAACGGTCCGTGGGCGAGACGTGTGAGGCCAAGACTACTGTTTTATTGTAAATAATGTGCTCCATATACATGTTAAAGATGCCACACTGCATCTAAAATGTCTCCTCACGTTATCAAAGAAGCACGTGACGTACTAATCTTAATCAAATTGTGAGACCAGTGATGATTCACACCCATAATTGAAACCACTGATCTATAAAAAACTGGATACTCATGACATCATAACACTGAAGCCCCAGCACCGTCATATTGATCCACACCTAGAAATGTGTCTAATGCAATGTATAAAAAAACTTTCTGTGATTTTTTTTGTGTCTTTATGTGTGTTGCTCTGCAGTTCGGATTGGCTACTAGAATTCTGATAGGTGATTATTTATTTCCACAATAATATTACAATAGGCAGTTTAAAATACCTTAAAAAAATCCACCTAACATAAGTATAATTGTTTAAACCTTTCTGAAATTTGCTTCTTTTTCTATCAAGAAGTGACGATTAAGAATGCTCTAATGCAACTCTTGCTTATGGAGAGCAAGTGAAGACAAAACCAATGATGGGAGGAATCTTGTCAATGTGTAGCATCCATTATCTATAACGCAATCACTGGGTGAAGGCTATGAAAAGATACCTAGCACCAGCTGTACTAAAGTGTTGCTATTGACGACACTCAATATATCAAGATACCACAATCATACCATACATCGCAATGAAAGACTGAGCAATTATTGTGATGTGAAACATCTATACTGTCACATGTCTATATTCTAGTTCCTATATATGCTTGTTTGCTCATATCGAAAATGAAAAATCATAAACCTAATGTCTTGGAAACGTAAAAGCACACCTTTCCTCGAAATTTGCACATTTTTGAAAGTCATTCCTCTCTGTAACAAAAAATAGTACAAGGACAAGTCATTTGTCCAACTGTAATATTTAGATCAGGGGTTGATGCACATTTAATACTAATGCTTGCCTTGATCAACATGGTTAATAATTAGTTTGAGCATTAAGCTTATATACACAAACATTACGTTTCCCTTCATTTATTCGACCTTTTTTAAAATATACCAAATAGCACCAAAAACACCACGGATCTATTTTTGTTTTTAACTGCTACATGAAAGGCAGGGCTGGTCTAATCCAGTTATCCTGGGTTGTCAGGTTTGTAGCACGCCTCCACGTAAAAAGCCAATACTGACGGTGTCCTGAATCAACACATCAACTGACATTTGGAGTTATCATTCAGAAATAATAGCCTTTGTTATGCAATTCAGAACTGAAAAGCAGAGTTGATCCTAGATCCCTTTGGGGGGAGGTACACGCCCAGTGACTACACGTAACAAAAACATTTGACCTACAGCTCGCTGAGTAGGCAGCAGGTAAATATGAGCTTACAAACGCTCAGATATTTTTGTCCACAGCTAACTAATTCATAAAAAAGCGCCTGTGTTTTGTAAATCATATGAACTGTGGTTTCTTTGGGGGGATGAAAACAAAAAGGTTTAGTTATAGATTTAAAAAGTGACTAAGAAATATAGAAATTACTCTGGATACCAAACAATAAACAATTGTAAATCCACAGACTCAAATCATTTACTGTCAGATTACACATTGCAAGGTTAGATGAGCTTTAAAAGGTGAATGATTTGTTTTCAAATAAATCATTATAGACTTTTTACCGGTCGATGACATTAAAGGCTAGGAATGACATATTGATATTCCATTAGTCTATTGAAAAAAAAGACAATCAATTTAAGACACTAAAATTCATCCAAATTTCAATTATGTGATGACATACGTCTCATGAGCAAGGATCTCTTCCTGCGTTTAAAGATAGCTAGACGGAGCGGAAGCGACTGGAATGGGACGCAGGGGGTAGAAGACACGCATTTTAATGATGAACTTTTGACTTGGTGTGAGGTGCTAAAAAAAACCTCCATTGACTTAAGTCCTCTGTCTGACCGATTTAAAATAAGCCTAAAAACTCCAGTGTAGTTGAATGAAACTGAAATGAGAGTATACCAAAATAATAAATAATAACTTATACATTAATTTAAACAGACTTTTGCTATTTGTCAATTATTTACTCATCTCACACCATTATAAAAGATCTTCATTCTCAGCGAACATCAGCAAATCGGTGCTGTCCTTATGAAACCTTGTACCTCCATATTTTGTGATTTTTTTGTTGCCATAATCATTATTATTAGTCACACTTTATGCTTGTCACTGGGTTTTACAACAATTTCTTGATAATAAAAGTATACAAAAATGCTTGTCAACTTTGACAACACAGTATTTAAAAGTTTTAATAGTATAGTGTTCATTTTACATTCCTGAAAAATTGTGAATTTGGATGTACAAGGATTTGGAAGGACAGCAACCATATTGTTCATCAGAACAAAGAAATTTATACAGATTTGTAACAACTCGAAGGTGAGTAAATGATGACAGAATTTTCTTTTTTGGTGAAGCAAGTAGTTTCTAGCAATAGGGTCTTATGCCTTTGTAGGGCAGAATGCATGAGGTAAAAAAATCAAGAGAATGAAGTTTATTTAAGGATTTACTCCAATCTGAGTGGGAGGAAGCATTTCAGAGCGTAAAACCAGTACTCACGGTCAGAGGCAAGGAGCAAATGACGAATATGATGGTCATGGAGGCCAACAGCAGCAGATGGTCCATCTCTTCTTCTCCCTGTCCAAACCAGGTGCTCAGCCTTTTCTTGCGTCCAGCCGACACCACCGAGCCCCGGCGAGTCACTTGACTCCGGTGCATGCGGCACAGGCTAACAATGACCGAACCGTTACACAAGAAAACTATGGCGATGAGGAGCGCCATCAGCATTGCGTAGGACAGTGAAAAGGCCAGAGTTCTTCTCTCCTCATCTTCGCCTTCACCCTCTGCTTGCATCTTGATAAAACACCATGTTCCAGGACAGTACTGCTTGTGTCGTCCGTATCCAAAAAAAGGCAGCAAGCAGAAAGCAAACGTGAAGAGATATATGAGGAACAGGATGATCTTTGCGAAGCTACGCCGTACATGTTTGGAGTAAAAATATGGGTGGCTTATAGCGAGGCATCGTTCGACAGCCATTGCGCACAGTATGAGCATAGAGGCAAGGCCGAAGAAGGTCATAGCGAAGGCGAAGAGTCCGCACAGCCAACGATTTCCTGTAAGGCCCATCAGGGATGTGCTTTGAGCGTAGCAAATGAAAACAGGTGGGCTGAGTAAACACGTTCCCAACAGATCTGTGAGAGCGAGTCCCGTCACGAGAATGCAGAAGACCGAGGACTTGGTGCGACGCTCCTTCTGGTGGACCCCCAGGATAGCCAAAGCAACCAGGTTGCCAACTACGGCAGCAATGAACATGATAGTGCTCATCACCGGGTTCCCGGTCACATCTATTCGGGTGATGTTCTCACAGGACTTGTTTGAAAGCATCTTCAGACTGCTTTGCCCTTAAACCTGACCCCTGAGGCTGGGATCTGGCAGAGGCCAGATTTTTTTGTCTAATGTGCAGTTTTCCTTCTTTGAGAATGCAAAAAATCTGCAAAGGAAAAACACATATTTTTTTTAGTGTTCAATGATTTCTATCACAGTTGCTTATAGCAGATGTCTTTTTAGGGGGAAAAAATATGAAATGTTCAGAGTTTTGTTTTGTTATTATCTTGCATTGAACATAACGCAAAATACTTTGGTTTAGTCATAAGGGTCAAAAAATCATCTGTTATCATTTATTCACCCCTTGATTATTTCTAATGGGGAACACAAAAGAAGATATTTTGAAAAATATCTCAGTGGTTTTGAGTTCATACAATGGAAATCAATGGGAGCCGATCAACATTCTTCAAAATGAATTGTTTTGTGAAAGAAAGTCATGAATGGAATAAAAAAATATCATTTTGGGGGGGCTTGGGACACTGTCCCTTTAAGGCAACAGTGTATATGTAACTGTAGTCGTGTAGGGATTGTTTATGTTATAGCCTATGTAACGTATACAGAAGACTGAAACCACATGGAAAACTATTTGTTTTGCTTCAACATAAAAGTAAACAGCAAAATTTATGTGATATTTGAAAAAGGACAATATGTAAAGGAAAATATTAAAATTCGTTCTGTATGAAATACGAAATTGTAAAGTAAAATGCAAGCAAATTCGCGTGTCATGCGAATGACAATCTTCATTGGTCATGTCCAGATTTCTTTGCACAAGCATTCTTTGCACTTTGCAAAATGGTGCATTTTTTATCAGCATGTGTGTTCCTGGGAGTAGGCTGGATGGCATAACTAAATAAAATACTTGTAGGCTACTCCATAAAAAAGCAACACCAAACACCTAGTGTCGTGGGAAAAACGCATTACGTTGAATAAGTGAGCGCGTACCTGTCCGCGTAATGTCCATGTCACTGATGCGCTGCGTCCATTAAACTTCTGAACTCATGTCTGTCACTCCAAACACAACATTTTAATCCGAAACTCGGGCTTTCGTTTCTTCAGTATCATCCCGTCTACACGTTCACAAACAGTTGTAAGTTGGATTACTTGCCCGTCCAGTTCCCGCCGCCCACTGGTTTTATAACTTTCAAGTATCCTACAAAACAACTCCAGAGTTTATTACGGAGACAGGAATTAGACCTGTTCCCCGCTAAGGTAATAATTTTCTTCTTGCTGTCTACAGTTTCGTGAAGTCCCTGCAGCTCGATGTGAAGGTAGACTACAATGACTCAAAACCCCTCCTGTGGCTGATAGATAAACCGCGCGCGCGAGAGAGAGGGGAGGGACCGTGCGCATTTGACAGCCTTCACTTATGGGTTCAGTTATCCAACATTTTATTGATTTGCATTATGACCTTACAATTGAATATTGCTACAACATGCAACCTGATTTTTTTTTCGAAGTGTCAAGAGAGAAATCTAAGTGTTTTCCTTCAACCACATATTTTGATGTAAACAGACTTACTTCTAACATATGCTTATAAGGACCTGTTTTGTCTTCAGACCGGCAGAAAGCAGGATAAACGTGTTTGTTTTGTGAAGGCAAGGAAAGGGAGAGATTATAGTGGTCTGAGATTAAATTAACTCCCTTGCTTGTGTAAAACCATAGACAGCCAAAATCAGCACACTGACTTTGTTATCAGCCATTGTGTATACAAATACAACATCCAAATCTGAAATTAGAAAGACACAACAGTGTGTGTGAGTGTGTATTTATAGCTTATATGGACATTGATTGTTTTTGTCCATCAGCATGCATTATAAATCTTCGAAAAGTACCCTGGAGCAATGGGAAATAACTAAATAGGCCCAGCACTTTTCTACAGGAAACAGATGCAATTCTTTCCTTATAGACTTAATAGCTTATGTTATCCCCCCATTCCATTACACAAGGTTCTGGAGATCACAGTTGAACAGTTGTACTCGGTATCAAATTCTCTTGTCCTGGAGATGAATCATGTTGATGTCGCAGTTAAACACAAGTATGAAATAAATCAAAATAAATAAATGCGAATAACGAAAAATTACAAATAAGATATTTTAAATATTTATGTTCGTCACATGCATCAATTAAATAGGGGTCAGACTGAGTTCAGATCTCCTCATAACAAAGTCAAGTGTTCAATAACTAATTTCTAATTTTTCCAAGATCAAATGTGCTATCCCACATTCTTGCAATAGCACTTTACTATTAAGGAGTCAACAACTGTCTCATATCTATTAATTATCTTTAATTAATTTGAGACTGAGTTGATAAATAAATGAAACATGAGAGCTCAATACATTTTGCTGAGCTATTACAAAGCAACTTCTAAGACATGGCTAATCATCTTAACCTGGCCTGCCTTAGCATTTCAAATGAGTGGAGTCAATGCAAAAGTAATTTCCGAGGCTCAATACGATATACTGACGTCTTATAAAGCGATTTGATCGGTCTGTCCAAGAAACGTTATTATTTACAACGTTATAATCGGCAATCCATCAAAATCATCTAGTTGCAGAAGTGAGGCAGTCAGGTTGCGGACCCGATAGCCTATAGGCCGCATTCCAAAACGTGTCCTGTGCCATTGAATGTAACTGCAGAAAGGATACACCTCGGGAACGATTGTCTCAGATATGGGAAGAATTGTGTTGTTTTTAATACTGCATTCATTGTGTATGATTTAAATGGATACATTTACGGGGGTAAAACCCATCCGTTCATCTCCCTCCATAACTCGAACTGCAAAGTATCTGCCCTTCTAACCAGTGTCGGGTAAGTTACTCTGAAAAAGTAATCAATTACTAGTTACTCATTACATATTCAATAGTGTAATTAGATTACTGTACAAATTACTCCGTCCAAAAAGTATTTAGTTACTCATTACTAATTACTTTCTATATCCTACATCAACCTTGATTAGTAAAGTAATTCAAGGATAGACATGAAACGGCTTATTTAATTCATTCAAATAAATAATATTATTAACTGACCAAGTATTACAAATGTGAGAATTATGCATTAAAGCACAGATTTTAAAGTTAGACTTTGAATTTTGATGTCAATACACTATTGCACAGGCATGTATTGCACAAAGTATTTAGTTTAATTACATCAAAAGTAACTGTAATGAAATTACAGTAGAAATAAGAGTAATCCCTTACTTTACTTTTCCAAGGGAAAAGTAATTAAAATACAGTAACTAATTACTTAGTAGCTAGTTACACCCAACATTGCTACTAACTGCGTGGGGCAAATTCATAAGATTGTTATTCATTCGAAGTTCAAGATGTCATTATGAGTTGACTTTCATTAATTCAACCAAATATATTCCTAACTATCTTATTGAAAAATTATGCCAACCGCACCTTGGATGGACTGGGGGTGAGTTAATAAACAGCAGTTTAATTTTGGGGTAAACTAACTCATCATGAAACATAGCCTAAGAAAGTTAAAAAAAGACAATATCTCATTTAATTAAAAAAAGGCACAAATACTGGATGCAATATTTGTTTGCATGTTTTAATATATGATCTATAGGTAACAGCAACAAAAACAATATAAAATAAACAAAATGCAATAAATAAATAACAGAAATACAAAATAACAGATGAGAATATGGTAAAAACTGGCCCTCATCCTATTTACTTTTGGAATCAGGCTCTCAAAGAGAAGTAGTTGAGACCACTGTTCTAAGGCATGGATAATACTGTACAATGGTAAAAATATTTATTCAAGATATATCTAAATAACAAAATGACTGGTTAAGTCTGTTATGATGTAACGTATCTTTTTCATCTCAATTGGATTGAATTGAATTTCGTATTTCTCCCTCTCACTGCAGTTCAGATGACTGCTTTCACACTTCAGCTCTTGGCAATGGACACTATTTTTACTGGAACTATTTCATGTTTTAGGGAAAGGTAAACGAACAGCTGTTCTGAAGAAGGTTTCAAAGTAAGTTTACCAGAGAAGATTCTTTAAACCAAAACACAGAAGGGATTTTAAATAAACAGAACAGCAGCTGCCGACACTGTGATAGAAGCCCGGGGAAACAATAAATAGATTAAAATATATATCAAAAGAAGTGCTGCATTTATAATGTTGGTAATAATTTGTGAGCTTTTAAGACTAGGATACAGTAAATGGCCTTAAGGCTAAGTTGGAGTAATAAGTTTAAATGCCATGCGGAAATGCAGTTTGTGTTTTTATTTTGTACTGCCATGAACAAGCTATTTTACACAACACATGCTCAAGAATGCAACATAATACCGAGCGTTTTTGTAAACAGGATGATCTGTGTCAGTTTAAATTATTTTGTTATAATTGTATCCGGGAAATATTTGAATTCACATTTCCCAGGTATTTACATTTAGTTTCCCAGAAGACCGTTTAAACATTATGAAGATTCTGCAAAACATAGAATATGTAAACTAATGACCCCAACTGTAAAAAAGTCATACAAATCCAATTGAAAGTTTTTCGAAAACCAATGATGTATCTCAGTCAGTCTCTCCTGGTTTGTTTAGTCAAATGTACATGTTTAATATGATTTGCGTAACAAAAAGTATTTGTTTCATAACATGTAGGCTACAGTAACAGTAACATAGTCAGTCAAATAAAAAATGGTAGTACAGTATTATCTTGGAGGCAGAAAACGTACAGTATAAAGTACATCACTGCACGATTAAGCCTAATTTTTGATGTGCCATAATTTCTATGTAAAATTCTATTTTTCAATTTTAGTACAATTTAGAGGTTTAGGGGTGGGGCTTTAGTCATTTGCTTCCGCCATTTTATTTGTACGACTGGTGCCCTCAACTGCATTTTCCCAATAGACTTTTGCAAGATTTCAAAAATAAGATGTGATTAACAAAAGTTTATGATGTATACACATTTTGTCTATCAAGATTAGCTTTTGAAGCCTAAATACAATCGCCTGAAGTAAAATGCTAACATGAGGCTATAAATCGCTCGATATCAACGCCACCACCAGGAAGCATCCTATAACTTTTTCAAACTTTATAAAATCATGTTCCCTGGTAAGTTATTACTCCATTCACGTTTTTAGAGATTTTTGCTCATGTTTTGAGACGCAATAAAGGTTAAAAAAGCCGGTTTTGTAACTGGTGTGTTTTTGTCATAGAATAAATCTCGAAAAAAAAATTTTTTGTTACCAAAAACCCGCAAAAAAACTATAGACTTTGGGGCAAAGGAACCGGAAGTGCTAAAATGCTAAGTCACCTTCGGGGTTTGGATAAAAAAATACACCTCTGAGGTACTCTATGGCTATGACTAACAAATCGTGTTTCCACGACCCCTTTTAATAACATCTAATAACTAACTAAAACCAAACTTATATTTTAGATAAATGACGAACTAAAACGACGGTCATATTTGAAGTGTAATTTGCCCGATTCCAATTTCCCATTTCTTAACATAGAGAGGGCGGGGTTTATGACAAATACTCCAGCCAACCACCAGGGCGCGAAGGTTTTTTACTAATAAAATAATAAAATAAAATTGCTTTCTGGTCATAAAAAAAAATTCATGACTCAATGCTGCATAATCGCGTACTTCCGAGAGCCGTTTGATTTGATCTACATGCGCCTCACGAAAAACGTCAAATTTGTCTCCGCATATTTAATACATTAAAAACAATTGCATATTTAAGCGTACAAAACCAAAATATAGTTTAAATTGGAGTGGCTAATTTTTCAGTCACATATGTCTGTAGAAAGCCAATTAATTTTAAGTTATATTGATGATTTGCAGGGAGTATCTGGTTGATGTTCAGTCTGAAACAGATATGACAGACTTTTGTAAAGGGGTAATTGAAAGCTCTTTCCGTTAAGCAGCTAATGCACTAGACATGTTTGGGCTTGTGTCTTAAAAACTGTATTTTTAGAAGTTCTTCAAGCGAGTTAGAGTGCATTCTGGATTTAGATATTATGAGTACATGCATACCTTGGGTTCGAACCCCCAATTTTGATGTTACTAGTGCAATTCTGTTCATCTGAATTGCAGGAAATAAGCATTAAAAATGGTTTAAATAAAAGCTAAACTAACAGGAATGTAGTTTGACTTGTTTTTTCATGACTCAACTATTTAAAAATTAGATAATTTGGAGGAGAATATACAGGAACATCCAGATGCATAACACACATTTTATTTTATTTTATTTCCCTTGTGCTCAATTATAAGAAGTTATTGAAATGTGTTTGTAAACATCTGCAGATGAGAAACGCTGGAGTTGATTGTCATATATAAATTGCTTCCCACCACAACATTACATTTTACGTGATTAAATCCATGTTGGACAGCTTGCCTATCATTAAAACTGAAGGCTGAATGTTTCTGATCTATGATTTATATAGAAATCAGAGGGTCTGCTTTGAATAATGTATTATTGAAGCAAGATGGTCATGATTTGCTTTCACAATCAAGTTTTATCTACAATCCATCAGATTTCCTTCTTTTCTATAGACCACTTCAGAGGACATAAGCAATGCTAGTTCAATGCTGACTTCCAGTTCCAGTTGTTTTACATGAGCGTTTGAACAGAAGGCAACCAACAGAACATTTACAACCATCAAAATATTCAACAAATATCTTTTAAGATTTAATTCAATATGTAAAACCAAAACACTAGACCAGTGTTTACATGCAGTGCCTTTTTCAAAGGGGAAGAAAAAAAGACATGTCAAACTTAAGCGCACTAACTATGTGTCTGAAATATCTTAGTTCATGCAGACACCTAAATTGTGCAACCAAGTTCATGTTCCCTTCTTAAGTATGACAACTTTCACAACATTTTTTGTGTTTCAAAACGTGTGACAAAAAAACGTAGACATGTGGAAGTGAACATTGTGCAACATTGTAAAAAAACTGCAGTTAAGGTTTTGTACGTGAACCCTGCAGTTTGAGATTTTACAAAACAAGATTTTTTTTTTTTAATACAATAGTTACTATTGTTTTGAATAAGTATTTGTGTGTTGGTATGGTGTATCTGAAGTCCAGGCTAATGCCGTTGTAAATATTTATTAATTTAAAGACCTTTAACATTTAGAATTAAATAGCAATGTACATCAAATACATGTTTACCTAAAACCCTCCATCACTCACCTAGTGTTTAATAAATATTTTGGTTAATATAACACATGCGCGACACGACAATAGACATTAGAAATGCATTAGAACCCATTATAATTTCAAATATTGTCCACACTGGTCGCGTCGCGCCGTTTGCGTCCGGTGTAGACACGGTGTAATTATATTTTAAACCGACAATCATACCATTGTATTCTCAGTTCCAGTTAATCCAAAAGTTAAGACTTTATAACCAATCGAAAGCCTTTAACATGAACATCTCAGGAAGAGTTATCGGTGTGAATCAGTTTTATGACAATGGCCTCATGTGGCTGCAGTTTTAATGACTGAAGAGACACGGGGCCCAGTCGGTCAAGACCAGTGCTGGTAACAAACACCCCACCATCAGGTAGACTCCGAGCCCACTCCGTGTCAACAGCGTGGGGTTCAGGTCCCAAATTAAACACCACCAGGAATTGAACGCAGCCCCATGAGCGCAGGAACGCTAGAGGAGGTGTGGCTGTGGCATTGAGGGTGGAGGAAGACATGGTGGTGTTGAAGGGGAGGAAGAGGAAGCTGCCGAAGCGGAGAGCCTCTTCACGGGCGCGTGACTGACTCAGGGAACGGAACAAAGCGAGAGGACGTCCAAGCTCATCCAAACTCTGAGAATCATTCAGATGAAGGTAAAAAGCAGCATTTAACCTGAAAGCCTCATTGTTATTCTGTAACAAGCAACAGTACATGTAACTGTACAATAACTGCTTACCCGTTTTGTAACACCTCCATTCACATCAGACACGTTAACATAAATATCCTTAAGAAAACAGATTAAAACAACGGTTACAGTATATAAAACTGTGACGAGCAGTAGGTCATGGCTATTCGTACCTATTTTACAAGCTGCAAATACTTTGATTTGTACAATCTCATTTGTTTGTTTAGGACAATCTGCTTAAACCCCAGCAATGTTGGGTTTAATGGTGGAACTTCATTCTTGCTTTTTTCTAATAATTAGAGATTTTGTATAATTAACATCATATGGATATGGCATATTAGCACTTTGTAAATTACTCACCTGTATAGGATTAATCTCATCTCCATATTTGATGATGGGAGTTCCAGGTAAGGTCATTATCAGAACAAGAATCGTTCTCTGCAGCTCCCAGGGTACCTCTCCACCAACCTGTGATTTATACAAACATATATTATGACACCATATAGACGGTTCCAAAGAACAACATAAACGTTACTGCACAGAAGTTAAATTAAAACATTCTGAATAAACAATTGGTGTTCAAATAGATCATTACAAAAAAATTCTTTCCATTATCATTACAGATACAGGTAGTTTCCTTTCTGCAAGTCTCTCGACATTGTGTCAAACCTACAGATGGGTTTTTTTTCTTGAGAACCAAGACTTGTTCTCAGCCACGTATTCAGAAACAGTGCATGATGATGATGAGATGTCCCTTACTTTCATGTCTCAATTCTCCCTCGTTATCGACCATTCCTGCAGTTCGCTTTCGAGGGACGGGCATATCCCCGGGAGATGCCGCTCTTTCTCACCTCACGATGAAGACGGCTCTCCTGGTGGCGCTTTCCTCCATCAAGATGGTAGTGGACCTAGATGCATTTCCACGGATTGCCTAGAATTTGGGCCCGGAGATTCTCACATTATCTGAGACCCCGGCCTGGCTATGTGCCCAAATTCCCATCACTCACTTTCGGGATCAGATGGTTAACTTTCAGGTGCTCGGGGAGGAAGACCCAACACCATCTGTGTTGTGTCCAGTACGCGCACTGCGCCTCTACTTGGACCGCACACAGAGCTTCAGGCGCTCTGAGCAGGTCTTTGTTTTATGAGCAGCCCTCCCCTTCTGCTGAGCTTCAAAACAGATAGAGATGTGCGTACTGGATCGTGGACCCAGTCACTACGGCGTACCGGTCCCAAGATCCCACATGCCCACTGGCAGTGAGAACTTACTCCACCCGGAGTATAGCCACCTCATTGGCACTGGCTCAGGGCGGTTCTCTGGCAGACATCTGCAGAGCTGCGGGTTGGGCTACGTCCAACACCTTCCTGAGGTTCTACAGCCTCCGCATGGAACCGGTGTCAGCCTGAGTCTTGCATGGTACCAACAGGCCAACGAAAGCACCTCCACTCCCCCTCCAAGGTGGGTCAGCGTGCTACTTCCCCTCTCTTCTTCCCTCACTGGGTGAAGAGCAGGCATTAGGTCAATCACTAAGCATCTCCTGCGGGCGAGCTAGGCAGAGCAGCTCTGCCTCCTTAGGCCGGGTACCAGCAAATCCATCCACCGCATAGCTCTAACTGCATCTAGTGCTCCAGGCGTAGTAACCCCTCAGCAGAGTGGTTTCTGTCTGATGTATCCTCACGATTGGTTCCCACCTTGGTAAACCATGACCTTCCCTACGTGGACCTCCATCTTGCGGTACTTCCTCTAGTTGCACATTCCTCCCATGAGTTCTACCTTACCGGCGAGAGCATGTTGATGTCCCACTAAACTCCACCCTACGGTAGGAATTGGTCTCTTTAGCGCGTTTCCTCAGTGAGGAAATAGCACTTCCCTATTGGCCCTTACGGTGCCGGGCGGCTTCTCGCTGTTAGAGAAACAAGGCCTCCACCTGTGACGGCTGGTGGTAGGGGCTTCCCACCTTTCCAAAAGCTCTGGCACCCCCTACCCTTCCACTGGAAGGTTACAATTTCACCCTAGCGTTCACGTCTGACACGCCCAGGCCAGTTACCTAGACTCGGCACAGCGCTGTGGCGTTTTCCATAGGAACCCCATCTGTCGGTTCGACACAACGTCGAGAGACCTTCAGAAAGGGAATGTCTTTGTTAAGGAGTTAAACCTCGTTCCCTGATGGAGGGAACGAGACGTTGTGTCCTTCATGTCACAACGCGTGCTGCCACCTGCCACAGTCGAGAGAGGCTCTCAGGCTCCTCAGCCCAAAAGGTGAATGAATGCACCATGCCGTCTCAGTTTTATACCCGGAAATCCAGGGCAGAGCCTTGATTGCAAGTTTAATTCGCCAATTTCATTGGGCTTTTCAAATCTAGCTTAATGACTATATCACTGCTAAATCTGCTAAACGACTAAATGTAAGACAAACCCCATATGTCTGTTCGACAAAACGTCTTGTTCCCTCCATCAACAGAGGTTGCATCCACAACAAAGACGTTTTCTGCATTTAAGAAAACTTTACAGGTATGATTTTTTTATTAAATATATACTTTGTTCATGTTGTATTATGTATAGTTAATAAAAACGTTCTCTTTTTTAGCAAAATATACTATGGGATTGAATGTTTTAAATGGTTGTGTTAATAACCATTGTGGTAAGAATTTATGGCCTTTTTTGTTAAAGAAATTTGTTGTAAAAATTGTTAAGCCCAATTTTTTTTTTAATTAATGCTTTTAAACATGAGATGCCTTGTTCTAAATGAATTAAAAGTAAATGTGTTAATGCAAGTGCTATAGTAAAATCCTGTTTGACATCTTGAAACCAAGATTTTGTGAGAATCACCCTGAGATAACTTTTAATTATATTGTTTATAGATTATAGTATTTATTTACTTTATAGATTACCGTATTTATTTACTGAAAACAAATATACACCACTTTGGTGCTGTCACTTTAAATTGATCCTGTTTTTTTGCAAGATAAAATAACCTGCCAAAACATTGTGAAAAGTTTATTATTCCCATATGCATGACACTACCTCAGAGTTTACTTCCAAAGAAAGTTCTCCACAAAATTCTCTTTTCCCGCAAACCATTAAAAATAAAAAATGAAGATTTAATCAGAAACTCAAGCGTTTAACTCAGTAAAGTATGTTGGCAAAAGTAAAAGGCTCCTAGTAAATATTCAGAGGGGTCAGGATCTCATTTAGCTCAACAATTCTTAAAGGCACAGTGCACTTGGAGTAACCTTACAGGTCAAATGGTGATAGTTCATCCCTAGCAGTGTTGGAACTTACAACCGAACAGATGTCTGTAGTTTAAAACACTTGTAAAGTTGCATAGTAATGTCCACTCACAGTCCAGCTTGGCCAGTCTTCTTGTGGCATCTGCAGATTGGTTTCTATGGCCTCAGCCACTTCACGAGCCGACAGCAGAAAATGCAATGGAGGAATCAATGATTTTGAAACCATCTTCACCAGTGAACCGTTAACAAGATTGGACATAGTGACTTCTGGAAGTGTGACACCTGTTTGCCTCACCATCAAAATTCTTTAAAGAAAAGTGACAAGAGCATTAGTAACCATGGCTTAATTAAACAAAGCAAGAAGGTTTGTCAACAGACATTTGATTGATATCATTGTAACAGGTATTGAAATGCTGTGGAAATATAGAAAACGATAAAGTCAACATTGCAATAGCAAGCCATTATATTTCCACGTGACTATTAATGTCATTACAAACACAAATTTTTCCATTTTTAAAATGACATTCGCTGGAAGGTAAACCAGGAAGGTGTTTAAATTCACGGCTCAGTTTACATCCCATGTTGACTCCGGATGCTACTGTTTGGTTTTGATTTCCATTATGAGTTTACCTTTCGTCATCTTGTGAACTGAACTCTCGCATCAAGACACCCCACTCCATTAGCGCCTGCAAACCATAAACCAAATCAATTTCTGTAAATAATATTCATAATGTAAATAAAATACAGAAGCTTTCTCAGATCATTATTCGCAAAACACACTTTCTCCCCACATTGCCAGAAGAACGTCTATAACATTTCAGACAGTTTTACCTTCACAGAGGTCACGTCTGTGTCGCAGAATTCAAACCCTGACACACCTTGTTCCAGCCAATATCTTAAGGAGTCCTGGATAGCAAAAAAAATATTCCAAATAAATCCATTGTTGTAGTGATAATGTATCAATTTAGCGTAGGATTTTTTCCTTAAAAACACTTACGAGAAATGAAAACAGAAAAAATCTCATTGATATCTTAGAGAAACATACGAGATACTAATAAGATGGGCAGTATTAAATAAATGCATGACAGGAACACTAAAGATGGGCAAATAGTAATAGCATTATATTATCTTTATATATAACAGCACTGGATGCCTGGGATATTCATATACCATGGTCTCTATATTGTACTTCCATTACTGACAACACAACTGAAAAATAAGTCACTTTACCATGGTAAGAGTGCAAATATACATTACCTGCATGTATCCTGAACCAGCTGACCGAACCTCAGTGTCATTGCTCAATACTGGTTCAAACAGGCCCATTTCGCAGAGGTCCAACATTATTCTCAAACCTAAACCAAATACCAAATTCACATTTTAAATTCATTCATTCATGATTTATGGAAAAACAATGAAAGTTTACAAGGACTCCAAAGTACCCAGATGACTGTACACTAGATTGATCAAATCAATCAATTTATTTTTGAGGCAAATTAAAACAACTTACATCGACCAAAGTACTTTACAAAAGTCAAAAACTTGAATGACAACAATAATACAATAAACAGACAAGGCGAAAAAAGACATAAAAAAGAAAATGAAAATGAATGAAGATCATCAAATATGGCTGAACAGCACCACCTAGTGAATCTCCCGGGTAGTACAGTCCTAAACCAACCATTTTTTTTAAACAGATTTATGCGAGTAAAAAATGAGATAGAAAAATAGTTAGCCTACCTGCTTTACGACATTCTGTCATAAGCTGTCTGAATTGTGGAAGAGTGCCTAGACCTCGATCAATCTGCGTCAGGTTTGGAAGGGAGACCTCCTTACCCTCCAGAATCAGGACCCCGACCCCCAGTGATTTCAGGTACGGCAGCTGCTTAGACACCCCTGAATGACAGAGAAAAACCATTGTACTGTGCTTCACCCACATTGGATTACACAAGTGATATTTAAACCCTAAAATGAAATGATCTGTCGTCATTTCCTCGCCCTCTTGTTATGCCAAACCTGTATGACTTTCTTTCTTCCGCAGAACACAAAAGAAGATATTTTGAAAAAAAGTTTCTAACTGAACAGCACTGGGTTCCATTCACTTCTGTATGGACACAAAACCAATGCAAGCGACTGGGGGCCAGTTTACCCCATTCTTCAGAATATCTTATTTTGTGGTCTCTGGATACAACATCAGGTATATTTTGTCTTACATTTTGTGTTCAACCGTATAGCAGTTGACCATTAAATATTAATAATTATCTTCTAGACTTCGTGGACACTTCACAGAAGTATTAATGACTTTGAAATGCAGGTGTGAATTCAGAATCAAATGTTCACAAAGCGAACTGCAGTTCTTTTTGCTGCAAATGATTTTAATTTTAATACTGCTGGTTTTACCATTCTCTGGATCAACAGCGAGCTCTGGTTGCAGTCGATAGAAGGGATCTTTCTGCCACCAGAGCAGCAGAGGAGTGACCATCCGCGGCGTCCGAACGATCACTGTGATTGCACTTCCAAGCATTATCACCCAACCCACCCAGAAGGCCAAAACCAGACGAGAACGAAACTTTTTCCATCCTGGTCCACCTGCGCACTTCTCCAGCTCTTCTTTGTTCAGCGGCTTCCAGGTGTGCTGGCTCAGCTCGGTGTCTGGAATAAGCAGGGGAACCGTCTCGGAGTCATCCAGACCCGTGAATCGACATCCTGCAGACATGCTGCCATAGCCTGGATCACCCTCTACCTTCAGCGTCATCTGGATATCTACAAGAGGCAAATTGTATTAAAAAGGATTGTTCACAAAGAAAATTTGAATTCTTTCATTTTCAACTTTGGTTGTTCTAAATGCATTTGAATTGTCTTGTGTAAAAGAAAAGGAGATTTTACAGAATGAAGTAACACGAGTTTAGAAGAAGAAACAAAATGAATAATACAAAAAATAAAGACAAAAGACACATCACTTAAGCTGTTGGTTGTTCTGTAAGCCGCACATTACCTGTTGCTGTTGAGGAGGACGTCTTAAAGTCAAAGTCTCTTTCCGATCGTGATGCTCCTTTCAGTTTATAGTCCTGACAAACTCTCCATTTATAACGTTAATGTAGCAGCAACCAAGAACAGGTTCAACTGACCAAACGCTCTCTTATCCTTGAACGTTTCTTTCGAACCCTCTTTGAAAATAAATGCATGACAGGAACACTAATGATGATGTTTAAGTCATTAGTACAGAGGTGCCATGGCCCATGACACTTCAGTGACACATTCTACAGTGTATATGCGAGTATAACTTAACACGTGCATATGTAATTCAAGTATGAAATAACGTAACTTTGTGATAAGGAATGTGACAGTGACTTTTCCAAGTGATTTTTAGTTGCAGTGTTTTGATGCTTTAATTTGTTTGTCAGATCTTACGCATTGGAACTGTGAAAAGGCGTTGCTTTGGCAGCCTTAAAACAATGTCTCAGTATATCTATCGTTTAACTCTCTTAACTTTTTTTCGAGCTTTGTTTGATTTAAAAGGTGTAACTATTACATGTACACACCCTGCCAAATTCAGGCCACTGTACACAATCAAGTGTACTGAATCTTTATCTGTTGTTATAAACATAGAAATACATTTGAATCCTCACCAGTTTATAAACAGAGAGGGTCTTGTTCTTGTCAACAACCTGCTGCCATCTTTTTACACCCCTTCAACTCAAATTGAGCAGGAACAGCTCATGTTATGAGAGCCTGTATGCTGTTAATATTAGAAGACAGTGGGTTTAAATAGCAGCAAAGCTCAATGTTTATTGGACAACACTCTTTACAACGTCACTTCAGCCAATTAACACGTGACATGGGAGGGGCAACGTGGCCTTTGTTAATCAGTTACGCTTGATGATATTCAACAAAAAAAGGACGATATTCCTGATTTCTCTTCATGTAATTATTTGAAGACTATAGTCATATTCAAAACTGCATTTTTGCGTCCTTGAAGGAAACCTCATTCCAGGTAAAGAGAAATTACGTTTGTTTTTCTTCGCTCTATCCGTCAAATTGTAGTCACTATATGAAGTACATTAGCTTAGTTACTCCCTCCAGTGTTCACACATCAAATCTGATCTTCGACTTGAATAGGGGATAGGAATGCTCACTTACGAAAAGATCAAGATTGATAAAGTGTCAATATTTAGTTGACGACCGCCATGTGGTCAGCGTTGTTTTTTTTCAGCGCGTTCGGAATGGACCAATCACAAGCATTGCTTGTGCGTAATAGCGAAATATTATATTATTTATAAAGAGTGGTGGGTAACTGTTAAGAGGAAAAAATCATACTGTTTTAAAATAATATTTTCATAACATTTTTGTGAAAATCACAGTATATTTAGATATAGTGAAAATGTAACGTTTTAAAGTTCCCTTTGGTAAACAAAACACCTCTTTAACCTGCTTTAACGGGCTAAACTTAAAACGTCACGTGTCAGATGCACATGTCATACATTTTAAGAGCAATCACAGCGTTCAATATATTACTGAGCGTTATCTATATTGACACATATTAGCAAAATCAGTTCTCCAGTAAACAACGTTAATACGATGTTCAAAATAAAGTACAAACATACATTATTTTGTACGTTATAATTTATTTTTGTACAGCATAATCATTCACATTCATCCATTCATCATATACCCGCTTGTCTTATCTAAGCTTTTACATAAAAAGATTCTGTCATTACAGCGCAAAGCCACTAGATGTCCTTATTGTTCACTATTGAAATTTATATTCTATATTCGGAATTATAACTATATATATTCCGATTTACATTTATATATTCAGATTAATAACCACATATACAGATTTTATATAATGCACAATGACCTTGTGTCGCATTGATGGGAACCATACAAAGGGTATTATCAGAAGCACCTCACCAAAAGGCATCTTTGACCCATAATGGATGTGATGAAAGTGGGAGATACAACTCTTGAGATGTCTCTATGATAATAGCAAGGAATGGTAAGTATAATATGTTTTTCTATAATCATTTATCCCCCAAACACAGAGGATGCCTATCCGACTAACCCAGTGATACCTCCGACCTGCTTGCCTCTATTCATTTTCTTGACTGCTTCCCCGCTGTCCTCTTGGGCAATTCAACTGTTCTCAAACAGAGGGATAATAACAACTAATCCTATTAAGCGAATCTTTCCTGTTTGGTGCCCCATTTATATATAAACAGTATATACAGTACATCGTCTACACACTTTATACATACATACAGTTGTAAGAAACAACAATTTCCTGGTTTTGGATTCTTGAATTGGTTATGAAAGGTGTTCTGATCTTTATCAAAGCCACAAATATCAACAAACATAATATTTCTAAATTGATAAAAAACAGTCATGATCTTTCATGTCTTTATCAAGCACACCCATTAAACATACAGAGTGATGGTGGAAAAATTAAGTGAACCAGTAGGCTACTGTCAATGTGAGTTGGATTAAGGTGATATCAAACCAGGAGTCAGAAGAAAGCAGCGTACCAACTTGAAAACATCATCCCATCTGTGAATTATGGTGGAGGTAGCATCATGATTCGGGGTGTTTTGCTGCCACTGGACTTGAACCGCTTGCCATTGTGAAGGAGAAAATAAATTTCCAAGTTTATAAGTAAATCCTACAGGATAATCTCAAAGTGGGTGTACTGTCTCCAATGCCATCAACATCATCTCAACATCCAGGCCACTACTGAGGTCAGCTCAGTGTCTGTTGTAGAGCCTGTGCCTCAACACCACTACACCACCTCTAAGCATGAGAAAAATGTAAGATGAGCCTCCGTAAAAAGTCCCTGAGCATATAAAAAAAGTATTTTGTGCACAAAAAAGTTTATGTAATACTGTACGTATAAATGCTATATTACTGTAGTAGTCATGAACACTTCATATACCTGTACATGTTATCAGAAAGACAAAGATCCAAGAATATTAAATCAGGGCTGCCTGTCAAATATGAAAATATAATATCTGCAGTACCTTATTCCATAATGGTAAACCTTCATACACATTAACTAAACATTCCTTCAGATGTGATTATGTGATTATGAATTTGCTCATCTCTTCTAAGATCAAACATCTTATTCCTGCTGCACCAATTAGAATTGGAGAAATGAGTATCTGTCTAGAGTGCAAAACATTTTTTTTTGCTTATTAAGAGCTTCAGAAAGGCATCATTTAGTTCATATTTATTGTGGGCGTTTGGTTTTAACAAAAGCTCTTAATTTAAAATCCCAATGAGTAATCAAAAGATTTTTATTAAATAGTCTTTTCTATAAAATGTTGGTGAATATTTAAGGGATGAGAGTGAAGCACACAGTATGAGTACAATGCTCTTTCATTGAGCCTGTTTCACCTACTAACTACAGTATTTTGACGATACAACAAAGGACATGACGTTCTAACAGGACATCACAGTAAGCAGACAATTTTAAATTAAAATGCTATGTTTGGTTACAAAAAAACACTTAAATTCTGATATAATCTTCCATAAAAACTCAGTGAGTTTGGCATGACTCTTAGAAGCTATAAAGAAGTCTGAAAGCATCAGATGAAGGTTGTGTCAGAGCTGTAAATATTTGCAATTTGAATAGATTACAAAAAGAGCTAGAAATTCAATGAATAAAACTACCATGATTGTGTTTTACATTTGCATGCATATGGCAGACGCAAAGCGACATTGCATTATCCTATACCTTTGATTCAGGGATCAAACCTACGGCAATAGCGATGTGAACGCCATGCTCTTACCACTTAGAGCTACAGGAAAGCTTATTAATAAGGTATTGTATCACTTTCCGGTCATTCAGTCTAAACATTGCCAATGTGGTCAGTAACAAATTTATCTGAAGAATAATTCAATCAGTAAACACTATGAGATTCAGATAGCTGGTTCCTACCCTAATTCTGTACTGTGTTTTATTTATACAGAAATTACTGCCTGGTGAAACCATATTGTATCTTCTCTGTCTAGAAAATCAAGTGAATCTATTTGAATAAATCTGTGAAAAAGCTCTTTGAGAGTCTTTGATCTAAAACAATTGCACACAAGGGGTCGGTAAAGACCCTTCTTTCAATAATAACAAAGCGTAGTATTCTCTTTTCCAACCTCAATTCCCTAAAAATAATTTATAAAACCAGACTTACTTAGACTTTTCAAAAACCTGTTTATTACTCTCTGACATATTTACATTTATATACAGACCTTCCGCTATAAACTTGTTTATTTTCAGTTTAAGGTAGACACAATGCTCCAATACCAGGAATAGGCAATTTGGTTTAGTGAAATGTAAATATAATGTCATATATGTTATTAAAGACACTTATATTTATTCCACAAGCACAATGATAACATTGTTAGAGATGTAGATACCAACAGCAAACTGTAATATGTGTGTCATGAGATGTTGTTGTCTGTGTAATCTGTGTGGTTAGAGAAACTTTAACCACATTGAAGCTATGGGTTTCTATATGAACAGTTCTGAAAAAATAAGAGACCTATCCATATTTTCCTTTAATATTTTTGCACATAGTCCTTTCAGTCCAGTGTCTGGTGCATTTTAACAAAAGCAAACCCGTTTCCGAAAAAAGGGTGACAATTTCCCCCAACAGCGATGTGAAAGACTGAAAGCTGAAATATACATGTAAGTTGATTTTAAAAAAATTGGACCAGATGACTGGAATTCATTTTCAAAAATCTGTGCAGCAATCCTCACTTACAGAACATTTTTAGCTGACCTACACATACAGTTCCTTTAACTTGCCACCAGAGGGCCTCGTGTCTGAGTTTGAAAAGTACCAACTCATGAATTCCATTTACAATTGTACATGAGAGACACTTTTTTTATATAAAAATGACTTACAGTAGCTTCAACATATATATTCTTATCAGTATGACTTTCTTCTCACCAAGAGAGGAATACAGATCTTTAAGATAAATAGAAACTTTTTATTTAACTTTTTTTTCTTGTTCTGGAACAAGTCATAATTAGTCACAACTGGAACAGAAACACAAAAGTGAATACTATATTATACATTGTGACATTTCAGATTAAAATAGATTTAATGTGACATAACTGCAATAAAGGTCACTAAAAAGTAAAATCTCCCACAAGATGCGTCTTTAAAACTGGAAAGTGTAATTCCTGTGTCCCTTACATCGCTAAATGGAACTGTAAAAATAAAACTTTTATTTAATAAATTGCATAAAAAATTATTTTGATTGAATAGTCCTCATTAGTTATTAGCCGGGCACAGTTTCACCCCAAACTCAAGACTGAAACAGTCTTCCAGTCTAGTGTCAGGGTGCTAAAAAAAGCAACATCTAAAGTGCAATAGACACACTGTATCTAAACTTCCCTCTAGCATGTGTATGAGGAATGCTTTGCATTATTTTTTTGTTGTTGACAATTTTACTTCTGACTTTCAATAAGCAACAATGATTTGAGATGATAAACCGTTTGGCAACCCAGAGTGACGTCTGTAAAGTTGGCTCAAAACTGTATTCCTTTACTAGGTACAGTATCAAATTCAAGGCTTGATTCCAGTTCCAGGAAAACTCAGTTTGAATCCTCAGAGCCGACAATCTTCTGTAATTACACAAAGACATATGAGAATTAACATCTTCAAAATGAGCACAAATATTGATATATTCATCTGTATACTCTCAAAAAATTCTGTGTTGCTTCAGACTGAATTTTCTTAGGTTATTTTAACCACTTGTGGAGATTGTCCATGTGACCCAACCATGTGTTTTAATGACCCAGGATTTTTATAGTGTACACATTTTTTGACATCATACGACAGGAGATCAAATAAAAACATTTATTTAGTGTCTTTCAAAGATTTCAAACACATACCATTGACTCAAGAGATCTAAAGGATGATGCGTATTTTTGATATGCAGCAATTATGCAATCTTTCCTGCAACAAAGAGAAAAGAGTTTAAACTAGATAAAACTCATATACAGTCAAACTGGGTGTTCATGGAACTAACTAAAAGGAATCATCTATTTTTATTTACTTATTTACAGACCATATTTTACTTACAGCATTTACATCACAAGGCCGTATTTATATTTTTGACAATAACAAAAAGTTTTAACCTTTAGTTAACTTTCTGTAAATGTTTCGGTCTCTTACTTGCTTGTAATTCCGCCACCTGGTGGAAGACCCGCTATGTTTTCAGATGCCAGGAACTTCATTACAAAGAGCAGGTCGGGGTCTTCATCTTTAGCCCTGATCTTCTGAATGATCTCTGGGTGACGTGAGAGGAAGATATTTGTAGAAAGAAAAACTCATTTTTAGAACTTATATCACTCAATGGTTGGAACGGCCATCATCACATACAATTATATCTGATGTTTTTTTTAACAGTATTTATATGGAAGAATAAATGGGTCTGTTTGAGTTTACCTTCCACTTTCTGGTCAATGATTTGCTCTACCTCTGCCTCACGCTGCAGTGCCTCTGGTGTCACTTTGGGGGCGCCTTTGAAACAGACAATGTTGATGCTGATGTTGTCCAAGCTTCCCTGAAACATTTGCAAAGACATTTCAAGAATTTTAAATGTAGATTATTATTTAAATTATTTTTTAAAATATTTAATATATTCTTTAAAATCCTGCATAATAGTTACTTTGGGATGTAAAAACACAATAGATATAACGGATATAAAGAGATCTAAAGACATTTTGGCCTGTGAATGCTGTTGATGTGTAACTCTAGATATTCATATATCTGAGGCCTTAGACCGTCACTATCTCAACTGTAATCCTCTCTCTCTCTCTCTCTCTCTCTCTCTCTCTCTCTCTCTCTAGTAATCATTCTATTTAAAGAACAGGTCAAGCTGATTCTATTACGTACATTATAATCTTACTTGCCACAACATGCAGCATTATATACTGTAAAATGACATAACACAAGTGCCAGCAAGCAATCATTAGCAACTTTCTATACCAGCTTTTCATTAATATCAGATCATTAAATATGACGCATTGATGTGGACTAAGACATTATGGTTGAATTAATAGCTAATGATCTTTTATTTTCCATTGAAAAGAGTGAACCTTAAATTACCTTTTTTTGGATCATTCATTTAATTTAACTGTTGGCTTTTGTACTTAAAACAAGATTAAAGATGCAAAGAAGGCCACACTTTAGATTTGGTTGGCCTTCACTACCATGACCATTTTGGCTAGTCTGAAAATGGTGATCGTCTTCTTTATCCTTGTATATTTCTGAGTGAAACCAATAATCGCAAAAACCGTGATACTACAGTTAGAAAAATTGAACAGCGTCACCATTATTTGTATGCTATCGTCGCACTGTTACCCTATGCAACCCTTGTTGCCCCTAGAGGGCGGAGGTTCATGTTCGGATTTTGATTGAAGATTAGCGGCACATAAATAAAAAAAATGACCCTCACTGATAAATTATAATAAGAACTGAAATATTCCATTAAAAAAAGAAAATTTTGCTTCATTTTGACTTGTCTAGGGTAACATGTGAAGATACATCACCCCTTGAGAAACATTACATTAAATGTGATAACAATATCCCTCACTGTAACCCAATCCATAAAACCTAAATGTAACCCCTAACCAAGCCCTTATTTGTTAACCTAACCTAACCATACCTCATAACTCCTTAGAATTAAACGTGGGAGATTTCCAGAACATCTAGTTGTAGACCACTTTGCAAGATGTAAGCACTGGTCCAGAAGAACTTCTGATTTGTATTTGTGTTTATTGATTAGTAGTATTATAATCTTAAATGTATAATCAAATCTTAAAGATATTTGTTGAATAGTTATAAATATTTTGTCGGTTGTATTTTGTTCAAACGTTAGTGTAGCGTTAAAGAACTGAAAAGGGAAGTTCTTCTGGGCCAGTGTTGCTTACTTCATCCAAAAAGGTCTATAGTATATAGTTTAATTAACATTAAATTCTATAGTTTAATTAACATTAAATTCTTGCAAGATTGACTGTATAGACTCTATACAGTCAATCTTGCAAGAATTTAATGTTAATGTCACCTTGTATAAAGTCTGACTGAAAAAACTTTTTTTTTAATAGATTTAAGTAGAGCTATAAACAACATGTGTCACCTTCTAACCTGAAGTTGGCGTGCAGTCAGGGAAATCTAATTAGCACTTGCAATTTAGGCAAAGCTTGCTATTAGTGTAAAGACTATGAATGACCCCATAAAACTTTTGACTGAGGATATCTCTGATACCAACCTTGTAGAGACAGAGGTCAATGACCTGCGAGCAGATGTCTCTCAGATCGTCGCACACCTGCAGGCGGTTACGCACAAATGCACACAGCTCCTCGTTTCCCACAGCATCCCAGACACCATCACAAGCCACCACCAAGAACTCATCTTCAGGCGTCCGCTTCAGCTCGTACACATCTGGTTCAGGTGACACCAACTGTTCCGTCTGGGCCTTCCATTCCACCTCCTTAAAATCGTAGTCTCCAAGCCCTCTGGACACTGCCAGAGAGCCGTTGATGCGCTGTAGGGTGACAGAACCGCCGGCGTTCTGGATGCGCTCTTTCTCTCTGGGATTGCAGGGTTTGTGGTCCTCTGTGTAGAACACCACCTGGCCGTCACGGCAAAGGAAGGTTCGTGAATCTCCGCAGTTGATAAAGTAGATGTTTTGCGGAGAGATCATGACAGCTGTAGCCGTTGATCCGCTGTGGTCCCAGCTGTGGTTACGGGCCAGGGTCTGCATGTGTCGGTCGAGGGCAAGAAAACCATCCCTGATGCCATCTTTGACCTGCTCTGGGTCCTCATCTGCCGTCACACAGCCTGATTACATAATCACAGAGTCAGTAACATTTCCAAATGACTTGCCTTTTGACCTACTTGACCAAAGCTTGTTAGAAGTTAAGCTTGTAAGCTAGTTTCGGGGACAAAGATAATGATTTATTTGGGGCTGTGCATTTAAAACATCAATTATATTAACGTGTTATGGAAAAGAATGCGATTAAAATGTTAAACGCATTTAAGGCACCCGCCCCGGACATAAGTAGGTTATCTTATATTTACACACAGTTGACTGGTGACAAATATGATGCTGACAACAACTTACTGTGTGATAAATACGCTAACATTCAGAATACTGTCAAAAAAGCCTAAAATGAAAGAAATCTGTGCAGAAATCACCACGAATGAGCTTTAGTCACATATTTAATTAATTATATGATCACACAAGCGCAATGTCATAATCAGTGCTATTCTTGTCCAGACAATTACGATACAACAGTTAATTAAATAAATGAAAATTTTTAAGATAAATTATGGAGACAGTATTGTCTATTTCCCTAATTTTTCAACGAAATATATTAAAAATATAAAGCCTCAGGAGAAATGTTGCGCGTCTCCGAGGTGGTTTAGTTTTTTTAAGAATACGTTTCCTGAGCGTATCAATTGGCTGAAACAATATAATCGGTGGCCTATTAAAGAGTCATTTACTGTATTCCTAAACGAATTCCGCGTATCTAATGGATTAATGGCATTTACCTCCACATACTGGCAGTTTTTAATTCTTCAAAACAATTTTTACAGTATTCAAATAAAAAAGTTAAATAATAACAATATTTGGTGATAGTTTGCCCACAAAAATGTGCTTATTTAATTCAGCCCTGATGTCGTTTCAATCTTGAATAAAGATTTCTTTAAGGGAAAAGGAAGACATTCTTGAGAATGTTAGTAACTTAACTGTTTTGGTCTTTCATTAGAATAATTCAGCTTCTGAAAAACGTAATTATGGCCGTTTTATCTTCTGAACATCTGGGGCTACTTTCTGTATTGTCTTATAAGGGTTTTAAATGATATTTTGGAATTGTTTCTGTACAATTACAAATTGTGTAAACCTAGTACCTGTATCCAGAATGAAATCTAGCAGATGTTTGGAGCAGTACTGTGCAACTGTTCTTCCAGCATGACCATCAAACACAGCAAAATAGCTCCAGTCTGGATATCCTACAGCCATCTCCGGCATGCAGGTGTGGGCGTCCTCCATATGGACACGCCAGCCCTGCACACTGGCCATGGCATAGTTTACCCCCAATTTTGATCCCCCCTCTTCCGTGTCCTTCACCAGAATTGGCCGTTCCAGGTACGCACTGGGAATGTCCTCTTCATTTTCAAAGTCGTAATCTACCCTTCGTTCACCCTTGAAGAGAAAGGTCACCATCTTCTCGGTCTCCTTTACCAGCTGTCTGAGGAAGGAGGGCACCTCCATGGTGCTGGCACGCCTGGCTGTCCTCATGGCTGCTCTGATTTTTCGCTTCAGTCCCTTGTTGGATGTTCTCCTCAAAGTCCTCTTGCTGCTCTTCCACAGACGATCCAGTGCCTTAATTTTACTTGAGTCGGGGCCAGTAAATGTGTACCAGATGCAGTTAGTGCAGTGTTGTTAATCAGTTTGATAACTCGCTGCTAAAGACATAATTGTTCGTGCAATAGCTCTCTTGGACTGTCTTTGTCTCTAAGAAGTCCATGGGCAGTAGCAAGAGAAGCTGGAGATGCGTAGAAAAATAAACCCACTGTGTTCATCACATTTGTCAAGCTGTTGTCTATCTCTGCTAGAGATTCTCTAGACATGTGCTGATTGGCTAATCTATTTATGTTTACTCATCCTTTGAGATGAACATCACACTGTGTTCCGTCTACCCCTCCCTGTGTTTCACGCCTACGTCTAATCCCGACTTCATAATGTGCCTGGATTAGTTACCTGCACTAGATGAACTACACAGGGTTTAGCAATGAACATCAACTATAGAGTCAACAAGAGTATTTAAGAGATGCATTGATACATTGAATGGTATAGAATGGAAGTCAAATCTAAGTATGTCTGACTTTTCGTTCTCCTAAGGCAACCAAAGCTCAAAACTGATGATGGCCAAAAAACAAGCTACTACATTAGATATGAGCTAAATACTTAAAAAATGTAATTAATTTATCACATTATTATTTTGTACTTGCCCGTTTTTAAGATTAATCGTTTTATCTAGGCCTTTAGCTTATACAATCTTCGCCTGTCAAGATGGAGCAGTTTTTATTAACAAGCCAGTGGAGAGCTGGCTCTTCCGGTCGAATCTGTTTTGTTCTCCATTTGTTTACATCGTTTGAGTTTTGGTTTCTTGCCACTTTCAATTTGAACATTGCTTTTGACAAACTGTGAAATCAATAATATTGTTGATAATAATATACAGGTATGTAGTAAAGCATTTCTAGCTCATTTGTAAGACTTGCAATAATACCACGAACGTAGTACTAATATTAAAGAGTATACAGTGCCTGTTGTTGTGTGCACATAGTTGTATGTGTCTGTATTACGGCTGTGAATCAATATTTTTTTTAATCTAATTAATAACATGATGTTGATAACTTAATCGCAATACAGAAATTAGCTTCAAATGTTCATAATCTTAAACTGCCATAATTTAGTTTTTTCAGAAGCTGAATTATTATAATGAAAGACTGTTTGGTCAAAATCAAAACAGTTTGGTTACAAACATTCTTAAGAAATATGTTCCCTTTTCCCAAAGAAATAGAAATTCAAGTTAAAGGCTAGAATTTAGTAATATTAATCCAGGCAGGAAGCGTATCCACGCGCAGTATAGATATATTAATAAGACAAGTGCAACCTTAAAATTACAAAGAAACAAGAAACCAGAGTATCAAACTAAACCATAAAACATAAGGGACTCCAAAACAACGACTGACAAATGAAACACTAGGTTTATATATATATATATATATATACAGTATATATATATATATATATACATTTTAAGTCATTTCTTAACCAGCCCTCTCACCAGAGGGTAGCCTAAACCAAACAAAAGTCATCAAAATTGGAAAAGTACATCAACTGGACCGAATCAACTCAACCCAGACGGAATATAACAATCAATATTCAAATTAAATCAAAACCGAAGCCATCTGTTACAACAAATAAAAGAAAACAACATTATCAAAATAATATAAACGTACAGAAATAAACCTCCCATAATCATAATTCAAATATAACTTCAAAACACATATCATACCTCTTAAAACATCTGCTTTACACTACTCGGAGCTCCTCCCAGCTGTCATCGGATTCTAACTCTGACTGTATCACACTCGTGCTAGACTCTGTCCCTTGCTGCTCTCTTGACCATCTGGGCTCATTCTGCAGGGATCCACAACGTCGTAACTTAAAGCTGTGCACCTTCTTTGGCGCACGTGATCGAACCACCGGAGTTACATTATACACGGCCTTGTCCAAATTCATTCTTTCCAGGACCCAGTGGGCAGATCTTCCCACACATCCTGGATTTAGTTTCTTCCTCTCATTCTTCGGTTCCGGAGGTACACCTAATCGTCTGGATTTAGGCCGACATCTTTCACTGCCCCTTGTTGTCTTTGTCTCTGCTTGGTCATACCTTGTAGCCTCTTTTATGTCAGTCTATAAAGCTGTTGGAGTCAGCTCTGACCTGTCCGTTCCGTCACCCAAGTGCCCACAGTCCTTTCCTCCTCCTTCATGCTAGTACTTAACAAATAGTCAATTGGGAGGTCTGGGATCCTGTCGAACAACAAAAAAAACTCATCTCATCTTCTTTTCCGGAGGAAGAGCCCTAAGAAGGTCATGCAAGGTCCTATTAAAACCCTCACACTGCCCGTTACCTTGGGGATGAAATGCTGTGGTTCTGCTCCTCTGAATCCCATAAGCTTTACCCAGCGGCTGTACTAGTTCAGCTTCAAAACATCGTCCTTGATCTGAATGAATTCGAGCTGGAATGCCATAGCACTGAATCAATTCTTTAACCAGCACCTTGGCTATTGTTATAACCCTCTGGTCAGCTGTAGGTATCGCCACTGCAAACTTTGAAATACATCTGTTATAACAAGTGTGGGGTGGTTGATGCCACCAGGTTCCACTACAGGTTTGAGGTCCTCGTACTCCCTGTTAGAGCCGGCCGCTGGACTCCCTTCCAGGGTCGAGGCCGCAGGAATCCCTTCTAGGATCGAGGCCACCGGGTTCCCATCCAGGGTCAAAGCTGCCAGGCTCCCCTCCAGGGTCAAGGCCGTCGGTGTCCCGTCCCCACAGTTCCCCTTGTGTTCCCTTCCCCCGGACTCTTGTGCACCCCCCCCCTTGGACTCTTGTTACACACATTACCCCAGTTTTATCATCGCTTCACTGGCTACCCATTGAGTATCGTATTGATTTAAAAATTCTTTTAGATACTTACAAAGCCTTAAACGGTTTAGCCCGTACTTAATTAACTGAGCTTTTATTACATTACAACCTATCACGCTCTCTAAGATCTCAAAACTCAGGACTTTTGATAACACCTAGAATAACTAAATCCACCAAAGGGGGTCGAGCTTTCTGATACGTAGCACCTAAACTCTGGAATAGCCTTCCTGATACTATTCGAGGGTCAGACACACTCTCCCAATTTAAAATCTAGATAAAAGACACATCTTTTCAGCCAAGCTTTCACTTAATTCATAGTTAATGAACAGCAGCTAAGCTCATTATTCTCTGTCTGCCTCCGCCTCGGGATCCCCATCCCGAGGTAGGAAGAAATTCCGCCAGGTCCAGATGATCGACATATGCCCATCCCCAATTTGAGATTACGCCAGATACAGCTGCAGACTGACTGACCATCCCAGCTCCATCTAAGGCATCTAATCCCAGCTCAGACCACTACATTCCTTACCAAGAGCAAAGACGGACTACTTGTCACATTAATGCTGAAGTTACAATACTCTGTATTTAATGCTAAACTTACATCACATGTCAGTAGTTTGAAGTTATAGCTGCATTCAGTGGCCCTGATCGGAGGTTCCTGGGTGGGTGTTGCTGGGGAGTGAGCGTTAGTTGTGGTTGTGGGGATTCATCTGCTGGGGCTGTGTGGGTCCGGTTTGGCCTTGTTTTGTGGTCGATGTCGGACAACTGAGGAATAAAGTTACAACATGCCATTACTATTTTCCCTGGTTGTTCCTCTGTTTTCTGGTGTCAATCGTGGAGTGGGACCGGGTTGAACCTGCATGGTTTTCGGCGAGTGGGACTTTCTGGGGTGCGGATGGTGGGCTCTCCCTCTTCCTCGTGGATATTTGCTCGGTGGCTTTTGGTATTTATTTATTTATTTTTTACATAGTGAAAGTCTGAACATTATTCGCAATAAAGTGAAAAATAGTAAACGTTATTCAGATCGACATTCTACTACACATGTCTTTCTGTAAATTGGAGGGGCTGGACTGTATAGAAAGGCAGGGCTGATTTCAGTATTATAGAAAACGGCGCTTTTTACGTCGTGTTTTATACACAGATGGGCTGTTGTTTTCTGAACACCAGGCATCTGGTCGATGGCGAAATATGAGCCAAACGGCTTTCCATACTTAACCACTTTACTGTCACGCGTCTATGGAGGTGAAGTATTCTTCTCTCATGTAAAAGTACACGACAGTCTCCTTCGGTAGGTAATCCGTGGCACATTTCAACCGTCATAGATATGGGGATTTGCTTCACCCATTTGTTAACCAGATTACTCTTTTTGCCAGGGCCTGGGCACCACAGGGCATTGCGGGGATTGTTCTTTACCTTGGCGGTGGTGTTTTCTTCACCGCTTGCAGTGCTCATCACAAGCAAAAGCCTTGGCGTGCCTTCACGGTTGGATGTGGTGAATCAATCTTAAAGTGATTTAAGTCAGCCTTGGTGGATAAGTTCCAGTCCCTTGCCATTAATTGGTTAGATGGTGATTGAGATGAATGTAGTTGCGAGTGTGTTTTATTATACTAATAAATATTTTGTATTTTTTTACCCATGTCACTGCCTGAGTGACTTAGAACTGTGTTGTTCCTTTAATTAACTTATAGTAAATCTTTGTGTGAAAGCCCAAGGTGGCGTAGTCGTATGTACGGATTTGCATCTATTTTCTTGTATTTTTAATCACAGGGAGCTGTTGATGTTTTCAGATTTGTAGAGAGCGAAGCTGAGGAGAAGAGCGAGGCTGCAGAGCTCATCTTCACTTGTTGAGGACAATCTTAAACATTCTCAGCAGACACGGTTATTAAAGTGTTGAATTGTTCATGTTATTAATTTTGTTGTTTATATTTGTCGTGATTCACACGGAGAGATAAACCAATTACAGGCAGCGGGGAAGGGGTTGACAAGACAGACTTTTAATTACAAATACAAAAACCCACGAAGGGGGAAAACAAGACATGATAACCAGGGAAATTAATAAAACATGCATACAAGAACATAAACTGACTACATAAAACTAACAAAGACTAAATTCAACACTTGACATGACTACAATTAACTAACAATAAACTAGACTTACTTGATTTCGGGAAATATCACAGGTAAAGCAAGACACAAATTTATCGGGACATTGAACAAAACAAACTCGCACATGACAGCAAACAACAGGGCATAATATAGGGCAACTAACAAATGATAATAACAAGAGACAGGTGTGGGTAAAGAAACACTTAGGGTAAGCTGAACGAGAGAACAAGTGTGCGTGGTCAATGACGAGACCAGAGAGAAAGCATGGCAGGTTGAAACAATGTCACGTCTCTCTCTACACTTAACACGAGGGATCTGCCATGATCCTGCCACTAGACTAGAAAACCATGTCCAAGGAGGCAGAATTATGACAATATTTGTATATTTTTACTAAAGTAATTTGTTTTAATAATGATTATTTACTAAGGGTAAAGTTACATTATAATATAAGTTTTTACTGTACTGTCTTTTTTTAAACAAGAAACTTAAATTTGTGTATAGCTGGCAGTTTGCAGTACACAACTAGAAAGGTTTTCAAAGACACACACGACTGTAGCTGTCTATTGTTTTTGATGAATTAATAAGTTAATTCTGATTCCAACTTTTATTTATCTAAAGATAACATTACGTTTAAAATGACATTGTTAGATTCATGTTGAAACTGTCATGAGGAGACTTGTTATTGACTTTATTGATTGAAAAATTCCAATTTATTCAGTTTTCTTGTGAATGATGTGCTCACACAATTTGGGCTCTATCGCTCAGTTCCGGGAGTTCTTGTTAAAAGCTGGTATTAATACGGTTAACTTATGGCAGAGATATGGTACCCATGTTAAAACCTGTTCTGGCCCAGTTTGGTGCCAGTTACGGCTTATTAACTGGCTGTGTCTCAACCCAATAGTGGCCCATATGTGGGCCACTATTGGCCCCCATAGTAAAACAGATTGTGGGCCACCCAATCTTAGTTGTATGGTGGTCGAGGGAAAAGGATTTGTGTGAACCGGAGCTGGGCCAACCCAAAATTGCTTTGTGGGCAGCTTTTTTTTTTCTCTTGAAAAACCTGTTCCACTCGCTTTCCTGGAAATATATTTCAGAGCTTTTACTCACGATCCCAGTTCAAAGGTAGAAGAGAAGCCTACGAACATCCAAATTTTTTGCGGTAAGTTAGTGAATACTGACCTATTTATATATCATGTTACCATTGATACCATCTAGAGCTTTAACATAGTATTTAGACATAACAATAGTTTTGTACTCGCAAAAGTTATTATTTAAAGAGTAAATATTTTGTGATTTTTACGGTCCTACTTTCGTTTATGGAGTGTCCAAAAACAAGTTTACGTACATAGACGGTGGAGGCTGAATTTTTTGGGGAATCCTGTGGGATGGGAAACAAAATCGATATTCATTGCGGGATTGGGATGGGAGAGGAAAGAATTTTGCAATAATGGGAATATATTTTACGCAGCTGAAAACGGATGTCGTGTTTGACAGCGTTTAATCCAAGGATACAATGCTTACAATGCTAAGACATTCGGCTGTAAAAGTACAATGCGTCGATTGGTTGATGTGGTATTTGTCCCATCTCTGCTGCATTATGATTATATATGTAAAAAGTGCTATGATGAGCTGAGCGCTCTCTTCCAAGTTGAACTTTTCAACTCTGCGCTTGATTGAAGGTCGACATTGACAGGGCTCGTTAGTCAATTCGGCCACAATGGTCGCATATGCTACCGAAATTTTGTCTGTGCATCATAAAAACATATTTGGGCTGTGAGTGTGTGGGTGTACAGTGAAAGGCCGGGATTTGACACACAGAATGCGTTTATTCCGAAGGGCTACTTAACAATTGTTTTTCTATGCAAACTAGACGGACGTGTTGGGCCAGTCATGCGCATGTTGCATATTTTGCAGCGTCTCTCTGACACGGTTTGCGTCGCGGTGGAAACACGCACCAAATGGCTGAACATCAGCTGACTGTAACACAAGTATAACAAATTTAAGGTGGCTTTCAGTTCAATAAAACTATATTTTGGATGTCTAGCCTAATTTACTACGGTGGGTACTAGGAATGTTGTGATCTGTACTGTTTTGTTTACTGTAACTAATTATTAACCCAGAGTTATTCTTCTGGGCATGGGACGGGACAGGATTCCTCCCCATTACACGGAGTGACGCAAATCGAACCCGGAAATAAAATTAGAAGACAGACGACTCGTTGGGGTGATTCAGAGTCGAGTTCTTTTTTCACGAGCACATAAGGCTGTTATGCATTCACTTTCGGCTTTACAACTTTGCAGACACACAGTTACATCACACACTGCATCAAATGTAATTTTAAGGACATTGTAATAGTTACAATTGATAAAATTACTTCATTGATAAAAACTCTCCTGACTGTAGATTTCTGGTAGTAGCCCACAGTTACCCACCTTGATGAGTATGTCTAATTTTGTTTATTTAAAGTTGACCTCTGCAGGATTGTGGCTCCCCAGGTTGGGTGTTATCCACCAATCTCATTTTTTAAAAGTTAAATTCAAAGTAATTATAGGTGATTAACAGAAATCAGGTATATTTTTTTAATCAAAAGATACAAAGCAACCCTGTCATCTCTAGAAATGTCAGGATCTCCTCACCGGCAGACCCTTCCGGGTGTCATGGAGGAGCTCGCTGTCCTCTACTCACCAAACGATCACTGGGGTCCCTCAGGGATCGGTGCTTGGACCGCTGCTTTCTTACATCTACATGACATCCTTGGGACCCATCACAAGGCACATGGCTTCTCGCATCATTGTTATGCTAACGACACCCAGATCTACATCTCGTTTCACCCAGATGATATCACTGTAGCAGATTGCATTACAGCCTGCCTAGAAGACATCTCAGCTTGGATGATTGAGCATCACAACCAGCTGAACCCTGCCAAGACAGAACTACTCTTGTTTCTGGCACGCCCCACTGTGCAACACAATCTCACTATTCAACTTTGTAATACCACAATTACTAATAAAAATATTATAATAATATGATTATAATATAATAACTAATAACATAACAGCCAGGAACCTTGGAGTCATATTTGATGAACAGCTGACCTTCAATGATCACATCACAAAGACAACGCGGTCATACCGATATGCCTTATTCAACATAAGAAAGATTAGACCATTTTTCACTCAGCATGCGGTTCAACTCCATGTCCACGCCCGGGTGATCTCAAGGTTTGACTACTGCAATGCTCTCCTTGCTGGTATTCCGTTAAAGGCTATAAAACCACTCCAGCTGGTTCAGAACACAGCAGCAAGTCTCGTTTTTCAACAGCCCAAAAGGGCTCATGTTACACCCCTTTTCATCTCTCTCCACTGGCTACCGGTGGAAGCCTGTACCAAATTCAAATCACTAGTGCTTACCTACAGGACTATAACTGGATCTGCACTGGCATACTTTGACATCCTCCTATACCCCATCAAGATCCCTGCTTTCAGCAAAACAGCGGCTTCTTGTATAGCTTTCCCATAAGGGCAGTAAATCGCTTCCCGCTCATTCTCATTCACAACTCCTTCTTGGTGGAAAATTCTTCCTTACTCGGTCCGGTCAAGCACTCCTCTCATAATATTAAAAAAACTACTTAAAACCCACCTATTCTTTGAATACTTGACAGAAAAATGAAAAAAAACACTAACCCTCACTTTCTCAACAGTTAGTGGTCTAGCTTTTTGCTGAAACCAGCAACTTTGTATTGGCACCTATTGTATTATTGCTTCTATTTGACATATCGCTTATTGGTATCTAAACTCTTTGTAAGTCGCTTTGGATAAAAGCGTCTGCTAAATGACTAAATGTAAATGAATCAGCTGTTTTCCTGTCTGTCCTGTAGGAGTGGATCAGTGAAGGATTATGGCGTCTGTTTCAGAGCAGCTTCTGGCCGCTCTGGATGAATTAGATTCAGATAAACTGAAGAGGTTTAAATGGCACTTCAAGAGTTTCAAGAGAATTTCAGCTTCTGATATGGATAAGGCAGATGGACCTGATACGGTAGATCTTATGATTAAGCGTTTTGGACCAGAAGAAGCTGTGAAGATCACGGTGGAAATTCTCAGGAAGATGAACCAAAACCATGTGGCTGAGGAGTTATGGAAAAAACAAAAGAAAGGTAACATGTTAGATTAAAAATATCAAAAAATGTAAATGTCTAACGATTGTTAAGCAAACAAACCTAACAACAATATTCACAGTGACCAGTGATCAATTGCACAAATCATCTTTTTGACCTTGGCTCAACTGAATCGACAGCATTACTAGCTGCGTTTCCGTTCAAAATGCAAATTGAAACAGCACATTGAAAAACGCCAAATGGACACATGTCAATTTTGTAAAAACTCCCATAAATCACCTGTATGAAGTGTTTTTTCAGGCAATAATATAAAGGCACATTTCGCATAACTGCAATGGAAACATTTTTGTGTACTTTCAGGTCACATAGTGTACAGAGAAGTCACATGACCAGTCGCTGTAAGTTTCAGCAAAACATTTAGAAAGATAGGATGTAAGGACTAACATGATTTCTCGTTCGCGTATTGATGTATCAGCGATACCATCAACGGTGGAGTTGAAGAGAACATATCCCATCGTTCCACGCTTCTACACAGTGTCGTCAAGCTACGTGATTGTTGTTGTTTTGATCGTGGGCCCTCTAGCGGTGGTTTCTACAAACTGTACCTTTAACACACCATGACAAACTATGAGAATATAAACGACTCTTTCAAAAACAAGCAAAGTAAGGTTTTACCTAAGCAACCTCAAAAGGTATAGTTCGGGGAACCCGCCTAGAAAAGGTATAACTTGAGTTAAGGTGTACCTCTACATGCTTCAAAGCGCGCTAAGAGACAACGTTATCAGGAAACACAGCCCAGATCAATATTTAAGAAGCGATTCAATGTAACATAGTTCTACCATTTCATTCTTGTATTCAGCTTATTTTAGATTGATGTATCTCTACACTGTCAGGAACTGTCAAGGGATTCTAGGCACCCAGAGAGAGCCTTAATTTTTGAATATTTTTTCTATAAATGTTTTTTAAATAACAGAATTTAAATATGATATTTCAAACAAAAGTCATGATTTCTAATAATATTAATTCATTATTTGATAATCATCATCTAAATAAAATAATCTGCCTATTCAGTGAATAGTTATAATGAACAATGGACATTTTCTCAATAGTTGAATATTTCCGTCTAGCACTTGCTGCTCTGTGATTGGTGGTCCAATAATTTAATTACACAGGGCCAAGCAACAGTAAACCAATGGAGTATTTTCAAATTCTAGAAAAATGCCATATAAATCTCTAAATGGGTAAATCTCTAAAATCTCTAAAACCTTGTTTTCACTTAGGACAAGTTCCACCTTCAGTGGGGATCTCTATCGAAAAAAATATATGCTCATTAACTAATTAGCTATCCTTCTTATAATCAATATTTCTTCCATAATGCAAATCAATTCTACTGCTAATATATTTCACAAGTTTACGAATTTTTGCCCGAACCCCCCAAAAGCAAAGAACAGCCGCTCCACGAATCTAATAAAGGTAGGAAATAAATGAGGTGATTGAGAAAAGAGAAAAACCGGGAAATGGCAGGACAGACGATACATGGAATGCTTTTTACATAAGATTGGAGGGGTCTGAGAGAAACTGCTTGTAGTATGTCGAGCGATGGATAGAGAAGGTGTTTTATCTAGTGGGTTATAGAAATATTATTTATGAATAGTAAGATAATGGAGTTGGGAATTGGTTCGCCTCTAGAGCCACAGCCTTAATTTCTAAAATGGAAAATAAGAGAGTAAATTTTTTATAATTTGTAATTATGAGAAATTGGTCGCATGCTGAAATCCAGATGAGATGCATTGAAAGTGGAATCAGAGCAGGGGACTGAGAACTGGACTTCTGCGTAATAGTCACAATGCACTAAAATATTGACCATACGAGTGGGTAAAGACTGGGAGCCCATGGGGAAGTAATGAAGCAACAGTACAACATCCTTGAAAAAATTCCCCGAAACCGACTGAGAGTGCTTCATAGTTGGATGTTGAATGGGAAGATATGAGATTGTTATAGAAAAATGAAAGCGTTCCACTGTTTTAGGAATGTAATTCATAATGTCAGTTGGTTGTAGCACTGAGTTCTGATCTGTGTCTCTTTCATACAGCTCAGGCTAAGGACAGTACTGAGGCTCCTGTGCTTGCTGGACCCGAATCAAAACCGATGGAGGGTAAATATTGATATTTATTTTGTACTGGGTTTGTTGTTATTTTAGTAATATGCCCTGCTTGTGCAGAGTCGTGATAGAGAATGTATAAATGCAAGCAACTAGGTTGATGTGATACAAGGATTTTTTATGACAAACAGAACAAATTGTTGCCAATTGTTGGCATTTTCACTCTCAAATCAATTAATATCATTGGTCAGCTCATGTATAGATAGCCCAAGTCACATGTGGCAATACACCAATTACATAAAACTTCATGGTTGTTGTGTCATGACTTGCCTTCAAATATTGTTTTTGTGTGTGTTTATCAATAGACAAGAAAACCCTGCAAGATTGGGATGACATGAGGGTGAGTAAATGATGAAACAATTTCAAACTTTTGAACGAACAACCTTCAAAAGTTGCCACTTATTAAATTAAGCGGACACTTTGTTCATTCAAAATTTAATTTCGGGAAAATAATTTGTGCTTTGAAACTATAACTTTGTTATATTAGTTTGACAAAAAGACTCAAATTCAGCATCACTTCATTTTTTCCACTTTTAATGTTAAAAAAGTGAATAAGCGAAATACCTGGGTTGACTGGTTTGTCTTCTAGCTCGATTTAAAGATAACGCAGAGGATGTTCCGCCTGAAAATCCAGCAAAGAGAGAAAGATCTTGAGCAGTTGAGAGAAGCTGTGGTGACTTATAAGGTGAGTGTAATACGATTCAAGTATGGAAGGAAGGAGGCGAGAACCGGAAGACAATAAAAAATATTTAATAAATAATATAACAGCCGACGGCCCCTCACGGACGACCGCCGGCTAACAAACAAACAAACCAAAACATAATATAACAGCCAGCGGCCCCTCACGGACGACCGCCGGCGAACAACAACATTAAAACAATACAAACACAAGCTCGGGCCCGGTCCTCTCTCTTCGACGGTCCGGTCGCTTGTTCCTTTTATATGCTCCCAATCTCCTACGTGATGCGAGGCCGGTGCGCGCACCACTGGCGCTAATTAGCAATTACTTACCAGCCTCGAACCACGGTCTCGCCTCGCATACTCCACTACAGTGAGTTTTTAAGGAGTCAAGCCATCTTTATTCATACAGCGCTTTATACAATATAGATTTTGAGTCTCAGTCAAAGCTCTCATTACATAATTCCTCAAAAGTTCTTTCAGTCCCACTGAAGTTGTGTGATTATGATGTGTTTCTAACAGTGCTCTGCGCAGACAGCTATAGAGGACAGTGAGAAAATGTTTACTGACCTCATCCGCACCATTGAGAGATGCAGCTCTGAAGTGACACAGAGGTTCAGAGATCAGGAAAAGACTGCAGTGAGTCGAGCTGAAGAAGGACTGGAGCAACTGGAGCAAGAGATCAACGATCTGAGGAAGAGAGACTCTGAGCTGGAGCAGCTTTCACAAACACAGGATCACATCCAGTTCCTGCAGGTAACAAAGGTCTAGTAGACTTAAGCAAGCTCCTGCTATAACAGGAGAAAATCTTCCTCAATCTGCACATTTGTAGGCTGGCTCCCTTGTATGAAACACCCATTTCCGAGCTTGGAGCCTCAATTCATGAGCTAAACTAACCTGAATCAGGTTTAATTATGGATACATACAAAATGGCAGAATTTTGTAGGCGTAATGGACGTGAAGGGCTGAAATGCAATTTGGAGCTAACCTGTTCAGGGCCTAATATTTTTTTATGTATATGATGTTTAATAGGGAGTCAGTGCTGTGTTGAAACCTACATTTTGGACCTCACATTTACATAATCCGAGTGTCTATTTACACTGAGTACAAATATCCTGAGACTTTTAGCATTAGCCCCACCCACCAGTGGCATGTGGCGTAAAGTCTGTATAGCTTGGCATGGGAGACTGGGGTTCAAATCCAAGCCTCTTGTTGAAAATGCTCCTTTTACCTTTTTCTATCACATTACAGATCATTTGATTTTATACTTATTTTTTTCTCTAATTAATTTTAATTCATAAAGCTTAGGTTTAGGATAATGTTAGGGGTAGGTGTAAGGCTCTAATATCTCAATAATTTGCCATCATTTTAAGAATTTTATAAATATAATGATTTGCACTCAAAATTGAACATTATATTATTATAACATTATGTAATAAACATTATATTATTATTGCGTAATATTTAATGCACAACATTACTTTTGTGCAACATTATCTGCCACTATTTATAAGTACATAGCATCAAACTAGTGTTTCTACTTAATACAAAGAAAACACAGCTGTTTTTGGTTAGTTAAAGTAACATATCGCTTAGAAATGGTGCTATTTTCACTTTGTGTAAACAGAACCTACTGCTATTTAAACTTAATCTAAATATCATCTGTCGCTATTTTCACTTAGTGTGAATAGTATCTCTTGAAGGTCTTGCGAAATCTTTTGTATGCCCACCCTGATAGCACGCATACATCTGGCTTACGTCTATTTGACGTCTGCATTTACATCTCACAGACATCTACAATACATGCTCATCTGCAATACGTCTCGGAGATGTCTGCTGTCAGACGTCATATAGACATCTTGAAGACGTCTGTAAGATGTTTATGATTTAGAATGGATGTAAATCTGCTCTTTCTATGATGTTTAGTAGATGTTTTTACGCAGCAAATCTCAAGATCTTTAGCAGACGTATTACAGACATTCAGACGTCTCCGAGACGTATTCCAGATGAGCAAACTACGTATTGCAGATGTCTGTAAGATGTAAATGCAGACGTCAAATAGACGTAAGCCAGATGGATTGTGCTATCTGGGCAAGAATGTCCTGTTATATGGACATTTATGTTTTTACTATGTTTCATTTTGGGGTTTTGATGGGATTTTTGATTTCTGTTTTTTTGCAGAGTTTCCAGTCTCTCTCAGCACCTCCCGAACCAACAGAAGTGCCCAACATTCCCTTCAGTTCTTTCTTCTCTTTTGATGGCCTAAAAGAAACTATCCATCAGCTGACAGACAAACTGGAGGATCTCTGCAAAGAGGAGATCAAGAGCATCTCTAACACAGGTAAAGCACTGGAGGTGCATCTACTCTCGGAAACGAGTCCTCCATCATCTCATATAATGAAGAACATCTTATTAGAAATGTCTTAGATGCAAGATCATGAGAATCCCATTCTTCATGTCTGTCAATGTCCACAGTCACATTCAACAACATTGCTTCTAGGACCAGGAATGAGCTCCTACAATGTAAGTCACTTTAGCGCTGAATGTCACTGTTTCATGAGTCATTTATGTGTGTTGATGTTCTCATTTCTGATTCTAATGTGTTGTATCTATTTTGCCTCCTGTGTTTAATCAGATTACCATCAGCTCACTCTAGATCCAAATACAGCAAATAGTTCTCTCCAACTTTCTGAGAGGAACAGAGTGATAACTTACTGTCAAAGGGATGTGCCGTATCCGGATCATCCAGAGAGATTTTCCAATAGACCTCTGGTGTTATGTAGAGAGAGTGTGCCTGGACGCTGTTACTGGGAAGTTGAGTGGAGTGGGAGTTTGTATATAGCAGTGGCATATAAGAGTATCAGAAGGAATTCATGGGTGGGAGACTCCTGGTTTGGATATTGTAATAAATCCTGGAGTTTGTATTGTTGTCCCTCCAAACATTTCTTCATGCACAATCGCAAAACTACGGATATCTCTGTAGAGCCCATCAGCAGTAGAGTAGGAGTGTATGTGGATCACAGTGCAGGAACTCTGTCCTTCTACAGCGTTTCTGACACAATGAGCCTCATCCACACAGTCCAGACCAAATTCACCCAGCCACTCTATGCTGGGTTTGCCGTTGAAAATGGATCAACACTGAAACTGTGTTAATGAATCAGAATAGATTGACTGTAGATTCTACCTATACTGCGTTGGGCTGCATGATAAATCTGTACAAGTGAGATTTTGTGAGTATTTACTCTTCATTTCCTTAATACTGTAGCCGAACGTCTGTCAGTGAAATAACATTCCTGAGTAAATGTGTGTAATAAATCAATCCTTATAGACAGTAAGATCAGTATCTGTGTGTGTAGGTGCACTGGTATTCATCACTGTGTGGGGACCTATAAAGTCCCCACAAAGATAGTAATACCAATAGATGTTGACCTTGTAGTGACATTTTTAAGTCCCCATGAGGGAAAATAGCCTATAAATCATACGTAATGGTATTTATTGAAAATAAAAAAAGGCAGAAAGGTTTGTGGGATTATAAGTTTTAGGGGTTGGGAAGGAATATATCATAAGCCTGATATAAATGGAAGTTAACTTCTATGGAATGTTCCCAAAATACATTTTGTTTCGTGCTGGGTGATGATCTGTTTCTGTGCTTTTCCCAATTTCTGGCTTCTGATGATGAAGTGGTGGTGTCATGATTCCGCTATCATATTATCTTTATTCTTATTCTTGCAGCGGAGTCATGACTAAGTCTAGGGTTTTGTGTGAGAAGGACATGGCATGGCTTAGATATTGGCTGTCATGCGCCTTCTCGTGTCTCGTCTATGGCCCCGCCCCTCTCGTCTCCTCGTTAGCTCCCCTTGAGTGTTTTATTACCCACACCTGCCTATTGTAATTATCCTTTGTGCGTCTCCCCATTTAATGCCCTTGTATTCTCTGTCTTGTGCTCGTTTGTTCTTGTAACTTTGCTCGTCTGAACTGCTGCACCCAGGATTTATCCATACGCTGTGTCCCAGCGTTTCTGCTCCAGCACTCTGTTCCTTAGAGTTTTTGTTACAGTTTGTTACCCTACGTGAGTTTTTCGTTCCTGTTTTGGCTGTCTTTGTTTATCCCCTGTATTTTACCCCATTGTGGGTTTTTGTTTTGTGTTTTATAAAAGTCTTTTGTTACCCCGTACCGCTGCCTGCATTTGGGTTCTTTATCACTTCCACTTCGTGACAGGTGGATTCTGATGCTCTACCTCATTTTCATTATATTCTTTTCACCAGTGATATGATAACCCTTTAATGAATGATTTAATAAAATGTATAACAGTGTGCCTTGTTCTTTTTATATAAACCAATTGTATCTTGAATCTTATGTTTCTGTGAGCAGCACTTATGTTTGTGATCTGCAAATGTAGACATGTGAGTAAAGTAAAATAAAAGACAACATAAGTCCTAATAATCAGTAATATTGTTCCAATTAGAAGTAACAAATGTCGTGTTTATAATGGGGTTTATTGTCTTTGTTGAGTCGTGACAAGACGTGGCGTAACACTGGTTGATCAGTAACGGCAAATCTTTATAACGTTGTATAAAAAGTTAAAACAGTAAGCCACAGTTTTAACATAATATATACACTCACCTAAAGGATTATTAGGAACACCTGTTCAATTTCTCATTAATGCAATTATGGTGGTGGTGTAATGGTGTGGGGGATGTTTTCTTGGCACACTTTAGGCCCCTTAGTGCCAATTGGGCATCGTTTAAATGCCACGGCCTACCTTAGCATTGTTTCTGACCATGTCCATCCCTTTATGACCACCATGTACCCGTCCTCTGATGGCTACTTCCAGCAGGATAATGCACCATGTCACAAAGCTCGAATCATTTCAAATTGGTTTCTTGAACATGACAATGAGTTCACTGTACTAAAATGGCCCCAACAGTCACCAGATCTCAACCCAATAGAGCATCTTTGGGATGTGGTGGAACGTGCGCTTCGTGCATCCCACAATTCTCCATCAACTGCAAGATGCTATCCTATCAATATGGGCCAACATTTCTAAAGAATGCTTTTAGCACCTTATTGAATCAATGCCACGTAGAATTAAGGCAGTTCTGAAGGCGAAAGGGGGTCAAACACAGTATTAGTATGGTGTTCCTAATAATCCTTTAGGTGAGTGTATATTTTAAATAACAATCCTTTATATCCTGCTCAAGTCGCAAAATTGATATATCGGCTTGATCATCTTCATTTTCCGGATCAGATTCGGGCTTTTATCACCTGACACTACAATTCCTTGGGAACCTGGGGCCTCATGTATCAACGCTGCGTACCCACAAAAACGTTGCGTACGGCAGCCTTCACGCTCACTGTCGGATGTGCTAACAGCGATATTAACGTGAGAATGTGCATTTACAGCTTTGTCCGTACGCAATGTTTTGGTATGAATTCGTGTTTACACAAGATAATATTCGTTTTAGCCGTGCCATTTCACACCTTTAAGTATCCTTTCTTCAAATTACGATAAGCCTTTGAGGATTGGCCGTTTTCACCTCTTTTAACATTTGGGGCCCTATTTTCACGATCTAAGTGCATGGTCTAAAGAACTATGTTTTAAATGATTTCAAGTGCATTCAGGGTGCGTCCGAATCCAGTTTTGCTAGTTTAACAACGGTGAAACAGTAAGCGTGCCCAGGCGCATGCTCTGTTAGTTCAAAAATTCCAAACGGGTTAGTTCAAAATTCAGCTGCCAGACAAAAGTACCAAAAAAAACATGAGTACATTACTCCATTTCTACTTCCCTCTGTGTAATAAATAAAGTGAAAGCTCGTTTTGGACCCGCCCAGAGGGACATTTTCTATTTACGAACTCTATAAATAACAAAAAAATGTTGCACCATTGACTTGGTTTGAAGTTGGTCTATGACGCAATCTATTTTCAGTTCATCAACATGCAGCAGCATTGAGAGAATAAATATTTCCATTCTTCCATACACAAAATGGACACAAAATCTTAACATATGGACAGCATACCTGTATAGAGTCATTTGTATTCGTGATAATGCTGACTGTTCTCTCGGAAAGGGAAGCAGTGAGGCTTTTACAGCAAACTGTTTTGATGCTGCAAAGCTTTTGACACAGTGCTCTACTACACAGTGCTATCTGGTGGTCAATAAATAATCCTACGCTAACTGTCATTCAGATGTTTTGTTTATTGTGATGGCCTTGTAAGGTTTATTTGTATGTTTATATGTATTAGCATGTATGTCATTAGCAAGATGGTGGTGCATGTGTTTTCAAACAGTTTCATTGTATTTTGCACAATACACTGGCAATGAAGACAATCTGTTCTTTAATTTCAGTCTTAATCAGTCTTGTGTCTTTTCACCTTCACAGTTCATTTCAATTTTCACTTTATTCACATCCATATCACAAAATGATAAGACACCACAACAGACAACACCAAACAATACCACACGTACAAATCCAACTGCATTTCCCATTTCCTACATCTACACAAAAACAATTGTGCTATATTGCCCTACAAGTGGTTCTTGGCTCATAATCATAGGGGAACCAGTTTAAGTGGTATATAGAACCATATTTTGGTGCTTCAGTGGTTCTTCAGCAGTTCTTTGGGATGACTGAGATGCTTTACAGAACCCCTGAAGAACCAGACAGGATTCTGTATAAGAAAACGGTGCTATTTATCACCCCGGTCACCCCAAAGAACCTCTTTTGAACCACTGAAGCACCAAGTTATGGTACTACATAGCACTAAAAGTGGTTCCCCTATGATTACAAGCAAGGAACTGCTTTTAGTGCTAAAAAGCACCATTCTTTAGTGTGTAGATCTACTTAGATCCCCAATTCTGATTTATCAGTTTAATTGACTTATAACAAAGGATTTGAGTACTCTATTCATTCCCTTATACAATATGGAAAGGTTAAGACATAATTTGGGAATGGGAATGTTTTTTTTCTCACATAGGTTACTAAACTTGGGTTAAGCATTTAGACCACAAACAAAGAAATCAATCTGACCAATAATCCTGAACTTATCCCATATTATATAACTTTTTATTACCATTTGAAAAAACAAGAACAAGATCTGTTTGTTTGCTCCAGAAGACCTCTGTAGAAACTACAGCAGTGGAAAAATATTTAGAGACCATTTAGACACCCTGTTTTCTGATTTTAAAATGTACCTGGTTTAGATAAAATGATAATTTATGTTTAATGCTGTGAACTTCTTAAATATCTCACACATTTCATATAAAAATATTGTCCCTATTTACAGAAAATGAAAACTAGAGAAATATATGAAAATAACAGAAAAGATGCTATACATTTTTTCAGACCTCAAATACTGCAAAGAAAATAAGTTTATATTCACATTTAAGCAATACAACAATTTTTATACATGTATTAAGGAAAAGTTTTTTTCATCGTGATAACCTCGATTTTTATCACAGTTTTCATGTGTCTCATGTGTCAGTCTTTCATATTGCTGTTGGATGACTTTATGTCACTGAGGTTTGATTTTGTTTAAATTCAACAAACACTGGACTGGAATGATCACAATACATCTTAAAATGATGATTAAATGAACATTTGGAATGATCCATTATTTTATTTAATTTTACAATCATCTGTATACAAAGAAAGGGTGAACACACACCTCTGAGGCGCTCCTGAATAACTGACAATGGGATTTGAGTATGTATTATTGACTATAACTATCTGATTATTAATTAATAGTACCATTGAATCAAGTAATTTTTGTCATTCGGCATTCAAGTTGTGTCGGATTAAATGCAGAGGTTTAAAACAATGTTTAACTACATAACAAATTGTGTGAGCACCCATTTTCCAGTTTTATTATATTTTGATATGGGATGTGATTTGAGCATAGAGTGATCCGGGGTACACCATTCTTATAAACCAGATTAAGTTAGAAACAACAGTTAGAATAAAGACAATCTTCTGAGCAATGACAATAATATTACAAAAATAAAAAAATAATTAGAAAAAAGCATTTAATTGTATTTATTGATTGAAAACGTTTTTGCAAAGCAGCATTGAAGCTCAATGATTTCTACTGTATGAACACAAAACCACAGAGACATTTCTCGAAATATCTTTTTTTATGTTCCACTGAAGAAAGAATAAAATACACAACAGGTTTGTAATGACACAAGGGTGAGTACATGATGACAGAATGTTTATTGTTGGCTGAACTGTCCCTTTAAGAGATGATGTGCTCAAGGATGTGCTCATTCTGACAACAGCCACCTTAGTTTACTCCCATCTCCTCACCCCCCCCCTCTCTCTCTCTCTCTCTCTCTCATCTCTCTCCATATACAGACTGCAGTAGAGTCAGAGAGATGCAGCCTGGGAGGGGCCGGCTGATACAAAGAATGGGAGGGTGAAAGAGAGAAACAGCACTGCACTAAAGGAGAGGGAGGGTGAGTGAGGGATGCAGATCGTGAAGGGTACTTTAAGAGAGGAAGCGATCCAGTGGATGAGGAGAGGGGGTCTCCAGTTTGTATGGGCCCTGCAGTGCCTTAATGGAGCATGGGTCAGGTTTTAGGGTTCTCCCATTGCAGTAAGTGCTTTCTTTATGTTCCTCCTCATGTGAATCAATCTCACCATCATCTGCGTTGTTCTTTGTCTCTGTATGTCTTTCTCTGTATTGCTGACGCATTCATATCATATTGCTTTCTTCCTAATGCACAGCATCCGTTCAGCCGTCTGTTTTGCTGTATTCTGCTGACGTTGCGGTGTGAGCTGTGTACCTCTGCATGCAAAGTAGCGATGTGACCTGTGATGTGTTTACAAATGTGTTTAGTGTTAACTGTACAATCGGTTGGAATTGGTTGGAGTATTGGTAGCAAAAATGATCTTGTATTTATTGTGTGAAAGTAGCAATAGATAAAATACTGTTTGTTTTAATATACTGTAAATACACTCATAGCTGTGACATTGTACTTCTTGATTTCATGTTGTTTATCAAATCTTATTTTTAGGGATAATAGTTCAACTTAATAATAATTCCTGAATATGTCTTTGAATCTAATACTCTTTAGGTAACAGTTCATGACAAGGTTTGTAAATATTTCTTAAAATGAATGAATGCATTAGCTAATATGAACTAACAACGAACAATTTGTTAATCAAAGCAATCAAAAAAATTATGTATAAGTAAATTACGAAAATAGGTACAAAAATACAGTATAAAGTTAAATTTTACCTAAGCTGTTGTACAGATAAATTGTCCATGCAATATCACAATTTTAATGTATTAAGTCAACAGAATGAACATGTGTAGACTATGCAAAGCCGATAAAATAAAGAATTATTCATGTATTGCGTATTTCAATGAATTCTCATGGGACTAAGCACATGTTAATAAACTGTAGGCTGAGCTTAAAATGTAATATTGATATTTAAAGCGGGCCTTTGTTCCACCAGGACATCTAAAACATGAAAAATGCGAAAGACTTAAACTACTGAACAACGATTCGTTGTTGTATGTTTTTTTCCATTACATTTAGCATTATGTTTGAAACATTGGATGGAGTTCCTGAGCTCCGATAAAGATTCAAAGGCTTTTATTGCAGGTTTCTTTTATGGATGTCTATAATATTCAAATGGACATGAGCTGGCAACATCCGGTCCACTTTGCAGTTTGTCCTGACCAGGAACATCTTACTTAGAAATGCTCTGTCTGACCTTCATGAACAATAAGAGTTTGTTTCTTTGCGTTAACCCTGTACAAATGTGGGATTCTTGTCAAGTGCCACCCAATCAGAAGTTTCCTAGTGTGCCCGCCAGTCAGATTGAATCTTATAGTTTGTGACAGTCAGTATGCCTACTGTAGGGCAACTGAGTCGAGATAGTACTAAGTGCAATAGGCTGATTGTGGGTTTTCCATTAAATTTTCTGCTTGTTGAGCGTTGCCTTAATAATGCTGACATTATGACCACGTGACCATAGTTTTTTAGATCAGGTAATAAAGCCTGTTGGCACAATGACTTTTGTTCTCTCGTTTCAGAGGAATTTGGAACTGTGAACTCAACGCCTGACTCTACCCCTTCCTGCTCAGATGGTAAAGTCATTTAATTTTCATAGACAGTATAAATGTATCAGTCACAGCTAAAGGCCATTGGGAGTCACAGCATATGTACATGACCTTTATAAGTGGCATGTGTTCACATTATAACATGGCCTTTTATGTCTTTGCTATCATAAAATGTTTAAATGTTATCATAAATGGTGTCCCTATAGGCACAATAGCTCTCATTTAGATTAAATTAATTATAATACCAAACAAGTAAAACAGGCCATTAAAAACTAGAAAGCAAATAAATGACAGGAAACTGGAAGCTTGGTCAAAAATTTAGAGTATCCATTTTATGTGAATTATTCTTAAAGGAGCCAGTCTTTGCTGTTTTTTGAGGCTTTGATTAGGTTTTTTGGGTGTTTGACAATTGATGTTCATGTTTCTAATTTCCAAATAGCGCTTTATATTTCGCTAATTTCAAGTCTATTGTTCACCGCTTTCCCTCTTCTAACAAAACAACTGGATTTTTTCCGGTCTATATAAAATCCCTCCTTCGGAAAAGCTCTGATTGGTAAAGCTGACCCAGTTTGTCAAGATTGGTTCCCCTCTTAGTGTGTGTGTGTTTGTGTGCGTCCATCGAGCTTCTGCTCCTCTGGCTGTAGTGATTGGTCGGTCCCCCTTTCAGTGCACGTTTTGGTCTATTCATAAACTTTGGTTTTTAGCAATAAACAGTAACAATGGCCTCAACTTTACTTTATCAGTTAAAAACATGAGGATCCATCGAAGTGTAACGGAGGTTTGCTAGTGAATGTGCAAATGTCAATCTTTGTCAGAGATCACATTTTTTACCCTACTATGGCGAGGAAAGTGACACCTGACCCAATTGTGTCAGACTGGTTATATTCATTAACACTAATAACAGAAGCGTTAGTTTTGCCTTTTTATATTGGACCCGAGTTGGATAATAAAAACAAGGAGACATTTGCAAGCAGGACTTCAAAGGATGTTTCATAGAAGTGTTTAAGAGGTATGCACACACACACACACACACTATCAGTGTATTACACAGAGCAGCATTCACGGCCGATGTTAAAGTCATGGAAGCTGTTATTTGACTGTTGGTTATCTTATGTGTGTAGCTGAATTCTTATGACCAGCTTTAGGACTGTGATGAAAGTGACCGCAGTTTAGCGCATAGCTCATTAAATGTGTACAATCTCTGATAACTAAACACTACTCCAGTGGCTCTTTCTCTTTTCTAAGGAAGACCTCTCCCGTTTTTTTGGCGTATTCCTGTGGGCGGAGGTTATTGAATGCTCTTGGAATAGTGACATCATGTACCTAGGAGGTAGAGGGCTTTAGTTCGATTCCAGCTGTTCTCTATAGCGAATTTTGTTAAAGACAATATCTCGCTTGGCACTTAACTTTGAGGTATTATTTATGCTCTAACACAGCCATTCTAAATAGCCGGCGTGGGTAAGAAAATTCTATGGGTAGTATAAATTGACAGCACACCGGATAGCCAAATAAACCATTTTAAAATTGGACTATTTTGATTGTTTGAATTGAACCGAGCGTCTACACAACTGAGAATCACATCACACGCGCTCTCAGGAACATTTATGTAATTTATATTTTGCCGCTATATTTTCTAATATCTTTATCTAGCGCCAAACGCACTTCATTTTAACCCGCGCGCTGCTTCTCTCCTACTAAAGACACGCATCATGAAAAGTAGCAGATATGCTTTAACAACAGTAGTGCAGCATTGCAGTAAATGGACACAAAATGCAGCAATTTTAAAGAATTTGTGTCCGTAAGTCTGTTTACTGTTTGCTGTATGTCTCCTATCTTTTGACCAGATTTGTGATATTTTATGATCCATAACGTTGTTATCTTCATTTAGCATTAGCATTATTGATCAGCATGTAAACATGTGTGACTCTGTGAAAGCCCAGGGTAAGACTCATAACCTAATTAATTATTAGATAACAAGCATCAAAGATGAATTTCAAGCATTGATTTTAAGATTTCAATCTTAAAATGGCATTATTCAGTCAATATTGATGATTTTGAATATTCTTTCTGTCGATAATATGATTTTGTGTAGAAAACAGTAAAAGACTTTTGTAATGAACAACGTTGTAATTGAGAAATGATTTAAAGATAGAAGTGGGCTTGTTCTGGTATCAATGGCATGGAAAGGCTAATTTAGTAAGTGACTTTTTTATTTACCAGTATCAATTATCAGACTTGATAAGTAGATGTCAAAATATAAAACATACCTCAAAATATAGAACATATATCCATGTGGGCTTAATTGATAAAATGTTTATTATTTGTTATATTCAAAAACATGTTGTCTGGACCCTAGTTTGGAAGAAAACATAAACTTAAATGTGGCCTTTAATGCTGCTGAGTCACTCCTCAGATCTTCACGCTCCTCACAAAGTCTTTCTCATGTTTGCTTAGGTGGAAACGAGGAGTCTGACTTCCCAGAATTGCAGACAGCCAGGGAATGGTCTGAGGATGAGGAAGGTCCAGATATCGATATCGATGACGATGATGATGCCTGTCACAGCAGCTCTTCCATGTGGGGCACTCCCCGTCAGAACTCTTTCGAGCCTACCTTCTCCTACATTGCCTTCTCTGACAGTGACTCCTCACCGCGGAGAGACTCAGGGCGGCGCAGGGCCGGAGGGAGGGGCAGCCTTGGTTCGTTGAACCGCACGGACACCACAGAGAGCCAGTTACCTCTGGACTCCCCCGCTGTGGAGTGGGACCCTCATACCTACCTCCCTGTGGAAGGGGAGGGAGATGCAGAGAACTTGGAGAGGACTTTAAAAACCTCTGCACACGTCTGGGTGGAGGAGTTTGAGGAAAAAGACTCGACAATGTGCCAAGGATCGGAGGAGATCTCAGGCATTCAGACACATAGTTTAAAGTACACTCATCAGGATGAGTCATTAACAGGTGCTTATGAAATTACTTTTACTTAGAGTTGTGTTAGCATGTTAAGATAAGTGGAGAAACAAGAAAGTATCAACCTATATTTCATATAGGTGAAATGTCTTCGTATTAATATAGTACATTGTGCTCTATCTTTAGAGATTTCTTTACTTACAAAATGTGTTTCTAGTGGTAAGAGCATACATCGTGTCCTAACCATACGTGACGTTATAGCAATTTGTCTGTCAACTTTGAATGCCAAAAATCTTTCATTTTTTTGAACTTTTATCGAATGAGATCGCTGTGTGGGTAGAGTTTTCAGACTGTCACGTATTGTGGTTAGTTAGAACAAATCTCTGGTTAACATGGAAAAGATCAATTTTATAGCGTTTATTATGTTACTTAAGTTGTCCCATAGTGTTTGCTAAACTTTTTTTAAATAAATAGTACAGTACTGATTGTTTTTACTTCTATTTTGCAAACAATTCTTAAAGAAGAGCATAGACAATTTCATCGCCTGGCTCAAATTGACTTCCAGTCTTTGTTTGGTTTTAACAATTTTGTTTTATATATTATTAATTGTATTAAAGTAAATTAAAACTACTCTGTAGGTTTTTACGGAGGTCTACTGGAAGTAAAATTTAGGGCGCATAACGATTGTTCCCTTTCTGTCGGTCTCTCTTGAGAAACTTTTCAGGGCCTGGCACCCACTTACTCACAGAGTTTTTCTGTTCTCTCCGGCTGTACTTGAAGCCGATCGCACACTCCACTGGACTGTGCCCGGCAACCTGACCTCACGCCCTGGCAAGGTGTAGGGTCGTACACACACGACAGTTACCACCACTTTCAAACCGACAGTGCGTGCAGCTGTCCCGCCAGGAAGGCAAAAAGGCGGAGCCAACCTTCCCTCCAGGGACCCACTGCGACATATGGATATCTCTGCCAGCGGACGAACCCCCGTGGGAATGATGAAGCAGACCGTCCCCTTGGTCACCCTGTCACAGTCCCTGGGAGCTCGAGAGCTGCGGTCCGTCTTGGTTACTCGATCGAGTTCGCCAGAGACTCTCCCAAGTTTTCTGTCAGAGGCAGGGACGCCTCCGTACTTCGGGTGTAGAGGTCACCACCCTTCTGGTGAAACAGGTATCGAGTTCGTCCCTCAAAACCAAGTTGTTCAGTGGGTTAGAACCCGCACTTTATCGTTCCCAAGAAAGACACGTGGAACACTTCAGGCAGCCAACGGTCCCCCTGAAAGAATTCGGAGGCTCCTGGGACACATGGCGTCCTCGGCATGGGTAATACCCCTCGGGTTGATGCACATGAGACCGCTTCAACACTGGCTACAGAGTCGAGTTCCGAAGACAGCGTGGCACACCGGCAGCAGGCGCATGGCGATGACGCCCTTCTGCCGACGCACTCTAATCCCTTGGTCTTCCATGACCTTTCTCGGAGCGGTGGTTCCCCTCGGGCTGGTTACCGGGCACGCAGTAGTGGGGCGCTGGACGGGCCCTGATCTGCGCTGGCATATCAATTGCCTAGAGTTGTGGGCTGTGCTGCTTACCTCGAGAAGGCTACGGCCTTTAGTGCAGGGCAAGCACGTGCTGGTCCGCCTGGACAGCACGACACCCGTAGCGTACATCAATCGCCAGGGTGCCGTACGCTCACGGCAGCTAACACGACTTGCCCGACGCAGCCTCCTGTGGAGTCAGCAGGTGATCCGCTCCCTGCGGGCCACACACATCCCAGGCTAACTGAAGATGACAGCCGACGCGGTCTCTCGTCAGTATATGCTTTGCGGAGAGTGGCGACTCCACCCCCACGCAGTCCAGCTCATTTGGGTGCTGTTCGGACAGGCACAGGTAGACCCGTTTGGCTCTTACAACACCACCCATTGCCCGCTTTGGTAGTCCCTGTCCGAGGCCCCTCCCGGCACGGATGCCCTTGCGCACAGCTGACCGCGGGACGGGCGTAAACACACCTTCCCCCCCAGAAACCTCCATGCACAGACACTGTGCAAGGTCAGGGAAGAGGAGCACCAAGTGTTATGGGTTACACCGCACTGGTCTAACCGCACTTGGCTTCAGAGTTGATGCTCTGGACAGCGACTCCCCCTGACCCATTCCCCTGACAGAGGACCTGCCCTCTCAGGGGGAGGACACATTCCTGCATCCCAGATCAGACCTCTGGAACCTCCATGTCTGGTCTCTAGACGGGACAAGAAGATCCCGAGATGGCCACTCCCCCTCTATGGCGGAGACCAACACCTAGCCTAGGGCCCACCTACTAGGTGGTTATATCCCTCTAGATGGCGCCTCTTCTCGTCCTGGTGTCTCTCTCAACGAGAAAGACCCACTGAGGTCCTCGATCAGGATTGTGTTGTCCTTCTTACGAGACTGGAGACTAACATCTCCCCTCCACACTGAATGTGTATGTAGTCTATATCGCCACTCATCATGACTCAGTTGATGGAAAGTTTCTAGGTCAGCATGACCTGGTCACCAGGTTCCTAAGGGGCGCCAGAGGGTGGAATCCGCCTCATCTCCGCTCCATACCCTCTTGGGACCCTAACATGGGTCCAAGAGCCCCTCGGAGGTTCCGATCTTCCTCACCTGACGAGTAAGACGGCCCTCCTGTTGGCGCTCGCTTCCTTCAAGAGGGTAGGGAACCTCCAAGCATTCTCTGTGTCCCCGGATTGCCTTAAATTCGGCCCTGGGAAACTCTCACATTATCTTGAGACCAAGGCCCGGATACGTGCCCAAAGTTCCCACTTCTCCCTTCTGGGACCAAGTGGTGAACTTGCAGGCGCTCCCCATCTGGGAGGAAGACCCAACCACATCCTTGTTGTGTCCTGGACCGCACGCAGAGCTTCAGTAGCTCTGACCAGTTCCTTGTCTGTGTTGGAGGACAGCAGAAGGGGAAGGCTGTCTCCAAGCAGAGGCTCCGCACTGGGTCGTGGATGCCATGAAGACGGCATTCCGATCTCAGAATCTCCCATGCCCACTGGCAGTGAGGGCTTACTCCACACGGGGTATTGCCACCTCCTGGGCACTGGCCAGAAGCGCCTCTCTAGCAGACATCTGTAGAGCTGCGGGTTGGGCTATGCCGTAAACCCGGTGTCAGCCCACGTGCTGCGTGGCGACATGTAGGACTGGCATCCGGGGGGGGGGGCGTATGCCTGCGAAAGCAACTTCCCACCCTCCAAGAGGCTGGGTCAGTGTGCTATCTACCTTTTATCTTACCCAAACACATGGTTAAAAAACGGGTACCTTACCAATCTTCCTTCTAACCCAAACACTGGTTAAGAACAGGCATTCCATCCATCACTAAGCAAGCACCCCCTTCCCCCTTAGGCCGGGACACCATGTGAGCTATCACAGATAGCTCTAACCCGACCTAGTGCTACCGGACGCTGTAACACCCCCCCCCCCGTGGGCTGTTACGTCTGATATATCCTCATGAGAATGGTTCCCACTCTTGGTAACCCAAGAGCTTCCCTAGGTGGTCCTCAACCTCGCGGTTAGCTACTCAGTCCGCACGTTCCATGCATTCTCCTCCAAGGACGAGACCATACATATATCCACCATATTCCTCCCCGCGGGTAGGAGGTGGCCTCTGCAGCGCACCCCTGATTAAGAGTTGCGCTTACCCGTTGAAAACCCGAGCCGGACGGCCTCTCGCCAGTAGAGAGCTAAGGCCCCGTCCGTGAATGGTTACCGGTCAGGGCTGTACCCATCTTTCTCCTAGAAAGCTCTGGAACCCCCCGACCACCACACTGGAAGGTTACAGTTTCGCGAAAGCTTCGAGCTGACACGCCCAGGCCTGTTACCGTCACTTTGCAAGAGATTGTGACGTGATACAGCGTTGTGGCGTTTTCCATAGGAAACCCCATCTGTCGTTCTCGACACAACGTCGAGAGACCGTCAGAAAGGGAACGTCTTGGTTACGTTTGTAACCTCAGTTCCCTGATGTAGGGATCGAGACGTTTTGTCCCTTATTCCACAAACACGTATACTGCTGCAGTCGTGAGAGGCTCTCAGGCTCTTCAGAACCATAAGTAAATGAATGCTGCACGCCGGCTTCTATTTATACCGGACATCCGGGGGCGGAGACCGGCATGCAAATTTCATCGCCAAATTTCATTGGCCTTTTCTATAGTAGTCAGAGTTGACACAACGTCTCGTTCCCTCCATCAGGGAACTGAGGTTACATACATAACCAAGACGTTTATATTATTGTTGCTCAAACCGTCTATACTTGAGAAGTTAAATGACTTGATATGATGTCTTGTTTTCTGACAAAAAATAATTTTTGAATTTACGTTTAAAATAATAAAGAAATATACTGTATGTCAATGCGATAAGAAAATTACACTCGAATTAAGTTTACTGAATAAAGTTGACTTGAGTTAAAGGTTTATTATTTTTTTCTAAACTATTTTTTAATTGAGAACAAACTTGCTTACTTATAACAACATTTTTCTGAAAAAAAACGTTATAAATTAGGTCATTGTGCTTCAAGACGAATTACTTACGAAAAACTGATGCTTTCATTCTAAACAACACATCAACTTTAAAGAAACTTTTTTCAATATCAGTTTATAACTCTGATCAATGAATAAGAACCTGTAGGCAACAATGCTCTCAACAATGAGAAAACATCTGATGACATTGGGATTTAATGTTAATTGTGTCGGCAGAATCGCAGCCTTATGGGTCGCACCCTTGTGTTCCCATGGAAACCTCAGCCCCCCTGCAGACGGTGGCTCTTGCCATTGGTCGAAACACTCAGGAACAACAGATCTGTGACCTGTGCTACTTACCAGAGGGACCAACAGTTTGCTTGGAGATAGCAGGTTAGACGTCTCATAGTGTGAATGAAATCATGATTCAAATCAATGATCCGATTCCTTTTCCTTTAACATTCGTCAAAGCTTTTGAAAAGCACTTCATCAATCAATCATAATTCAATCTGCAAAGCAGAACCTCAGGATCTGATGGTAAAACCGTCCCGCATGCTCACACAAATGCTTTGGTTTTATTGGAGAATACAGTGTCCATGGTAACACCCTCTGTGGCCTGTTAGCATAATGTGCCGATGCCATTGAGTGGATTTCTGGCCAGTTGATCTTCATTATTTCATCCAGACAAGTGAGAAATTGAGTCAAGCACTGTCCATGTGCTGCTGGTCAGGTCGATTATGGTTGGCCTGCAGATCCAACGTGGGAGTTTTCGTAACATTATCTTTATTTGTTCTGATTTATAGACAAAATGTCAAAAGAAAGCTAAAAGCTAAAATAAAGAAGTTAATCTTTGAACTAAAAGTCCTTTTTACAGAATGTTAAAATTCTGTTTTACAGAATCCAATCCCCTGGGCTTGAACCTACAACCTTGTGTTGTGAACGCAATGCTCTTTTCACTGAGCTACAGGAAATATAGAGTTGATGACAGTAGATGTTTGGATGTAGATTTGGGATGTGTATTGGAGTATATCTGTATCCACCCCTGTCAGTGTAACTCTGACTGTCTTTAACGGGGCGGGCACAATTGTGCAGTTTTATTTTTGGGTCGTTGGAGCAGAGGGCTGCTGACAGAGCACCACCAGCCAAAAACAGCGTGAGGGGCTTTTCAGAGAGGATCAGGGACATAGGAAAGAGAGCGATCGGTCCATGAAGACACCAAAATGACCAGTAAAGGTGAGGGGTGAGAGTAAACGTATAAAAGGGGCTTTTGGTAATGAGTTTAATTGAGATAGATGAGTTAAGTACATTTTTTCGGTGTTTGGAGTTTGAAGCTGAGGGCTGTGAAAACAACTGTTGTTGTGTGTTTGTGTACGAGATGGCGATTGAATGAATCCTTTGGTATTTCTTACAAATTCCCTATTGAGTTATTTCACACCATATAAACAATACAAGTATGCTGTTTTGTATGTCACCTAATCAAAGTTTTCATTTATTTCATGGCTCTCTGAAATACTTGATTCTGATTGGTCGGTCACATTCCGTGGGCATGTTTTCTATATTCTAAGCATGTTTTAGCATTGTTGACATGAATGAAAACATTTAAAAACTGTTTAAATGTACATTGCCTTGTTGTAGGTCACATTTTAAAACCGAAACAAATATCAGATACACCATTCGCTCTGTTTTGCATTATAGGAGGTCTACAAGGCAAAAACATTTTTTGTGGTCCGTCCGCTTCCCAGCATGTAATGGAGCATGAATAAATAATATGCTTTGTTTGCCAGTGATGTTGTCAGTGACTTAAGATATCACGCGTTTTGCTCTCTGTGACATGTACATTCCTCATAGAAAATATATGATGAAACATAATACATAATAGTATTGAGATTTTTAGATCTGTGTATTTAGACAAAACTTAATGAATCGTCTTTCACCTAATTCACATTCACACCCAAACCACACAAAAATGAACAATTTTTTTTATTATTTGCTCCTCAAATCTTTCCTACAGTACTCATAATCCTGCAGAAACAATAGATGAAATGTAAGCCTTCAAGCTGGTATTGAAGTCAGTGGGGTTCAGTTTTTAAATTTACAAGTGAACTGTTCCTTTAAATACAAGAATGAAAGTCAAAAATCTATGAAACTGTTTAATGTTTAAGCTGTTCCTTTTTCATTCAGCCATTATATATTTTATATGTAGTTTGAGTGAATCGAACATGTGCTCGGTTAAGTTAACAATATGAATTAAGTCTGTCATAACAAAAGATAGGTGTGTTCAAAACCAGGGTCTTCTTACATATTACTCACAGGTTATTTATAGTTCATCCACCTGCTGTTTGCTCAAGCCACTCAAATACACACGGCAAGCATAAGTGAGGTATTTCTGAATGGATTGGCATCATTATTAGCATGTAAGCTATTGTCTAGCTTATACCGGTCTTATCAGAGTTATACTATACTTATATAAAACAACGAAACCTAACACCTCTTGTGAGATATTTATATCATCTCTCAAAAAAATAAAATAAAATAAAATTCAAATATAATAAATCTGATTTTAAAGGTCGAGTGTGTCATTTTTTTGGAGGGTCTATTGACAGCAATGCAATATAATATACATAACTAAGTCTTCATAAAAACCTAACAAAATGAAGCATTATATTTGTATTATCTTAGAATGAGCTATTTCTATCTAAATACAACGCGGGTCCGCTTACATGGAATTCGCCATTTTGTTCCTACGGGAGCCCTAAACGGACAAACTGCTCCACAGTGCGCGTAAAAACGAACTTTTTCATAAATGTGATGTAATAGAGATGATCTGACCATATCAATGTTGCTCAAAAGTAAAGTTGACATTAAGTAAACATCTGTAAATTGCATTTACATTAATGCTGTAATGTTAAAAAGTACTTCTGATGTCCTATTGGTGAAAGTAAGGCCTCTGAAGCCCTGCCACCATTGATAGTCAATGGGATGCAGGTCGAGTGCTATCAGCAGGTGGTGTGAGACCACTTTAAATTCTTCCTTTCTTTTCCTTCCTCCACTGTCTAATAATAGCCCAGGTCAGCCCAGAAGACTCCTTGCAGTTTTTCTTCATGTCATCAGTAACATAAACTCCTTCCTACTCATGCAGCCTAGGCCTTTACTGATGTATTATACTCCCGTATGAAAGTACAGCCATTCAGGTTGATCGACACTGCAGTGTTATAGTGCTTTCGGAACCGTACTTTATTGACATACCCTAAATTTCTTACAGTATCGATTCATTCCAAAACACAAGCCCTCAAGTTATTCCAAACCCGTTGCGAAAATAGTTCGTTTCACACAATACCACTATCCACTAAACTAAATATGTATTTTAAATGTCCCTTCTTGTCTCCTCCCTTCAGTAATGGACCTGATCTACTGGAATAATATGGAGCGCACAGGCATGGTGTTCACAGGCCTGGTAGTGGGTCTTCTGTCTCTCTTCCAGCTGAGCATCATCACTGTGGTGTCCACTCTCTCCCTGGCCATCATGTGCTTCACCATCTCTGTGAGAATCTATTACAAACTGCTGCATGTGCTTCAGCTGGGTGACGGAGTTAACCCCTTCCAGTGAGTGTCGGCTGTATGTTCTTCTTGAAATCTGCCTTGAGCATCAGTCTATTCGTTTGTATAGAGGTTATTCTTTGTGAGATCTTTAGGATAAACATCAAACAATGTTTTAATTCAGCCTGAGACGGTATAATAATACAATATAGAAAAGTAACAACGTAACAGGGTTGATGGTAACAGAATGTATACAGATGATATCACAATGGTGTTGTTACAAGGGGAAAAAAATTATGCTAATGTTTAGAAATAGAAATTTGTAATTATGTGTGGTCTTCGTAACAGGGTTGAAATTTAACACGTTCCCTACTGACAAACATACTAAAATATAAGACCTGTGTCTGGTTGACGTGTTTATTTACTGATAGGATGCTGGTTTAATTGGGATATATCTCAAAGAATAATCAATAGATCTATCTCATAGAGTAATAGATTACATCAAAATACGACAGAAATGGTAACAGGGTTGATGTAAAACCTCAGGAACGATGCAAGTCTATTAAATAATATATTGCTTAACTTAAATTTAACAACCGTGATAGCTTATTGGGTTATTCGTTTATATGGCTAATAAAGACATAACGACATAATGACAAAGTTATAGGTCGAAGCATTAAGACACTATATCATAACTGCATGCACATACGATTGTCCCAGCTGTTACTGTACAATAAGTCATTTTGGTCAAATGTGCCTTCTTTATAGGCTATACACACAGTGTGTAACATTGTGTGTTTGTCTATGCATTAATGTATCGCAGGTCGTATCTAGAGTTGGACATCAGTTTAAGTGGGGAAGAGGCTCAGCACTACATGCAAAAGTCTATTGTGCTGGTCTGCTCTGCTGTGGACTCCCTGAGAAATCTAATCTTTGTGGGCAACCTGTTCAACTCACTCAAGGTGAGGCATGTGAAGAGAAAATATATAAACATACTTTAAGGATTTTCTAGATACACACCATTTATTCTTCTTTTTTTCTGTGGGAATTTTAGATTTCATGCAATGAAAGTAAATGGAGAATGGGTGATTCACTAACATTCTGCTGACAAATTGATTCTGCTCGGTTATCAATTCAAGACTTTTAATTTCATGGTTTCCCACTGATGGAACAGATAATCTCTCTTTCAGAACGTCCTGAAAGAAACGTTCATTTGCTTCATTCTAAGAATTGACTGTCAAGACATATTCTTTTCATTTCGTCTGTTTCTAGATTCTTCTTTCTCGTTCTTATATTCAGTTCTTGGATGTTACTTTAGTTTTAATCTTCCAGACATGTTGTCATTATTTGAGGTCCGTGTCTCAGCTGTGCACTTAAAATAAATCCTAGCAGTATGGCTTTCAGCTGTCACACTAATTACACTAACGACTCTATACAAGAAATGTGCCCTGTGTTTTCATGCATGGGTGGTCTATTTAAGACTAGACATACAGTGTCACGTGGACCTACAGGCACAAAATTATTTTTAATAATGTTTTGCATTTTAATCTGAAATGTGTTATCACATATTTAAATTCATGTTATAAACATCTGTTATATGCATTAATGTTTTATAACTTTTTATTATTATTTGCACATCAAGCTGTTATAAAAAATCTCTACTTTTAGAATAGCTCAGTTAAGCACAGCAACAGCGAGTTTTGGTCTTATATTAGTCCCCAAGAGTAGGAGTGGTCAAGGCTTAGAGATTCACACTATGACCTGTTTGGTATGTGACTTAAGACACATGTGCTCCTATGTAGTACGAGACGGGGATACAAGAGGGTCTTGTCCAACGTGTAGGGTTTCTTGTGCCTCCACAACTCCACACTGAGAGATGTAAGGGAAAACAGTATTAGTTCGGGTGTAAGGATCCTGATCACCACCAGAGGTCATCAGAGCTCTGTTAAAGGGACAGTTCAGTTCACCTCAAAATAAGAACATCTCACAATCTCATGATAGATTTTTATTATTGTTTACTGATTGACAAGATTTTTTTTAAAAATGCACCCAATTATACTCACTGTATGTGTCTATGTATTGGACACAACAAGCTCCAAAAACACAGATGTCCATCATTAAATTCCAACTCCAGTGGGTTAATAAACATATTGTGAATAAAACAACTGATGTATGTGTGTGAACATAATATTAGGATAGTTTTGCTTGAGTCCCATACAGACATGAAAAGACGGAGCAAAAATCTTATTTTATTCAAGTAATTCGTATTATTTAGTTGACCTGAAAAGCATATACCATAAGTAAACACATTTTAAAATATGTTAAAGAAACAAACAATTGTAAGAGCTTTTTTATTTTTTATACTCTTATTTTCTTGAATGGGAAACAAAACAAAATGATTTCTCCAGAACCTTTTCTAATGAAAAATGATTAAATAATTGACAAATGCTCACATTCTTTCTGTTCTGTCTGTAGTTCTGACAGAAGGCTGAAGGATGAGGGATCATGTTTGGCTTGTTTTTTTTCTTATCATACACATTTTGGGAAGTGAATAATTAAATGTTCATTTTTATTCTCAGTTCATGTTGTTGGCATACCTGGTGACGTTCCTGGGAGCCCTCTGTAACGGCCTTACCCTGCTCATCATGGGTAAGATTAATATCACAAATATTCACAAATAATGCCAAATTCACGAAAACCTAATAAAACACTTACTTACAATTTAGTTGTTTAAATGTTAAGTGTTGTCAATGTTGGATCTTCCTCTGCACCACTGCAACATCAAGAAAGATTGTAATACATAATTGTTATATAATATACAGTATGTAATATAATTAAAAAGAAAAGACAGAGATTTTGATTTGGGGCAAACTATTTCCGTAAAGATTAAACACTATGTTAAATATATATACTTTGATAAAAGCATCTGCCAAATGCATACATTTTTATGTTATGCAATGCATAACTTTCTTAACTAGTTTGTTCCCCTTGTAATCATTTGATGTATAGGTGTGATTGGCGTCTTCTCTGTACCTCTATTCTACACACGACATCAGGTAATGCTTTGAGTCCACAGTACAGTGACTCATGTGTGTCATATATTTTCTGGTATAATTTCTTCAGAAAAGTAATTGTTTGAACTGTAAAAACATATTTTTTAATATATTTTTTACAGATTTCCCACGTGTATATGTAAAATTAAAGAATTTTATAGAATGTTTTGTTTTCACTGATTCTTAAAAATACAGTTAAAAACTTAAAATTACTGAAAAAGGCAGCAAGCAAATCAAGGAAAACAAGTCATTTTATAGAGTGAAACGCTTTTCTGGCACCCCAATCAAAACCGAAAACCTTTTTTTAAAAGACTGCACTTTTACAATAAAAATTGGGAGAACATTTCATTTTACAGAATTGTTTTTTAGCTTGCCAGAAAATTTCTTTTTTTAAAGGATTTTTTACAGTGTGCATTTTCAATTGTGTCTTTTTTTGCAGGAGAAAGTAGAGAGCTCCTTTGCAGCGGTACAAGCCCGTATCGACAACATAAAGGACTTGTGAGTATAGTACCACCTCTGCTGCCAGCAAAGCACCACACATGATATTCTCACAAAAAAGTTATAGTAATTTAGAAAACATTTGCCGCTAATTTTTATGCAGAAAAGTTAATTTATTAATTTTATGTGTCTGGTGTACAGCTTTTGTCGTCTTGCTCAGGGTGGCGGCCCACCCTCTGACCCCACCCCTGGTGGAGCTAAACCCAAAGCCCATTGAGACGTCATACAAAGAAGGGAGGAGCCACATGCTGTCAATCAAAAATGTCTTAACTAGCAGTTTGTGCTCAGAGTCACGTCTAGACAGCAGTGGGGGCGGGGCTAATGAGACACGTGGCGTGGATATAAGGAGGACCATGCAAAGAACAATCTTGGAAACGTTTTGGTAATGTGAGAAGTTAAAGACAAGCTGTTATTATTTCCACTGTTCAATGGTAGTTTGGGCGAATGATGGTCACACGTCTGGTCTGATGCTGCTCTAGAGAAACACAGACCATTGAGTTACTTTAGCCGTCACTACAGAGTTATCTGAGCTGTAAAGATGATGACTTCAGTGAAGTAACAACAAAACCCAGACTGACTTAAGTTTGCCTGCCAAAAACATTATACTGGATAATTTCCAGTTTTTTTCCCACTTATAACAAATCTCAATGTGTTTGTTTGTTAAAGTACATAGAGCTATTAAAATGACCACGTTTTTTCTTTTTCCAAAGTTTGATGTTATTTCATCACTCTACGGTTACTTTGTCAACACACCAACTCACAGAAATCATTTTGCAGACTCTCAACCTTTCACCAACCTTTCATTTTTATATAGATGCACCAACTAATAGTTGATGTTTTTAGAAATAACAAAGTAAAATGTTTTATATCTGAGGCCGAAATGCAAAAATAAAGATAACTAAAGAAAAATATATGGTTTTCTATTCTATATATTGAATATTTTAAACATGTACTGTATGTTGCTTATGCATTAAACATCACTGTTATTCTTGCACGTACTGCATTTAGAAAAAGTACAAAAACACAACCTGCAGTATTAAAATTTAACGTGTGATTTATTTATTGACCAGTTTGTGCTAAATACGCCATACCAAGATTATGCACCTTGTTGAAGACAGGCGGTCAGATACTCTAAAAGCCATTTATGATGTTTGCATGGGAGATCAAGAAACACGTGAAGAAACACTGTTGACCGACAGATAGGTGCTCTGTCTTATCTAGATTCCAAAAAACATCATATAGAAAACTAGAAGAGTGAGTGGTTTGACTTTGGCCAGTAGACAGCAATAACCCAGAACATCATAGCAACCACGTAACAATGCCTTAGCAATTACCCAGAAAACACAAGCAAAGCTAGCCTTTTATGTCATCTTTTGCATAGTTCATAATTTTCTTATTTTAAAAAGAAAAAATATCAACTATAATTATTATTATTTTCAATCTGGATAAAGATCTAGGAAAGTAAATTTGTACAAATGATAATAATAGAAGTCATTTTAAAGTGGTAGTTCACCCCAAAATGTAATTTCTTTCCTCTCTTGGCATTTCAAACCTGTATGACTCTTTCTTCTGCAGAACACAAAAGAAGATATTTGAAGAAACATTTTGAAGATATTTTGATTGCCACCTGTTGACTTTCATTTTATGGACTGAAAACCACTGAGACGCTTGTCATAATATCTTCTTTTGTGATCCACAGAGAAAAGAGTTACAAATATGTGTTGAATTGCATTAAGGTGAATAAATGATGACAGATTTTTTATTTTTGGGTGAATTATCCTATTAATGAAGGGAGAGCACGGTATTCTCAACGCCATGGGTTCAGATTCCCAGTTATACAGCATCTCGTATACACAGGAAGTCATTTTAGATCAAATCATCGGCCATTCAAGCGATTAAAGAAATTACCCTTTTGAGAACAATAAAACTGCATAGTTTCCACCTCAATGAAGCAATGGACCCTTTTACAATGAATGTCAACAGACATTATACTTAATGTCCTCCCCTTTCATTTTAATAACATAAGGAAGGTTTGAGTCACAGGTGTGAGTGGGTATTAACTGTGCCGCTTTTAATGCTGACCGGGTTTTAATTTTGTCTGTTACCCAAAGTGATCAGTCATGATTCATTTTTCTTTCCCATAAAGGCATCGATTTTACAATAATAATATTATAAACAAAACCAATCAACACGACGTGTCTCCACTAGAGGATCAGCAAAGATGAAGAAACTGTCTGAAACTCAGATTCATGATCAAATCATGCACAAAGGTGTGATTTCCAAAGCTCAAAAACAAAAACTCAAGTGAAACCTCTCTATCATCCATTTTTTTTAAATAAAAAACGAAGCCCCTTGTATAGCTTTAAGAGTGCATAACTTCACAGGTATAATAACACTTGTTTTCTCCAGACATCATTTTGTCATGTTATATTTTGTTGTCCGGGTCACTATTTATAGTTCTTGGCAAATGCTGCCAAGTGCAACAATCAATCCTCATAAAATCCTTTAAAGCGTAATCACCTCATTGAAGCTATATTTAAAGGAAATGAGACTGACATAGATATGAAGTCATGGCAAAACAAACTTTGCATTTCCTGTTAAGTCACATTATGGCTCATTACCTTGAAGCAAATTGTGCTCTTCATATTTACAATAAACTTAAAAATAAAAAATAGATCTGAAATATTGCAATAAACTAGTTTATATACACAAAGAGGCGATACAACATATATCACAAGTAATCTTGTAATTAACACTATTTTATATCACAATGTATATAAATATTGATTTATTTAACAACAAGTATCACGCTCATTAGTAGCTTTGTTCAGTGTTTGACCACCAGGGGTCATTAGAGATCTGTTTAGTTAAATAATGCGACGTCACGTCTGCTAAAGAAATTCAGTCAAATAACGTATGACTTATAAAAACGTTGACTTAAGTAGGCCTAATATTGCCTATTGAGAGTGATATACTATAACATTCAGTCATACTTTCAAGTATTTTCTTTGCTGTCTATGAATTGTCATTATTGTCCCTTATAAATGTTAAACATTTACCTTAAAACATTGATACATTTTATGAAAATAATATGTATCTTGAATTTATATTCAACCTTTTTATTTTTTCAGCTACGTTCAAGCTGCTAAGATGATCCCTAAATGAAGGTGCAAATAAATATAAGCAACCATTATCAAGATTGATGTTTTTATCGTCAGACACATTGTTTCCAGTGGCACAGGGGTGAAGAACCCGATCCGCGCGTGATTTCAAAAGTCTTGAATGGGGGAGGAGTTATTCAAATGAAGACGGACTATATAGCTGCCTCTCTCAGCCATCTGACAGTGATACGTGCAGATCGTGTAAGGAAAGTCGTCTTCTGCGGATACCGTGTTCATACAGGACTCATATTTTTTGCTTTCGTGCTTTTTACGCAGTGCTCATAGATTCCTCACAGGTTTATAAAGCGCTTTTCATGTTTTTTTCTCGGGTCACTCCTTTAGGAGTGTGCCATCCACCTGCGAGCCGCGCGTCTGAACGCAAATGGATTACAGTAACCTGATGGCGCCCCCGGTCCCTCCGCACACACCCAGATCTCCCAGCCTAACGCAGGGTCAGGGGCGGCTGTTAAAATGCGTGTTTCTCGGAGACGGGGCTGTCGGGAAAACCAGTCTGATTGTCAGCTATACTACGAACGGCTACCCAACGAAATACGTGCCGACAGCGTTTGATGATTTCTCAGGTGAGTCCAGCACACGAATGCGTAAAGGCGCGCTCTTTAGACTACACAAGTCAACGTGCGTAGTGTTCCTTTTTAAAATGTCTTTATATTATACTAGAACATTGGAAATATATTAAAATACTGCATGTGGAGTTATTTCGGATGCGGAAATATTGCGCGTAAAGTAGCTGAGGCGCATGGTTTGTTAAACCGTTTAAGATGAATGGAACGCGATAGAAATCACACAAAACCACCCAAATGGTAATGATGTCTGTTACATTAAAACGCATAACATCAGTGCTTTATAAGTAATCATAATAATAATATGTTACATAAAACATTAATTGCGCATTCTATCAATGGACGTTTTTAACAGATTTTTCTGAAATTATGAATTTGTCTTTGGTCTTGCAGTTATCGGTCAAATCTCCAGTAGTTTGCACAAGCATGTCTTTGTGTTATTATAAAGCCCTTGCGCAATTACGCACGACCTTTAAATCTGGCCTTTAAAATCCACTGGGTCCACTTCTTGCAAAATCTCTGAGAAGATATTGTACCCTGGCTCCCAATGGTGATGTCATACTCAAAACTCCTTGAAGCAGATCTGGCATGTATAGAGATTTTAGAGCAGTTACGCAATTCAACAGGTGGCACTTTGGGGAGAAAGGGGCTGAATTAAGGATCGTATGACAGGGATTTGATGACAATTACACAATGGCTGTTTGAAGGGCAGAACACTTTGAACACATCAAAATGCCTTTTAATCATCTTTAAGATACTTTATGGGTTGACTACGACTCGGGGATTTTGATGTGATAATGATGAAAACGTAACTAGCAAAGGTCTGTTTTTTGTACAGTGTCATGTGACTAAATGGAAACAGGTGTTGCCAAACAATGACTCATGACTTTCTCTTTCTCCAGCCGTGGTACAGGTGGATGGTCAACCAGTCCGACTGCAGCTTTGTGACACTGCTGGACAGGTAAGAACTTAAGTGCACTTTGATCCGCCCTCACAAGCACCTGATCACACAAACACGTTGAAGAAAGTGAGTCTGTGTTCCTCTTTCTCTATCATTCCCATTTGCTCCCATTTCATTTCCATTCGATTTGAATATACCCCAGAGGAATCAAATCCTCAGGCTAACTAGGTCTTCAGATTTTGGAGTGGATTTAGGCATTTTGCCGCCTGCTTACAGAGAGGATTTGGAAAGCAATTGAGAGGCTAAAGCTTACCATTAGATAAGCACAGAGCTGACACCATACTGTGAGGAAACTGTAAAGGTGGAGGGAACAATCCTCAAGCTATTGGCGCTATGTAGTTATTGGTACTTGCACAGGCTTGGACAAGGTACCATCAAACCGCTGGTTCTACCTCCAAGCATCGTTTCCAACAACATGAACTGCCAAACATTTTAGTGCCATTTGTTAATAGGTGTAGTTGTGTAACTGGATTTCATATATGACTGTGAATAAATTCTATGTCTAGTGCATTTTACGTTCGAAAAGACTATTTGAAAAGTTTGGTTCCAAAATGAGATAACTCTGTTTTCATTTTTTTTACTGTGCATTCCAATTAATATCAATCAAACTGCAGTTTTTGTTTTTATTTCAGCCATAGTCAAACAATACAGTTAACTAACGCAATAAAAACACAATAACAAAATAAAAAAGATGATCTTTGAAAAATGTTAAAAACTGAGTTATCTCATTTTGGAACCAAACTCTTCATTTATTACATCTATTCACATTTCCATTGTGGGAACATTGTGTTGTTTCATTCAAGGGGTTTTGTGTAATGAATAACATTACGAATAATGAATCCACCCTCTTAGTACATAACCAATAAATCCCTTTAGTACAACAATGCAAAAGCTGAACAAACCAGTTGAAGTAGGTTATACCGCAGACTTTCATGTCGTTTTTTAAAGAGAGAGAACAAATGCACTACGACGAAAGCAAAAAGGCCAGGGATACAAAAGTCTATCAACCGGATTTCTATTATGTTTTGCAGGTGTCCATGTGAACCAAAAACATTTTTTTGATAGCGATAGAGTCAATCGGGCAATGTCTGTGTCAACAAGACCAGTGATTGTGATCTTGCGATTATATATCAAAAAGTACACGCAACAAAGGGATTGAAAAGGGTTCAGAACTCTCATCCATAAAGCTTAATTGTTGTTCTAAGTGATATGAGAGGCCCTGTTTTCCAAATGCTCTTCTGATTTATGCTTTCATCTGACTCGTACAGCACGAACGGGACGGGGTGTGCCAGAGTTAAAAACTTTGGCAGAGTTTTGGAGATTAAAGCTTGCACTGCACGTTCCATATGCAATGTTCTTTTGCGAACGCCAACCTATAATTTCATTTAATTGCTTCAGGGAATTAAAAAACCCCCAAGAGCTAGTTAAGAGATTTTATTATATCAAATAACAATTTGGAATCCTGCAAATGATTTTTGTGAAGGCCTCACAATGCCTTCGCTTATGCACCCATTGCAATGTCAGTAATTATGTGGTTAAGTAATCATTTAAAGGGACAGTTCACCCCAAAAATGAAAATTCTATCATTCATTCACCCTTATGTGTTCACAACCTCTTTCATCTGTGAAAACACAAAAGAAGATATTTCGAGAAATGTCTCAGTGGTTTTGTGTTCATACAATGAAAGTCAATGGTGGCCAATGTAGTTTTGTTACCAACATTCTTGAAAAAATCTTTTTCTTGCAAATTTGTAACAACACCATCACATTAACCTCATCTCTTTCTGTGCCACAGGATGAATTCGACAAGTTGCGTCATTTCTGCTACACACGAACCGATGTCCTCCTTCTGTGCTTCAGTGTGGTCAGCCCCGCCTCCTTCCAAAACGTCACCGAAAAATGGGTTCCGGAGATTCGCCGGCGATGTCCGCTCACACCCGTGCTGCTGGTGGGCACCCAGTGCGACCTGCGCCAGGACGTCAAGGTCCTCATCGAACTGGCACGCCGCCACGAGCAACCCGTCCCGGAAGAGGACGCCCGCGCACTCGCGGAAAAAATCGGCGCCGTAGCGTACGTGGAGTGCTCGTCCCTCACTCAAAAAAACCTGAAGGAGGTGTTCGACGCAGCCATCTCCGTAGGACTCCGGCATTCGGACAGGAGAGCCAGGAGGGAACGTAAGGTTCACAGTACTGCTGATAAAATGAAAATGCTCTCAAAGTCCTGGTGGAAAAAGTACATCTGCATACAGTAGAGACAAAGAAGTGAAGAAGCTGATGGACTATGATTTGGCATACTTCACAGTACTCGTGTTCCTGCTGAACGCACAAGACTAAGCGTGATGAGAATGCATGTATAAAGATTCACGGCAACGGGAGATACAATAACCAGCTACAAACACTTTTTCTAGGTTGAACACTGAAACATTTCCTGAGCTCTACTGGAAATTAAAGAACACTGCTGGTTTATTCCCAGTCCATTGTGGGCGGACAAAAGACGCTTTATTATGTTTTTATAGATCATCTGCTTTTTTAACCAAACGCATATATATTTTATTTATTTACCCATGCCTTCAACCCGAAAAATGCTTCCATGAATATCCAGGTCGCATGTTATTGATACCAGCATGCCATGTTAAAAATAGTTCTTCAAAAAATAAAAATGCTTCGGTGTACGGTTTTTAGTCCAGAAATATCCTCACCACGGTTCTCATGTGCAATGGTTCGTGATGAGATTGAGTTAAATGGCATCACGTCATTTTGATTCAAAGATTGCTGAGATCATCCCTTTTGTCTTTGCAATGTGAAACAAATGGTGTTTGATGAATTGTGGTTTCAGAGATTAATCGCATAAAGGTGATCGCTAGGGTGAGCAAGACTTTTTTTGCCATACAATTATTCTGCATTTGTTCATGCATATTCTTTGGTTTTAGTGATTTTTTGTAGTTCAGTCTTTAACGTGACTTGATCTATTCTAACGTGCCATGTTTTTCAGAAAACTAATACAAAGTGCTTTGGCTGCTTTATTCTGTTTAACCAGCAGCCAATGGGATTTGTTGTATTTGCTTCTTATTATTCAGAAGCCCAATCAGATTCAGTCACATCAGCCACAAACAACAAACCCAACGTCCCATATTGTCTAGAGAAATAAAACATCTGCAGCTTTCAAGACATTACCTTGGAACTTTAATGTTGCTTAAAATGAGAATTGGAAGCTTATGAACTTCATGAAACTACGAAACAACTGAAATATTGATTTAAAGACAATGGCAAAGTCATAATCTCTATATTATCTCTAATAACGTCATGGCTCAGAAGTCATTAGTTATGTTTTGATATGTCTATGGAGAAAATGGATGTGAAAAAAAATTCTGGAACCCAGACAGGCGTTCACTGTGCGTCCTGTACAGCCACGTGTCAGGATGTGGTTTCTGTTCTTTATGTGCTTTATTGTCACAGCGATAACACTATCAGGGTAATCTACTGTATATTTGTACAATTATGATAGCATTTTTATTACTTCTCATTCTGAAAACGCTCCTGTTTATGGTACGAAATGTGTGAGTGTTTTGGTTGCTTGACTGCTATCCGTGATTTTCATGGACAAATAAATGTGACATTTCAACTGAAAGCCGAGTTTGTGTGTTGAATGTTAGCTAGTCATAGTTTCTCAGTTCCAAGAAGTGCACATGATGCATTGCTGAATAATCTACAAAAAGAGACATCTGAAGAGATCAGAGACTGGCACATGGAGATGTGTTCTAAGTATAATTCCGTCTGCAGGAGTCTCGCTATAACCGGTCATTACGGGACTTTGTTTTGTCTCCCAGAAAAGCCAACTGCACAGACGAGAGAATAAATGAAAACAGTCTGTGCCTAGTTTAGCATCTGTATCTTCTCATTCAAGAGCAAGCAACAGTCACACTTAAACCATAATATGCACTTTTCAATGTAAGATAGCTGGTTTGATATGATTTGTTGTGAAGTTCGATGGATAGACTCGACTTAAAAACTTAAAAAAGATTTTCAAACCTCCCTTGAGGAGCGTTTAAAATATTGTGTGCACCAACATTTCATAATCAAACTTGAGTAAATGAGTTCATGATGTGGTTCTTAAAGATTACAACCAAAGAATTTTCTAAACCCCTAAATCCAGAACACACATCATGTGACCTGCATGTGACCAATGCTTGGTAAATCACTTTCATTGGATTGGTTTTAAACCCATTTAACTCTTTTTATGTCATTTCTGGGAATGTTTGGGCAACTCGATGACTTTGACACAACATAAAATTAAGTTTGGTAATGAACTATGATGACTTCACAGTGCAGTCAGATTTAGTTTTATGGTTGCTATGTAAATAACCTGCTCCGGCAGGATTAGAGATTAACAGCACGCTGGTGAAAGTCCTTTCAGATGTGATTTGCTCTGGAAGATGTTTGGAACTTTCCACGGTCTCCTGTTATGTGTGAGTGTGACGCAATGTGTCGAGGCTCCTTTGAGACCCCCTGATAGGATTAAAACAGCAGTGTGGTCCCATTTGGAGCACTGACACAAATCTGCTTTTAATACATGTCTGGTTAGGGTTATTGCTTTAGATTAAAAAATCTTGTTATGCATACACTCCCAAAAAAAAGGTGCTTCAAAGGTTTCTTCGATGCAATAGAAGAACCTTTTCTTTCTAAAGGGTTCCAAAAAAGAACCTTGACATCTGAAGAACCTTTCTGTTTCCCAAAAGGTTTGTGGCAAAAATGGTTCTTCAGATTGTAAAAAGTACGAAAGAGATGGTTCTTTAAAGAATCATTGACTGAACGGTTCTTCTATGGCATCACTGCGAAGAGCCTTTTAAACACCTTGCATTTCATGCCATAACTAAAGGCTAGATAAGCAGCAAGGTTTTATTTACCACAACGAACCTTTTGGGAATCAGAAAGGTTCTTCGGATGTTAAGGGTCTTTATGGAACCATTTAGACAGAAAAGGTTCTTCTGCGGCATCATGAAAACACCTTTATTTTTAAGAGTGTGCTTTAAAAAACAACAATGTGACTTAAAGAAGGTGTCACTATACCTTTTTTGGATCCACAAAGAACCACTAACTTTGCTGAAATAGTGGGAATGTAACACCTACACCTTTTGAGCGAATCTGAAAATAGTCAATCAAAACCTTTTGCTTTTTAGAATCAAAGAAATGACAGAAAAACTGTTGCCTAAGAATAATAAACAAAATATTAAGATAAAATAAAAATAAATAAAATAATCTTATATAGCAACATAAAAAAACAAATAAATGATGAAATGACAGAAGCTAAATTGCTAAAAATTGAACTAAAATTAACATAAAAAACTAAAATTCTAAAGATAAAAGCAAATTTGAAATATTACGAAAACATAAAACTAAAAACAAAACCATAATAACATTTAATATATTTTTTAATGACTTCTTAGATAATTATACCATCATATTTTTTATTATTAAATGTATTCATTTCTCATATTATAGACATTATGTGTTGAATTTTATTAGATAAATTATGTCTCAAATCATGTGACTTGTTGAGGGAAGATATGGCTAGAAAATCCCTATTAACTAAGCGATCTTGGAGACATGGGGTATGTGCTCTTTTGACATACAGTAAGTGTATGCAGCACCTAGCAACGCTCTGGAAATTACTCTTGACAACCACACATCAACATCCTAAAAACAACCCAGAGCACAGATGACACAGAAAAACCCATCAACCACCCACAACCCCCCACGGATGTCCACAGGGCATTCTGCTTATAGTTTATGTAGAAAATTAAACAAAATGTCATTTTGAAAAATTTTGCGAGGGCGAGTCAGGCTTGAGTTTAGTGACTTTGAATGATGATTGTTTGATAACCACTGAAATATTGTTTTATTATGCCTGGCATTAGGTTTTGACTGGCCGCCATGCAAGAAGTCTTATAAACCCATCAGGGCTCGGCACATATACTATACTCACACATGCAGTCGCAGTATCTCCTGTGCTGCGGGTTTTTCGATGTGGCTAGAGGGAGTGCCACGTTTAACTTGCATATTCAAATGATGGACACAGTGCTGAAGTGACCTCAATCACGTTTCTGTGGGAATTTTTCCAACATTCCTGCTGCAGAGTTTCTGTGGGACACAAAACTACATGTCTGTGTAATCTGATTTAAACTTCTCCTTTTAATGAATCAACAAAATTTAGAATTATGTGTTTTTATGTTTTTTCTATCTCTGCTCACTTGATATACAGTAAGTAAACAACCCAAAGGTTGATTTTTTCCTGAAAGTGTAAACAACGTGACTCTAGAGCACGTTCAAAACATTGTTTTGTTTGTTGAGGAGTATTGGCTCAACTGATGACGTAATGGAGTTTGGGGCAGGACTTATAGTGCTGTGGAAATTGTGAAAATTAAAGGACCTCACACCAGCATTAAACGGTCACCAAATAAACGTTGAGTTGTAGCTCAAATCATAAACATTTTATTTGATTTATAAAAAAGCTGTTGGTTTGATTTTGTGGGAGGTCAGTTTGACGTCATGAGTTCAACCCACAAAAATTACGTAATATAGCAATTATGTTTTAAACAGAGATGACGATAGAAAGTCAAAAGTTATGGACTGCACCTTTAATATTCAATATAATCTAGTGTAAATAAATGTTAATTTTTAGCACTAACTTTGTGCCTGTGTAAAGGAAGTGCTGGCCTTAAGATGATTGTTCAATTATTAGTTTAAAAATGTGAATTAAGCAGAATGTAACCTATGCTGGGTTGTTTTAACCCAAAATGTTGGCTTTTACATTGCTGGGTCAAATACTTTTTGAGTTCATTTTAACTAACATTTGGGTTTGTCCTTTTTTGACCCAACGCTGGGTTGAAAATATCCCAACATTTATAGATTGAAGATTTTTACATTTCCTTTATTCCCATTCCTAACCGAGACACACAATTTAGTCAAAGGGATACTCCACACACAAAAAAAATTCTGTCATCATTTATTCACCCTAAAGTTGTTTTATATCTTTTTTAACTTCTCTGTTCTGTTGAACACAAAGAAAGATAGTTGGAAAAATGTTAGCCGCTGACATCTCTGGGATATCATTGACTCCAATATTAGGAAAAATTACAATGGTACCCCAGAACTGTTTGCTTTACTAAATGCTTCAAAACATCAATTTGGGGTGAAGTATCTCATAAACCCTAAGATGAGTACTGTTTGTTTATCTCACTCTTCTTCTTTCCATTTCTTTACTGTCATTTTCCAAGTGTCTCTCCCTCACATCTTCTCTATCTCTATCTCAATTGTTAAACAGTCACTGGACTGTTCTTTGATCACCTCATGATGAGTGACATCACCTCAGCCCCTCCAACATTGCTGATGCCCTCCAGACGTTCTCTTGTTTGTAAATGAGATAGTCAGGCAACAGCACAGCCTTTGTTGCTCAACCCAAAGCATTGATCACTTGTTGTGTATTCCAAACTTTGGCCTGCCGGTAGCCCGTCGCTTATCGTGGACATTTAACCTCAACTGTGCTGTCACTTGTTGGCTCATTAACAAAAAAAACTGAAGATATGAGCCAAAAAACTTGCAAACAAAGTCTGCTGAATCATTGGAAACATTGAGTGTGAATGGATGAATGTGGCAGCTCTAAGGAAAGTGGTGCATGTTGACAATTAAAATGTTGTTTGACATCATTACTAAACATTAAATGTAAAATTGACATTATTATTCCTGCTTGTATGCTAATAATGTAGCTACATATTTTGCATCCCAAACCTAAACTTAAACAAATATTATAACTGTGAGGAAAGGGACCACATTCATTCTATATTATATCTAATGACGTCATGGCTCAGAAGTCATTAATAATGTATTGATGTCTATGGAGAAAATGGATGTGAAAAATTTACACACAAACCAAACCCCAGAAATAAAGACAACGTAATCTCCAGGATTCAAGTTTAAAGTTTAGCATGATACATGTCTTATCACCAAAAGTTTACTTGCAGACACACACTGTTTACATACACAAGGTGAATTCAGTAAATAGGCAGTAAAATAAAATGCCAATAAATTTGCAAATAAACTGAAATTTCAATAATACACACACATTGCTCATATTTGCAATGTATATCAGGACTCACTTACAAGTTCTCAACGCTGAAGTTTCCTACATACTAAACCATATGCCATAGTCTGACCTTCTGGTCAAATCTGTCCGAAGCTTTACTGTGAGATGCAAACCGTCATTGTGAGAGGGTCTAGAACTCTGTGTCCTTGGCACAGAATCCACTTTAACCAAGGATTAGCCGTTGTGGATCAAGACCTAGCGCAGTGGTTTACTACAAGTTCAGACTGGAGTAGCTCCTTCACACTTTTTGTTATGTAATGGAAGATCTCTCCCCGTGCGTTGTTCTTCGTGTTGTTTTGAGGTTTATCTGTGACTGAGATAAGGTCTGCAGGGCTGCTTGACTTCCCTTTTCACATCGTAACAAGACTCAAAAACTCAACATTTTGGTACAGACGACGTGTACAGACTGGTCATGTTATGACATCATTTTGTGGTGAGCTCCATGTACTACCGTGAAGTTCCTAAAGTTTGGGATGAAGACGTTCAACTAATACAATCACTTGGGTGAGCACTCCTGAGACATTCCTGTTTACTGCACTCTTGAGACATTCCTTCCGTCTTTTCTCACCCTACTCCACCTTAACAAATTATAAATATGTATATAGTACGGTACAAATAATAGACAGTCAGGGGGGAGGGAGTCCCAATCCTTGCATTCTACAGTATATGAATCTAAGGCAGCGTTCACATTTGGCAGGTTTAGTCCACATTTAATTTGAAAACGCATCTTTTCCTCTTTTTTGGTCAACACTGTAAGGAAGTCACCAATTTCAGCTGCCTTTAATTTTTTTAAAGTTAAATAAATTTATATTTAGGAGTCAATTGAACTTCATTATATTAAACAAACTTAAAAAATAGAGTTGTACATATATTACAGATTTTTTATGTCCGTTCGATATCATTTAAATTGAATTGACTCATAAAGCTAATCCGATTTAACTTAAAAAAGTATTTTTTAACTATCGGAGCCCTTTTTGAGTCTACACATGAAAACGCATGTTGGAACTAAAATGGCGGTGACTCATGAATTCTTTGGAATACAGACTTACGGTTGGTCTCGTTTGAAAAAAGTAGCTGAATAATGCAAAAAAGTCACTTACAAAAAAATTAAAGGTATATTGTTAGATTTATTGTAAAAAATTCATTTAAAAAGTTTTTTTTTCGTTGATTGAAAATTCATTTTAAGAATACGGGTCGCAAAAGGATACCAAAAATCTAAGCACACTCATTATGAAAAATAATCAATTACTCTCCCTACATAAATTATTAAAAAAACCACCAAAGAAATCTGTTATCTAGAGTCTTAGGCTTGTCCAGTGATATATAGTTTGTCATGATTCGATGCGAAATTATTAGAAATATTGACGCAAACTTAGGTGTCCCGTATACGGAACGGGTGACAGTTAACTAACTTATAACAAAAACTGAGCTTTTGAAAACACTGTCCAAGGTGGATACATTTGAAAACACCATTTTTGCGTTGTAGTGTGGACGACAAACAGAGGCCTTTAAAAACGATGATGGGACAAACAGGTGAAAAGGACAAAAAAAGGTGCAATGTTTTACAACATGTCAAAGGTCTAGACCAAACTGAGTGAACAGAACGTGAACACACCGTTATTCAAGTCAATTTGATTGCTTTTTCCCCAACATAATACTTGACTAAATAAACTCCAATAACAAAGCCTCTTTATAGTCCCATCCCATCTTTTGGTGTTATCAGATGTGTCACTCTCTAAAGACTCGCTGACCGCAGCCAGAAGCTCAGGTATGTGGTGAACTCACAGAGGTCTTGTTTGCTCATATAGGTCAAATGGTAAGTGAACTATGGCCGTGATTGATGACGAACGCACCCAATGGTCCTTAACTCAAATTGCATTTCTAGCGTGTGGGTGTATTTATAAAGGCTCAGATCTTCTCAATCGGCCTCGGCGATGATGCCATGAAATGTCATTGCTTGCACTGCACACGCTGCCTTCGTAAATAAACAAGCTAATTATTTCCACGTTTGACCATTTAGAACTACGGAAGCCATTAGGCCTGTCTGCTTGAAGTTCAGCCGCCCTGACGGCAGTAAGTGACCCAGCTCTATAACTTGTGTCCTTGTCTTTTAGAACTTAAGAGAGAGGGGTACCGACCTCTGACCTGCCTCCCTCACCTCCCACATCCAGAGCTCCCCTTTTGCTCCCAGGCAGGATGTGACCACACCGGTAGAATGGTTTAAGGTCTATAGACAGAGACAGTTTCCAGACTTTATGTCTGCTTTAGGTATAAAGACCCTGTTAGGCAACAGGAGTGGTCTGGAGAAAAAAGGGGCTCATGGTTAGTTTTATATTTTCAGAAATATAGTATATGTTTACACGATAATGTTTTCAACTATAAACTGATTTTTTAATGCACTTTGTCTGTTTGTTTGACAAGACTATTGACTATTTTATCTCAACATCAATCTTATAACAATGACACAATGCATCTTGAATAAACTTAAATGAATGTTTTTTCTATATGTTTTTCTTTTTTTGTTGTTGACCCAGGAGAACTCTACGTTGGCTGTGGTTGCAGTAGCCTATAGCTGTTTTAGTGACACGCTACATTTGAGCAATGAACAATGTAAAAGAAGGCAAATGTATCAGATTTACAGCTCTTGAGGCAGAATGACTCACACGGTCACACGCCCAGTGCTCATATCATCAAAGTAGACCACACTGACCTTTAACAACAGTCAGTACTAGAGTGCTGTTGGATTTTTTTTATCATGCCAATGCCGTTTTGGGACACCTTTTGAAAAAGATACCATTATTGTTTCGGTCTAAACCACAAAAATGTTAAATCTGTGAAATCAGTGATGTGATGCATGAATATTGTGTGTTCAGTCTATAGACATGCATAAGAATAACCAAAACAATATGGCAGAGATGAACGTATGTTTGTGTAACTCAACATGTTTGATAATGTTTCTCCGGCAAAACATTTGCAACTAGCGGACATACATTATTTATATTTGCCAAATTCTAGACACACAAATAGGTCTACAGAGGATATTCAAAAAGCATTTTGGGGTTAAAAATAGAAAAGGCATGTTGTGTTTCTTCACGAAGTGACACAGATCGTTTTGTGTACGTGTAACTTTTCAAAAAGACAAATGAAAAACGTTTTTACTATTTCTTTCTTTTACTACTTCATATATTGAAATACATAAAATTGACATTAAAAAAACATAAAAAGGTCAAAAATTCCTTTGAGACTGTGTTGGATCATAGGTTTTATTCTAGGGAACACACAGAGGTAACAAAGTTACTTCTTTTCTTAAGGTTGCTTTAATTTTTGGTTTAATGAATTTGTTTTCTCCATGGAAATATATTAAAATATCCTTGCAATTGTTTTCCGTGAAATGTGATTAAGAACTGGAATTTTTGAGCTCTGGAGTATCAGAAAGCACCATAAAGGTTCTGTAACATTTCTTCATATGATCCACGTCTTATGAAGACATACAATAGCGGTTGTGTTAGAACATATTAAAATGTACATCATTGGTCGAGAGAATGCCAAAGTGCAAAGCTGTGACTATAGACAAAGGCTGTCTATTTAAAATAAAAAAACATAAAATAAATATTTAAATAGTTTAATTCAGCATTTTGGCTAACTGCCTTATTTTAATATTATTATTAATTATTATTTAAGGTATACTGTACTGACTGTGTTTCTGGTAAGTGAGAGCAAAGCAGATGAACAATGTTTGTATTATTATGCTGCTGTATCTAGTCTCCATACACACACACATTTTCATTCTCTCTCTCTCTCTCAATCCCCCGCACTCCCCGACCCTCCCACGTTCAGTTTCGGCCTCTGAATGCTGCTAGTCATTGCCGGTACAGAACATATGAACACAATCCCTTGTTCTCTTTTGTTTGTCCATTATGCAACTGGTCGATGTGAATCCATGTAATTCATTTGCTTTTAACCGCTCGCTTGTCTGACTGTTGACAGAGACATTAGCACAGAGAAAAAGCTTTTCCATGCCAGGAGTGGGTGTATGTATTCACATCAAAGACTCTTGAACTGCTTTGTGCTCCGTTCTTAATGAATGTTCACTTACATTACACAAAAAGTATTAAAAGAGGTCATGTCCTTCATTTATTTATTTGATTTAGTTTTCTCTGAGACAAAGTTATATTGTTAGCGAAGTTTCCTTAGCAATATCACAATTTCCCTGATTTATTCATTTATAAGGCCTATTTATTATTTACCACCCCTTTTTGTTTCTTAGTGGTTTAACTTTAAATACACTATTATTTACTTACCGCCGTGTCTTTGTTTGTGATATGAGTTACAGGGCTTACTCAAAGGATGTGGGTTTGCTGTTGGGCCTAATATACTTTGAACCATTTTTTAATAATAGCCTGTTTGCAAAAGGTGCATTGTATACGATTTTAGTGAATAAAAATGACTTAACATTATATGTGGATCTTATGTGGAATGATGCCACTGAGCTGTGTTTTCTCTCATCATTATCACAAACTTAACGATGTTTGTCTTTCTTTGCTCTCTTTTTTCCTTTTGAAGGGAATTGAGATCTGGGGGGTCACATGTATGGGGTCAGAGGAGGATAAGCACTACATAGAGGTCGAGGGGGAGGGAGGAGGACAGAGACGTTTTACAGTGAAGTATCTGTCCTGGACTATATCAAAGACTGTAATTGTCCACCAAATATAAAAATTAAAAAAATGACTCCCTTTATTATTGAATGTCGATGTCTTTACACTCCTTCGACTTTAAAAACACCTTAGGACCAGATGTTCAAGCTTTTTTAATATACAGTATATACTGAAAGTAAATAGGGATGTTGATGTTAACTTTATGAAATGATCAAAATAATAAAATAAAATATATAATAGAATGAAAATAACAAATAAATCTCTAATAAGTTTAATAAGATCCATACGTTTATTTATTATGGATATATATGACAAACTGACTCAAAGGTACAGTTCACTCAAAAATGAAAATTCCTTCATGATTTATTCTCACCACCGTATGACTTTCTTCTGCAGAACACAAAAGAAGATATTTCGAAGAATGTTGGTAGCCAAACAACATTGGACCCCATTGACTTCCATTGTATGGACACAAACCAAACCTTTTGTGTTCCGCAGAAGAAAGATTCATACAGGTTTTAAAGAAAAGGAATGAAAGGATTACAGATTTTTTGCGGGGGGTGAACTATCCCTTTAAATCAAACAGCAGAGTTACAATTCTTTTAGTTTCGTTTCAAAATATTACTTGTACATCAAAGACACCTTCGATAATGAGAAAAAGACTGTTTGTCATTAAAGTTGGTAATGAATTCCAGCAGGCGGTACTGAACGTGTGCTGCGGAGAAGAAGATGAAGACGTGAACAGAATGGGGACATTTCTCCCCTCATTCAGCATGATAATTGTACTCATTAGTGAGGAAGTTCTTCTTACTACCACGTCTGTTGACCTTGACCTCCGAAATGTAAAACAGAGCTCAAATATGAACAACTGGCCCCTCTGTCGTCCCCTCTGCTGGCGTGTAGATGCGTACAAGCTGGTCCACCGATACTCCGTTTGACGTCAAACGAAACAATTACAAAGTGTCCATCTCTTCACCCACCTAACAGTGTAAAATCTCAGGTCTCGGATGATCACGCACCCTGTCATAAGATGTCTATTTGGAGTTCAAGTACATGGGGCATTCAATGGCAGTGTTCTGACAGCAGCTGTTGTTAAAAAGATTTAGGGTGGCCTGTTTTCTCTGCTGAGATACCAGCTGTCTGTGAGTGTCTGATGGTTTTTCTATTGATTATAGGCATGTAACTTTTCCACTAATTCTCTCTCTCTCTTTCGCTCTCTAAAATTCTGTTCGTGGACCTACAATGGAACAATGTTATTACATAGTTTAGCCATTAAAAAATTACTGTTCATTAAAATTTCAGCCTACTCAAAGGTGCAGTTTGTAACTTTTTTGCAGAAAAATAATCCAAAAACCAAAAGGCCAGTGTTTCTCAAATGTTTCCAAATCCAAAAATTGTCATTTTAACCCGGTGACACTGGACGTGTCTGGAAGTCGCCTGTCTATGGCGCCATATCCGCGTAACCAAAGACACTAGATGGAGAGCCTGCAATCTTCAGCTGAATGCAGGAAAGGAGACTAGAGGCTGTTTTATGATTGTGTGAGGTGCCTCACGTTATTCGCCGTAAGACTTTTTCCAGACCATGCATTTCCCTAATAACATAATCTCGTGGACAAACGTGAAAGTATTAGATTGCAGCGTCTAACAAGGAAATATCTTGTTTTGCGCAGTTGTTATGGAGCACAATTACTCTTTTCTGTTTGCAGCTGGTTGTGTCAACAAAGACATTTTTTCTAGACAGAGATGCTGATCTTCCATATGTTTTACTTGACAAGTGAGCCACTGTTTAGAGTCCTTTACTGACAGAAATGTATGATTATTATATCGATCAAGGTTTAGTCTTATTCTTTGAATGTCTTTTTCTTAGTGTAGAAAGAGTGTCATCATTTTTAGATCATCTGACTAAATGGTCTAATGCGTCTAATTCATTATAATGAAATAAAATAATGTCATCAAACGCAACATTTATAAAAAGTGTATTGCTTTACATCATCCCCAATTCACGTCTGATCGATTATTAGTTGTGGAGTTGAAGACGACAGTTTCCATTATTCCACGCTCCTTCAAAGCTTTCTTTAGCTACGCCGTTGTTTTTGTTTTGAACATATCTGTTTTGATTTTACAACTGTGCCTTTATAGTTTACATTAGACTTAAACTTAAAATTGGAAATGTTGCCTCAGCAATAAATTTAAATACGTTTACATTTGAGGCACTTAAAGTATTAACTTACATAATATATACAAGAAATAATAAAACAATACATAAAAACATGAAAAACCCTAATAAAACAAACAGTGGAATGAGTCAACATTTTGTCTGGTATTTAAAAGCATTTTACAGTTTTGATCTTGGTACACCGTTATTTAAAGATAATTTCATCATAAAATCTAGGTCAATTAACATGTATGTGACTGATGGATTGAATCAGTCAAACAAATTATTTCATAACTCTGTGCATGCCACAGCCTGAATAGCTTTACACCAAACGTAAATTTTGTGTCAAACAGAATGAATGTTGCACAACACATCATGAGCCCCTACCTGCAGAAATTAGAGATGTGTTATACGATACATTCAAGTTTATGTGTGTAAAACGTTGCGCAAGCAGAACATTTCACACTTTTATTTACCCTTGAGGTTTTTTTTTGTTGCGAAATAAGCAATGATACGTTTTCACCCACTATATGTATAGATCAGACCATATTTAAATCTCTTGTTTTACTTTGCACATGCGTCTATGTTCACAACTGATGTCCCTAACCATAGAAAAATGTGTGAGACTCAAGAAAAATAATGATGTCATTATTTTTGCTCGTATTACTCAATAACTGTATATGACTCTTCCCTCTGTTAAACACAAAAGAAAACATTTTAAGAAATGTCTCCGTGGCTTTGTCAAAGGGTCAATGTTGTTTTGTTTCCAACATTCTACAAAATATCTTTTGTGTACTGCAGAAGAAATAAAGTCACACAAGTTTGGAATTACATGAAGGTAAATAAATGATGTAAGAATTGTCCTTTTGGGGTGAACTATCCCTTTAAAGGGTGTGGTCAGGTAGAATGGGAAATGGAGGGCTCAATGGAGGGATCATACAGTTCTTTCAATGTCTAGACATTAGCAGTTAAGAATAAAATACCTATGCCTACATTTAACCCTAATAAGTGTGAAGGAAATTTAGGGGCACACACAAATATAGACATTTGAACAAACAAACAAGGCTCCAAAGATAGAAAGCTCACCGACAGCCACAAATATCACAAATCACCCCACGCTACATTCCAAATTTAAACACCCAGACGTCCATGCAAATGACCTCTCCCTAACACTCCATTTTCACTGTGTCTTTAAATGTCTCCCAGACTCATAGAAACACATAACCTCATCCTAATCATGTGATAATCCAGCTCTAAAACATGTCATAAATAATAGCTGCGCTTGTGAAACTGGTCCCAAAGTAGATCGTAAAGGCTACATCACCTGGCTGCAATGTTTAATTTCCGAGAATCTATTACAGAAATGCAAAATAATATACAAACTATGTCTTCAGAGGTGTATGAAGACCTTCCTTAATGAAGTGTTATGTATTTATTACCTTAGAAGGAGCTGTTTCTATCTACATACACTGAGGGTCCACTAAAAAGAAATTCACCATGTTGTTTTTACAGTAGCCCTAAACTCTCAATTCTGGCCCGTGAGATCCACATTCCTGCCGAGTTTAGCCCCAACTCTGATATAACACCTGAAGAGGCTAATCAGTGACTTCAGGAAAAGACGTGTTCAACTTAATGTTGGGCTGCGCAGATTGTTTGGCCAGTCGCATTAAAGTACCGCGAGAGTGATTCAAATGTGTACCGAGCAATCTGCACTTGATTCCCTATCGTGGTACTTCAATCTCATACGCTGATAGATTTGTGCAGTGCCGCATTAAGTTGAACACGTCTGTTCCTAAATACGCTGATTAGCTTGTTCAAGTGTTTTATAAAATGAGTTGAGGCTAAATTCGACAGGAAAATGGTTCTCGTGGGTCAGAGTTGAGAACCACTGCCATAAATGGACAAACTGCTAGACAGAGCGTACTTCGTAAATACATTATCTCTTTCAGCAAAGAAGCAAAAACATGTCAACAATTAAGTCCTGTATCAGCCACCGTAATGATGGAGTGGAGGATGGAGTGAGCCGTTGGTTGCAATTCACAACCTCACCCCTAGATGCTGCTACATTTCAAAAGATGCTTATAACCAGACAGATTTTGCCCCCCATTGACTACCATAGAAGAAGAAAAATTGAAGTCAAAAGTGCCCCAGAACGGTTTGCTGTCCTTCATTCTTCTACATGTCTTCTTTAGTGTTTTTTTGTAAAAAATGTATAAAGTAATTATTCCTACAGTTGGAGTCAATGGGGGGCAAAATCTGTCTGGTTATAAGCATTCTTCCAAATATCTTTCTCTGTGTTCATCAGAACAAAGAAATGTGTACAGATTTGGAACAACTTGAAGGTGAGTAAACGAAGACAGAATTTTCACTTTGGGTAAAGTATCCCTTAAATCGAATGTTTATTATTTGTGTTTGTCTTGAGTATATTATGAGAAAATGTTCCTGTTTGGGAGAACTTAAGATAACTAACATTATTCTCTCATTATTGACCTGATGTCTTACTCTTGTCTCAACATTTCCGCTCTTAATAGCCGAGACCGTTTCAGACCAGGCAGCACAGAACAGAGCAGATGTTTCTTTATGACCCAATGACTCAAGTGCCTCATCAGCTGCCAGCTGAGGACTGACATCATTCAGAGACCTCGGCCCTGTGGATGGAAAGCCCCCTTTTCTGACACTGTAAAGCTTGAGTTCTTGAAAGTAACTTCATAAATCTGAAAACGATACATGCCATAAAATCAGGTCTCATGATAAATCTCAACATTATTTGACTAAATTCCGAAGCCCTGGCTGTAAACGCAGGCAAGGATTCATTCAGATTGATTTTGTGTTTTCCATCAGCGGATGGAATCAAGTTTCCAAAGTACGATGACGTCATTCTTTATGGCTGGTGTGAAAGTGGAGGCCTTGGACTTCATCACCATGAACGGAGGAGGATTTTCACAGCACAGAACTGTTTCGATTGAACTATTTGGGTTTCAGCGATAAGAGGGAACGGGAGGTATTACGTAATGCACACACTCTCTTCAATCACAGTTTTATTGTGTTGTTCAGAGTTTTCTTATTACGACTTCAAGGGACAATTTTCCAGTGCAAATCAACACGGGACTTACAGTTTGAGTAGATCTCTTTCTGTTCTCCAAAATAAATATACACACACAAAAGTGGATGAGCCGAGGAATGACCTCTGACCACCACATGCACACCTCAGGGCGTGAAGGTTTGATGGTGGTAGAAGAGGTTTAAGGTGCTGCAAAGCTGGTGTGAACAAAAACATCACGCTTCAACATTTGTTCGGTCTGTGGGAGGCAGAGATCGTTCCTCTCTTCAAAATGGACAGTTGTTACTGTCAATAGTGGTGTTGCTAAGGTAGAGATCACTTCTATTTTATTTTAGGCCTAGAGATTTCAGCAATGTTGTAAAGCGAAGTCAATTTTAGTTTGTAATCACCTTGTACTGTACAACACAATCTGATTTCTATTTGCTTTTTAGATTAGCTGTTATGTGTAACAAATACTTTTTATATTTTTTTGCTAATGATATAATGATGTTTTAATAAACCATGCATGCAAATCCAAAACTAAAAAAGATCAAAAATCTACATCAAATCAAAGTTCTGTCAAAGGCACATTTCAAATAAATACCTACGTAGAAGATTATTTGACTTAAAGTGCATGAGTCACTTAAAAATGTTACATTACATTTATTCATCCTGCAGACGCTTTCATCCAAAGCGACTTACATCCTAAACATTAGTTTGTAAGTATGTGCAATCCCCTTGGATCGAACCCACGACTTTGGCATTGTAAGTGCCATGCTCTTACCACTGAGCGACTGAGCTACAGCAAAGTTACAAATGTACCAAAGGTACATACAATATAAAAGAGACTACACTAGAAGTTAACTGTACTTCAAAGTATACTTTCATAAATCTGAAGAAGTGCTACAATTATTGAACTAGTAAACATTCAGTGTAGCTTCACTTGTAATTTAGTTGCATTACAAAACGTAGTTGCAATAGTTGTTGTGAATGTAAGTTTGCTGATACGGTACACTTAAAGTATACTTAAAATTATACTTTCAGACACTAAAAAGTAGGCCAATTTAGTCCAAGGTCTGAAATAGTATAAGTAGACTGCTATTAGTATTACAGTATACTAAAGATATACTTGAACTTAACAAATAGATTTTTTTATTTGTTTGTATTGTAATCATGTTATAGGACCTGTGAGTTAAATTTAGCGGCATCCATCGGTGAGATAGATAGATGTCATCACGTTTTCACTTCTTTGCTGAAGGAGATAATGCATTGATGAAACGTGATCTGTAAAGCAGTTTGTCCGTTTAGGGCTACCGTAGAAACAAAATGGTGAATTCCATGCAAGTGGAACATAACGCTTCATTGTGTCAGGTCTTTGTACACCTCTGAACACATAGTAATGTATAATGCATTTCTGTCAACACTTTAAATGTTCTCATTTTATTTTGTTTTGGGAAAAATAATAATACTTTATTCAACATGTTCTCTCAACAACAGCTAGAGAAGCAGCATTTCTGATCTGAGGTCAGTGTTGTTTTGATCGATTAATGAGATTCTCAGATTTCAGCGAGACATCTGCTGCCACACATGCACAACATAACAGACCTGCTTGCCTCCTGTATCCTCCTCGTCCATCCAAACTGCTGAGATTCAGCAAAAGTTGCCTTTCCACACTCACATGCATGACACATTTACACCTTTTTTGTGTAGGTATTGGCCTTTTTTTTACAATGCAGAGTAGTTCTTGTCACAGATAAAACTGGGAAACTTTTAAGGAGATGCCCAGACAACAGAAAGACAGGTCGTTTTGACTTGGCCGGGTCAGCAACCACCTAGCAACAATCAAGAGCACCTTAGCAACCAGATGCCATGGGAACCATCCACAACACCCTTGATCCCAGAAAACGTAAAAATCCACTTTCAGCAAAGGAAAACAAGCCCTTTTCAGCCTTGAGCTAGTAAATATTATCTCAGATAAGACAGAAGGCTATGTCTAGAATACTCTAGAAACCGTCCTCCTCTCACATGTCAATTAATCAAAAGCTTTCCGCTGTAAGCACACACACTCACAAACACATGCACATATTCATTTTTTGTGTTTGGGTGAATGGTACATTGATCCTCTGTCTGTGTCTTTCTCTTTGAAGTGTGTTGAATCGAGCAGGTAAGTGGCTCTGTGTAACCTGAACTCCTCTCCTGTCTCCCGGGGGATTTCTTTACCTCACCCACACACGGCTCCCATTGTTTGACAGCACGGATATTTCCACATCCCAGTGTTTCCTGGGCCCCTACGCTACCTGCCGGCACATTCCTGCATCCTGCCGTCAACTTTCCCAGGCATCGGCTACGACCACAAACATGGAACGACATCCACTGTTCACGTGTGAACATATATCTAAATATGACTGTTTGCATGTTTTATTTTTGTACAATGTACTATATTTGGGACATGTACTATAGTATGGTAAATTGAGAAGCAGCACAGCATAAATATCATAAAATATGAATATGGTAATTAGACAGTGCCATGTAGGGTTGTCAGATCTGTAACAAAACCAGCCGTATGTTGTTTAAAACTAGACCAATGACCCCAGCCCCAAATAGAAAAATCGCCAAATTTGTGTTATAGGTTTTTATTGGAAACAAACCGTTTTTAAATAAACTTTATTTTATGGTCACATTAAAAACTCACATTGTTACTGCGCCATTATCATTTATTTTTACAGCATAACTTAAATGCATTTACACTATTAGAATTTATTTTAATTGGCAAACTTTTATTAATTGTGATTTTATTTACAAACAAGAAGACTATTCAAGTGTATCATTATACGTTTGAATAACAAAAAAATGTAGTTCTCAGAAAATGTAATTGTAAACTTCACTACTGTTACAAAGTTGTTGTACTGTTATTTTTGCATACACTTTGCTTAAATACTTAATAAAGGAAGTTGAAGTATGTTTGTTATGGAAATATAGTCCTAAACAAGGACTGTTACGCTTTTTGTAATTAAAAAAATATGTCCCAGAGCTTTGACATCATTACCACCTCGACCAGAAAAAGAAAGTACAGTACATCAATACCACATACGTTTTGTACTGAGTGAATGTTATGTAAACATTTCTAAACATACTTGTCCAGTTAAATGAGCATCAGCTTATTTTAGTTTTAATGAATGACCTAACTGTTCTGTTTAGGATTTAAAGAGTGTGTCAGTTTGCTTTTACAAACAGTTGACTCCACCATGGGAACTAATTTGTGCACCTGTAACTACACAGTTTCAGCCGAAGTGGAAGTCTCAGGTAATGGAGGTTAACTTGCAGACAGCACAGGGTGAAATCCGGCAGCTTTATTAGGGCAGTTGTGAGAAACCCCCGAGAGCATTATATGACAGGTGATAAAGGGAGATTTAGAGGAAGAGGCCGGAGATTTACATCTCAATCCATGTCAATTCTCAAAGCACGACGTGCTGCATTACACACCACATGGCAAAAACATGACGAAAATACAAAAGCCAGCAAGAGCAACATAAATCTGTGAGTTAATCATTATTATTAATTCCTCTTTGATTTCTTTTGGCAGATAAATCTACTAGTATGGCCAAAATGCCAGTGTACTGTTTGAACTTCAATAAAACTCTGGTAGGACAAGCCGCGTTCTCATTAAAAATAAATGCCAAACAAAATTACATTCACATTTTCTGACTTTGGATTGCAGGGATCGAGACACATCCTATTAAAAATCCAATTCTTTTTGAGACGTTTTCTTTGTTTCAGGTTCCAAATATAATTCAACGGTTCTTTATGCCTTCTGTTTCCACTGTTTACTGTCCACTGGATGAGTTTCATCTGCTGGTTGTTGAACCTGATCTGCCCACAGCCGTGTAAGCAGGACCCCGTGTAAGGGAAGTAGGGACAGATGTCAGCATTTAGAGTCTGACTGCTCCTCACCCAGCACCCGATGAACCCGGTAAGATCAAGTACTCTGTGAAAGCAAGCAGACATCGTGTCAACCCCGACCCCTGCCTGCTCACATCCACCGCCCCCAACACCATCTACCTCAGAAAAAGGTCTATTCAGCCCAGAGCACAAAACTGAACTGAGGTCTCTCTCTGAGACTGGAGGAGGGGTGAAGTCCCCCAGGGGAACCCCCTTTAGCTTGGCAGGGTGGTCCTGTTTAGCCTAACCTCTTTGGGGCTCAAAGGTGAAAGGTCACAGGAGTGCTGTGTGGGAAACGTGCAGCTTCGGTGGTTGTGGGAGGGGAGCCGTCCGCTTGGCTTCCCCCGCTGCAGTTTGTGTGATTGGATGATTGTTGGAGTTTCTTGCATTCATACATCAGGATGTCAGTATAGGATCGTTTTTGCAGCTATTTTTGGGTTATGTGTTTAACGTTCTACGGTTGATGCAGTATACATAATGCACGATGGAGATATAGTGTAAGGTGGAAAAATATTGTGTTTTTTTGTTCTGTTGAACAGTAAAAAAGATTATTTGAGGAAATTAGGGAAGCAAACTGTTCTGGGGCATCTTTAACTACCTTTTTCCCATCATATGGTAGTAAATGATGTCCCAGAAATCTCAGTTGCTAACATTCTTTCAAACATCATTCTTTGTGTTCAACCGAACAAAGAAAATGATACAGATTTGGAAAAACAGAATGACAGAATTTGTATTTTATCTTAAAAAAAATTGTTCTGCACAATTGAGTTTAAAAAGAAAACTTACAAAACAGTCAGGTTCACTGTTGGTCAGAGATATGTTGCTTTGATGTGATTTCTCACCAGGGATTTTAGAGATTTATCTTCCCTCATTCAGACTTTAGTCTTGATTGAGAAAGCACAACATAAATGTCAATAGGTCTCTAACTTAGGACTTATGTAACCTAGAAAAGAAAGGCATGAGTCTGGAAGAGCTTTGCTCATGGGCAGAAAATTTATCATTTATTCATCATTCTTTGCTCTATTTGAACACATACAGTCTTTTGATTGCTAGCCTCGATTTTCTTCCAGTATGCTACAATACCTCAGGCACTTGGAGATATCAGCAGCTTTAGGCCGCTCCTGTGATGCTGGTAGCTTTATTAAACATGCACTTACATCTAAAAAACAAGGCAAATCTTGTCGAAAGAGAATCTTGTGATGCTCCAGCATCAGTCCAGTCTTCTCCATGAGATGGTGTCACGCTTACAGTATGTGCTCAGTGCTGAGCGAAACATTTTCCATAAGGTTAGAACAGAATGTATCCGTGTTTGTCATGTTGGCACCCACTCATGTTGTTTTGTTTTGGGCTCGAGATGTAAAAAGAACAGGTGAGTGAGCTCTTTGTTCTTAGGCTGTTAAAAATTTCAACACATGTTGTCGTTCTCTGTTTATGCCTTGGGCGAGAAGGTTTATGAACTACAAATGAAGGCATAACAGATGTTCCCAGCCTCCGTCACTCTCCATCAGCTTGATTTATTTACACTGTACAGATACATTGAATCGGACTATGTTCTGCAGAGATGTGTGCCGTTGACCAACAGAGAAAAAGCAGTGAGTTATTTTTGCTCAGAAGCCTTTACAAAAAAGTACTTCAATTTATTTTCTTAAATGTGCTTTGTGCAATTTTTCGAGGATTGATATAAATGCAATATAATGTACATAACTATGCTTTCCAAGGTGCATAAAGACCCTGAAGTGTCAAATTTTTTTAATTCTAAAGTCTGCGGGTACCCTTACGTGGAATTCACCATGTTGTTCCTACAGTAGCCCTAAACGGACAAACTGCTCTACAGAGCGCGTTTTGAAAAAACTTCCTTCGGCAAACAAGCGAAAACGCGACGACATCTTTGCCCTGTGTCAGCCGTGCTTAAGTGCTTTACTAAGCAGTGACGTCTTGTTTTGTAAGAGAAACTATTATTAAACTTGCATATTATGCATTCAATTCTAATGAAGCTGGCAGCTGGCCTACGGTCTTATTCAATTTTAAAAGAAACTAAAGCAATAACCAAAAAATGCAATTCACCACAACATTTTAATCAAAGTTATCACGTCCTCTGTGTGTTCTGAACGTCCCATTGTCGCTTTCATCATGAAACAATTAAACGGAGCGAACTCACAACTTGAGCACACATGGTAGAGTTTGAGTCGGGGTTGAAACAAAGACCTTAATGTGAATCTGAAAGGACTTGCTTCGGTTCCAAATCACTTAAGACCTAAAAAAACAGTTTATTCCAAAACACACACAGAGTAGGAACAAAAGCGAGTCGATACATGGCATGTGATGACAAGGAAACATGCTTTTATTGTGTTGTTTTCAAGAGAAGTTTAAACAGACCTACACGTCCACAACCTCCCAACTTGATCTCAACGCTAGAAAACGTCTTGGCATAGGGATGAGTTTTCCATTTCTTGAAGGGCTACAAGGGAGAAGAAGTGACATTATGATAAAATGACAACGTGTGTGTAGTGAAGTAGGCGGGGCGAGACCGTGGTTCGAGACCGGTGAGTTATTACTAATTAGCACCAGCTGTGCGCGCACCGGTCTCGTCGAGCGACTGGACCATCACAGAGAGAGGACCGGCCCTGCACATGTTTGTGTTTGCATTTATGTTTTATTCGCCGGCCGTCGACCGTGAGCGGTGGCCGGCTGTCTTATTACTTTAGATTTTATTTGATTAAATGTTTAAAATGTCTGCCGGTTCCTGCCTCCTTCCTTCCTTTTAATGAAGGAAGGTGTGTTTGTGTAAGATGGATTGGACCAAAAGAATTGTTTTGAAGTGAAGGTTGATTTCTGGGCTTGGATTCCTGTTTGACCTCCGGGATCGGTGTGTTTTCGTGAATGGATGAGGCTGAATCGCCGTAGGTCAGGTGGAGAAACCTAATGAGGCATTCATGTTCCCCACAACCAGAACACAGAAATAACACAGACTTCACTTGTGATAGCTTGTCAGCTTCACGACTGAGCTTGTTCTTGTTTGATTGTAGCTTGCATAAACAATAACAAGTCAATTTTCCATTTCAATTTATATTCTCTCTTTCTGTGCAAAAAAACATCAATAAAACCAGTATATACCAGTCAATACATAAAATCAGTCTGAGCTTGTCTCAACTCAAAATCAGCTTTAGCTGTTTGTCTGCTGACAAAAGCCCCAACTTGGAAGAGGTAAACTAAAAGCAGAAACCAGCACATGCTCGTTTTAGTCATTTCAACAGCCATTAGTTAAAAGACCAGACTCTTGTTCACCTCACATGACATTTGTGTCTATGGCATCTTTGGTGGTCCAGCTTTGCCACGTTCCAAACTGAAAGGTAAAGAAATAAAAAAAGTGTGCGCTGTACTTTCCAAAATCAAAGATGGGATCTAATTTATTACCTTTTTAAGAGCCTTTATGCCTTGACGGCTAAGTACCATCTGAGATGTTTGCATCGAGACATTCCACTGGCTCCTCTCAAACTGCTGTGGTTGAGACATGCTGGAGAGGCGACATATATCACACAATGTCAAAATGAATGGAGAAGCCTTTTAAGTCGGGAGGATACGCATGATAAATAACACAGAACATGATGTGCTGGACACTGAACGTGCTAGTTTTGGGAAAGAGCAAACGAGGGCTGATTTTTTGCCAGACAAAAGTCAGCTGATGTTTGACATGAGAAAGAACATGTTGCTTCCAAAATCAGGTTTTATTCTTCTGTGTTGATAGATTTTTAAGAAAACATAAGATGTTTACATTAAGGGTGTTTCAAAGTGTGTGTTTAACACCTCTATTTACACCAAAGAGTTCATTTGGAAATAAGATAACAGTTTTTTGATTTGTATAAAATCATGTTTTTATTGTGCATTCCAATCAATATAAATCAAACTGCAGTTTTGATTTAGTGATAATAACTCAAGAATAAACAAATAAATAAACAAAGCTTATAAACGAAAAACAAAATAAAAACATGATACATAACAAAAATATTTTGAAAATGATAAAAAAAAGAGAAAATAAAGGGACTACAGGTATAAGGTAAGTCACGATATAAAACAACATAGAAAAAGTTTTGCTGCTGTCGGACTTAAAGTGACAGTTCACCAAAATATAAATGATGACCACATAGATGACTATATCTGTCATCATTGTTTACCCCCAAGTTATTAAAACATGTATATGACCTCTGTGAAACACAAAAGAAGATATATTGAGGAAATGTCTCCGTGGTTTCGTGTCCATACAATGGAAGTCAATGTGGACCAATATTGTTTGGTTACCAACATTCTTCAAAATATCGTCAAAATACCCTCCCTTGAACAAGCCGATATTAACAGGTTTGGCTTAGTAAAATAAATACTTGAGATAGAGAGTGATGGTGAGAAAACTAGTGACAGCAGTTAAATAAGTGTTATATAACACTTAAACAGAAACTTTTAAATATTTAATGGTGATGAGCATCGAGCCATCTGTTGGCACTCTGGATGGAGCACTTTAGGTTAGATAGTGAGCAATTCATCACACATTTCCTAGCTTCACACGGTGTGGATGTGCCTCAAGGGTCACCATAGGTTCTGTCGTGCACTGTATGGGGTAATTTTGTCCCACTATTGTGTCTGCTGGGAATGTGCTACAGACAATAAGAGGTACTATAGCCAAGTATATGAACAACTGAACATAAAAGAAGGAAGACGTTAACTTAGCACATGTGTTTGAGGGGTAGAGGTGTGCATGGTCCGTTCGTGAAACATCACGCTGTCCTCATCCATTAGCTTGTGCTGAGTTGATTGAAGCTGTGTGATAACAGCACAGTTTACTAGGTTACTGTTCCTTTCATGTGAATAGACACAAATGTGAATGTTGTAGTGGGCGGGGTTTAGAGTTTAGAGGGTGTGGTCATACACACCTAGCTTAGCCGTGGTGGCTCAGGCGAGAAGTCAGTCCAGCTCGAATTCCTAATCATAGGCCTGTGCTTTCTATTGTGTCCTTCAAGCTAATCTAATCTTGAGTTTTTAAGACCTGTAGCATTAAGCTTTATTAAATGAAGGCTTTAAGGCTGATTGTCCTGTTAAAAAAAGACAACAAATTGAAAAGTATCTCACAGTTGAAGGGGAATTATTTAGCCTGTGGCTAAATATGTGAGTGTATGTATAGCTCGACTAGTTGAGCATATATGTAAATGAGATAAATAAATGTATGTATTGAAATGAGATTAGCAGTCGTAACGTTATGTTACATGTTGCTAAGCTTCCAATGTGAAACTCTAACAAGCTAGCTGGGTGGAACAAATTGTTTTTTTACAGCTTTTTATGCTTGTTGCAATGCATTGTGGGTCCATCATTTAGTCAAAAAAAACAAGTGCTGTATTCTTCAAGTTGAATTCATGAGTAGACGTAAGTAAAACGTAAGTAATTTTATACTCTATGAAGGAACTATACTTATATTTCAACCGTTTCTGAAGGACCAAAAAATGTTGCTTTGTATAATGTGTAAGGGTTTATTAGAGGAGTTTTTTTGTCCTTTGTAAGTCGGTTTGGACGAAAGCGTCTGCTCAAGGGCTAATAATGTCAATTAAATATCAATGTAGTAAGCTTAGATGGTTTTATAGGATGCAGACGCCTTGCCCAAAGTTAACTTCTGATCTGTGCTACCTGTAGCTTTCCTGTAGATCAGTGGTTGTGGGTTCGATCCCAGGGGATTGCACATACTCATGAAAAAAATGTATAGGAAATTGCTTTGGAAAAAATGTTCATGTGTTTGGTTGTAATATATTTTATATTTAATTCCTATTATTATTAATTTACATTCATGCATTATTGTAAATTAATTATATTGAATTAAATAAAAACTACTCAACAGTTATTTATTCTTTGTGAAGGTCTACTGGAAATTATGTTTGGGTTACATAATCTTTGTTTTTGTTGTTACTGTCTATATCAATAATACTATTAAATGGGTCAAAGTTTATAAAAGTAGTTAACAAAAGAATGCTTTTAAAAGTACTTAAGTGTAACAGTAAACTTTAAGAACACTAGTTCAAAACTATGTTTCTATGTGCACTAAAATACACTTTATTTAATTGCACTTAGGACACGTCCTTTAGTGTAATAAAAGGGCTCTATTTTCACACATTAGGTGTGTAATATAGCCTATAAGTACTTCTATTCATGATGTCTCAAACAGCACTGTTGAGTAAACTTAAGTACAAAATTGTGTGAATAGAATACTTTACATTCAAGTGTATTTTAGTGCACTTGGGTTTTCTAAAAAGTTTACTCATACCGTAGCTAAAGTAATGGTTTACTTGTTCAATACTCGTAGCACATTTTTCTATATAAAAGTGCGCTTTGAAGTACACTCTCGGTAGACTTCTAGTGACAAAAATTGGCTACTCAAGAGTGTAAACACAACTACAAGCCAAGTAAATTTAGAATAATTTATTTGTTGTCCAAAAGTGTACTTCAACATTTTTGATGAAAAGATGTATGGTATAGTAACCTGATTAAATGTATTTTTTAAGGGTGCTCGTGTAATGGTTTAAACACATGATACATATAATGAACACACAAACAAAAGAGCTGTGTTACTGAAACGATTAACGCAACTGCTATGACACATATGAAGTCTCTATGATGTCTACTGACATCAACAACACTCAAACAAAATAAACACTTGAGTCATTTCCCAGAGAGGAAAACATAGATTGAGAAGGTGGGATGGAGCAAGCAAAAGGCGAACAATGTTCATGTCTCTTAGAAGGTTTGAGAGGATGAGAGGAAAATAAGAGACAGACAGTGAACTGTGAACTACAAGAGTGACTGTAGTGCAGGTGTGCTGCACCTGGTATTATGTCATCCGTTTCGTGTAGAGCTGGGCCTCAGGACCTGTGAGAGACCAGGATATGTGTGACACAAAACTTTCTTTCATCAGACACACACTAAAGGGACTTTAATAATGAGGTCAAAGCTAGACTGTTGCTGTGTCATAAAGCTTTACTCTAAGGGTGTGTATGAAGTATTAGACAGTGCAACAGAGAAAGACAAACCACATGTTTGTTTTGATCATAGCTCAGCAAAATAATCTTGATAAAACAATGTTAGTTCATAGTTTTTGCGATTATCTTGGCCAATTTAAGCGGTGTGTGTGACCGGGTTTACATCTTGTATTAACATCCTTATGGGCTAAATAATTCAGTTACAAGTGGACAGGTGCTGTGAACGTTTCCAAAACTCGTCTGTGAAAGCAGCTTCAAATATTGTCCAACAAACTCTAATGCTGATGTGTTCCAGACAACAGAGAATTCTTTAAAATTAGTTTTTTATTCTTTTTTTTGAGAAAAAATATTTTTTATAGGGTAATTGACGTTTTTATTGCCAAAATTACAGGGATTTCTCATTATACGCAAGCATTCTGTAAAATTACATTTGTTTCAGTGTGTGTCAACTTTAACATGTTTACACTGTATAGTGAGTAATGCATGAGGGACCTTCAGTGGTCACAAGAAATGCAATATGCATGAAACGCATGAAAGATGATTTTAATAGCAGTATTTTTTATGTATTTTTAAGCATATTTTCAAGTATATTCTTGATTTTGACCAACTTTTGGAATCTTGTGTTTATAGGTTTCTACATTGTGGTGTCCAAATGTCCCCACAAGGATGGTTAGTCTTAACCACATGGGGACCAGCCTACGTCAAAATCTAAAAGTGTAAAAAATCTGTGTGTGTGTGTTTATGCGTGTATGGGAGCGTACGTGCATGTGTGTGTGTTTAGGTCCAGGTGTGTGATGTCTATTTGGATACAGTATCATTCCTCACAGTCAATGACATCATCTTGACATCACTGAAGGCTATGAGTTCTCATTTGTCCTGCTTCATGCCGGGACAGGCACGGCTGGTGAATGCTGAACGGCTGAACGTGCTGCTAACACAAAGTTGTATGTTTAATCCCAGGCAGAGATGACCCAGGTGCATACCAATAAATGAAAAACGGAATCACACAAGTGCCAAATAAGCATCATTCCTGCAAGCATTAGCATAAACAAGCAACGGTGGTCCAGACCGCATTTTAAACCTTCCTGTATATTCAACCCCCCCTCACTTCCCCGTGATGCTTTAGGATATGTGCAGTTTGTTGGGTTTCAGCCCATCATGTTGTGCACGCATGCGGTCGGAGCTGTTGAAGGATGTGTTGACAATCGAACTTTAAATTGAATGTCACTGTCCATTTGAAGGTCTGTGGGAGTTAATCAAGGTTCAATATGAGAGAACAGCACGTAAAAGTGAAATAGACACTCAGTATTGGTGACTGGTGATAAAGTATATGACCACATCTTCATGAAACACCTTCACATTTTGAATGCAACGTGATCTACTTTACTGGTGCGTGAATTCCATACATTTTCAAAAGACATCATTCTCAGATTCCTCAACATGTTGCTTCCAGTCAACTTTTCACTGCCAAAACTTTATGTTGCAGAACCATCTGACTGATAATCTTGAATGCTGGGATTGTTCAAACAACTTTGATTTGAACTTCAGTTGTATCTGTTGTTAAAGATGCCTCTTTTTAAAGTTTCTTTTACAATGAATTGAGAATAAACTAGGCAAAACTAACACAAAAGTGTCACAAATTTGACGAATAAGTCAAGCCTCATTTTACCAAGCCTTCAAAGCGTTTTGCTTGTGCTACAAAATTCAAGTAAATTTTCACTTACAAAAAGGAAGTGTGCTACTACACTTATTTGTATGGTCTTACAAAGTAGTATACTTCAAGTTCATAAATAACACATAAGTATACTAGCAGTAAAAACTACTAGTTTAATGGGAGTATACTTCAAACTTCATAAAATAAAAAGTGTGCTACAAAGAATGAACAAGTAAAATATGAGTTTATCCAAAAGTTTATATGTGAAAAACATAGTTTTAAATTAGTTGGGTCCTTAAAGTTTACTTTGATAAGACTTAAAGTTCTTTTAAAAGTATGCTTTTATAAATGAATAAAAAATGCAACCAAAAAGTGTTCCCATTTGATCCCACATTTAGAAATGGTGCACTAACAAGTATTCCTATATTCAGACATTACTGTGCTTTCTACATAAATTACACTTTAGATATATTTGAACTTTACATAATTTTACTTACTCAAATAAACTCTAAATAGGGCCTACACTTATTTATACTTACTAAAGGAATTAACTTTGACATTCTCCTTATAGCTTTTTTTTTTTAGTTGCTATTAAAGAGGATATAAAAGAGCGACTAGTAACATCTTCAGAATTTCATACACTAAGGGTGAGTACACAATGACAAAAAAATTGACATGTTATCCTTAAACCTTTCTTATGTGTATTGGAAAAAATGAAGATGTGGAAATAAAAACAAGTCTGAGATAGAAATTGTTCAGCTGTTTGATAATTGGCAGTTGTTTTATGGTCCGCTCAGGTTCCTCTCATTATTGTTGGCGTGTGGAGCTGTTGACAGTGCAGGAGAGGAAAGGGCTGATCACATAAATGCACTGTCATCAGTATTCCAGCCCCTTCTTTTAATCACTCTCTTCCTCTTCTTTTGTATTATATCATGAAATTTGTTTTGAAAGCTTTTTTGGCAAAACCTTAAATGGAAGTTATGGCATTGCTGTCATTTGCTTACCTTGAGTAGAATTTGTGGGAAGGACAACTTCACAAAAAAACATGTTTTGTGTCATCATCCACTCACGCTCACTTTTCTCCAAACAATAGCAACACACACAGCTATAAAAGATTGACAGTATAGCAAACAATCATTTGGACAATTTTTTACCTTGTATGGTAGTTTCAAACATTTAGTTCAACACTTTTATTAGAATCATTTTTGAGAATTGTGTACTTCAAACTAATTTTTAAATATCATAAGTTTGAGAAACTGTTGGGTTTAAAGCAAATACTTTAGGCAGGAGGAAGACTGAATTGTTCCTCATGTTGTAATTTGATATTTTATATCATACAAAAACGTTAAATAGATTATATTATATTATATCACAAATAAATATATAAACGTTATGTGTTTACATGGTATCTATTTGCACTTTTGAAGAGTTTTGTCTGACATATTTCTTTCAAAATCATAATTTTTTCCAGGCTCCAATGTTTATATTTAAAGTTATTTAATTTAGATTGCAAAGAGGATGTGCTAATTTTAGAAAAAGAAATTCAAACTGCTCTTACAGTTTTTTGCATCTGTCGTCTATATACATTCATTTGTGTTTACCAAACGATTGTTGAGCTGATTAAAACAAGTAGGGGAGAGCGGGGTACGTTGTCACACTTTTCACACTGTGTAACATTTACTGAGCACCATACATCACTACGGTATGAATGTTATACCAAATGAAAGAAGGACGTCTTGGGCACATAATTTGTATTCATTACATTTTCATATCTTATCTCATAACGGAGTTGTAGACTGTTGAATAGAGGATGTGCACTTGTGACAATTTGCCCCATCGGCAGGTAAGTTGTCAAACTAGATTATCTAAAAGTAAGTACACAACTACTTAATTGTGAATATTGATTTTCATTTTTATATTCAAACCAGAACTGGAAATATAAACAATCATGCCTAGAGAATTCGAAAAAACAATTATTTCAAGCCAAACTCTACACATTTCAATCAAAACACATTACTTTGAACTTCAAACTCAAGCGTTCTCTGTCTTGCACATAGATCCATTCGGATATGGCCGGATGTCCTGTGGAATTGGTAGCCTGCTGTCAGCAATGGCATTGCTGAGTAAGGGAGAGCTGGTGGAAGCAGAAGCATAACTGGGCATACTAGGCACAGCAGAGTTGGTTATGGGGCCTGACAAGGCAGGGTTCTGAATGGGGCGATCTGTGACGTAGGATGATGCAAACTCGGTTTCCAGAAATACATCTCTGTTGTAAGGTTGAACCCCAGCCACCCTTAAGCAAACCTGAATGTTCAGGGGGTTGCAGCCAGAGGATAGGCAATTACCACAATAACAGGAATGACATAAATTGACATTGTCTTCTCAGGGATGTCCCTCATCCAGGAATCACAAGCGCTTTTGATGTGCCTCTTTAGTGGGCCATAGACAGACCTGTCTTATGGTTGGAACTGATCAGAGCAGTGGGGTGGGAATGACTGTATGATTATGCCATTTTCTTTTGCATAATTGAGTCCATCAATGGACAGATGAGCCTCGTGGCTGTCCAAAAGGAGTAAACAGGGCCCCTACTTTGCTGCCAGGTGCCCCAATGATCAAGAAATGTCTATAATGTCTATATATATTTGTACTGGGACAAGTTGTCAGATGTGACGACTTGCCCCAAAGTCATTGAGACAACTTGCCCCAAACTGACATGTGTGCTAATGTTGGCAAAATCTTAAGGTTAGCTCAACATAGCACGTCAGCTAAAGTATCAAAAGACACGTTAATGTCTCCTCTATTTTGTGCAAAATAATCATTTTTGTCATTCATATCTAACAAAGTTGTATTGCATAAAATTTAAAGTGCCAATTTTTTACTTTTCAAGCAGAAAAATAAGAAAATTGTATTAATATCATTTAAGAGTGATCTTGACCACATGTGAACAGGAAATTGATTATAGAAAAAGAAGTCACACAAAGTGGCTATTTGGTTTTTGAGATAGAGCCTCCAGTGTTGGAGTTATAAACAGTGTGACAACTTACCCGTGTGACAACTTACCCCGCTCTCCCCTATCTCGTGCGCACGCGAAAGTATCTCGTGAGCACGCGAAAGTATCTCGTGAGCACGCGAAAGTATCTCGTGCGCTTGCGAAAGTATCTCGTGAGCACGCGAAAGTATCTCGTGCGCACGCGAAAGTTTCTCGTGAGCACGCAAAAGTATCTCGTGCGCACGAGAAACTTTTTGCGTGCTCACGAGTTAGTGTGTCCCTGTTATGCATAAAACGGACTTTAGATGGCTCCATTAACAATATATATATTTGAATTAAAAACTGTTTTATTTGTTTTAAAACTTCATTTAATTCGCACAACACAGAAATGGCATGGATATAACATGTAATCTATACCGTCAATATAAAGCTTATTGAAGCTTCATGTATTTAAAACATCGTAATGCAAGCTTGTCATTTTATGCGCGCAGGTGGATCGACCCTGCAGCGCGTTGTTCAAACGCTGCCTGCCGGTCTGTAGGACACTGGACAAACACTATACGCGCTTATGAAATAACCGATTCGTCAACGAATACCACGATCACTCTTATTTATATTATACAGACATGAACAAGGCCACCGGGATTCTTCCCATACATAATAGACTAAGCAGTAATAGTATTTGCCCCCTAAGCTGTGTAATGAATTTAGCCTTTTAAAAGTTACTGCCTTCATTTATTAATACACGTTGTGCATGTTTTACATCAGACGTTTTAAAATATCTCCTCCCAACTGCATAGACGTACCTATTAATTTCGAATTAATCTACATTTCATTTAAACTGGTGCCATCTAAAGGCCTTTTATGCATAACAGGCACACACTAACTCGTGAGAACGCAAAAAGTTTCTCGTGCTCACGAGAAAGTTTCTCGTGCTCACGAGAAACTTTCGCGTGCGCACGAGATACTTTCGCGTGCTCACGAGATACTTTCGCGTGCGCTCGAGAAGTCTTCTGGTTTTTTTTCGACAATCTGTTTTTTTCCCGCAAATGTCCCTTCAAAGTCTCCGTAGTTTTAAGTTTTGATTTATGGAAAATATTTGTGAAGTTGTTTGATTTTTGCTGAAAGTCTACAACACCTTTCCATAGTTACTCAGGGCAATAATAGAGATCGTGTCAAAGTTCAGCCTGACCTCACAGCAATTCATAACTATTTTATGAGGAGGTTAATTTGTATCAATTCATAGGATGTGAATCATACAAAAACGGACGATTATTAGAGGAATACCATGCCATTGACCCTCCCCTAACCCCACCACTCAACTTAAGGGCACTGACATCATAACGTACAAATGGTAAACATAGGAATAAGCCAGAAAAAGTCACACATTTCAGTTAGATTATGTTGGAAAGTTTAAGAGTGTAATCGTTTTATCTGCCCATATAGAAATTGACTGTAAAAAGTAAATCTGAGAAACATTCACTGGAAGAAAAGGTGTAACAACTATCACCTATTTCAGTCTTATCTTCTAATTATTGTGAACTATCTAAATATCTTCACCCTCGGCTTCTTTCTCCTTGTTTACTAAATCAGGAAATTCGTGTACGTTGACTTAGTGTGACTTAGTGTTGCCAAAGCACTTAAGAAGCAGTTAAAAGCAATAGTCAAAACATCTCCCAGGATGTATCTTCTATGTCCGGACACTCATTCTTGCTTCCCGGAGCAGTAGAGCATGTTCTACTGAAGACAAATAGCAAAGAGGAGCATGTGTGTGTGTGTTTGGGGTGCAGGGGGGTTACATAGCTTCAAGGCATTAGCTCAATGTTGGTCAGAAATACTCACAGAAGGTCAGATAAAGATCAGAAACTGGCAGGGGGTTGAATTGCTCTTTCCAGTGGACATGACTTGGCTTGTTCTTCGGTCCTGACCGATCAACTCGGATCCTCCAGGGCTCAGTTCACCCTTGTTGGCTTCTCCTCGCATAAATAGTACACACAACTGTGATGTTTGATCAGCCTGGTTTTGTTTGGATCCCTGAAGCCTGGCCATGGGGGTTTAAACATCTGCATTTAAAGCAAATTGGTTTCTTGTTTCAGTAAATTGTTGAGATGTGAACAGATAACACTCCATGATTGAGCTTAAATAGGCAATTTATTTGAATATGGTTTACCTAGTAACCCATCATTCAGTCAGAAGGGACGGGAGAATCAGACCTTCCTGTATTTTCTGTATGGATTTCTTTATGTCTTCATTTCCAAGTCACTTTGGATTAAAGTGTCTGCCATATGGATGTGTGGTTTGCAGTAACCATTTAAAGTACAGTTATTTCAGAAGGTAAAGGTTTTACAAACATAAACTCAACGTTATGTTTTTTGGTGGGAGATCAGAACAAGACAAAGAAACTAGAACCCAGAGACACATTTCAGAAGTTCACGTACACAACATGACCATGTGCAGCTGTGTCATTCCACCCATCTTTTAAGAGAAACTAATACCACCGATACAGCCATATTTCACCAAGACTTACTCTGTTCTGAGATCAATCCTATCTGCAAGTAACATCTTTCTCTAAAGAGTGGTGCGTTTCCTTGCATTCTCTGTAGGGAATCTGCAGACCTCCCATTCATGCAGTGAACACAATTGCTGAATCTGCTGATCTTTCAGTGCCCAACAAGCCATATTGCTTATGACTTTTTATCTTTTTTTTAGCCCTTAGGACGGAAAGACCTTGCCAAGATGAATGCCTTAAATAGATTCCAAGTCAATGTTGCACTTTCTGCACCATTGTCTATGAAAAACAATTCCTCTCAATTCATTTGAGCTATTTTTGAAAAAAAAACTGAAAAGAATGGATTGCGTACGTCACTTTCAATGGCATTGAAAGCCTCCTTTCAAAAGGGTTCTTGTCTCTAAGGTTTCTCAGATAAAAACAGAACACAACAGGATTAAAAATACTCACAAGACCCTGAGGTGTCAACTTAGATATATTATATATATATTTATATATGTTTGCATGAAAGATCTATTTGAATGCTTCTCATTTTGCCGCACCTGAGTGAGAAGGAATATTAAAGAATAGAAAATATAGTAAGAAAATGCATCCCAGATTACCTCCTAACTAGCCTTTTGTGATTTGCCAGCCTAAGGGTTTTTGTTTCAGTGCTGGTCTGAAATGTCATTGTAAGGATGCTGTTCCATATACAGGGAATTATTACATAGCGGCAGCACTTAGGACAGAAATTAAGAAACTATATTTTCTCAGAGATTTTGAAATCAATTTATTAATAATAATAATAATAATATTAATAACAATGATAATACAGATGATGATGATAATAATAATAATAATAACATTACATTTAAGTATTTTCTTGGCTTCAGTCCTGCTTATTATCTGTTTAATTATAGGGCCTATTTAAAGTCCATACAGTTTTCCAGTCTTATTCTATAACCCTTCCAGTGCATGTCTTGACATGCCTCTTTATTAACTTACACACATGCACACACCCCACAGAACAAACTACCTTGACCTGACTCTAATCTTTCTTCAAACCAGTTTGTCCAAGGTCACAACCATGGCACCCGCAGTCTAAACAACACTGAAAACCTTACAATGTTAAAACCTAGTACGGCAGGACCTGTAGGCCATGAAGCATATAACCTCATTTTCTGCCTCTTTGTTTTAAAGTTTAGACAACTTTAAGAAAACATCCGTCCTCCATAGGGCACAAGCGCCCCCTCCTCCATTTAAAAAGAAAATAAATGTGCTAGGGAGACTGTCAAGGGAGAACAAAGGCAGGGAGGAAATCATGGAGATAGTGCAGAGGGTTCTATAATTTATCACCTGGTGCCTTTGGGCGGTCCAGCCTGACAAGGGCTTTGAAGATGTGTGCACTGGGCCCCTTTAGAGTGTGCACGAAATAGGAACTTGTGGATAGGAGAGAACTGATTCAGAAAGATGATGTTAAAAGAATTTTAAGTATACACCACAGATGCAGACACATCCTTCTATATAAATGACTGATGTATTATCATTCATTGATTTTTGTAGGTTTCATTCATTTATTTAATAATCTTTACACTACCCAAATAGTTCTGCGGTGACAAAATTATTATTCAATCTTTCATTAAAAATTGCATGTTACTGCTTGAGTTGTTGAATTGTCGGCTACTATCCACTCTAGTGCAGAAATCTTACATGAGTGTTTAGGGATAAAATTATGCAAATACATACAATTGTATGTATACACAGAGGCTTGTAGCCTACAGTAGCATAGGTCATGCACATCTGTACATGTGTTTTAATGCCACGTTTTAATTGTTTTATTTCTTATGTATCTTCTGTATGTAAGCAATCACAGGAAACATGAAAACCGAAACAAATTCCTTGTGAGTATGCACACAAAACTCATTGTGATGCACACAGCAGTTTCTTCTGACCGGACATCAGATAGACTGGTGTTGGACTGCCACCGTGTGGTCACGCGATCACTGCAGTATTGTGATTTTTGATCTTTGTCCAATGCATACTGTTTTTATAAACCTTTTTTATAACCTTTTTCCCATTTAATTGGTAGTTTACAAAAAGTTAAGTGTTTTGTTTATTTATTATGTATTTATATTATTATATATTATATTAATCCGGCATAAATTTGAAGACGTTTCACTGTGTCTTTTGTACTTTTAGGGTTCAAAAATGATTATAACGCGTTATTGACAGATTTACGTTTCCACACTGGTTTCATTTACGTCATGACATCAGGCCCTGTGGCGCGCACGCCGCGCACGAGCAGGTTTGTGTTGTAGAACAGGAAACGGTGAGACGCGTTAGCATCAGCAGCAGCAGTTAGCCTGTTGGCTAGTACCAGCATCACAAACTGAAACAAAATCACAGCAAACACTATCTGAGGAAGAGAACAGAACCGGTTGAGTGGATCATCGGTGGGACCGACATGTCAGAGACATACGGTAAAGAGCATTTCATTGAATCCTTATTAGCGCTAAAGCTAGCGAGTCCTTGCGCGAATCAACACCATCATCAAATTCACATCTAAACCGTTACTTCTTTAATCACATTTAATACTTACGTCATCATTTACACGTAACCTCACGTATGTCACCGTGGTGTTGTCAGACTGTTATGAATATGAGTTCAAAAGGGCTTTTAATGGGCCTGTCAGACTATTTACAGTACTTGTTTGACGTTGTGTAATTACTGATGCTGATATCTTCAATAACATTTGTGCTTGAATGTGTACGTATGTGTTGGGATAAATAAATAGAGAACTAATGTGATCATTGCTGTCAATACTCTGAATAATATCTTCAAGAAATGTTTTTACTTTGCATCAGTGGTTCAAGGATATTTTCTTAGCAACTGTTCATGACACTTCCGTTAACAGGAGTGACGCAAACCTGCATAAAAAACATCATGTACTCTCTACACGCTTTCACTTTGACACACCGTCTTCTTCAACCCAGCGCTACTTATCTCTGCTATGATTGACATTGATAACTCAAACTGGAATGTTGAGTTAAATGTGTTTTATTAAGTGGATTAAGATAGATTTTATTTACATTAACATTATAAAGATTTTTGCCAACACAGCTGCAGTAGGCTATTTTGCAATATCCTGTTATTGCACCCGTTTACTTTCTTAATACACATTCCAGAGTTTAAGTTTATCCCACAATGCACTGCGCTTGGCGTGACCTGTTTCTAGTGATGAAGGGAATCTTTCCAATGGCAGAAATGAAACTGTCAGAGAGAGGGCAGTAATGGAAATTGTGTTGTTTGCAGATGCTTCCAGTGTGCTGCTCAGCCCTGTTTCCAGTGTTCATCCTTTTTTAAGCAGTGTGCTTGTTTTCAGTTATGAGTATTTGATCATATAAAACAAATTGGCCATATTACTCATGGCTAGTTTATTGTTTAATTCTCTATTTAGTTACACGTTATGTCTTGGGTCTTTGTTATTGACTGATGTACTTGTGCTGTAGGTGATAAAATATTAATGTGGTTTATGTGAATACGAGTTTCATGTTGCAGTAATCTCCCCCTCAAACACTCTTATCTTCTTTCTCCTTTAACCCCCCACCAGTCTGCTGTGAAACATTGTGCTTCTGTCTGTTTCATTTATTCTTTGGCTTACAAATCACTGTTCCATGCCAATAGAAAATGAATGACCATCTTGCCCTGTCACTGGAATGGCTCTTCATTAGCGAATTGATATCTTTAGCCAATTTAATCTAATCTCCAAGGCTAAAGTTAATAACAGACAGACAGTCTCTTTAACTTGTCAATAACATGACCTCACTGTAGCATCTGTCATTGAGTGAGTGACATCCAGATTTGCTGTAATTCAGCTGTGCCACTATAACAAATCAAGGCTCATAGCAGCTGAAAATTGCTATGAAAACTGAAAATTCAAAGTGTCACTTATTGACAACATCTTTTGTTCTGTTTGAGATACGCATTTCCTTCCAACAGTTTTTTTTTTTCGCACATTAGTGTGACTGTGTCATTCACAGCATATGAGATTAGCCAGTATCCATCTCTTTGTGAAACTACACCTGTCACAAAAATGTGAAACGCAACTGTGGATTTGTTTCTTTTTTGGTTTCTATTTTCAATTGAAGTTTGACCAAGTTTCCAGTTCCACTTATGTTAAATGTGTCCGACAGATGTTGTCACAACAGGAAAAAGACAAATGTCTTTTCATTTTGCTTCTTTAAAACAATAAAATGAACCCAGGGATGTTAAAAAACGGACAGTAATACAATTTGTCATACTTTGTCGAAATAGGTTTTTGCATGTCAAAGCAAATTTGTTATAGGCCTATTTTGTATTTTTTTCAAAGCTTATTTATTAATTTCCAAAATTATAATAACCTCATAATGAACACATATTCATTCACCGTTTATACAATGTATTATATATGCTGATGAATATCAAGTGAATAAAGCAGAGTTAGTTGCTACATTATATTATTTCCGGAAAAGCATCTGCAAGGAAAGTGTCTCTGAGTGACCTAAATAATAATAACTTCTCACATTTATTTTAATAGAAATTGTATCATTGACTACCATAGCAGAAAATAATGATAGTCAAAAGTATCCCAGAACTGTTTGCTTTCCAAAATTCTTTAATATCTTATGTTACACAATTACAATAATTTTCCTATGATAGCCAAAGGTGCACCAGAACTGTTAGTTGCTAACATTCTTCCAAATAATTTTCTTGGTCTTAAACCGTCTTTATATGTAATTTGTGAAAGTATAATTCATGACAGAATTTAAATTTTCAAATGTTATTTGCATGTAAATATGCTAAACCGCATCATGTGGTCCATCTGTTTTTAATATCCATTTACCTTCCTTATGGGTCTGGAAACAGAGAGTAATATTGCAGCACTAATGTCTAGTAGTTGATCATTTTAATTTAGTTCACAAATATTCTAAACTTGTAATAGCTGGTGGTACAGGATTTATGTGAACATGCATCTACCAAATGTGTTTCTATAAACAGAAGCTCATGGTCAGAGTTCACACACTTGCCTCAAAAATAGTACCCATTAACTGACTAGACCACTTCATTCATTATGACTCAACGTAGACCTTTTATTTAAAGTAACTTATAAATAGAACGCTTTATTTAATAGGACTCAATACTTTAAAGCTGCCGCAACACAGTCAGTTTCTGCCAATCTCATATTAATCTTGAGTAACTATAGAGTACATTTAGTCATTTAGTGAACAAAGAGTTTAGGGAGCAATAAGTTATATGTCATACATGAGCAGTAATACAGAGTAATGCATACTCTCTATCGTCGAAGAGTTTTTGGTTTAATCACATTTATAAAAAACAGATACAGCTGTATGAGTATTTACGGAAAAATGCGACCTCCTAGGGGTGTGCGATGGAGAAACTAAATCATGAGCACACAATACCCTACATCAAGTTCGTGTTGTTTTGATTTTGCATGTACACGCCGATAGCCAATAAAACAGAGATATAGTGCATCCGGAAAGTATTCGCAGCGCTTCACTTTTTCCACATTTTGGTATATTTCGGCCTTATTCAAAAATGGATTAAATTCATAATTTTCCTCACAATTCTACAAACAATACCCCATAATAACAAAGTGAAAAAAGTTTGTTTGAAATCTTTGCAAATTTATTAAAAATAAAAAACGAAAAAGGAACATGTGTATTAGTATTCACAGCCTTTGCTCAATACTTTGTTGAAGCACCCTTGGCACCAATTACAGCCTCAAGTCTTTTTGAGTATGATGCTACAAGCTTGTCACACCTATTTTTTGGCAGTTTCTCCCATTCTTCTTAGCAGGGTCATTGTCAGGTTGGATGGTGAGCGTCGGGTGCACAGCCATTTTCAGATCTCTCCAGAGATTTTCAATCGCGTTCAAGTCTGGGCTCTGGCTGGGCCACTCAATGACATTCACAGAGTTGTACTGTAGCCACTCCTTTGTTATCTTGGCTGTGTGCTCGGGGTCATTGTCCTGTTAGAAGATGAACCTTTGCCCCAGTCAGAGGTCCAGAGCGCTCTGGAGCAGGTTTTCATGGCGCATGTCTCTGTACATTGCTGCATTCATCTTTCCCTCGATCCTGACTAGTCTGAAAAACATCCCCACAGCATGATGCTGCCACCACCATCCTTCACTGTAGGGATGGTATTGGCCAGGTGATGAACGGTGCCTGGTTTCCTCCAGACATGACACTTACTATTCTTTTATCAGAACAGATCATTTTGTTTCTCATGGCCTGAGAGTCCTTCAGGTGCCTTTTGGCAAACTCCACGCAGGCTTGGTGTACTTGCTGAGTGGAGTCACTGCCTTTATTAGAAGGTTCTAGATCAGTCACTTATAATGTTACATTTCACATGGTGATTTAGGCAGTAACATAAAGGCATCTCTCTAGGTTGTGAATAGAGCCTTTTTTTGGGAAGTTTACTGAGAATGTATATAAGGGTCTGTTATGATCCATACACGCTTGTCGTCATGCTGCAAATGTTCCATGCGGACTGTGATGGACCCATCATCTCCACATATCATGCTGCAATGCTGAATCTCCTCTCTGTGTCGTCTGTTATGTTTGAGTGCATCTCATTTCCACATATACGAAGAGGTCTTTATCAGCGCTCTCTTACCACACAAAGAGCTATTTGGTCGGCTCGGCTCATAGAGGTCAGCAGCTGAACCCTGCGGTCTGCTGTATGGGCCGGGTTAGGACCCGTTCCACTTCGACCGAACATCTGCACAGCGTATATGCTCAATAAGACCGTAAGACCCCCATTGACTTCCATTGTATGGAGACAGACGCCCATTGACTTCCATTGTATGGACACAAAACCCCATGACATTTCTCAAAATATCTTCTTGTGTTTTCCGCAGAAGAATACACACCTCAAGGAAATGACCTCTCTCACATGAGAACGAATGAGACAAGGGTTAAATCAGGATGGCTTGTCTGAGGACCTCAACTCTCATATTGATTCACTTTCTCTCTCTCTTGGTTTCAGATTTCCTGTTCAAGTTCCTGGTGATTGGCAGCGCTGGGAGTGGGAAATCATGCCTACTGCACCAGTTCATAGAGAACAAATGTAAGTGCTTATTAATGTCTCAATCTCACAAAGACTTTAAGTAAAAAAATACTTTTCATTCTTGAGGCATTCAGCAGAGACAAAGAGAAGGGCATGGAAAGTTAAGTTATTTGGGGAAAGGAGAGTAGCTTGACATGCAGTTTGCAATGTGAATAAGATTGTTAAAACATTTAATTCGCGAGGCAAAGCGGCATTGAATAAAAACCACGCTATCAGTGAGTGAGCTTAGAAAATCCAATGCCATCAGAAGTTATAATGAATACATGGAAAACTCTTTAAGTAACAGCTCACACAAAGATGGACATTTTCTGTTTATGAAATCTAAGTTCACAGATGCTTTTGAAAGGTCCAGTGTATGAAATTAAGCGGCATCTAGCGGTGAGGTTGTGAATTGCAACCAACGGCTCACTCCAACCCTCCCCCTCCCTTTTGAAGCACTACGATGGCTGCACAGGACAAATATGGCGTTACTTTTTTTAATTCTTTGCTGAAGGAGATAACGTATTTATATAGATAATGCTTCATTATATAAGGTCTTCATTCACCTCTGAACACATATGGGTGTATATTAAATTGGATTTCTGTCAAAAGGTCCTCGCAGCACCTTTAAGAGTGTTAAAGGCAATATATTAAAGCAAATATATTAAAGTCATATGAACCAAATCGATGAATTGTTTGTCTTCAAATAATCTTGCCATCACTGAAAAGGACACATTTGATTTTAGACTACTCGGTACGACTTGCTAACCAAACATCATCTTTACAGTCAAACAGGACTCCAACCACACCATCGGTGTCGAATTCGGATCCAGGGTTGTCAACGTCGGCGGCAAGACAGTCAAACTGCAGATCTGGGACACGGCTGGACAGGAGCGTTTTAGGTACTTTTCTATGATTGGTCCATTAGAATATCCCCATTGCTGTATGCCGGCTCTGATTGGTCGTGATCAGTCACCGCTTGTGTCTTATAGGTCAGTCACCCGCAGTTACTATCGTGGAGCAGCCGGGGCTCTTCTAGTGTACGACATCACAAGGTAAGGCCACATTTTTTTTTATCTGGTCTTAAATAAGCATTTAAAGCAAATGCTTGTGTAAAAAGTCAAGCGCAAGGAGAGAAAGCTTCTGGTTGCTATGCATCTGTCATAGTAATAGAGAGAGAGGGAATGGAATAATAAAGAGTGACAGATGGGTAATAAAATATTATATTTTGTCAAGCGGAAACCCAGAGAGATCCAGTCCATTAAACAGGGTGTCAGCTGTACACGGCACAGACACACTCAGAGAAAAATGAACAGAATGATAGATCGCATGCGTTTGCTAGGCTGCGTGTGTGGTTGATGGATAGAATATAGGGGTCATCTTTTAGAAACTCTCAGCCCGCATTCATTGCTTTATGTTGAAGTGTCACCCATCGCCCAATATTTTGGCCATGGGCTAATGGTTGCGTGATGTGTGCAGTCTAAAGAAACGTGAAGCATTTACTATCTCTTATAGAGTGTTACGGACAGTGATTTCTTAGAAACATTGAAACTGAAGATTAGTTTCCTGAGCCAGTTTCCAAGAGACTGAATTCTCTGTAAATACAAACAACTTCCTAGTCCTTCATGATTCATTGGTCACATTATTACAAAAAACAAACGTTTGCCTTTGTAATCTTTCATCCAAACAATAGGCTTGTAAAAGGAATGTTAGCTTTCAGCCCTGCAAAGTTCATGGAAAGTACATTTCACCTAAATTTTAGCAGTCAACACATATCCCGATTTTCTTACTGTAGACTTGTGTGTCATCTTTGCCTGTTTAGCAGTGAATCCTGTTTTATTTTCAGTTGTGGGAAGTGGTTTCAAGTTCAGGGCTTGAAGTATAGTGGAGATTTTAGACGGTTTCAAAGGGACAACATAAACCAAGGTTACTGTGCAGCGTTCGTTGACTGCACTTATCTTCCGTTACACATTCACAAATAATAGAGTGCCTGTAGATTATGTCTGATAACAAAAAAAAAAAAAGAAGAACTGTTACTTGACTAAACTTGCCTCTCCAATATTTTTAATTTAGACAGCGATACTAAGCTTGACCGCTAGATGTCAGTGTACCATACGGTTTGTTTAAATGCCACCAGACTACAGGACCCATTCAACCAATGGTTTTATTCAATGAAATTAACACACAGCAAAATTCCACAAATCTTTTTTATAATTTTTGGTTTTTTTTATAATTTTCTTTTTATAATACAATAATTGTATAGTAAAATAAAGTAATAGTAGCATAAATTAAATATAAATAGTTACATTATTAGACACAAGCCAGACCGATAAACAAACACGGACCGGAAGTAACCTGAAATTCAGGTGTTCACGTCCATCGAAATGGTCTATAGGTGAAAAATGTCTGCAGCAGTTTATTGTGAAATGTTTTGAAGGATAAATAACACGGCTTTGAAATCAGTGCGATTTGAATGAGTGCTAACTGTTGTGTGTGTTTGCTAGTCGTGAGACCTACAATGCTCTGACTAACTGGCTGACGGATGCACGGACGCTGGCCAGTCCCAACATCGCCATCATTCTGTGCGGGAATAAAAAAGATCTGGATGCAGATCGTGAGGTCACCTTTCTGGAAGCCTCTCGTTTTGCCCAGGAGAACGGTTAGAGATGCTCTTCAGCAGAAACACTCATTCTAGAATTCAAATAAACTCACATTCTGGCTGTGAAAGGACATGAGCTGTAATACCTGAAGCCACTATAATACTACAGTACTGTAATTCACAGAGTTGTATAACAAAGCTTTACTTAGCATGAATTGTATAGGCAGATATAGAAAATCCACATGTTTATTTACCTAGATAAAGAACATCACTACATTCCTAGCAGCTGATGCTACAAAACTATGTTATGAAACAATGAAGATTATTAGTATCCACAAGGACAGTTATGAAAAAAGACCTTTGACATTAATATTTGGGTGTGTCCTCCATCCAGAGCTGATGTTTTTGGAGACGAGTGCTTTAACTGGGGAGAATGTAGAGGAGGCCTTTCTCAAATGTGCTCGCACCATTCTCGGCAAGATCGAGTCAGGTAAAAGAAAACATTTTGACGGTCATTTTTACGACTTTTCTTTTTTTTAATCATTTATCTCTTTTAAATATTTTATATTTTAAAATGTCCCTTTCACATTAAAGGGACAGGGTCTTCTTTTACTCCACCTTAAGTTTTTTCAAATCTGAATAAATGTCTTTGTTCTGATGAACACAGAGAAAGATAGTTGTCAGAATGCTTGTAACCAAACAGTTCTTGGTCACCATTGACTACCGTAGTTGTAAAAATGACAATGGAAGTCAAAAGCGCCCCAGAACTCTTTGCTGTCTTACATTCTTCAAATTATATTATTTGTGTTCAACGGAACAAAGACAGTTACGGAGTAATTTTTCCTACTATGGTGTTCAATAAGGGCCGAGAACAATTTGGTTATAAGCATTCTTTCAAAAATCTTTCTCTGTGTTCATCAAAACAAAGAAATGTATACAAATTTGGAACAACTCGAAAATTTTTCGTTTTTGGGTGAACTCGCCCTTTTAGCTCAACTTTTGTTTAGGTAATGATGGTTTATTTAATGTTTCTTGTTGTTCATATAAAGGTGAGTTAGACCCGGAGCGGATGGGTTCTGGGATCCAGTATGGCGACGCGTCCCTGAGGCAGCTCAGACAGCCCCGGGGTTCTGCCGCACAAACCAAGCAGCAGTGTAACTGCTAGGGGTCCGGACGCCCTGACTGCTACCTGACTCCATCCTTCCACACCCAACCTTTCCTCCCTCAGGTGAGTGACGTTCATCACACAATGACATTCATTTTACATTTCCATACTCGTGGGCAAATCTATTGTAGCTTGTGTAGCTTTGAAACATTGCTTTGTTCAAGAAACCAAATGCTTAAGTTTGAGGCGGGACTGTTTGTTTAGCTGACAAATGGTCAGTGTGCGACTTGAAGGTTGTTAAACATTAATTAACTTTTTCTTTTTCAGCTTCAGGTGTTTCTGGGTATGCACGGATCCTACCACACCCAGACACATCTGGATCGTTTTCTCCGAAGTCCACCCGCAAACGTAACCTCTGACCTCAGAAATAAAGCCCTCTGCCTAGGAGAGATCTCCCTGGACTCTTTGAGCCGGGCAGGGACACGGACAACAGAGGTGAATACTGATCTGACTGACAGACTGTGTGTATTTTACATATCATGTGATCCTCACAGTTCATTCTTAAATGGTAAACAGCCATCAACTAGACTTCATAGGACTGGGTTCAACAAACCAGTAGATACATTCACAGGTCTTAAAAACCATTGTAACAGCATTTCACACATCTGACTGTTTTCGTGTTTATTTGAATGTTCCCCATGTTGTTTTATTGCGTTGTTCCCTAATGGTAGATGACAAACCAAATTAGCAGTTGTTTAGATACTGATATCTACTTTTTGGGTTAAAACTGCTATACACCCTGCTGCATTGGCCATGCATCTTTAATACGTCTGCGGTCAGAGCTCTTCAAAGCACAAAGAGCTGATGGGAAAAAAGTAACATCTGTTAGGACTTTGACATTGGCTTGCTGCTATCAGGAGCATATCAGATGTTCACCGCTGCCCTGGCTTGGAGGTTATCATCCGTCTTAACATCAGTCGTACTCCACCTGGACCTCCGACTTTCACACATGTTGGTTGAAAATATTTTTGGACGTTTAAGTTTTGTTAGTTCCATTCATAAGGAATATCCAGATTTTAAATGCATTTTCGTTTTATAAAGAAATGCCTGATTTAAGATAGCTGATTTTGGTGGCTTAAAATTTAAAGTTGCATGAAAACACTCAAGGTATCAGGGTCATATTTCATCCCAAATTATACATTTATATATTGCTTAAAGAAAATAAAAATATTTTTAGTGCCACTTAGTTTTTTTTTGCTCGTGACAGATTGAAACCCCTTTTTCTCAAGTCTCAGCTGCTCATTTACGTAATGTGAAAATAATATATTGTTTAATTTTGAAATTTTTAAGTTGTAACTTTACATCAATGTAGTTTTTATTATTCGATGCTGATAGTTTTTTTCTTTTCAATGATGACATTTACAGTAATAAGAAAGTTACAATACAAAATAATAATCGTCCGTTAATATTGGCTTTATATTCTTTTTTGTTTTCTACTTTTGGGTGAAATTTGGCCCATTTCATAAGATTCACCGAGTTTCATACTATTTATATTATTTAGACATCACAAGGTACAAGAAATAGTTCACTATAAAATGAAAATTCTTTCAGCATTTTCTTGCCGCCTTTCTTCTGCAAAACACAAACAAAGATACTTTTGAATAATGTTGGTAACTGAACAACGTTGGTCGTATGAACACAAATCCAATGTAAGTCAATTTATCTGTTAATAATTTCTTCAAAACATAATTTTTTTGTGTGTGTGTTCTGCAAAGGGGAAAAAGTCATACAGGTTTGAAATGGCAAGAGGGTAAAGTAAATGATTACAGAATTTTCATTTTTAGGTGAACTACCACTTTTAAGTGGATTTTCCACCAGACTTGTTTAAACTGAGACCTTGACATTACTCTCCATTACCGTCACGTTTTAGAGTTGTTTCTTCGCTTGTCGTTTGCTCTGGTTACCCATGAAGGAGAGATCTAGAGGTGATGGCCAGCACAGCCCTTCGCTCAATGATAGCATCATTATGCACCACAGACAGCCGTCTCTATCTGTGTGATACATGCTTTTTATTTCTCTTGATTTTTCTCTGCAAGTGCACTTTTCTGACTGTTTATAAACTGAACTTAAAAAATTGTAAAATGTATAGTCATTTAATGATATTAAATAAGAGAGTATATTGTTTGAGTAGTGATCATTCCTTACTGAAGACTAGTCTGACGTCATTTCAGTGGTGTGAAGAGCTGTTTTCCCATCACGACAGCTGTGGACATCCTGTTAGTCGTAATTGTGGGGAGGGTGGAGACCACGTCTCCTCAAGCACAAAGAAAAGCCTTAACAGACTAACCATATGATTGTTCACATTAGATCATCGCTGTATTATGCTTTCATTAGTGTGTAAGCTCTTTTAAAATGCACATTTACTGTGACCTGCACTTTGCTGAGGTTTTTATTTGATGCTTTGTTTTCTGTTCCTAACCTTAATCTCAAATATTGAACATATGGGTGTACAGGTTAAGCTTTATCAACTAATCTGCCACATGCTTTCGATTACCAAAGAAAATGACCTCTCCAAAAATGCGTTTCAGGTATTTTTCCGTAGTAATGGACAGCACCTGACAGATGAGTAGTCACAGCTTTACTTGAGCACTGGAACATTCCTATAATGTTGATGATATGCACTGTTTAGTCAATTTACAATTGTTCCCCCTTTACATTTGCATGGTGAAGCTTTGTGTGCTCTTATAGATATGTGGTTCATGATGTTAGAAGAGCTCCATTGACCAGGTAATGACATTTGATAGCATTTCAAACCAAAAGCAATTTGAAACACTTCAGTGCATTTGACGGGTAGCTCAAAATACTGCGTAAAATCAGTTGTTGCTTAGTAACGGGTGTGATTTGTTTATTCATAAATACTGTAAATCTGAATCATTATACTGTAAATAAGAATTAAATTGTCTATTGGAGTTGTTGGGGTGTGGGTGCTTGTTAATTTTAAAGATGACGAATTAAAGTTTGCTTGTTTCTTATGTTATGTGAACACGTGTTTTGTTTTTTGTGTGGTTAAAGAGTCTAACAAGGAGCAAGTTTCTGTGTCCGGAACCTGATCTCCACTTTAATGTTGGCAAGTCCAAATGCAGGCAAACCTCCATAGATGTGATGTTGACGGGTGACGACAAACTCAAGTAGCTTAATAAAATCACATGGGCAGTTGAGAAATTGTTTTTTAGCAACTCAAGGTTGAAAGGTACAGAAGCAAACGGTCTAAATTATTTGAGTGAACCAAAAATTTATAATTTTGTCATTTACTCGCCCTCAGATGGTTCCAACCCGGTGTAAATTTTTTCTGAGAAACCCAAATTAAGATATTTGGAAGAATGTCTATAACCAAGCATCTCACATTTACTGGCATTGTAGGGAAAACAAATACTATGGGAATCTATGGGGGATGAGATCTGAGTGGCTACTGACATTTTATACAGGTTTGGAGCAATCTGAGGGTGAGTAAATCCTGACAAAACTTTTTGGATTGCTTAAATAAAATGACATTACACAAACCCTGACTGGGACTGTTTGTCAAATACACTTACTAAACTGTTCTTGTAATGGATGTTATCACAGATAGATGGCAGCATAATACATTTAAAGAATCCAGCTCTTCAAGAACAAACAGTGAGTGATACAAATTCAAGATTATTATATACAAGAACACACATTTCATTTCAGGCTTATTTCTTTATTTCGCCTTCACGGATATATCTATATACACACTCACTTTTAGGAACACGTTCAAGAGTAACACCACTTATATCAACTTTAACTCTGCAATCTTATGAATGGATGAATAGGCAAATCTAATTTTGACTCGGGCAGAAGGGACAAAAAACAATATAAAACATACAGGTAAAAAATAAACAGTCACTTTTGAATCGAAGTGTAATGGAAAGTTTCAAGGTCGAGCAGTTGCCATAGAGCTTGTGGAGTGAGGGAACAAGCGCCACAAAAGGGGAAATTAAAACTAGACCATCTTTTGTCATGTCCCCGAGCTTCATTCTTCCACGCAACCTTGTTCTGTAAACCGCTCCCTAATCGCTGGCACAGGCTCTCCACACAGCCCACAGATTTCAATGCAATTGCAACAAGTGGCAACAGAGACTTGTTTAGATGACTGGAATGAATGGTTATTTCATCAAAATTACACTTAAAATATACTCATAGATCATGTGTATGTACACAATACAAAAAGAAACTTCACAGTACTGCTTTAAGCAAGTAGCACGAAAACATTGGACTAAACAGTTTGTTAAATTGTGGTTATCGAACATTTCACCATAAGAAAATATTGTCCTAAAGTGTGTGGGGAGGAATGATTTAACATAATAAATGTTTAATGTTTTTGGGGATAGTAGTGTAGAGTGTAGATCCTGCAAAAGCGAGACGCTTCAATGCCACGGTAGTTTTTGGCCAAAGCGTCAGCCATTCTCTTGTTTTAGTGTTAATGAATGTGCTTGGAGAGATTGCCAGACAGATCCTTTGAAATCTACTGTGCTATAAAATTGCTGATGTATTCGATCTGGCATTGCCAAAGCATGCAGAGAAGAAATTAGGTCAATACTAAATTACAGGGGAATTCAAATTTATAAACAACCTAACGCAAAAATGCAGAGTCTTCAATTGTGGATGTGATTTAAAGATATAAAGAAAAGTTGAAAAGTTTACGGTTGCGTTTTTAGCACGACTACACCCAAACACACAAACACAGGTTATGACTTGATTGCAGCAGGGGTGGGCGGGGCCAGCTGCAATGGTGGATAACAGATTGATTGACAGGGCTAGACACCAATGAGCTCTACTCCAGAGACTGCAGCATTAGGAGCTGCTTGAGGACCTTGGTCTGGCTAGTCTCTCTGATCTCTCCTGCAAGAAACATCTCGTCCACCACCGTGTATACCTACAACAATAAGAAACATCGATTTAAGTTTGCTCTTAAAGAGACAGATCACTCTAAATATGAACATTCTGTTGAGATTTACTTTTTGGATGTATAGTGACTTCCAACCAGTATAACAAATGTATCTGAAAGATACTGCTTAGGATTGAAAGACCAGGCTGATTTTTAACACCGAGAAAAATCTGGTCTTTTATCAAACGTAACACCGCATCCTAACCAAACGCGATGCGATCCCTGCTATAAGCAATTTGCTTTTCAATACCGAACGCGAAAAAGGGCCGGGAGGCGATCGATCACAAAACACAGCCAATCAGGACCGTTTTTCTCTGTCCCCGCAGCCAAAGAGTGCAAAAAGAGAGATGCATCATGTTCACATTACTTCAGTTATGCCTCACCGGACGCTATGCTATAATTTCTGAATCTAAACATATGTAATCAAATGTATATAGCCTGTCTACGTCCATGTTTGGAGATTAATATTCATGAGGTGCAGAACTAACATCGAATGAGACCGTTGTGTGGACGGAGCTGTCAGCCGCAATGTCGCAGAAATAGAAACCGTTGCTCGTCGCGCAGCGCTATCGCTGCTGGTTAGGACAAAACCTTAAAATGGAAGAGATCTTTCCGCGTGTTGCACCGTCGCGTCGCGTTTGGTGAGGACACGGTGTTAATCAGCTTGCTGTTTTCTCACCAGCTTAAGTGTGGGCAAAACTCTGTTCACGCAGTAGGTGAATTCAAAAATACATTGTGTAATGAGTGCGGGAGAAATCAAATGTAATTATCCAGAGCAACTCTTCTTTTCTATAATTACTTGTGGTTTTCCTTTAACGGCAGCCTCTCTCTCGCAGCAAATGCATCTTCTTAATTGTATGACTGTTGTAATTATGCATCAACTATCTGTTGCCATGGTGCTGCATCACTGCTGAAACACAGAGCTAATTACATCTTTATCTCTCTCTCGTTTTGGCTGGTTGGACCGTTTGTCTGCCGGTGAATCTCTAATGTCCCTTTCACTGAAATGCTTTGTGGATATGATGTACTGAAGCATTTTGCTTGTGCCAATCACATTTAAAGCTGCGCTGCAATCTCTATAAAGATGGGCTGGACGAGTAATCAAAAATAAGTGACAGGTCATTAAACAAGAGTTGACTAGTTTGGCAAGATTTTAATCTGTAACCCATAACTTTGTATTATAAAAAATAAAGAGCTCTCCTTACATTACCCTAATTCACAATTGTAAGCTTATAATGATGACTTTGAGCAGTCAGGTACGATTTCATTGGCAACGTCAGTTTGACGTCATCTGACTTCAAACAAAGATAATAGACACAGTCTTACCAAAATGCTGCGTTTCTAGGGTTGGTTATCGTTCGATTTTAAGCGATTCTGATTCTCCTTGTGGATTTTTATTCTTATCGGTTCCTAGTTTCGAAAACAGTTAATTGGATAGGACTTCTATCATTCTTTTTGTTAGCTGAATGTGTGGAACAATTGTCAGGAAAGAAAAGGCAAGATAAGGAAAAGGCAAGAGATACTTTCGAGAAACCGACACGTTGAAGCGCTGCGCAGAACGATCGGAAAATGACATGAATGTTCCGTGAGAGAGTTTTAAAAGCATATGGAGCACTCTAGTGCTTTTATTCCGTTCGGTCTGCAAAACACCGAATGAAGTCTGACACACACTTTAGTATGGAGACAGAGGGAGTGACGAGCTCTCTGCTAGCTCTTTTCTGCTATTATCACAAGCGAATCATTCACCACTCAGCAATCACAATAAATGTTCAAATAGATCTTTGGCGGGGCAATAATTCATTTTACTAACTCGCACCAATGTCCCTCGCGACCTTGTGAAATGTTACCACGCACGTTATAAAAAACGATCGGATTTGTGAGCATTTTGGTCGCAGTCTAGAGCCATTATATATATATATACATATATATATTTATGAGCTGCTTTTTGTGTATATATATACACACAGCAATCATGTTTTGTGAATTGATGAAAGGAATTGAAATTTTTATTTGAAAAATCTGATTCCTATTTCGTTCAATTCCGATCCGATTCCTTACCTTTCGATTCTAAATTGTAATTGATTTTTGATTCCCAACACTATGCACTGCCATTACTATGAATAGAAAGGGAAAACATGACCGCTTAGTAAAGCCACGCCTTCCAATAATAAGAGCTAATGATGAATCGATAAAGACTGACGATTCTATGGTGCGGAGCTCTTCACAGTCTTGCGAGTGGCTGAAGCGACCTTGAATTTCTTTTTAGCGCAATCTTGAGATATAAAAACTAAAGTTATAGAACAGTTGCTGTCAGGTTTAACTGTTGGCTGGATATATGCTATTTAATTGACAGCGATTTTAGAAAAATGTGTCGTCCCTCATTCAAACAGATAGGACAGTGGTCTCGCTATGACTAAAATGGCTGCGTAAAGATGTTGCAAGCATGGTCGCCGAGTGACATAACTTCCATAAACTAACTTCAACTCACGTGAAGAGAATTTATAAAACAAACCTCTAATTTTATATGTGAATAATGGTACTCATAACCTAAACGCTGTTCTTTTATTTCTTAAAAGGAAAGGAAGTCGTACACTTACCTTGTAGAAATTGAACACCAGATCTAATTCGCACACATTGTGGAAATACTCATTCAAAACCTGTTGAGTACGAGGAAAACATGTTGGTTACAAACAGCTTCATTGTAACTAGAATCTACCTATGACAAACAACCAACTTTCTAAACCCTGATCTCAAAAAAACACAAAAACTATATTAGTTTGACACCAAGTGCCCTGTTTTCTTTGAATAATTCAGGTTCTAATTTGAATAAATGTATCATTTTCAGTGACTGACGCTGCTTTTAGGTTAGTAGTAGCAGTGACGGGTGTCTAGGTGACGTTGATTTTTATCCGGTGACATTTAGCATATGGGCTGGTTTGGGACCAAGTGATGTGGGGATATGACGGGGGAGTTGTTTACAGTCAGGGTCAGAGGAAGTCCTAGCATTCCATCTCACAATGTTCTTGAACTCCTGGCCGCTGGTTTCCCTCATGGTCACATTCCATCTGTCTCTAAGAGAAGGAAAATAACGACTGCAAGAGAGCTCCCTGCAGCTCTGGGATCCCTTAGTTTACCTGTTTGTTTAAGTAAAGTTTCATCTTGTTGCAAAAAATCTCTTTACAAATCCTATAGCATATACGTAAATATCAACATAGAGTCAACAGTGTTTCCTCTAAGGACCACAGGACTGTGCTTATATTGATATGTCTGGTACTTAAAAACAAACAGGCACACACTTTCAAAGCGCATCAATGCAAACTGTTCTAAGGCCGTTTAAAATGCTTCTCATTACAGATGCTCGTTAAAGTCTATTTAGGTTTCTAACTAAGCATCCTAAATGTCACGTAAGAGCCTGCATATCTTATCTGCATTAAGGCGTTATAAGTGATGCGTAAAAAAAACTTTATAATTATGGATTCTGTGCTGAGTAATCAATTTAGTATTTATACTATAGGATTTCTAATTATTATACTATTTAGCTGCGGAATTAAATGCAGGAAACACAGCTAATAACATTTGGATTTTGTTTATTGAAAAATGTTACGGGCTTGATTTGGATATGGTTTACCTCAACAAAGTTGTGAATAGCCTCCAGGTAAGCCAGGTTGTTGTCCGTCACATCCACACAAATACAGAAGTACAGGCCAGCGTACCGCCTGTAAATGATTTTGAAGTTTCTGAACTGCAAAGAAAACAACAGAACATAAATTCAGAGAGAGTATCCGCAAGGACAAAGCCGTACAATATATTATGTTGATGTTTGGATGTAGTTATACAATAATATTGAGAATCTTCATGTTTGGTTCATAGTTTTTTCAAGCAGTGACATATTACTGTGTTTTATGTTTTAATGACTCGTTTTTGCATTACAGCTCATTTTAACTGGATATAAATGTCTAAAAATGAATATTTGATGCAAGATACTGTATCATGAGTTAAAGTGAAAGTGGGTTCACCCAAAAATAAAAATACTGTCATCATTTACTCAACCTTTTGTCATTTCAAACCTTTATGACTTTCTCTCACAGAACACAAAAGAAGATATTTTGAAGAATGTTGTTAACCGGCCCCTATTCACAGGCATTGGTTTTGTGTCAAGAATATAATAGAGAATGGGGGCCAGCCCTGTTCAGTTTCCAACTTTCTTTAAAATATATTCTTTCGTGTTCTGCGGAAGGAAGAAAGTCAAAAAGGTTTGAAATGACAATAAAGCGGGTAAATAATGACGAAATTTTCATTTTTGGGTTAACTATCACTTTTAAGCATGATAGAATATACTTTATGAAAAACATATCCAGCTGTCAATGTATATGAAGTGTTGTACCTCTACGAAGTTGGTGTGTTTGGCATCACGGACTGTCACCACAGCATGAACCTCTTCGATAAGCTTCTGTTTCTCATCATCATCAAACTGCATGTACCACTTGGCCAGTCTGGTCTTTCCTGCCCGATTCTGGATGAGGATAAAGCGGATCTGTACAAAAGAGGAAGAAAAGAAAATTTAAGACTTAATCTAACAAATCTTGAATTTCATCCAATAAAGCCAACTGATGCAGGACCTTTGTTGTTTCAGGGGATAGCGTCACTAAATTTAAGTTATCGTGCTACTATGGGTGCCGTTTTGAATGCCATCACATATAAATTAGAATAAATAATACATTTGCTTTGCAGAAATTTGCACAAAACAGCCAGGCAATGGCACGTAGCTTTTTTACTCATTCACAACAGTTTCTATACGAAGCCGGATTAAATAATTTTCAATTACCAAAAGACTGTAAACTGTAGTATACATTTTATATTATTATTTTATGACCTTGGTTTATGTTTCTGCTGTCGACATATATCATACTAACGTTAGCCTGTTAGCTGAGGCGAATTGACACTCAAAATATTGAATCAAGCCACTGAAACCACTAGACCAAGTATCAAGACTTACCATTGTGTTCTGTGTTTATTAGTCCAGGACGTTTCTGTTATTTAATAAATGTTGAATTTATCTATTTGAGGAAATCTAACAATCGCAGTTTAAGCTATGTGCTGTAGCCGTCCGCTATCTTCACCCATCGGACAGGATGCGAGCGGAAGGCCGTTGGCGCTATGGATTGTGGGTATTGTAGTTTCGAATGGCAAACATTTTTATAGAAGTAAATGAAGAAAATGTGACTCTAAGACTACAAGTACCACGTTGATTCCGGTTTAATCGCTTACGACGATAGCACATGACTCGAAAGATAAAAAAGACTCGAAAGACTCTCTAAAGTTTAATAAAATGTTCACTTTATAAACATAGTTATATTACTTATATCTTAATGTATAATAGGTTATTGTAAATTGGCCTTGTTAGATAACGGTACTGTTAAGCGTGCTGACAAAATGCTCTTGTCCGCCAAATGAATAACTTAAATGTAAACTGAAAATAACAGTATGAAATAGACATCAGGGAGCAATGATAGACCGAAACAAATAATAATGTTCCCTTAAGAATTTTATTTAAATAAATGTATTTATTTATTTCGTCTCAGTTTTTGGAAATAAATGAACAGCTAATCGTTCTGTTTTTTAATTTTTTTATCAGGGATTATAGTAAGAGCTTCATTGAATGGCTATTTAGTTTTAAATATAAGAATACAGTGCGACAACCAATAACAAAAAAAACATAAACCTGTCCTGTACAGCCTAGATTTAGCCTACATATCCAGATATCACTTTAAAGAATATTCTCCCATTAAACGTTACTCCTCTTGTCATTTCTAAGCTGTATGGCTTTCTTTCTTCAGCAGAACAATAAAGACTATATATTTTTAAAGCTGGTAACCGAACAACACTGTCCTCAATTAATTTCTATTGTGTGGAGACAAAACCAATGCAAGTGAATGGGGGCCAGTTAACAACATTCTTCAAAATATCTTCTTTTGTGTTCTGTGGGAGAACGAAAGTTGTGCAGGTTTGAAATGACAAGAGTGTGAGTGAATGATGGCATAACTATCACTTTGAGGTCCCAGTCTATAACAGCCTCCCCAAAAACATAAAAACAGTGTTAAAACATTCACTTCTACTTATTTGCATATTGACATATGGCATTATTACGTAAATAAAGAATAAGATTTGTCATAACCACACTTCTTTTCCAGGAGTTGTTTACATTATGCTAGAAGCATATGGATCTACATTGTCCAGAAAAGTTGACCAGGGTCTCTATCACAGGGGGTGAGGGGAAGGGCTCTGATTGTTAAGACCTTGCACAACTGTGAGAGCGAAGAATGTGGTGCCCCTTGGGACTGAGAAATATTTCAGCTGTAGACCAGAGGTGGGAGTAGAGACCTCGCGAAGTTTCTTCCCTTCTCCAGAGTAGTTTGTTGTGAAAGGCTGCTGTTTTGGATGTTGTGTTTTTACTAATGAACCGTTTGTCAAAATAAATACTAAAATGATTAATTGCATATATCTGGATGTCTGAATTTGGCTTCCTTTTTTGTAGTCCTTCAACCATACCGTATTATTTAATAATTGTATTAGTTTTTTTGCCTAAAAGTAAAAATAGCTGTAAACATCTTTTCAAATTCCTGTTTGCAAGAAAAATACCCACTGCATGGAGTTTTAGCTCAGAAACTTATAAATTGCTAAAATAAAACTCTTTTCAAACCCGGCCAGGTTTCCTTATATAACGTATGAATATAGAACTTAAACGGGAATGTAGATAAAACATAATATTTGTTGTTACTTAATGATTTACACATGAAAAAAACTGATTTGAAAATGATAACACCGATGATCATCACCACTGGACAACAGCGCAGTCGAAAATGTGCTCGTTATAATATCGACCGTGTGCGCGCGCTGTAATTGTGTCCATGCGCGAGACTACAGCTTTTCCTATTCTCTCGGAACAGAAGAGGGAGGAGAGACCGAGGACGGGAGAAGGTCCGCCATTATTGGGAAGCTGAAAAAACACACTAACACACGCATTCGCACACGCGCCATCACTAAATTTCGCTTTTACGTTGGGAGAAGTCCTTTTTTCCTCGGCGGGGTCTCGCGACGTGCTTCACCGGACTGCGTGTTCACGATCGAACTGTGCGACAAACATGAGCTACTCGAGATGTTTTGGACACAACAAAGGAAATTTTAAGTGCTCAAAAACAACGTGGTGAACCCAAGGGAAGACACAGCGATACAAAGCTGTTTTTCCCCTCTGTCTTTCAACGCCCCCTCTTTCCGCGAAGAAACGCGGCGATCTGATATTCCAGTCAGATTTCTTCGATGGTTTAGTGTCTTTTGTGGCGGATTCGGGAAGAGACACGCACATCAGATTGTTGTAAACTTTGAGAATACGATCCGTCATTGAAAGAAGGGATTGTATCGGGATCGGACAGCTGCAGAAGGCAAACCTTGATGTTTACGGGACTCCTGCCGGACTATTATTCCTTTTATTTCTCATCTTGATGAATTTCCTCAACCGGTCCCTTCAGATTCAGGAGTGGAAGAGAGAGGCATGCTGTGGTATGCACCAGTCTTTTTATTCCCCTTTCATCCCTATTACCTAAATGCAAATTCCACCGGGTCGAACTGCTTGAAGTTTTAATTCGCTCGCTGTTACGACAATACCCCGGGCTATACAACTCTTTTACTGAGCTATTTCACTTTGTATGTGAGAAAGGATAAAGGCTGGTAGGTTTATTATCTCAGTTGACTGAAAGAGTGACTTCCATAATGTTGCGGTCATTTGCTTTATTGTTTCCTCACCCGGATCAAGAGTTTGATACATATTTGCTTTGAAACACGTTCTCTTGTCCCAGCTTATGCGATAAATGAATATATTCAGACTTAAAGCTGTCAAATGGCGAATTTAACCATTCCTGGTGTCTTAAAATACGACTCTAAGTCAATTTAAAATCCGTGTTGGTTTGTAACCATCATGAACAATAACATTTACGTGTTTGTAAATATTAAAATGTAGGCGTTTGTTTAAACCCTATTGGAAATGGGCGAGAAATGGTCTTTCTGGTATATCGTTGCGTCACCCTACTAAAGTAATGACGTTTCTCTCTCAAATATTTGTTACACATAACTTGTTTGTGACTAAACTCTGGAAGAAAAGCAATAATGGCGTACATAATCATTCAAATGACGACAAGTTACTGATTTTGTCCTGTACACAATTATTTGGTTAGTTGAGAAAGATTTGACTTCGGTTGTATAATGCAATAAGTTGGTGACGATCCAAAAACAGCTGTTAGTGACCTGCTCCCATCTACAGACAGAAACTCAGGGCATGTTTCTCTTCATTCCTGATCCATTCACTCCTTTTGTGCAACGCCTCAATCTCGCTAGTTTAGAAATTTGAATGAATGCTCTTATTTAGTATGTTTGCGGTTATTCTTTTTCACCTTACTGAAGTTACAGGCCTAACTGGGTTGGATAAAAGCCCTGTATTTGGTTTATTGCTGTAATGTTTCCTGGTATCTCCTGAGGTCTGATATAATACACAATAAAGATACGGACAGGCCTTTATTATGTGGTTCATATTTGGGTGTTTTGAAAACAGTGATGTTTATCTTAAAACGCTAAATATGATCACCAATACTCTCTTGTTCTTGTAATATTTCAAAGTGCCAACTAATAGTATTATTTCAACATTAGCCTGTGCTTTATCTCTCTAACTGTAGTACATTTCCTGTCTAAACTTGGCACAGTCCCATTGCTTTATATATTCCAGGTGGTGGTTTGTGAATGCGTGATTGCTGGCGTATATTTGTTTTAGTGCCTGGACTGTCAGACGTGTAACAGATTAGACTGATGCCCGTAGCTGATAGGCTGAACTTCTGATACAGGAAAGATGTTTTCGTGACGTGTTGCCCTGTTGGTTCGCTAGCATCATTTTTAAACCCTTTCACAACGTAACGTCAATGGAATCTGACTGTTGGTTCTTCGGGAAGACACGACAGGACTTTCGAGATACTCCGAAATATCAGCGAGTCAGACGCTGTGGAATTTTTTGGTTGAGTAAAACCCAGCGAGTAGTTGCTCCTTAGATAAAGTCATGCAGATGAAAGTTCATCAAATCAGGACTGAAGGACAGGAATGTGCGTTCAGACAAAATCCCTGGGCATTTCCCATATTTCATCGAATAGTGGCAAATGGGTGAACTGGCACATTTTCAGGGCGTTTAAAATTGTTATGGTCAGATTAATTGTGTAAATAGTTAGGCAGTAAACCGAGACGTTACTGTTAACGCCCTGTGATCGTTCACCTGGTTGTTTGTAAGTAAATATCACCCCTGAGCGCCCTCCGTCTGAACACTGTGCTCCTTTGAAGTGGTTTTTAATCATGGCTCTTTTGGTAAGGTTGCAGGGAGTACATTCCTCTAAAACTCCGCAACAGTGCTCACGTACCTGAACACTGTTCCTGTATTACACAGTCAATAAATCACCAATCACGGTAGCTATACGACCTTCCTGTTGCGCAGTGTAAACTTTCAAAACTGTCTGTGCTTTTCTATATGATCTTCAGTTTCTGAACGGAGACCCTTTAGGCCCCCAGCCATAATGTAAAGAATGCAGCTGGGTTCAATGTAATCAAACTCTTGAGGCCTTGAGCACAACTGTCATGTTTCTTCTTACCGTTGTGCACGCTCTAAGTGAAGGTTAATAACTGAGGTTGCGGAGAGAGTTTTGCAAGAGCTTTCCTTATGGCTGGTTAGGTATTCAGAGCAGACACCGAATCAAACTGTCGTGGTGTCGCCGTAAAAGGTAGACAGACCTCATGAAGACGGAGCGATTGCAATCAGAATCGGCTTCGCTTTCCGAGAAATTCAAAAACATTTCGTGATGGCCGATGGAAATGCTTGATAAGAGTCATAAGTTTATGTGAATCTGATTGCTCATCTCTCATTCCTCAGTCTTGTTTCTGTTGCCTCACATGCATATAATATGAAGAGTTTGGTTCCAAAACTCAGTTTCTAAAGTTTTTCAAAAATAGAGATAAAATATATGATAGATAACATATAAAAGGTAAAAATAAAAATATTTTTACAGTTTTCCTGAATTTACCATTTATAGGTATATGTTTAGGTAAATTATCATTTTTGTTCAAATCTGTGAACTTCTAACCATTGTTTCTATTTGCATTTATTTGCCAAAAATTTAAATGAGATAAACCTATCAAAATAGCAGAAAAGATGCTCAAATACTTAAGACCTCAAATACTTAAAAGAAAACAAGTTTCTTATTCACTTTTAAGCAAAACGACAGTCATATTTGTAGATGTATTAAGGAAAATTTTAAAACATATATTTTTTATTACAATTGTTTTATGATAACTTGTAGTTTGATCACAGTTCTCATGTGTCTTGTCATGCTGTCAGGCTTTCACATTGCTTTTGGATGACTTGATGTTACACCTGTGGTCAATGAACTGGAATGACAACAATATACATCTAGAAAAATTGGAATGGTCTCTTTTTTTCATGGCTGTACAGATATGACAGTCTATATGTATTAATTTGCAGCTGTAGCTTCTGATCTAGCCATAATTTGAATGATATTTAGTCATTTGTGGTTGACATTATTACTAATAGGAGCATTTGTTGGACAAGCATGTCTCTATATGCTTTCATCCTTTGCTAATATCTGTGTGTTTTGCATGAACAGAAGCTTCTGTGATCTGTTTGAGCCCTTTGCTGTGTTTCAAACTCTAGCCACTGATCATCTGCCAAATGTCAGGCCAATAGAACGTGTAGCCAGAAGTTTCAGATAGGGTATATTAGGTGTCATTTTTTCCCCTTGAATTACGCTTTTTCCCTGGCAAACGATAAAACTGGAAAGAAATTCCATAGATTTATGTTGAAGGAGGAACCAAAACTATATGAGGAGGCTGGAATATAATCCAGATTTGGGTTGGGCCAGTCAGCGAGACCCTAGCAATGCCTTAGCAACCAGCATTGCGAAGGTGACTTTTACTCAAGCAAGTCACTCACATTCTCTTCACCCACTCTTGTCAAGATTTTTTTATTGCAAGCAATGCTATTTGATTCAAACCTGTGCTCCTTTACAGGCTTAAAATGTATTGTTTGTATGGAAAGACAAGCAGATGGCTCATAAATGTAGGCACTTTGAATATTGACTGTTACGTTCTTGAACTATGCTCTAGTCTTGGATTGTTACGCTTCTTAGAGTGAAATAAAAAATAAACATTAACTCTGACAGTCATTGTTTTCAGGCTTTTTGCAAAGCTTTACAAGAATGAAACCTGAAATGCTTTTAGTGTAGTGGTTTGATGTGGAGAAAAAGTGAGTTCAGTTGAGAATTGTGTCGTGTTTGATAAAGCAGGGAGCTAATTATAGCCGGTTTACCATGCGTTCCCCAGATTACACCACTCCTGTTCTGAATGGATGCCTTGTTTGAGACTGGATTACAAGGGAAGGAAACTGGCATTTTGTAATGAGGATCCAAATTTCCATAAGGAAATCTGCTCCGAGCCCTCCACTCTGCTGTTTATGATTTAAGACATTTTATAGCACACAACAACTAGGGAGTATGTCTAACTTTGCAGAAGTTTTTAGATGGTGTATTACCCGTAAACACTTTTCTTTTATTGACGTAAGAACATTTGAGGTTGCATTTGCGTTTATTGGAAATTAATGGGGTAGTTCACCTGAATATGAAACGTTCTCATGATTTACTTATCATTGTGCCATCCCAGATGTATATGACTTCCTTATTTCAGCTCATCACAAGTGATCCATCTATTATTAAAGTAGTCCAATTGACGCTAATGGGTTAATATGAGCCTTCTAAAGCTAAATATTCATTTGATTTTATTGAGCGATTGGTACGCAGTATATCCAGCTAAGCAACGATAACAGCAAAGATCAACTATGGCGACAGGTCGATAACTTTAAATCGTGAATTGTTATCATATTATAGGTGTTTTTAATATGCATTTTGATATGAAATTATTTGTTTTCCAACTAAAGGAAGTCATAAACATCTGAAATGGTATGAAGGTGAGCAATTATGAGAAATTATTTATTTCCTTAAAGGGGCAGTTCACCCAAAAATTCTGTCATCGTTTACTCACCCTCGTGTACTTTCATTCCAATATAAATTACCTTGTACTGGTAAACGCTGAGAAAGGTAATTGGAAGAATGTTAGTCATTTTCAGTTCTGGGAAATCACTGACCAGCATAGTAAGAAAAATTAAATGGCAGTCAAAGGTGCAGAACTGTTTGTTTTCCTAAACTCTTCAAAATATCTAATTTTGTGTTAAACTGTCCAAAAAAAATATATTTTGTTTTCTTACTTTGATAGTGGATGATATCCCAGACCTGAAAACTTCTAACATTCTTCGAAACATCTTCCTTTGTGTTCAACAGAACAAGAAATGTATACAGGTTTGAATCAACATGAGTTGGAATTTTCATTTTAGTCGAACCATCCCTTTAACTGTGCCTTTAACGCATCTGTTGTCGTCCCTGGATGGAGAGGGGGTGGGTACCCTCGCATCTAAAGCGGGGAGCTATCCATTGTCAGAGTTTTTGGTCGCTCGCATCACTGGCCATTCGCATTATTTTAAAGAATGGTGTCCATGGCGATGAAGTTTCAGGATGTTACGACCTTGTTATGATCTGTGGTTCTCCTTTAGTTCCTCTTCGTAAACGTCGAGCCCTTGATCGCAAATGTACAGAAGCTCTCGGCAAATGGTCTAGTACCCTTTTAAAGTCATAAAAAGCGGCCCTCCAACCATTTCCCCAGCGCACGTTCCCGGAAACTGCACCGGCTCTTTGGATGGGCAATGCACGTTCTGTCAATAATCAGTCTCTGCGGTCTCGAGCCACTCCTGTGGCCTTCAGAGCAGTTCTCAATGACTCAGCGTTTCACCTACAGACGAGAGCATCTGGAATTTAGAATGGTTGACACACCGAGCAAGTCAGACTGGGAGCAAAGATGGCCCACAGGAAGAACTTTGTGTAACATTCAGGAATTCACCCTCCCACAGACGGTTTATAGCTGGCTCCTGCCAAAACCGTGCTCTTTTTCTTACTTGCATCAGTGTTGTGGGCCTCGTGAATGTTAGCGTTTAGTAGTCTTCTCACCAAAGAGAAGTACAAGGAGAGTCCATCAAAGCCTCCTCCCATCATTCAAAGACTGACGTTTTAAAACTGACATGCTTTGGTGTTTCTTTAGTGCTGTAATAGCAAAGAAACTATCCTTATTTTTTTCTCTTGTTATCTATTTCTCGAGTTTGGAGCTCTCATACACCGTTTCCTTTAGTTGCCTCTGCGATTTTGTAGCTACATTGTGATTGTTGGGATTCCCCCTTTGCCTTCAGCGCCGCTGAGTTTCCAGCAGGATGTCTATCAAAAATGCCCCCAGTAGGGGGTGAGTAAAAAACAAGATGTAATGGACTGCCTGCCATATGAAAGGGCTTAGCTGCATGTTACTTCTCTCTGTGGGAGATGAACATTATTACATACCTCCATTCCTGAAGCTGCGACTTGCTACCGGTCAATGGATCGTCAAAATTAAAAATGCTCGCTTCGCTTCCCACCCATTTCACAAATGCAAGCGTAGAATCGGCGGATATTAGCGGTGTGATTTGCCTCTGGAATTTGTAGAATTAGATCATGACTTCATCGGTTACCATTCAGACACACTGGGCGCATTTACAGACTTAAGTTACCACCTGCCAGGCAAAGGGAGAGAGCCGTTGCGGCGTGATGTATAATTAGATATGGCAAGTTTAATCACAGGAAAATGAGCAGTCATGAGAGAAGGGCCTTTCAAAACGCCCCGAATGTGCAAATGAGTGAAGGCATCATGCTATCATGAGTTCTGGTAATCTCTGTCTTTCTTCTGTCTCTTTATGTCCTTCAGAAGGCGCTCGGAGTGTCGGAAGGGCAACACCTTGTCAGAAACTGTTAGGCGACACTGTCTGCTTGCTGAAACTTTGTTACGGCAGCCTTTGACACTGCCCAGTGCTTACAGAGCAAATTTAGTCACCACAAGGGTGGAATGATGGAATTGGCCGTCTCAAAATGACCCCAGGAGCAGGCAGACAGTGTTTGAATGAAGCCAGGCTTGAAAAAATCCAGAGCAGACTGAGTAATATGCACATATGTTGCACACGTCTTTAGGCCTTCCTAACAGGATGTGCAAAGCTACATATCAGACTCAACCGGGTTTAATGGATGACTGGTCAGTTTTAAGGAAGTCTTGTATAGTTAGGATTATTTAGTTGGTCTAACAGGCATCGATTATGTTAGGTTTCTACACTAAGTATAGTTCGTCAGTGGGGTAGCTTGTAGATATTTATTGTTGACATTGACTTATCGCTGCTGTCCTTCTGAAATTTAAGAATGCCAGCAACCAAACAAATCTCATCCCCCACTGACTCCCATAGTATTTATTTTCCTTACTATGGCAGTAAATGGGGGATGAGATCTGTTTGTACTGACATTCTTATAAATATCTTCCCCTGTGTTTAGCAGAACAAAGAAATGTATATAGATTTGGAACGACGTGAGGGAATGTAAATGATGACTGAATTTCATTTTTGGGCCAACTGTCCCTTTAAGACCAAATTTTTTTTAAATAGATGACTTTGTCCAAATAATGAAGAAAAAGCAACTTTCTAATAAAGAATCTGTTGCAGCTCATATCGGAGTCAAGGTTGGTGTCAACAAAATCTTAAAATAACATGGATATACAGATACTTTTTCTAATGTACTTAGTAGTTACAATGTCATGTCTGGTGTGGATGCGGTGTTAGTAACGCTTCCCAGAGTGAGACCTCATCAAAACAGATTTCTTTAAGATGCCTTTAGTCATAACATATATCATTGTCAGTAAAATATTCTTTTCTAAGGTCGCTTGAGTAGAATTAGGTGTTGTCATCATAGGGCTGGGCGATATGGCCAAAAAATATATCAACGAAATGATGCTTTATATCGTTCGATATCGATAATTATTGACCTTTTGTTTTTAAAGTAAAAATGACAAGTTGAACAGTTTGTATTCAACCACTGTATTTTAACTGACCCACATAATTATGGCATACAGCAAATACAATTTGTTTCAGCAGTAAAAAAACTGAAACAAACATTTAAAAAAAATATATCTTATGTCTTACTCGACTTATATTAAGATAAAAGTTTAAACAAACTTTAACTTTGAACTTAAAATGTTACAAAATGTGTTCACTTCAATTGAATGTAAACATGGAACAATCAAGGCAAACTTTGAGGTAGATCAACAAAAGCATCTGTAATAAGGAATACCAAAACAAACCTTTATAACAGTAAACAAAAGCCTGACTTCTCCACCATGCTGAACCGCAGCATTTCTTTTGCAATGAAGTAAGCTATTGCATGGGTTATGTCATTAAATCGCTTGGAAGATTTATCAAATGGGATTGTTAGTTGGTTGTTTGTTGACTTGAGGTAGATGGGCGACATGATGTATATTCCAAAAGGTGGCCGCCGTTTAGACGGCTAAATTTGTTAGTGTTTCCTTGCTTAGCTGGGACGTTTTTTTTACATAGCATAAGCACTATGTTCTTCTGATGTTGGTCGGAAGAAAAGAAACCAAAAAGAAACTGTCGAGCTGACATTTCGCGATTTGTTTACAATTTCTTCGCTGTTGGCAGGCACGGCACTCATCCTGCACGTGTTCTAAGTCAACATGGCGATGACGCGAACAAACTGAGACTAACGCAACCCGGCAAATGAGATCTCATTGGCTGTTTGCTTGTCAATCGTAGCACGCTCATTTAACAAAACATCTTATAGACTGTTTAGGATCTTCGGACTTCACGGGCGCGCACATTTTCAGGAAATTATCTAGCGCTATATCAAACTTTTTTTATATTGATATCGACAACATTCTACCGTCGATCAACATCGATATCGTTTTATCGCCCAGCCCTATGTCATCATGAGCAAATGTTAGGGGCTGTGTTTCTTTCTGAGAACCAATGTTTCCTCTGTTTTATGCTTATATTCAAACCTTGGAACAAGAACATTGCTCTCAGCTGGCAATATTTGAAGTTCAGTGTGAATGGTCTTTATTATTTCCCTGGTGAATTTGTTACGGAATTGATGCTTTGATGGCTGTAGTGGAAGTTTTGTAAAGGGGAAGAATTTTTGCAAATGCAAATTTGCAGAGGATTTAACATGTAGTCAGTGTAGACACACTTTAACATATTGGACACTTTGCTTTTTAGCACACTTTTTAACTTATTCTTGGAAAAGTTCTGGCTTCAAATTGATCCCCCTTGACACTTTTAAAGTAAACTTTCAAATACTTAAAGCACAGTATTAAAGTTTGAATAGTCAGCAGTTGAACTATATAAAGTTTAATACATTTTTTTTAATGTAAGTTTATACATTTTAGCTTTAAGTAACGGGTACAGTAACATTTAAAATGTTAAATAGTTTGAAATAACGGGCTCAAGATGACCTGCTTACACATTGGTCATTCCTATGACGTGTGGCTTACAGCGTAATGACAAACGCATCTCCTTACATCTTATGATAAGAATATCTGGGCGCATACTTTAGCCGCCCGACACTTTGCTTTATCTGGCTACAGTGCCAGCCGCTCAAGATGAGTAAGTGCTGCGTTGCTTAAAGGTGCTGGTCCTGGCTTTATCGAGCGCCCCAGCGATGGCTTGTCATCTCAGTCCCACTTAGCTAATGATGCCTATGCTATCACCGGCAAGAGGGAAAGGAGCTATAAAACCAACAGTGCCATGGCTGGGAAGATGGATGACATTCAAATGAGAGAGCCAGTCAAGTGCTATTCAGGCTAGCAGAAAAGGGCCTTCGCTTTATTTTAGAGCTTCCATATGGCGACTTTCTGTAGGAAATCGATTTTTGTTTATTAAGTTCCACTTCCAGTTGCTAAACGGTTATCTGCTCAATCTGCCTCGAAATTGAATCTGCTGGAGCTGTCGTATCAATGCTAGTGTCGAAAATGATGCGTGTATTACCCATTTTGGGATCATGACGGATATTTAGATAAGTATGGCATTTTTAAACATATTGGGATCCAAGGCGACACACAGGAACGTCAAAAGGAACTAGCAGACCACGGAGAACAATTACTTCAAATGTCAGACACTCGTAACCTCACACTTGCTTTAATAATAGTGAACTCCAAAAACGTGTGGTTGGATCTGTTTGTGAATTAAATCAATTTTTAGGCTCGACTGAATCATCACCACTGACATTTACATTGACTCGACTATGAAATGCAAGACACATTAAAAACCAACATGTTTAATAAATAAAAAACAAAGCTGGTGTTTACCCAGCATGTTTATGTGCACACTGCTTTAATTGTCTCATTACACAACACACAATGTCAAGAAGCCAAGGAAGGAATAGAAGTTTGTGGCTTTGACAAAACAAAACACAATTTCAGGTCCCTTGTCAAGTAAATGCACACTAGAAGAGGAATGCTGTTCGTCCGGTAGTGTCTTGTTACCGAAGTTTTTGGCACTTGTTGTTTTCTATGCCGCACGTTTTATGCAAGAACTGAAATATGAGGGCCACGCAGATGAGGGAGGGGTCCGTGCAACGCCTGCTTTGTCTGTTGACATAAAAGATCCAGAATGGGCGAGTCACGATGCAGACACTCGGAAACGTGTTGTCAACGTGCATTTCTCCAAATTACATTTGTGACCAGTCTCCGTGTAAGCCAAATAAATGAGGATGCTTGAGAGAATGCAAACACACACACACACACTGTAATCTCGCATTTCCTACAGACAGTCCCATGGTGCTGGCTTTGTGTAAATCTACCCAAGCAAATCAAGTCCTCGCTGTCTTGCTGCAGGGGTCAGGGGTCAGGGGTGAGATGAACCCTAATCTGGCCCTTGTGAGTGTGGGGCTTCTTTGCAGAAAAGAGGTTAGTGCGGGCCAAGAGGAAACTGACCCTGGTATTTTTTTTGTTTATTTTTTCGAACATCAGCGCGAAAAGATAAATGCAGGATTTCTGCGGTTTGGCTTTTCGATCTTGTCTGGGTCCCGGGCAGCGCCTGTGTTTGTTAACCATTGCCTCAGTGTGGATAACATTTACAAAAATGTACCTTCGGCTTCGTTGCAATGCCTTGACCTTTGGAATGTCCACTGCAGCCTGTAGTGCCAACTTATACTTCAGTTTCTCTGGCTAAACTGCTGGTTTACACCCCCTTTTGTGAATTATTAGCAACAAGCATTTGAATCGAAATGGTAAATTTCAGAGTGTAACTTGTTTGGCATTACAGACATTAATGATGCCTCAAATCATGTGGCTTGTTGAGAATAGGTGCGAGATATTTTTCAGTGGTTGGGCGGATGATGAAATGGTTGAAACATCTCCACTCGAGCTGTAACTAGGTCTCAGAATACTGTATCATAGAGACTTGATGGCTGTCTTTTGCAAGTCAAAGGGATAGTTTACACAAACCAAATCATCATAAGTCGTGTTGTACAAAGCCTGTATATGACTCTTTCTTCTGTGGTTCACAAAAGAAGATATTTTGAGAAATATCTCTGTTGTTTTGTTTTCATAGATTGAAAGTTTGTTGTGCAAAAGAAAGTCATACAGGTTAAGATTGACATAAGGATAAATAAATTACGATATTTTTATTATAACTCGATAACTCATTTTTGTGTGAACACTTCCATTACGCCGAAAAGTAACCACCTAAAACAACATAGTCTTAGCAACATGCTAACAACGTATTTAGCGCCTGAACATCCTAGCTCCTGTTCACCAATTTTCTATGTGCATGAACCTGCAACATTTTAATATTTGACCAAATTATTCCTTTACGCCAGTAAGTAACCACCTAAATCAACCTAACAATGCATTAGCAACATGCTAATAATTAGATTAGATTAGATTCAACTTTATTGTCATTACACATATACAAGTACAGTGTAACGAAATGTAGTTTAGGTCTAACCAGAAGTGCAATTAGCAAGTGCAGGATATACAGTGTGAATAAATACAGAATACAATATTAGGAAAATACTTTACAATGGGCATGTACTATGAAAATATGACAGTCGGTATGTACTATGAACAATATATACAGAAGGCTATATACTGTGAACATTAATGTACAGGTGGTTATGAACAGATAACAATATAGACTATACAATAGTGCAAGTGACTTAAGTGTGTATAATTACAGACATTAGCTATTAAAGTTACAGTGCAGTAGATGAGTTAATGCGCTTATTAATAATGTGTTTAGCGTCTTAACACCCTAGCATTCAGCTTGCCAATTTTCCTTGTGCACTCGCCTGCCACGTTGAAAATATAGAAGTCTACTTTCTACTATTGAAGAATATATCTGTGAGCCCGTTTTCTGGTCTTTTTGTTTTGAAAAACATGTCCAGATCTGTTTGTCAACGTGCGTCTCTGCCTCAGGAAGAATTTGACATTGACGGAAAAAGGGGGGTAATCTCGTGCAAGCACAGCTAGTCCCCAGAGCACGGCGAGACCAAAATCCTGCATGCAAAGGGTGGCTCGGAGCAGTTTTGACAGGCATTGTGGGTACTGTGACTACCTACAGGGCGGAACAAGAAAACTAAAAAAACCAAAGAACGTAACGAGGATCAAAAGAGACAGGTGCGAGTTAAAAGCGATTGCAAGCGGCAAATCTTTAGATCACATGCTAAACAGTTTGGCACTTTCCTGAAGGGAAACATGAGAATAATGGTGTTCAATCCAGCGTTTCGCACAGGACTTTGACAGATTTGTGGCGCTGGAGATGTCACAAACTAATTTGCATATTTGTGACGTCATCACCGCGTGTTTGTGTCGTGTTAATGTTAGCACTTGATATCTGTTTTTTTGATCTGTCACATTATATTGTATTTTACAACTGAATTCCACCATCAGTCGCTTTTAACTGCTGCTAAAAATCCTGATTAATAAACGCAACATCATCGGACAAAATTACAATGCAACACATCTACATTATAGAGCGGCTATATGCTGTTGCCCTTTCTCGACAATGTGTTGCTGTACTATAAACGCTTCTTTGATTTTATACGCAAGTAAGAGTTAGAAACACTACACGGAGCTAACTACACGCACAGACGAGAGGTTTCGCACACACATGAAGCTCATCGGAAGAGAGTGCATGCAAACACGGAAGAGGAGGACGCGCATGTGACCACGTGCCACTCACACCAAACAAGTCAGGAAGGACTGAAGATGCACTGTTCATCCACTAGTTAATCGATTAAAGATACAGTCATGATCACGGGTGGATAAAAAGGACAAAATGCGACGCCAAATGCAATCCAATCTGACTTTTTTTCTTGTTTTCTCTCTCTAGTTTGAGTAGAAAAGGTAGATCAGAGTTCAGAGAGGCAGCCTGTGATTGGCCATGTTAAAGCCGGGTCTGGCTCACTCTTTTAATCTCATACAGATCTGGACAGTTTGGCTCGAGGAGATTCAGTTTGGCAAATTACTGTTGCGGGGTTGGGCAAATCCTCTGTTATCTGATGTTCTCTCATTCCAGTGTTTTGGATGCAGATCCTTTGGAACTCTAGATTGCCAAGCTATATGCTATAACCAGAGATACTCTTATTATAGGGAGATGGATGGGTCTGTAATACTACCAATTGGAGACACCGTAATGGCTAACAAAACCCATTGACATTCATTAAAAACTAGCATCTGGACTCCTTTCCTTCGTTCTGCTGAAGCCAGGGCAAGTTTTTGGCTAAAGGTTGTAGGCTTTCCATCTAGGGGTTTTGGCTATAACATAGACAAATGTAGTAAGCGGCACGGCAGGCTCATAACAAACATAGCAAACTACATTCTACTATATTTATTTGGCACGTATTTAGAAAGCTGCAGTCCGTAACTTTCTACACAATTTTTGTTGGAAACATAAAATTGCTAATATGTTCTTTATGTCAGTAAAATTATGTTCAGAAAATATATTTCCTGTTTTATCGTGGTAAGGCAAAACAGTTTTGGACGCAAATTTTTTTGATGTTCCATACAAAAAAAGGAGGATTATTATTTTTTTTGCAGAAAAAGTTATTGATTGATACATTACATTAATCCACACATTAAACAAATATAAAATACTGGAAACCTTAGTTTATTTAATAGAAGAATCAAAAGCACTGATTTTTAAATAAGTACATGACGGCAGTGAAAAACAAGTGTTTCCTTTGTGTTTTTGAAGTTTAACTTACATGTGACACCATTGTAAAAATTCCATCACCCACAAAAACGGTTTTGATTGGCTGATGAGCTTGACAGTTAGGTAGGCATTTGTCTTAAATACATTTAAATAAACGTAAATGTAATTTATTAGATGTACCGTTTGCTTTCTCTTTCTCCTGCTTTGGGTCTATTCATACCCTGTCAACCTCGCTTCTTTCAGCGTGATGTCATAGCTTCCACCACTGTTTTGGCCCATCTAAAGGGGTGCGGCAGGGGGGTTGAATGGTTTATGATCTTGTCCAACAAGGTAAAATGTAGAATAAATGCATATTATGTGTGTGTGAATGGTTGTAGCATCTGTTCTGAATGAATGTACTGTCTGAAGTTACTTCTCAAATTGTATGCTGCTAAAACAGCAAAGATAAAAATTGGAAAAACTAGTATTGTTGAAATAATAGCATTATTGAAGAGGTTAGGTTGAATGACTATTTGATTCTCGTGACCCATCCCTAGCTGGATAGGAAGAGTGTTTTTTTCTTCCTATTACTTATTTTGTGGGTAAACCGGATGGACCGGTTTACAGGAAGCAGCTCCTGGTTTCAGCAGGGCAGGGTGATGTCAACTGGTATCGTCCTGCTTTAAAGACAATGTTTTTTTTTTTTCGTTTGGGGGTGGGGGCGATCCCTGCATGCCTCGCCTTGACTCAGTGGAATCTCGCCCAGTATTTCAAGCAGGCGTCAGAAGGATGACAGTGAACAGTCACTGAACATCTGCCATGATTTTGTGTCTGGTTTAAGACGCAACAAGTGATGCAAGAGATGCCCCGCGCTCGCCCGCCTCGGCTTTCATAAGGTGCACCTTTTACTGCCTCCCATTTAATTGATCTAATTACAGACCTGCTCTGCCCTGGGGTCTTTTGATTTCACCTGTTGTTGTCTGTAAATACCACCTTGGTCTAAAGTTACCATTAACAGTCGGTGACGTGTGTGGTATGTTAACACTGCATTAAGCGCACCGCCCATTCTCGGTGGAAGTGGAATACATTGATAGAAAGTATTTGCCACTAAGATGCTGTATCTTTGAGCTTAACCATGTCGTAGTGTTTTAAAGCTGGAATCAGTATTTTTGGGGGTTAAAAATAAACAAATATTTGTTATTGAGTAAGAAACTAGAAAGTGTTCGAACCTATCTCTGTACTTTAGCTTGATTTACAACGGAAAGTTAAGTATAATGATTTAGAATTTAAAGGCGGGTTTATGATGCCGTTGTTGATGTTCAAATCACCAAAACAGATGCACCCTTACCCCCAACGCTTTCGTCAGCGCTCGGTTCGACTAATGTCCATCCTGTGCACTGTGCACCTTACTACTGATTTTCTACCAGGTTGTTTTGGTACCCTGCCCGACTTTGTCTAAACAAGCGTAATTCATAAATCGGACACCCCGCCTTTAAGATATCTGCTACGATTTTTAGTAAATGCCAGTTTTACATAATTAGACAACTCACGTTAAGTAATTTGCCACTTTGTTTCAAACGGAAAAGACGATAAAAAGAAAAAAATTAGAGACTGCTACCCAATAATTTCCTTAATTTACCTAATTACCCCACAACGTATAGCTAAGTAATGTTAATTTATCTTATACTTTATATGTTTATATACATTTTTTATCCAAAGAATAAACCTTTTATATCCCAAAAACTAAAATATTTAAGTGGATTTAAAATTGGGTATGTGACGTATTTTTTCGTGGTACAGTATATTTTATTATCACAGTATGGAATTATATTTCCATCACCAGGAAAACCTTCAGTTTTGTTTCAACAAGTTTGACAATTTAAAAAAATGAACTTTTACATTTAAATAATTGTAAACAGTTATATACAGATTTAAATGCATTAACAACACAGCTGTACAATAATAAAGATTCATAACAAACATTTTCAACGAACGTAATTTCTATCAATTTCGTGTAAAATACGTTTTATTTAAACTCAAAGCCAGAAGACTTTTTATTTAGATAAAACACAACATCAAATGTGTTAAAGCACTAGATAAAAAGTAGTGGTTGGCATAGATAAAATTTTTTAATCTAGATTAATCTTGGAATTAATCTAGATTAATCTAGATCAAAATGGCTCATTTGAATTCTGCCGAAGGCATTCAGAATATGTGTGCTACCCAAATAATGACTAAAAGTAAGTCTTTGAGAACGGGTTTCTCAAACCAGGTGGCGCATTAGACCAGGGGCTCATCTCCTGTTTCCAAAATGCATCACAAACTGCTTGAGAAAGCTGTTCTACTATAATAATTGGTGATGAAAATTAAATTATGTTCAATAAGATGTACTTGTGTTTACTTCCTCATTAGCTAAGGGATGCTTTGCGTTTAGATGGTACTTGAGACTGGAAGAGCTCCTACAGTACATTCACATTTACATTTAGTCATTTAGCAGACGCTTTTAAAGCGACTTACAAAGAGTTATGGAGCAACAAGCGATATGTCATACAGGAGCCATAATACATTAGGTGCCAATACAAAGTTACTGGTTTCAACTAAAGCTAGACCTGTTGAAAGTGTTTTTTTTTTTTTTAAACCAACTGTATGTAAACCAATTCCGTACAGTAAACCAATTCCACATTGCACAAGGTGCAAACAACCTTAGTCTTGTCGAGGTTTCCATTGGGAAGCTTCTTAAAAATAAATTTTTCCTGAAGCAAACCCGGCGGCTTCATACCTGCATCCATGTTAGCACGTCACGTTTGATGTGGTCATTTCACAGTAACGTTATGTTGTGTTCAGACCGCGAATGGCGCGTCAAGCGCGAGTGATTCACATGTTAAATCAATGCAAAGACGCGATAGACCTACTTGCGGCGCGAATCGAGCGAAGGAAGCCCTGGTTATGACATGATGAGGCGGCGCGAATGAAGCCCTGGTTATGAGATGATGAGGCGGCGCAAAGGAAGCGAATGAAGCTCGAATGACGCGAATGAAGCCCTGGTTATTAGATGATGAGGCGGCGCGAATGACGCGGATCACGCGAGTTGAAATCTCTCGTTCTCGCCCCCTATAGTGTAATTAATCTATGTATGCATCCTCGCTAAAATATCAAGGTGAAAGTCATCATTGCTTGCTTAGTATAGACCCAGCTCCCAACCCAACTTTGAGAATAGATTAACGGCGACATTTTTTTTATCGCGCGATAAGAGTCTCACGTTAACGCAGCACGTTAACGCCGTTAACGGCCCACCACTAATAAAAAGATAAGTTAATGCTCAAATACAAATAACAAAATTGTATAAAGTGTTAAAGTATTCCAGACTATTCATGGTATTGAAATGTGCACAATACCAGTACCTTGATAATATATCGTGATATACCATTGAATACGGACACTCGTCTATTTACATTGTGATTTACAGTGAAAAGCACTGTACAAAAAGTACCTGACTTAAAAACATGCTGTTTTGTAGAGATCAAACCACCAGGCTGTCCACACACAAATACTCTCTTGGCCAATTGGACTCTTTCCTAGTTCTCGTTCTTTCCTAACACACCATATCACAGCCTACAAGAGAACCTCCCGCACACATCGCTTCCCTTCTCGAGTGCATCTACGCAGTTCCAGCATGTCCCATGCACTGACTTGCGTGCGTCAGGCTAATCTTCAGCAACAAAAGATGCGAGAGGAATTTCCTTTACGCGCTCCATAAAGGAAAGGCTATGGGAGTGAAATCTTTTTAACGCGTTGACAGATAAGGCTCTTCCTTTCTCCGTGGTGGTATGTAAGCCCCGGTAAGCAGATTAATTAGTCATAATCTACGGGCCTCAGTCTGAAGCGTGGCTAATGAAGTTAAGCCTTGAAATCCCATCCCACTATTCGACTGCATTGGATGATGATTGTGGGCGAGAGGGCTGGACGCGAGTGTTTGGGCGTGATGAAGAATAGGTAGTGAAGCCCGATGAATCTGCTATGTTGGTGGAGAGTGAACATTTTTAAGGTTGTCAATCGGACCCATCCAATGAAAGGTTATGATGGTGTTGGATGCATTTACTATATTAAACTCATGTATATACAATGAAAAACTGTAACCCCTTAACACGGAGCCTTCAAGTTTCAAAACACACATTGAATAGATGTTTTCTTTTCACTTTTGGTTGAACTCTGAGGTGTATCTATTTCATCGTTCTTGGTGTCCTATTGTGCTTTTCATTCCTGCGTTCCCTGTTTGTACTCTCTCTCTTTCTCACTTCTGCGCTCTCTTTCTCTATATTTTTTCTTTTGTTGACACACTATTGCTCCAGTTCGCTGCAGTTGACCCATCCCCCCTGATTTTTACCCACATTCCTCAGTTCCTGCAGCCTGGAGCCATCCCAGTGCCCTTGTATGTGCATAACCTAGGGTATGTGCTCACTGCACATGGAGGAAGTGTGTATGTGTGGGTGGTGATGTTCCACCCTGTGACCCCAGGATAATTTTTGTGCTTGTGGAATGCTCGCGAGCATGGTAATGACATTCACCCCGTCTGTCAAAAACTCTCCAGGCCACTTGGAAAGTGTCACAGTGTGAAGGCTTTTCATTGGCTCTGGCCTTTCGTGGATGTCATGTTGTAAAACAAGCATTACTGATAATCGTCAGGATCTGTCATTGACTATTGATAATTGGATTTTTATTTACATTTATGCATTTGGCAGATGCTTTTATCCAAAGCGACTTAAATTGCATTATCCTATACATTTTTGTTTCTAAGTATGTGCAATCCCCTGGGATCGAACCCAAGACCCTTGGCGTTGTTAGCACCATGCCCTCACCACTGAGCTACAGGAAAGCATTTTTCATCTACTGTTCTTTTTAGACAGCAGCAATTTATAACGCTTGCATCACTGGAAGTGGCCTTGGTTTTCTCTGCAGTGTCAAGAAGAACGATTCTGTGTCAGAACAGATTGACATCTTACTTTTACCGACATACCATATGTCAGTGTAGCCCATCCTCATATAATTTCAAACTTGTATGACTTCCTTTCTTCTGCAGAACACAAAATAAAATATTTTGAGGAACAACACTGGCCCCCATTGACTTCCATTGAATGGGCACAAAACCACAAAGACATTTCTCAAAATCTCTTCTTTTGTGTTCCACAGAAGAAACTGGTTCACACAGCAGGTTTTGAACAACATGAGGGTCAATTAATGACTTTTTTTGGGGTGGCGGTGAACTATTCCTTATAATGTTGTCCCATATACCATTCTTGCAATCACATTGGAGAATATGTATAGCAATTGGAGATACTGTTTATGTCCTTGTCCAATTGTTTTCTTACAGCATCATATTCTATAATGCTTCCATCAATTTAAGCTCAGAAACTAGGCCACAATGAATGTTCTGTCAGTTCATATACCGCTTCATTACACGCTGCTTCGTCAGACTACGCTTTTCTTAGTAGGAGATAATAGCATGCGCCATGCAGCACAATTTATGTTGTGCCACGTTAAACACCGCATTGTTTAATTATCTCGCAACCCCTCTTTTATCAAGTTCATCTCACTCAAGGTTCAGGAGCTGAATAAGTAGAAGCTCCAGACGTGGTAATCGCCGAGCGGCGATGTGCAAAGTTCCTGTTATTGCAACATTGGGTGTTTTAACGAAGTAGGCCTTATAATGCTTTTTAATCTGCTGTAGGTTGGACCAGGGCTTCATCAACATCGAAAGTGGCTGTGGTTACTTGCAGATGTCCATTGGCTAGGGCTGCAAGACAAATCGCAATTCCCATTCAAATCGATGTGGCTATCGCGATAGTGAAATATCAAAGTAATTGGAGTTTCTGCGCGAGAGCTCCCTCTGGCTTTTGGATGCAGCTGCACTAATCTATACTTCACTGACAATCTTTGCATAAAACATAGCAGCCAACCGCCACAATGGTGCGGTTTCTTTTTCGATTAATCGTGCAGCCCTACCACTTGGTGTCGCTTGGGTGAAGTGTAAGTAAAATGAGCTTTTAATGTTAATGGCATCTTTCCGAAACCTCACATAGCCGTCATGCAATCTTTTTCACCATCTGCTAGCTTTTTGTCGCTCTATCACCTTAAGCCGTCGATTGCCAGCCTGTCTCCCAATTTCCCTACTCAAAGTTTTTGGTGTCCGTTCAACTGCTGGGAGTCTGAGAGTGTGATGGCTGGTTGGAAGTTGTTGATGAGGCTCCAGAGTGCCCAGGGCTGTTTTCTTTGGCCCTTCAATGGGAATCGTCGCGGTTCAAAGAGAGCCGAGAGAAAATGACATCTCCCCTCGCAGAGCCAGAGGAACAAGACGCATTTCCGTATCTTTCAGAAACAGAACACCTGTCTTGAGAGAAAAAAGAGGTGCAGATAACCGTGTAGCCTAGGTGTGCGTGCCAAATTTAGTTGAAAGAAAAGTGCCTCATAGGAAGATTGTTTCTGAAAATGTTGACGTTTAATCAATCTCTAAAACCAGACATGCATGGAGCTGTGCATCCCTTTGCGTTGGGTTTTTTCATTACGAATGCAGCAAACAAGTTTTGCAGTATATGATGCTGGAGCGGGCTGTTGTTGAATTATTGATATCCATCACTTTCATTTGAAGTGTTCTCTTGGCTGTGACCCTGACCACCCCGTTCAAACAACATTACAACATAAAATGTTGACTCGCGAGTCTCGAGCCCCTGTGCAGGTTAATATGTATAAACTGGATTTCCAAACATCTGCCCACTTCTGTTTGTGTGAAGCCTTGACCCATATGACCAAATTCTCAGAGCAAACTTTGCAACACTGCAGCGCTCCCCTGGCAGTGTACTTTCATCTCAACTAGCATACTTGATCATGGTTTCCCATAAGAAAGGAAAAAATCACAGATGAAAATCTCTGATCTCTCAGTTGTATCTTCTAGACATCAAATTGAAATGGAGAGCAAATGGAAACTTGAGCTTAAAGGAATTGTTCACACGAAAATAACAATGAACTAAACTGAAAATGTTCGATCATCAAAATCCAATAACTACATCAGAATTCAACCGATGAAGGAAGGATTTCTCGGACTAAAAGTGAAATCTACTCGCACAGACACCGGAGAAAGACTTTCTAGGTTTCCTCAGCCAAAAGCACCATCGACTCCTCCGCTTCTTCGCCAATCCTCCCTTAACGTATCCCATCATCCCCTGGATTACTGTGCCTCACCCAGACTCACTTAAAGACCGCTACAAATCCAAGTAGCTCCACCAAGCTGTATTTACAGTGTCTAGATTGTTTTTGCCCCGCAGAACCTTCCCTGAATCATACCAAGATCAGCTCGCTTTCTCAATTCATGCCCTCTGTCCTCTCTAACCCCATGGCTCATGCACGCAAATTTAACTGTGGTTCGTTTCGTCTCTATTGGCACAGGTGGCAGAATTTGTTATCGGACTCAATTTTTATAAGAGATACAATAAAAGTGAATGAAAAGTTATTTGATACTTGAGCACAGGCACGGGTTATTGAGAAAATGTAGGATTTTGTAGCCGAAGCTTCGCAGTATAATAGTAGTTCACAAGAGATGTTGTTATTAAAGGGATAGTTTGTCAATGACAAATGTCTTTTTGGAAGTAGTTTTACATGGCCAATAGAAACACCTGTTCTGATGCATTTTGTGTAATGTCAGCTTTGGTCAGTTACCGGTGAAGCAAAGCTCTGATAGTAATAATATCTTTGCTTTTGTCCGCATACGTCACAGTCGCTTTGTGCATCTTGACACACGTTCGTGCCCGTCCCAGGATTGCCTACAGCTCCCCGTCCATTGCCGGTCTTCTTTCCTAATTCGGTCTCTCTCTCTTTCTGTCACTCACACATACATGGTTGAAAGAAAGAAGGTCTTATCTGCCTCACCAGAGACGCTCAGTTCATGTGGTTGCATGCAAATGAATAAATATTCAGTGTCCGCTCATTTCCTGTCTCGCACACACACGCGCTGCCGGATAGACTCGGCATTAACGTGCGCAAGAAGGGAGGTGCTGTCAAGCAGACATGCCGGGGCTGATAAATGCTGCGGCTGTGTTGTCACTTCGTCAGGTTTGAGTTCTTTGTGCCCTGGTTCTAGCGCCCGCACCTCACACAATGGATCCACAAACCGCCCAGAATTCCATGTGGGTGTGTGTTTGTATTTTCCTGGGCATGTCTTTGTTTGTTTGTGCATGGGCAAGAGCATTTAGATAGAGCAGTCGTTCCCGCCTCTCGTGCCTGAAGCCGTATCCACTCGATCAGATAAGAAGTAACGTTCATTTGCCTGTGAAATTTTTTCCTTCCTTCGCGATGCTCTCTTTCGGTACTCCACACAACACTGAGATGCATGAGCTTGTGTGTTCATAAGGCGTGACCCATATACTATTCGCCCGAACAGGGCTGTGAGTCAGTAATTAGTCTGTGTCTGGTCTCATGTGCGAGATGTATGTGTACTGCATAAAATCAAATACTTGAGGAAAAGATAGCTAGGAAGGTGTTTCCAAAACCGTTTTTTGAAACGGATAATAATAGTAACATTATTATGTATCGCTAGCAGCAGTAGTAGTGTTAATATTTTTCATGTTGTTGTCCTTTGTCAACAAAATAGCAAATGTTAAATGGGTCATATGGTGCGAATACGTGTTTTTCTTTGTCTTTGGTCTGTTATCAGTTGTACATGAATGTATTAGACACGTGAAATGGCAAAAATGTATGTGTTTGAACAAAAAAAGCATTCTATCTAAAAACGAATGCTCACCCCCACAGATCTATGTCAGCTTGTGGTATGATTTGACTAAGACCAACCAAATGAATACTGAAGTATGGTGGGCGTATCTGTCAATACATTTGCCGTGGAACCTTATGTTCCGAATATGGTAAGAGGTGTTACATTTCTGTCACACGTTTGCAGTATTCGACCAATCGCTACGCACTGGTTAACTGGCCAATTATAGCACACCTCGCTTTTCAGAACGATGAGCTTTGTGAAAAATTCACGCTTTTCAAAGAGGCGGGGCAAAAAGCAGATACAAACATCCACTTTATGCGGAAAAAACAGCGTTTTTTAACCTTAAATCGTGTATACAAATTGCATAACATTTTAAAGGATTGATAATATTAGTTTTAGCCGTGACATTTGACTCCTTTAACATTGTGAAAATTCCAAAAAAGCTAATTTTATTACAATTAGTTAAAAATATCGTAATACCATCGTAATTGTGAACCGTGTATCAAATGTGATATAAGTGTATCATTACACTAATAATCAATGCTAATGATATTGTTATCATGTCCACGTTTGTCCACACCCACTAATTATCCAAGCTATAAAGCTCTTGCTGGTAATAAATGCAATCAAATAAAATAAATGAAGTTTTTTTTTTAAAAGAGTTATTTTGAAGAAAGTAATGGCACAAAATGTGTTTTTCAAAATATTTGTGTTTTTGAATATTTAATGGACACATAATTTATAAAACACGTGCTTTATTTAAATGTTAATAAGTAGATGTATTGGTTTGCTTCTAAATTGACTGCCATTGATATTTTATCCAAAATCCATATTGGTCAGCCTCGTTTGCATGTGTAGTTTAGGATTGATACTTGTCAATAACTGCCATGATGAGGAAATAAGAGCAGGTATGTACACGAGTTGGAGCTGTGGAACAGGATCGGCTGTGTGTTATCGCAAAGGCCCCTGAGGTATTCCTTAAACGTCTCAGGAACAGATTTACACTTGTGCTTTAGTTGCACATACATAGAGCTTTAGTTTAGCTTCAGTAAAGCCCAGACACTGCAGAGAATATGTAATGATAAATGGCAGATTTTTAAGAGATCCTATCTGAGGATTCTGTTGTCTGTCTCAGACAATTAGCTAAGTAATGGGGCGTGTTCTGAGGGCGAGAGTGGGTTACCTGAGTCAGCGGAAAACATACTGAACTGGACCACTATTTTTTGTGCCAACCTAATCTTTTTATACGTTTTTGTCCTCTTTTTTTTACTTAAACTGTGGTGGCATCCGTCAGGAGGTTCATTTCTAAGCCATTTCTTATACAGTAGGTACTTTGTTACAGAACAAAACCTGAACGTTTATTCTCGATGTTAACCTTATTTTTAACTTATAAATAGAAATACCGAAAGGAATCTTGGTTCAAAAATTATATTAGAACTACAAACTAAAAAGCCTTTGCAGACTTCAAATGTCAACAGGGTCTGCATACGATAATAATTCGACTGACGTAAAGTCTCTTTGAAATTATGGAATAATACATGAGTTGATATAAAGTCATAATTTGATTAATTAATCATGGAACATTTCACTAGATAAACTGAACAAGCTCATAAGGAAAATTAGCATTTTGTTCAGATATCCAGAGCAGCTCATTTAAAATGGATTGTTTGTCCAACTAATTACTGAAATAAAATAGAAGTCCACAAATCTAAAAGAAAATTGTTAAAATGAAATGAATTACAAACTTTTGTCCAGAATACTGATGGATCTCTACAGGATTCCAGTTCTGGAAAATACAAACAGTCAAAGCTATGAGGCTTACCTGTTTATCGAACATTTGTGTATAGCACAGATAAATAAAGATTGCTCTTAAAGGGATAGTTCACCCCAAAATAAAAAGTTGTTACTTGCACTGTCATTCCAAAACCTTTTTTTTCTTTTGCAGATCGCAAAAAATATATTTTGAAGAATGTTGGTAATCAAAGAACACTGACCCTCATTGACTTCCATTGTATGACACAAAACATTTCTCTATATATCTTTGTACAGAAGAAAGAGTCCTATACAGGTTTTGAATGATGGGACTGTGAATAAATGATGACAACTAGAGATGCACCGATATGTCAATTTTGGTTGATAATCGATAATTCTTTAAAGCGGGCGTAACATGCGGTTTCTGCTAATCTCTTATTAAACTTGCGTACCTATAGAGTAGTATTGCATACTTCATATCTTTGAAGAGTATTTAGTTTGATCACATATATAAAAGATATATACAGCTTTACGATTGTTTCCGAAAACATTCGGCACATGCGGGGGGAATGGGTAGACTGAACAAAAGCACATGCGGACCCATTGCCAATTGCAAATTATAGATGTAAAAAATGTCTTAACAGCCAAGAGTCTAACAGATCTCAAGACCGAATGCATTCAGACAGCAGTGTGATTCATACAATATGCTATATGCTCTTATAATTTATACATTCATAAATACTCTATCTACATACTGTACATAAGTCGACAATGTTTTGCTAATAGTAGTAAGTTAATGATCACAACAGAAATACAGCACTGTACTGTATTTTAACTGTGAGCAGCATGCCGCTGAAGAAGGTTAACCAGAGGAAATCATTTATGATTATCGGCTATAAAATATCGGGCATTAAAAGCGGCCATTTATCGGCCGATACCGGTGTGACCGAAATTTTCATTTTGTTGTCTTTTTCTATTGTTCTTACGTACGATCTTTGAAAGCTCTTATCCTTGAACTTGAACACTGAAATCGTTTTTTCACTCAAAATAAAATTAATAATATTTATGGTTGAGGCTTTAAAAGCCCTTCAAACTCAACGACAGAACCGTTCAGAACCTTTGCCATCTCGAATGTTATTAAGGCCTTTATATGTTTTGAAGGATTGTGTTCTAGTACTTCTTTGCGGGCACTTATATTATTTGTCCATTTTCTTTAACCTTCACATTATTATTGTGCCGTTTCTACAAAGTTCCCTATTCAACTATCCGGATGCTGTAATGGCTAGAAGTGCACTTAATGTTGTCCAACCCTCTTTGCTGTAGCGTTTGCTTACAAAGTGCGGTTAAAGCATTGGTTTATCTGGCCTAATACGTTTATTACTTTCTCCCCCGCATTTATTCTTTGGTTTGTCTGAGAGTAGATTTTTATCGCACTTCATTCCTCCCCTGTGTGCCAGCACTGTGAATTAACCCCGTTGAAGGTCATTTGGTCGGCACGGCTGCCTGAGTTTAAAGAGAGCTTGCGCGTCATTTCAGTTATCTCGCAGGAAAATCTAGATCCCGTCAAGTTGCTTACAAACACACACCCCTCCCCAGATGGCCTCTGTTGGCAACGCTGGTGTTGAATGCTTATATAGCACACAAATATCTGCACCATGAAAAAAACATAAGCAGAATAGGTCAACAGATCAATCGATGGCTGTAAGGTGGGCTGAGAGGAGGCAACTCCGGTTAACAAATGAAGAAGATTGGTGGAGTTGAGAAAGTGAAGGATGTTCTATGGGTTGGTAATGAGATGATGTGTTATGGTTTATTATGATTGGTTGTTATAATACCAAAATTTCAGTAGTTGATACAGTAGTGTGATATGACAGAATTATACATGTAGCCTTCATGCCTTTCTTCATAATGTAAACATTTTACTTGTTACTTTAAAAGTAATTAATGCGATTCAGTAATTATAACAGCAAGAAAAAGAAAAAGAAAAAATGAAGCAATCAGCACTAAACAACATTAACAACTTTATAGCATTAGCATTAAATGTTTAAAAGATCAAATAAATGATGAAAATAAATTAAACTAAAGAAATTTATATACAGATTTAATTATATAAAAAACTTCCTAAATAAATTGTGGAGATAAATACAATTAAAAAATAGCTAAAACTAAAAAAAACATAAATAATTAACAGAAATTGAATTGATTTAAATAAAAAACTACTCAAATAATTATTCTAAATCATGAAAATAAATACAATTAAAGAAATAAAAACACATAATGAAAATAGACACAATTAAATAATAGAACTACACATGAACAAAATGTTTTCTCTCTTTGTCATGTTTGTTCTTTTTTGTTTTGTTTTGTTTTGCTCTTGTTTTCAGATTGCAAAATATAGAACATAACATACTGTGGCTCTGTGGTGTTTTCAAAACATTGCATTGTTGGTTTGACATTCTGACAAGTCCTATATAGCAACACCGGTTCAACCAATGGGGGCTGAGTTTGGGCAAAACTGTCTGTTTGCCAATTTTCATTATTGTAACACAATTTAAAAAAAAAAAATGTAAAGCTAAAACTATATAATATATATGAATGTTATTACATTAGAAAAATCATGTTTCTGTAAAATAGCTATTGATCAGTCTACAGTCTACCATTAATTACAATTGTGATGGGTATTGGTAGAAAATAGTTTACAGTTTACAGAGTAGCCTACAAGACTCTGGCCAACTCACTGATTCAGTGTAAATTCAGATCACAGCATCTTTAGTATTGATTTGTCCTCAAAATAATTGACTTCCAGTAATTTTGATATCCCTAGCATAAAGCTTTCAGGATCCTTTGAAGAGACTATCGCTAATGGCCGTCTGTACTGCACTGCAGCAAACTAGAGACTGCAGAAGAATTTCACAACGCTGGGAGCGGAAAAGATGCAGTGCCTTGTAGGAGGTGTAGCCGAGAGGGCCTGGGAAAAGTGACGGCAGGGAGAGGCTGTGCCAATCGAGGTTGTGGAAATGCGCTGTAGGTGGGGGGAACTGAATGTGGAGGAGAAACAGGGTCATGTAGAAGCTGAGCAATGACATTCTAATCAGATTAGCACAGGCTAAATGTTTTCATGCACCTTTTTCTTTAACACAGCTGGCATGCTGTACATCATAAATGATCATATTTGAACATTTGGTTTGGGATTCCTTTGCAAATGCTACATTGACCAATATAGCATCAACATCTGTCTCCATCACTGATACGCTTGCATCAGCTCTTGTGGGCGGAGCCGTAGCTTATTCGTGGGGGGTACTCTGCCAAGACTTGCGGTACTCCAGTACCCAGACATGTGCGTCCATAAAGTCACTGGAAAAGTGCTTTGACCTTTCTGTCTGTGGCTTAAAAACTCATCTTTGGTAGAATTACTGTCTGGGGTCACAATCTGGCCAGCGGAGCCCGCGCTAACGCTTTCAGTCTCTCTGGTCCTTTAAACTTCTGTTTACTCTTCTGCTTGGCCGCACTGTTGGCAGAGGGTGACGGTGCATCGTGAACGTGTGAGGCTGCCATACGCAGAGCTAGTTTTCTCCAAATGCCCTCATGCTGTTTGAGGCTGGAACAGAACGTTGGAGACATGTGGCAGTGTCTCCGACACCTGCAGCGAGACGGGTGATGATAATGGTTCTTTTTCTGTTGGTATAATATGAATCACAGGGTGCTTTAATTTCTGTAAAGCATCTTAAATTGAACCGTAGGGAAGTTTGATACCTGTCTTAAATATAGTTCACTTTTCTTTAGAATGCCTTGAATTTGTTTTTGTGTCAAGATTGTCAGAGAAGTAACATAAAATGATAAAACTTTTTTACTCATACAACTATCTATGGAATTAATTGCTACTTTCAAATGCAGCTTTAAATCTTGATACTTTGCAATATGTACAGTACATTCTTAAAATTATATTTAGTTTTTGTAAAAATAACATTTAGCATAGTATTTAAAGTAGAATTATGTGTAATTATAAAAGATACATATTTTAAATGAACATAACAATCATTTACAAATCTTAAATAAATTAATAAAGAACTTTTTTATTTTATTCTTATTTTGTATTAAAAAATGTATTTACTTTATTAATATTAAATAAAGTTGTAGTTGATAAAATCTTAATTCCTTAAATAATATTCTTAAATATTATATAAAAAATAAGAATAAAATAAATGTTACTTGAAATAAAAAAGTATTGAAATTATAATCTTTTAAAATAGATACAAAAATGTTTAAAAATTAGCTAAATAAAAAGGTTTTAAATATGCATCAAACACTTTACCCATCTCCAAACAAGCAGCCCCAAGTATGTAGTTTATCTCTATCTGCCGCTAATGGTAGAGAAATTACACACCGCATCTTTAAAAGTGTTGGTTTAATTGAACGTTAGCTCTTCAGGTGTAACTGAGAGTCATATGCATTAGGAGCAGGGGTGGATGACTGCTGGAAGGTGGCCGAGGTTACTGCCGCCCATGGTTGAGTCAGTGCAGGCAGGATGGGACTAATGGCATTCCCCGTCTGACTGCCCATTTAAGATGGAAGAGCAAGCACAAAACCCTCCAACCTTTGGCATCCTCAAGGTGGTTTTTGCAACTGCCAAAGCCAATGGCGAGTCTGACCGAGCAAGAAAAACACAACTACTCCCTCTTGTTTGTGCTTTCGATCTCCACCCCCTGTCTTTTTTTATAAGTGTTTCCTTTGCTATCTGGTTATGAAAAAGACACTTTTTTGAAAATTCATGAATTATCGATTGAGTTTAATGTATAAATTGAGCTTTTGGGATAAAATGTGTGAAAAACTTACTAGAATGTCAAGTTTTAACATTTGAGATTCAAGTCTGGCAGCTTGTACTTTTTAATTTTTTATTGTGTTTTGTAAGCGCAAAGGTCTGGTCTTGTTTGGATGGTTTTTTTCACTTCGAATATACTGCACATAGGATTTGAAATTGCTACTCACCATGTGCCCGATGTAAAAAAAAAAAAAATGGCTTTGGCAAGTAAAACGGAATTGCAACATAATACATGGTTTAACTGGAAGAGTGACCCTCGCCGATGTGAGGGACTTGAGTGGTTTAAAACAAAAACATCACAGCCACATTTAAAAAACAACAGTTTTACTGTGTCATATTATATGGAAAATTCACAATCAGACATGGTCAATATGCCTTTAGTTTTTTCTCATGTTTAAATTTTCGTACGTTAAAGGTCCAGCGTATGATATTTAGCGGCTTCTAGCTATGAGGTTGTGAATTGCAACGACTCTCTCCACCCTTCGCTTTTGGATCACTACGGTGGCTGACACAGAACCAAGATGTCATCACGTTTTGGCTTCTTTGCTGAAGGCTATAACATATTTATGAAACAGACTCTGTTTGTCCACTTAGGGCTACTGTAGAAACAATATGGTGAATTCCATGTAAGGGGACCCGCGGTGTTTGTAGATAGATATAGCTCATTCTAATGTAATAAAAACATAATGCTTCATTATGCGGGGTCTTTATACACTTCTGAAGACATAGTTATATATATTATACTTCATTTCTGTCAATCGATAGGTACAAAAATATCAATGAAAATTTGATGGCATAGTATGCAAACAAACTAAATACCGGCCATTCTAACCTGAAGATTTCATTACATCACAATCAATACGCTTTAATACAGTTGGTGCTTTGAATTCTAACTTAAACTTGGTACAAACCCTCAGTATAGATGAAATGTTAAAGAGATAAAAAAGATTTTGCTTTGGTTGGCCTCTCTGAAGAAAACAAGCAGACACGGCCATCTGTGAGCGCCTCAAGAGCGAGTTACTGTGGCAACAAGTAAAAAGTCATTATCTCTAATTGACACCATGGCAGGTTCAGGTGTTTTCATAGTTTGCTTTCACTCTCCAGAGATTGAATCAGATGTCTGGGGTTCGCTTAGCTTGAGAGATTTCGTTTCCTACTCTCTCCCTCCCACTAACAGGTTTCATTCCCTGCCTTAAGTTGTTAGTTTGGTGAGTTTGAGTTTCTACTCTCTGTGTCTTTCTCATTGAGAACTTCCGCACATGTTTTCCACAGTATGATTAACCAAAAGAAAGTGCACAGTCATCTCCTGCTTCAGCAGATAGAGGCATGTCTGGACATATTAGAGACTTTTATGACACTTGTCGAGTGAACATGCCCCATTAGTGAACTGCAGCTGCTTCCAAGCCCTGCTGACTTCCTTTCAAATCATGATATTGTCTTTCTGTCTAGCTTTATTTTCTGTTTTTTTCCCCCTTCATTTACAAATACGTGATTACAGGTGGTATTATCCAAAGAGACTGCTTTCAAGCTGTATGGTTAATAAAAATGGGTATGAACCCATGACGTTGCTAGTGCTATTCTATAACAGTTGAGTATCTGTTTGGCTTTCTTGGTGTTCTAATTAGCTTGATCACAGCAGCATTATCCTTTTCATAGTTCAATTATTTAAGAATTAGGAGAAATGAACTAGTTAGCTGGTTCACTAAACAGATGGTTGACTAATTTGGCTGGTTTCAGGTTGACCTCACTCCAGTAGGATGTGTTTCTTCAGTTCCATCCACAATTGTTGCACTCTTGTGTATAAAAACCACTGGTGGAGCTTAACAAAATGAAAAACAGTTGGCTTTGCACTATTTTTAGCTTCGAATGAAATGCTCATGACGCAGAACATTAAAATAAACAGCGCAAGTCACGACGCAGCGGTCAGTGACGCCTGTATGAACGTGTTGCTGAAGCGGCGATGCTTTAAAGGAGGTGAACTTAAAAACAAACTTTTCAGAGGGTTTTGCCATGGAAACTGTCTTGCAGATAAAGCACAGCATGATAATCACTGCTAAAACCTAAAATATATACTGTATACTGTACAGGGCTGAATATTGTCGTGGCTTCTTGTTTTTATCTGAAAAACACATTTGATTTTTTGTGTGAACTATTCCTTAACTTGACTCTCAGATCAGGGAATGTAGAATGATTTTGAATTGTGGTTAGTCAGACGGGGTACATAGATGACCGACCCCACATTTCACTTTGTCCCCCAGTGCAGGTCATGGGCCCATGTTTCTTTTCAGTGTAACGATGCTGTATTAACTTTTTTTGACACGCCTTAGAACACAGTTAGTCATTGAAGTCACATACCTGTGGAAATGTATGATTTTACACTAAGTTATCTCACAGTGGCACAATCCATCTTTTTTTAAATTGGTGTCAGAATTCAGTGGAGCAGGAACACTTTTTTTAACAGTCAAAGAAAAATGGTATTATTGCTTTGATTTAACCGGAAGAACAAACTGGATAAGTGTGTGAGAGACTCACTATATCATTGTAAGAACATATGGTACGGTTACTTAAGTGTAAGAACCATCTGTTTCAAAGCGAAACCCTTCTGTTCTGGTGTCCCATAGGTTATAGCGTATTATGTTTATTTGCATAACGCACATTACCCATAAACAAAGCTGACAAAACATTAATACAGCACTATACAACTTTGTTGAATTCATAACAATATACCAACATCGGGCTGATGTTGCCTAAGCAAAAGTGTCTGGTTTATGGCTTAAGTGTGACCTAATGACTTGGTGGGACGTTCTGTGTACCTCCAGCTCCAAACACCTGTGCCCCAACAGAATTTACCAGCCAATTAACCTGTAAATCTGTGCCGTTAGTGGGGTGATAGATTGGCAGCTTGGGAGTGTTCGGCCCTGAAGGGTTGAGGCTTTGTGTAATTATAAAAGCGTCTTTGTGTTGCCGTCTTTGTTGCCTGTTTATGCAGGAGATGAGGGTGTGCCTGTCCGCATTTGAGTGTGTGACTACATATAGGTTTAGTATAGTGTGGTTTTAATCATGGTTCCCATAAATGTCTCTGCCTGCAATATTTGTTGACAAGGGACCTTGCAGGGATAGTTCACCCACAAATGAACATTGTGTCATTTTGACCTGTGATATTTTTTTAACTTGGTGGAAAACAATGGAAAATATTGACACAGTTTTCTTAAATACAATGAAAGTAAATGGTAACTCACTTTGTTAGCAATTAACGTTTATGAAGCGTCACTTGTTCTTTTTACCCCAAGAGATAGTGAGGCTCAGGTCATCCACTGGCTGATTATTTATTACATAACGTAGGGATGTAAAGATTCACTTCACTTAGCTCGCGATGGGATTCACGATTCTGATCTTGCAATGAGATTTAATCATGATTTTTTACAGAATGTTTTGAGGAAAATTTTAAATGATCAACTGCCCTTATATTATTTCTCTAATGCTGCACAATCTTTTATTTGACCGGCCGGTCAGTCTCACGTCTTAGCGATTCGAAGCCGATCGCATGTTGCTAGCGATGCGGGCAATAACGTCAAATACGCAAGTAAACGTCCGTTCAAGACGGCTGTCTTTCACGGCTCATTTATGCTTGTGACTGCGTGGTTCCACCGAACTGCACGAGTGAACGCGTGCACGCACACACATCATGTATGCACAGACAATTTTTGACTGTCATGTATGCACAGACAATTTTTGACTGTCCAGTAGTTCACCTCCGTTGTAACGTCTACTTCGGGTTTGTACTACATGCTAACTGTGATGCTAAACTCTGACACGTGCTAAACTCATGTGGAAGTTGTTCAATGTGTTAATCAAATTAATTATCTTTATATATTTTATTAACAGATTAATTGTCTTGCCTTAAAACTATGGTCATTTCATTGAGGTGAAATGACTTTCAACACGACTTGAATAAAATCCAAACTATAAAAATGAACAAATCAACCAATATTTGTGATATATATCTGTTCTTTACAAACATCGAAAAGGGCAAATACATATACATATTTAGAGTAGAATTCACTCATTTTTAACTTTTTATTTAAGTGGTAGCTAAAATCAACCCACTACTTTTAGTACTACAGACCCAAGATAAAGACAAGTTATTTTACATTTAAGAAAAATATAAATGAAGCAATGATAGTTTCATCAACAGAAACAAACAAGAATAAGTTGAAGTATTTTTAGTACAAAAACAAAAAAGGTCGATTAAGTGATTAAGTTTAGTTATATTTTATTATTTATACTTATTTCCAGTCACAGAGTTTTTCAATTTAAGAGTTATTTGGGCGAGAGAAGATTCAGTTATTTAATGCAGGTTGTAGAACTGTATTTAGGGAAATTTTAATGGTCAATAATTTTTGTAATGATAAAATCTGAAATCGGAATCGGCAAAGAAAATTGCAATCGTTGCATCTCTACTTAATTGCAGTTTTCAAACAAATTTCAAATCAAATAAAAAATGTATAATACAAAAGTCTCTTTAGTATAAACTAAATACGACTTTGCAAGGGCTTTTCCTAACTTTTACTTTTTTAAGAAATATCAGCATATCCAGGTTTACCAAAAACAGCGGCCCCTGCGGTCCAAAATATGTTCTGCAATTTGTATAACGTCTCAACTCACTTGAATTGTCACATATTATAATCGATTTTCAACCGGCTCACGTTGAATCGTTATATCTCTACATATACGTTTGAACATGGTTTTGCAAAAGTTACATTTAATCGTGTCAAAAAAAATCTTTACTGACAAAGATTTCTTAACATGTCATGAGGGTCTATCTGCTTGCTTTATTCTAAAATGAAAAATCTGTTAATTCTTTTTGTATGCAGTGCCAGTGGCATATAATAAAACAAGATAGTCCATTTTTTAGATGCTTAGAAAATGTACTCCACCTATTTGTGAAGTTCCTAACGGTTATCTTGCTGTCTTGGCCAATGTTACACTAAAGATAAAGCCGAAAGACACTTCATTTTGAAATCCATTTCGCCGCATTGCCGGTTGATTTCACAATGGACTGCCTCTTCCTCTCCGGCAAATCACTACAAAATGGGTCTCTCAAACGTTCTATCACAGTTTTCTGATGTGTCCTAAGTCAACAGATGTAGACAGAAGTTTCACATTATTTTTTGGGCACTCAAGTGAGAGAAACATCACGAACGGCAGTCAATCCCTAAAGATCACGATTTGGCTTTAGCACCAGCAAAGTCTATCTGCGGTCCTCCCCCTGGGTTTATTTGGACTGTTGTCAGCATGTCACTTGAGGGAGGACGAGAATAAAGAGTGAAAGCCGATGTTAAAGTATTTAAAGAGCTAAGTCAAATGAAGGTCTGTGTTCAAAATCTGCACGGCAGGTTGTGTGGGTTGTGGAGTTTGGCGTGGACCGCCGTGCTGGTGTGTGGCCCTAAGAGAGAGCCCCTATCGCTGTCAAATTCACCACCATTCCTGGTGGTGTGAGGAATTAATAGCTGTCATCATGCAGAGACCCCCAATGACTAATGTGTAGTCCTTATCTGGACTGAGCTAAAGCAGGTAACATTCAGTCTTTCTGTGCATTTGACAGGTGATGTTAGTCAAAGCGTTTTTTTCTTTAAAGAATCAACTCAATGAGGTTTGAGGCGCTTGCACCGTTTTTGTGAGCTGAGCTACAGAAAAGCTTTTTGCATGTTGGTCAATGGAATACAGTGTTGCTTCAACAAGAAATCCCCTATTCACCCTTCCTCTGAAAGGGTGCAAAATGAAACATAACTCAAACTGGTTTATTTTAAATTGAACATGGTGAGAATGATGATGATCCTCTGAGTCAGTGATGACTTTTGGCAGAGAACCCAAGCAGTTCTAGGATCTAGGTCAAGAGGTTTTATGGTCCCTTTTAGTGAGTCAATGTGTGTGTGTGTGTGGTTAACTGCATTACATCATGCCTGAAAAGCCAGCAATCCCTGAAATACAAAGTGCTTTATTAATCCAAAGGTAATCCGGCATGCCGTGCATTCAAAACCTTGTGAAATTACAATCTGACTGCTGTTTTTGTATGTAAACTCTTGGAAAGTACTGCAAAAATGTCTTTACAGCTATATCGGCATTGTGACTGTCGTGTACTGTAGTAGTGGTCGTCTTATAATATTTCTCTAGTGTCATATGCTATTATTTGAATATTAATTCAGAACAATATAAACGTTTCCACGTTTTTTAATTTTAGTGAATATATTTGTTTAAGTTTTGATTTTATGAAATGATATGCTTAATCTCAACATGGTGAAATATTGGTCCATAAACTGTCCAAGAAGAAATTTTGCCCTATCATTTATAACACATATCACAGGCCAGTGTGATTGAAACATCTTGCATATGAAAGCTGTTGTGGCTTATGAAGGATGTAGCAGCTTTATAATCGTTATTACTGGATAAACTGTTATTTCTGTTGTCATCACAATCTTATATCTCTGGTGAGCTCTTAAACCGGGTTAATCACAGACTCTGTTGCACTCGAACTGTATCTGGTGCTGCCTCGCACCTGACTGACTATCATAACTCCCAAACAAGCTTTTGCATCCTTTTTTAATTCCTTTTCTCACATGAGTTTATAGGTTCCCCCTGTGTCTCTGTACAGCAATTCAGCAGAATTACAGTAATTATGCTTGAAAATGGTACAATTAATGCGTATTTAATAGTAACGGTGTAAACTGACATAAACATCTGGATTGCGGCATGTCCCATTTGAATTTCCAATGTTCAACAATTCCACCGTGATTGGATTGATTTGATGGCTCGAGTGTTTGTGCTTGTAGCCTTTGTTAGAATATCTCTGCCCTGAATTTTAACATGATTGGCTGATATTAGATTACACGTTTAAAATGAATAATGGTCGAATAACGATCAGTGGACAATCGATCGGCGCATCCCTAAAAGACCCCATAAGTGAATGTATCAAATGTCTACAAAGCTTTTCTGACATTCTGGACTGTGTATGCATTATGCCTATTGAATCAGTATTGCAGAGCCTTTTTATAGGAGAAGAATAACATTTATGTTTCGCTCTGTATGTTCTGGATAACGAGAATACTGTCTCTCCCCCTCCCTGTCCGTTCCGTGAATATTTCATACATCTTTGCTCATCCTCCTAGTCTTTACGCTTCTCTCTTGCTCTCTCCACTGCAGTAATACTGCACACTTTCCCAAAGCAGGAAATATTGTCCGTGCAAAGACCCTGTTCCTCTGTGCCCCAGGCAGTGCTCTAATGGAGTCCAGGTCTCAAGAGAGGAATATGGGGTGGGGTGAAAATGGATGGGTAGACTATCTGCTCTTACGACGATCTTAATGCCGATTCGGTTGGAGAAATGGGTTTTCAAGGAGCATCATTTAAACTTAACCGTGTTTGCTCGACCTCCTCCTTGCTTTGACATCATGGCCAGATCGGTGGGCTGTAATTCTTTTATACAACCTGGGATTGAGGAAGAAGGGACGGAAATGGAAAGGGCCTCGAAAGACGTCCCTGTGGGACGTCATATAAATGGCCTCTCGTTTTCAATTCCAGGTGCACTCGGGCGGCTGTAAAGATAACGCAAAAGTGGATGGGTTAATAATTCTACTAATTTCAGAACGCAAATGGTTAGGAAGAAGAGTGTACTCCGTATAATAATAACACATTATTATTACTACAGGGTAATGCTCTTTTCAAAAATGACAATTCCCAAATGCACCTCACTGTTTTAAAGATGTTCAGCGATGTTTTCTATCTTTGCTTCTTTTGAAGGGAATATAAAAGAGCCATCGATATCTGTTTGTGTCGAAGTGCTTGTTTGCAAATTCTTGGCCTGATTATTATGTGCGAGTGTCTATTTGGACAGGCGTCTTCAAAGTAGCTTGACAGGAAACAAATTGCAGTTTACATTTTTGTTGATATTAATTATAGTCCTAGAAATCACTTTTGTCAGCAACATTTTTTTGTCCCATTCAAGGAGGCTGTATTGTTGTTCTCTTGTTTGATTGTGTCGGCTGTCTTCTTAAACACTCTGCAAACAATAGGAATTTTGCAGATAATACATGTCTGAAGCTTGAAAGTGTACACTTTGGTTGCCATTTTATATTTGATTAGAATACCACGTTTAAGGGCCTGCCAAAATAACTGCCATGGATTGTCACTAGCGTATCTTGATTTTGTTTTCATGTCTCTGAAATGTTACTGCTATCCAGCAACTTACCTAAAATGATTATGCTAGTTTGACCACCCACTCCTGCTATTTTTTGCTTATGAATACCACAGCTACAGTATGCTGATATCAGCAAGTCTTTTCAGCATAGTGTCTGGCATATTTTTCATTCATTTGGCCTGTATTTATATTTAGTTGTATCTCTTTCTCAGTCTTGCTTACTCATCAAATGGTAGGTCAGGGAACCTCAGTAGCCAATCATTTTCGAACATGCCTACCCTACAAACAAAATGTGTTATGGCTCTTAACCGGCGTGTCCTGTTCCATTGCAGCCGTAACGTTCACTTTAAGATCAGAAAGAAACGGTTTGTTCCTGTCAAGCTTAACGTAGAACCTCATAGACTAAAGTCAACTCAGGTTCCCTCTCCCATTCATATAACCTCTGTGATCTTAACAGTACTCATAGCCTATGTCCTTCGGGCCTAAGGACCAGTGAAACGTGACCTATATTTAACAGTTGCCTGAAGCTCAGAAACTGTAGGAGTTCAGACCTTGACAGTCTCTTATAGAATAAACTGCCCTTAAATGAAACTGTGGATCGGGATGCCTCCTGCTTGTCCCCTCTTGCCGAGTTGCCGGCATGTGGCCCTGCTACCCACTTTTAAAGGGATGGTTTACCATTAAAATAAAAATTAGAGTGAATTTTATTCACCCTCATGTTGTTCAAAACCTGTATATGACTCTTTCTTTGGTGAAACACAAAAGAATTTTGAGAAAAGTTGCAGCGGTTTTTGTGTTCATACAGTTAAGGGTCAATCGGAGCCTTTATTGTTTTGTTACCAACGTTCTTCAAAATATCTTCCTTTTGGTGTCCAGAAGAAAGAGTGTCAAACAGGTTTGGTATGATATTATGTGTAATACGTTTTATTTTTATTTAACAGCATGGACTAGCCTCAAACTCTTTTAGTCACCACATGCTGTTAATGCGTTCATTTTCGGTTGCACATGTGCAGCTCTGGTTGTCTCTCTGTTTGTTCCTCGACACCCCCATCCACTCTTTAACTAGTTATGCTGGCTGCAAAAAAGGATAAGTCTGGGCATATCCTCATCTATTAGTGAACGTGAACCAGCAGGAAGAGTGTTAAAATAAGGTCTTCACTCCATCAAGCTTCATTCAAAGCAGGATTTGGCTTGATGGAGCAAATTTTTGCCAGCTCTGCAAACGCTCTGTTTTAATGGGCGTGCCGCATTGAAGACACTTGGACAACAAAGCAATAATGGCGCATAGTACAAAAATGTTTTACTTTCATAAGATTGTTGCGCCATTCTTATCGGATCCAACATTGAAGGCAAAGCACTGCTTTTTAATTTTAGACTCTCCACAAAATTCAGTGGAGGTGGTGTTTAACCTATCAATGTCGTCATAGATAGGTGGATTCCAGATGCCTGGTGGTTGGATACTGACAGAAACGTATGTTATATAAAACATCTTTTGTATTTATTTGGGATGCCCTCATATGTACATTTTGGGCAACAACTGTAGATGATTTTTCTTCAGCATTGGAGATTGATAACCGATATATTGGCTGATAAACAGTATCTTAATATAAGTTTAGGTGTTGAAAAAATACTCCGTATTTATACTGACGTGTAACATCTTTGTTGTTAAAGATGCGTTCTTGCATAATGAAGGGCAATGGTTAAAGCTCACTCACACCAAGGATCTTCATTGGACCAATAACTGTGTGGTCATGAGCCAGCTAACAGGGCACAACTTGGTGACACAGTGTTGATTTTATCCCACATGGCTGTGCGTGTCTGTGCGAGACATGTGGTTCACTGCCGTTCTGTGGGCAGGCAGATTAGATTTGAAGTGTTTCTCCAATACAGTGTGTATTCACGCCACATAACATAGTTAGATCTTATCATCTTGGATGTTTTTTATAGAAACATTACGACAGGTGGCATCCAAAGCCATCTGTTCTTTAGCATAGGTACAAAATCTTCCCCCCTCTGCCACTGTGAATGATATGATCAATTCCTAATATCTTACCAACTGAGTTTCATATCTGATGACCTCTTTTCAAAATGTTGATGTGCTACTAAACAGATAAGTTAGCCAAATCTTGCGTTAGACTTCCAAGCATTGCCATCTTCTCCATACATGCGTGCCTGCGCTGATATTAAGTAACTCGCGTCTTCGCCATACAAACATGAGCAATGGATCTCCACCTTGCTTTGATTGTTTTACAACGAACTTTCCAGGCTTCTTTTACCCTTTGTGTGAGCCAGTTTAGCCAACTTTTTGGTTTCTTAATGGCAAGTGCCTATTGATTTCCGGCTAATCACAGAGCAGCAGAAGTGTGCTAAAAAGGTTTTTGAGTGGTATGAATAAAGCATGAATGCTGGTCTTATCGCCAATCCGGCAGTGACCTACAAGCCACGGGCCAAATGTTAGTGATTTCTTTCCTCTTTGGTTTGAAGTGCCGTGTTGAAATTCAGGATAGTTTGTGATTTCGAGAATGCCAGTCCTGTGCATGGAAACTATTCTGCCATAGCAAATTCGTCTCAGTGGTGTCATTACATTTGGCCCAGACCATGACAGTGACATCTGCGACTGCCATCATGTGTCACTTGTGATTTGCAAGATGTGGCGAGAGTCACTGTCAGCACATTATTTGGTCCTGCCTTATAGGTGCTGTTGTTGATATGGGAGATGAAGATCTCTGGCGTGCTTGTTCCATGTCCCTGGAAAAGATCCAAGCCATTCTGTTTGCTTGGATGATTCTCAATGTGTCCACCTGGATTCAACCCAAATGATTTAAAGAGACCTATTTATTATCACTTATATTAAAGGGTTTAGACACAATACATTATGCATTGACGTGTTTTCTGATCCCAGTCAATCTAACCCATGATTACTTGTGGTAGGGATGTGCAAATCTGTGTATTATTTAATTGACTAGTCGGTGGGTTGCCTGAGCAACTAGTCATGTAATCTGCCATAAGGATGCCATGGACACTATTTGGCTAGCTGTAGGTACACAACAACCCACAAGGATTTATTTCTTGGGGGGGGTTAAACAGTCAAATTCATTTGATTGTCCTCAAGACTCTTAAAATGACTTGTTGTAAATCGAAAAATATGTTTAAACTTTGAAAGATAGTGTGTCAAGCTTTTAAATCAACTAAAGGGTGATGACAAGGGAGTGACAGAGGTCCATGTAAAAGCCTACAGAACAATTGCTGAAAAAAAAAAAAACTTGAATAAATGAGGCAAAAATAAATAAATTAAATGACTTAATAAAAAACAAACATCAAGGTTCAACTGAAATGGAAATTCTTGGCCGAAGCAGAATAAAAATGAAACACTTGGCCGAATACCCAATAGGTTTTTCACATTTCCTCTATTTATTGAGCCAATTTTTTCTAAAAATTTTTTTTATATATTTGTCTTGCTCTTCAATATAATACAATATTGCTTGAAATAAAATGGAGCCCTCTCCCTTCGTGAATAGCGTATCTTAGGGCTATAACGGACTGCTGAAAGAATGTGCTGTACTACGGTTACCTGTATCAGGTCACCGAATATTCGGCTATTTTCGGCCAAATATTTTCAGTGGCATTTGGTGCATCGCTATCAAATACAATAAGTCAATAAATGTAAAAAATATATATTATTTGTAATATTAAATGTTAGATTAAATTTAAACAACAGTCAAATGTTTTACTCTTTTATTTAAAATGTTAAGTTTATATTGCACAAGTACATTTAACAGTACCTTTGGCTGCTCAGGGATATTGTCTCCTGTGTGCACTTGTCGTCTGTTCCTTTTGTAGATAACCACAGGCTTTACATTCAGTTCTGGTATACACACAGATTATATATATGACCCTGGACAACAAAACCAGTCATATGGGTCAATTTTTCGAAGTTGAGATTTTTACATAATCTGAAAGCTGAATGAATAAGATGTATATTGATGTATGAGTTGTTAGAATAGGACAATATATGGCTGAGATACAACTGTTTAAATCTCAGGAATCTGAGAGTGCAAAAAAATCTAAATATTGAGAAATTACCAAAAATGTTCCTGTTCTATTAAGACTGGTTTTGTGATCCAGGGTCACAATATTATGTCCTTTTTTATTTGTATTCAATGCATCACTTATCGGAGTTGTTAATTTTCGTTTTAATACCAAATTTGAGAATGTGAAAAGCAGCCTATGTTTAGTGCTGCCTACTGAGGGCAATTTGTGTTTCCCTTGTTGCCTAATTAACAACTGTAGCTCTGAAATGCTTATTACAGCTTTCATGTGTGCGTGTTTGTGGATTCAAATGTGATGTCTAGTAGGAGTGGTTGTGGCATATAAACATCTACGAGACTTGATATTGCATAATTCCTTTTTAATGTTTATCTATGATTGTTTTAAAGCATTTGCACACAAACCTCAAGGGTCTGTAACATCAAACGCTAACATTCATTTGTGAAGAAGAAACAAATTTGTATTCTTGTAACTGTCAACCGTTCAGTTGTTGAAACCAATACCAGTGAGATATCACAATTCTTAAAATTTTTTGCAAAGCAAACTTGAATGTGCAATTGAACATGGACTTCAGCCCTAAAAGTTTATTTTAGTAATAAACTGGCTGTAATGAATACCTGAAAAATAAAAACATAATATGAACAGCATATTTCATTAAATCATCAAATTGTGTTATCTTTGTTATCTTAAAAATTGTTCTTATACTAATATGCATTGTTTTTGCTTCTGTCTTTCAGGGTCATTTCCAGGCCGGGCAAACAGTATTACTGCAGTAAAGAGCCCCTGTAGAGAGGAGATGGGCTGGAATGTTACCACCTGCAGCACACCCGCCTAAATCCACACTGCCTCCTTTCCCCCCACCCTCAAACCCATTCCCTTATTCCACTTCTAAGTCTCCGCCGAACTCATGGATGGACCAATGTCTCTGGATTTAAAATTTGTACATTGAGCCCTACATGAAGAAAACTTAAGAGCAACTTTTTGGATCTTTAGAAAATTATTTTTTGCCAGGCCTGTGAGTACTTGGATGGAAAATCAGCCCAGTAGCTTTCAGATTAGAGCTTCTGGGAATGGCAAGATGAGCGCTGTCATACGATGATGATGGCAAAAAAACAAGATGCCCGGGCACCAACCTACAATCTTGTAGTGGTAGGTTTGTCCGGGACTGAGAAGGAGAAGGGCCAGTGCGGTGTTGGCAAGTCTTGCCTTTGTAATCGCTTCGTCCGCCCCAGTGCTGATGATTTTCATTTGGACCACACATCTGTTTTAAGCACAAGTGACTTTGGTGGAAGAGTGGTAAACAATGACCACTTCCTCTTTTGGGGCGAAGCGGTACGAATGTTGGACGAGGGGGCTGAGTGTCGAACGCATGTGGTTGAGCAAACAGAGTTCATTGATGACCAGACGTTCCAGCCACATCGAAGTACTGCCTTACAGCCCTATATCAAGCGGGCAGCTTCTACCAAGCTGGCCTCTGCGGAGAAGCTGATGTATTTCTGTACAGATCAGCTTGGGCTAGAACAAGACTTTGAGCAGAAGCAAATGCTCGAAGGTAAGCTTTTAGTGGATGGATTCTTACTCTGTGTTGATGTGAGCAGGGGAATGAACCGTAACTTTGACGACCAGATGAAGTTTATCACCAATCTGTATAACCAGCTAGCTAAAACCAAGAAGCCAGTGGTACTTGTTCTTACCAAGTGCGATGAAGGGGTTGAGCGGTACATTAAAGACTCTCACACCTTTGCCTTGACCAAGAAGAACTTGCAGGTTATTGAGAGCTCAGCTCGCTCTAATGTTAATGTGGACCTTGCCTTCCTTACCTTGGTGCAGTTGATAGACAAGAGTCGAGGGAGGCCCAAGATAATTCCGTACTTTGAAGCCCTCAAGCAGCAGAGTCAGCAGATAGCATCCGCCAAGGACCGCTATGAATGGCTGGTCAACCGAATTGTAAAGAACCATAATGAAACGTGGCCCAACATCAATCGCAGAATGCAGACTTCCCCCGAGTACAAAGACTACGTCTTCCTTGAGGGTACCACCAAAGCCAAGAAGCTTTTTCAGCAACATGTACACAGACTCAAGCAGGAGCACATAGAAAAGCGGCGTAGAATCTATCTCAGCACACTTCCACTGGCTCTTAACACCTTGGTCCCAGACCTGGATGAAGTTGACCACCTGAGCTGGTCAGGAGTACAGAAAGTTCTTGAAACTAAGCGGGAATTCTCCCATTGGTTCGTCATATTGGATGACACACCATGGGAAACTACAGCGCACATTGATAAAATGGAGGATGAACGCATTCCTCAGGATCTTTTGGAAACCCCAGCAGCAGAAGTAATCTATGGAAGTCACTTAGAGCACCTGCGTAACGTGCGAAAGCGGGCAGAGATGCGACAGGAGTTTAAAGGGAAACTTGCTTCCTCACTATTCATTACACCTGGCAAACCGTGGGAAGAAGCCCGTAGCTTCATCATGAATGAAGAGTTTTATCAGTGGATGGATGAGTCCGAGTACATTGACATCTACAGCAAACACCAGAAGGCCATTATTGACCAAGCCAAAGAGGACTTCCAAGAACTTTTACTGGAGTACTCTGAGCTGTTCTATGAACTTGAAGTTGATGCTAAGCCAAGCAAAGAAAAAATGGGCGCAATACAAGAGGTACTGGGAGAGGAACAGAGGTTTAAAGCCCTCCAAAAGCTTCAGGCTGAGAGAGATGCCCTCGTACTTAAGCATATCCATTTTGTCTATCACCCCACCAAGGAAACTTGTCCGAGCAGTCCTCATTGTGTGGATGGCAAAATTGAGCAACTCTTAGCCCTTCGATTTCCCACTCGATATTCTTTTGACAGCAACTCAAAATCACAGTTCGGCGAGGGAAAAGTTGAAAGAATTAATCTTGTAATTCTTGGCAGAGATGGACTTGCAAGAGAGCTAGCCAATGAGATCAGAGCGCTCTGCACCAATGATGACCGGTACATGCTCGACGGAAGGAGTTATGAACTGGCTCTTCGGCCGATAGAGGGCAATGTGCGCCTTCCTGTAAACTCTTTCCAAACCCCTACTTTTGCCCCACATGGGTGCCTATGCCTCTACAACTCCAAGGAATCCTTATCCTATGTCGTTGACAGCATAGAGAAATTACGGGAATCAACTCAAGGTCGAAGGGACAGTAACCTACTACAGCTTCCCTTGTCTCTTCTACTGGTCACCAAAAGAGGTGTTGGTTCAATTGCCGACATTGGGGGTGAAACTGCGCAAAGCCTGATTCATCAAGGTCAGCAGGTGGCTGGCAAATTTCAGGTCAGTTATTTGGAACCTGCTTCCCCAGGTGTGGGATATGGTCGTAATGTAAATGAAAAGCATTTAAACCAGATTTTAAAAGGTCTCTTAGACACACGGAAGCCCTCAATTAGTCTTGGCAGTAACTCTCCACCCTTATTGCCTTCACTTGGAAGCTTCAGAGAATCTCAGCAAAGCTTAGAGGCTGACTTACGAATTGTAATGTGTCTTATGTGTGGAGACACTTATGATGTTGACCAGCTTCTGTCACCATTCCTGCTGCCCCAGCACTGTAGGCCCTCCACCAATCTATCCAGCGGCATGTCAGTGCTGTTGGAGTTATCAGTTGGTGGCCATAGGCAAATCATTGATCTTGCTATACTGTCGTATCATTCGTCTTTCTCCTTGCGTAAAAGCAGATTAGTGCATGGTTACATAGCAGTATACTCGGCCAAACGAAAGGCTTCCATGGAAACTCTTTGTGCCTTCCTTTGTGAGGTCCAGGACATTATTCCAGTGCAGCTGCTCGCTGTTGCAGAGACTCAGTCAGAAATTGCTGACTCAGAGGCAGTCCGGGAGCAGCTTTCCCAAGGGGAGGATTTGGCACGTGAAATTGATGCTCGTTTCAGTTCTGTGATCTGTGGACCTGGTGGGGTGGTGGGAGGTCTTCATCGGATAGATCACTTCCAGCCATTCCTCAAAGAGGTAGTGGAAAAAAGAACTATTGTAGAGGCAACGCACATGTATGACAATGTTGCTGAGAATGTCATCAACGAGAATGTTTCCTCACCTCGATGTGGCTCTCCAAGCATGACTTTGTTGGATTCAGAAGACGACATTGAGCCCTCCTCACCTTATCCTGCCCTTAGGGATGATGGCACCTTGACTCATGTTGGTTTCAAACTCCCTGATCCAGAGGCTGATGCCTTCTCAGTAATTTCTGAAATCACCCCCTTTGAAAACAAGCTTAACAACAAAGTCCCACCTCAAGTACGGTCAAAGCCCAATGTCACCTTTGACATCCCAAAAACCCCAAACTTCAGTTCATTTATGGACCTGGGGGTTAACAGGCGCTCATTACCATCAGTCACCTGGCCACCAACCAGCGAAGGTGGTTATGATCCTTCTGACTATGCTGAGCCAATGGATGCCGTTGTAAAACCTCGTCCCACAGAGGAGGAAAACATATATTCTGTACCACATGACAGCACACAAGGCAAGATCATAACTATTCGCAATGCAAACAAGAGTCATTCCAATGGTGCGGGCAATGGGTCGGACAGTGAGGCTGATAGCAGTTCATTGGAGCGTCGACGAAAACTGTCTGCTCTTGGAGTAAAGCCTCGGCTGTATCGTGATCGCTCCAAACGTCTTGGAAAGTTTTGCAACTTTCGCACAAGCTTCATCGGCAGCGATGATGAACTTGGAGGCCTCCCCAAGATGAAAGAGGATGAGATTGCAGCACACAAAGGGGACAGTACTTTACATGAGGAATGTGAAGACCCTAAAAAAAGAAATCTTCTGAAAAGCCTGCGCAGAACTACAAAGGTATTTTTTTTTACTTTTTGAATAATAAAAAAAATATTATTCATAATAATGCTCATTCTTTTTAAGATTTGCATCATTAAATATACATAGGCACATTTATGCAAGCCGTCTTTCTTATTTTAAGGTGAGGTTAATCGGATTACTAGATTTTAAATATCTTTAACTCGCCCTCATGTCAGTTCAAACCTGTATGACTTTCTTTGTATTGCAAAACACAAAAGAAGATATTTTGAAGAGGGTTGTTAAACAAACAACGGCGGTACCTATTGACTTGCATTGATTTTGCGTCCGTACAATAGAAGTCAATGGGAAAAGAAAGTCATTCAAGTTGGAAATAACGTGAGAGTGAGTAACAGATGACAGAATTTTTAATTCTGGTGAACATTTCATTTAAGGACTTTATGAGTCCCTCTTAGAGAAGAAGCTCAACATCTTATAGACACTTTTGGATGCCATTACAGCATTACAGCAAAGATGTTGCCCTTTAAAAGCACTTTCCATCCTAATAGGAGTCACTTGAAAAACGCTGCGTTAAAGAGAATGTATGTGTGTAACAATAGCAGATCTAGAGCTATGTGCATTCAAGCATAAATATTAGTTGAATTCATAACTTCAAAAAAAGTTTACACAACCTTTTCTAGCATAACCTTTAAATGCATAATGAACTGTTTTCAGCTCTGAATTGTGGTTGTTCTTTTATCTATCTGGCTTTAGCCATAGGATTAAGGTCATGTTTTCGATTCAGAAAATAAATGATGATTGTAAGCTTAAATGCAATCTATGTGGCTTTGAAGAGGTAGTGAATGCATAAGTGTGAATATAATATTTAATATACAAATGGAAATGCCGCCTGACGGTTAAAATGTCTGTTATAAGTAGGGCCAGTTACTTAAGGAATATTTAGAGACTCGTGTAATTTCAAACCTGTATGATTTGCTTTGAAAATATCAGAAGATATTTAGAAAAATATTGTTCTCCACAGTTTCAGAAGAGATATCAACAACACCTCGAACTTTGGCAAAACACAAATGCCTGTTTTTACACATTCGTGTTATAGCTATGAATTCTTTCTACATTATATGCAAAGTGTCTCATTTGTGTCTATTTTTGATCTAAGAGAAATATCTTAGATAAGATTGTTGCTTAACCTACCTTCAAACTTTATTAAGTTTGGTACATTGCAGTTTTCCTCGAAATGCCAGATGTCAAGTTATTGCTTTTTCGTATTATGCCAGTCGTTTTATTAATAGGCTGAATTCACACAAGCAGCAATTTAAGTGACTTCTGCTCTGACAGAGCATGTGACAGCCGAAGGGTATATGAGAGGCCACCAGTCCTGCTCATCATACAACAGCATCTTTATTACATCAGTGAGGTTAAAATGAGGCCATTGGGTTATATCACCTTGCTTGCATCAATTGCCTCATGGGAAGTATCTGTATAGAGACCCTTAAATTAACATGGCGGCCCAGTAGCCTCATGGGTCTGTACTGGCTTAAGTTGTATTCAACAAAGACCGACCATTTCTGGAACAGGACTTTCCTGTTTGTGTACATCCCATCTGTGCAGCTCTTAGTTGTAGAAAGAAAAGCTGGAGATTTTCACTTATCCTGTAGAAATGTCGTCGCCCCACAAATGGACTTTCATATCAGTTGTGAGAATCAAACCCATGACTTGGTCATTCATTGCAAACATAACACTTCGCCAGCCAAGTAACACGGTGTTGGGATGAGTCACAGATAGAGGCTTGATGTTTCTGGTTTTATTGTGTCCCTCAATCTAAGCACATTGCTTCCAGCGTTCTGATCTGATCTACCCCGACCGTGTGAACTGCTTTGCGGGGTAAACACATTACTTTTGCGTATAATTTGCCATGTCAGTAATACTCCCTGTGAACTGTCATTGGAGCACAGATTCTTTACTGAGAGCTTAGAGGGAAGAAGGTGATTATGTTAACGTCTATCAAGAGGAGCCAGACGAGATTTGGGTGAAATGAATGAGTTGGAAAAAGGTGTGAAAAAGAGGGAAACGTGGCTCGAGAGGTTTGACCTGCGAGGGTTGCGCGAAGCCGAGATGCCTTTTGGATATAGAGCAGACAGACCCTAGACTAATATGCATCACAACTTTTTCGTTGTCTGGCAGTATTGCGGACACTCTGACCAACCAGCCGTGATGTGCTGACTGCCGCACAGCATTAGGGGAAAAAGTCGGAGCGTTGAGTTTGTCAACCTCCAAATGTAAAAGTTTGGCGCGGTGTTCTGCGACGTAAAAACGATAATTTTAAAGATTTGAGTTTAGAGCGTTCTGACTTACGAAGGATGATAAGAAGTGAGAGACCAATAAGAAGTTGCAGGTTAAAACTCCAGAAAGCATTTTCTTTGGTTAGAAAGTACAACAGTCACGATTCTTTGCAAAAATAAATTTTTAATAGTTAAATAAATAACAAATTAAATCAATTGCATGAAGCCGTCAAGTATTCTCAGTTGACTCAACATTTCACCTTTTCAAGGAAATAGAAGAACGAGAAATACATTGCAAAGCAATTGTCTTATTAATAATATTCTTTAAGGTGCTTTTCCACGGGTAGGCTTAACTCAGACACAATATTTTGACATTCATCACTTTATATTTCCTGTCCACTTAAGACAAACCTGCTGTGATACCGACATTGCACTTAATCTCTTTCAATATGTGTCTATTAGACCAAACCTGTTTATTTTTAATGAAAACTTGATTGAGGTTAAGGCCTAACTCTGTGTGTTTGTGTTGCCTCTAGCTTAGCTATAAGGTTGTCATTTCACCAACAAATAAATGTTTTTTCACTCGTTTTGCAGAAAACGCGGACAAAGGCTCGCCAGTCTTCAATATCCAAACCTCCTGAGAGCAGCTACTTTGGAGTTCCCTTGGCCAATGTGGTCACACTCGATCGGCCCATTCCATTCTTCATTGAAAAGTGCATCCGTTACATTGAGGCTACAGGTAAGAGTTGTGTACATTCTTTTGTGTGCTTTCTGGTTTTTATTTTACATTAATAGAAATTGTAGTGTACACAGAAGCATTGAGAAATGTGCAAGTGCTGCAAGTTACCACTTTTTTTACCCTTGAAACATCTCATGGCACGACACATTGACAAAGCCATACGTGTGGGGTGAAAGGAAAACAGAGCTTTATGTTGTTAAGAGAGTGCCAATGAGGCGATTAATGAGCTATATCAACCTTTGTCAGCTGCGTTCACATTCAAACAATATATTATCCATTATGAGTATCATTATTTTTACTAAAAGTAAGTTCCAAATGAGGAGGAACGCAAACGATTTATCTTGAGTTGGCACACCGCAATGCCAAGTTTCAAGGGTAACTTGATGAATTGACAAGAATCGAGCTTGCACATTATTTTGCTTTTCTTTCACAGGTGCAAGGGGGAAAAAGTTAAATTATTAACCGTTATTTCAGAATAATGTAGACCCGTATCACAATTCTGTGATTGAGAATCAGAAATTGATCAAATCGGATTAATCCAGAAACTTGTGTGACACATTATTTATATATTAATAGTCTGTACCTTGCATAGTATTATAAAGAGAATTTGTATGATAAAACCCAAATATCGTTTTTTGTACGTTCACCATCCATCTGAGCTCATTGTATAAATGACATTGAGTCTGTCATGCTGTAAGGTTCTAGGGAAGCACCAATCGACCGGCCGCAGATCAGTATCAGCCAATAATCACATTTTATGTGTCGACACTGTGCCGATCTCACAAACCAATCACAATTTGATGACCTCAATGCACGGGGACGCACATGACGTGTTGAGACGTAAGGGATATGGCGCCCCAAGCCATCTCATCGCCAGCGTGGAATTATTATATTTCGAGAACGGTTCAAAATACTCTTTTTGCCCTGTACGTTCCACTGAGATCTCATGTGGAGGAGAAATGTCCGGAGCATCTCATACAACAAACCTGATTCGGTTCTTATGTTTTAGGTTTAATTACTGTAAAAATATAACAAAAATATAAACAAATGCAACATATCGTATTACTTGATCTGAAAAAAGGTTAAAGGTGATCAGAGAGGTTACATATCAGTGATGTAAAAGCTTGAAGCATCGGGATCTATATCCGTAGCTGCCGATCACAATGAAAAGAAACCGGTACTTGGTACCACCAGCAAAAATCCTGATCGGAGCATGATGTATTCATGCCACAGTATAGAAAAGCCCTGCTGTATCCAGGTGTGCACAGATATTAATCTCTCATTTGGGTCGGTAGCTTTAACGCTGTTAGCCTTCGGGGATTAAGTTCTTAAACTGAGAGCAAGCGTTTATGCTGATTCCTGTCAAATGCATCAGTGTTCCCTTTGGCATGCATCTGCCCATGTGCTGTTCAACCATATGCAACCTACAGTATAATGAGAGTCGACGTGTTCTTGCATGATATCTGAGATTATGACATCAAGATAAAATTACATTTTTGGTGCATTCTTTGTTTATCGAATCTGTGATTATAACCACCATGTGTTGTCAGTAGCGATGGGACTTTCCTTTAGCCTTCCTGATTTGGAGTCGTGTCAGCAATTGGTTTGTTTGTATGAATTGTGTATTATTTAGTTCGTATGTATTTTGTGAAGTGCCAGTGAAGAATAGAGCCAAAAACAAGTAGCACATTCTTAGTTTTAATTTTGTTGTGCTCGTGCTAAGACGTTTCATGGCTCTAAAAGAAGTATGAAGTTTTCCAAACGTTATTCCGAGCATAATCACTTGAGTGCACATCGCATCGTATCGTAATAACCCAAACGCAAGAGTAGAAACTTTCCAGGGTGAGTGGATGGGGCAAATTAATTTTTAGAGCCTGCAAGTATCAGACAGCCCCGCCCTTCGGATGATACATGTATACCACCAGGGGGCAGATTGGAGGCGGTGTCGATTAATTCTAAATGATTTTCTTGTTTCCACTTCCTTTGGATGTCGATTACTTTCCCCACCCCTCACCCACCTTTTGCGTGTTCCCGGGTGTGTGTGTACGACTGTGCGTGTTGTGTAAGCTGTGGTATGCCAAGCCCCTTGCGGTAATTTTCTGCCTGATAACTCCCTCATTGTGATCGATATCACAGAGCAGAAATGGTGAGCAATCTTTGAGGCTCAGCTCTTTTTTTCGTCTTCTCTGGGTGGAACAGGCTTACATCAGCCCTACAATGTGATCGGCTGATACAGCCTGCAGCACGAACACTAGAGAATACACACCTATCAAAAACAATACAACCTTACAACCTTATCAAAATTACACAGAATTGCTTTTACAAGGGCTCTTGCAGAAAAATGTCAGCTTGACATGTCGAGCAAGTCCAATGGCAGCATTCAAGATGTGCCGTGTCATGCTTCCTTAATTTCTCCCATTTGTTCATGTGTAGCAATATGATGGTGCCTGCACAGCTATACCTGTCTGAATTAGGGTTGGGTCAGGATAGCTTTAAACTAGTCCTTTAACAATAGTCTGTTAACAATGTTTCTTCTTTCTTATTACAAACTAAATTTGTTTATTTCAAACTAAAGGCTAACATATTTCTATGCTGCTTTTCTTTACTGTACTTCTTTACTGCCTGTACTGATATGTACTCACTGTAAAGCTACAATGCGTAATTGTGAAAAGTCTTATAGAAATAAATTAGAATTTGAAATGGAATTGGTTTACGTTTACAGTTCTAGAAGATTGCTGCTGATGCAGACATAATGCTGTAACATCAGAGCTGTTGTCATGACAATGAAATCAGTTTCTTATCATATGTGCACATGGATACTAAATGATAAGTTTTGTCCCGCCAGTCCGTTTAAATGCACTTATGTTCCACCTCACACATAATTTTCCTAAAAAGTGAAATACGGAAAAGTATTTTAGGATTTAATAAGAAATGGGAAGAGAAAGGCGACCTGAGTTCGAGTCACAACACGGGTCCTTTGCCTATCCCGTTCCCTACTCTCCACCTCACGTTTTTCTGTCAGTGTCTACCGTCCTGTCTGAAGCATAAAAAGGAAATAATTAGTGGGATGATTTCATGAAAAAATATATTTGTCATATATATATGTTTTCTTACTGTTGTTGTATTTAAGCAGCTCTGCTTCAGAGGTGATCAATAGCCGCTTTCACGCCAGGTAATTTCAGGAACAAAGTTACAGAACCAGAAACAAGGACTGTCTTTTGGGAGCCTAGCTTTCCCTCAGGCCGTTTTCCTGGTAGCATTTGTACCTGTATTAGGTCGTCTGATGTGAGATCCCAATAGCAAAATTGTCTCTATTATCGTTGTCGCATATCTTTATGAAACAGTCTTCCGGTCCTAACATAGAGAATATTCGAAAAATTATAGATGTTACATTTTGCAAGGTCCATCTGGTGCAATTTTTTTTTTTATAAAAAGCATTTTTAGGTAATTTGACCCATCTCATACTATAACTCATACCTCGAAACAATGATTACTTTATATTGATATTGTTACACCCCTTTCTAATAGTTGCTTTTTCTGGGTTAGACGCTTCTCGCAGCATACAATTTTTAAGTTTGCGGCCACTCCAGCAGTTATCAAATAACATTATTGTTTGTGACACTCTGATCATTTGATCAATAAAGTGTTCATCTAAAGTGCCACGCTGAAATACAGAGATCATTTTTGAGATGATACTTCAACGACACTTGTGCATATTAATATTTATTAACAATATTAACAAGCTCATCTCGTATTGATTCAGTGAGAATCACAAAAATGTCAGTTTAGTATGAACCTGCAGGACATTGGAGAAACAGTTTTTCCAGTTTATATAGGGATCCCTTTCCGTAATGCCGTCTGTGCCAAGTACTCTTCTATTCTCCTATTGTTCCTCTTATTTCCTGTCAGTTCTCTCTAAATCCATCTCTCATTTGTATTCTGACAATGAACTTCCCTGTTTATCTCTACTAACCGGTTTGTACTGTATCTCTCAGTGTGACTCTTTCTGTGACGCTATGATAAATGAGTTCTGGGCGTTAAACGGCTGAGGCAGCTGCTGAGTCCCCACATGGCACTCTCCATTGTTCATGATGGCATTCACCTGATCGGTGATGAGACCTGTTTGACAAACTTTTGCAGTTCAGTACTAAACTCCCAGCATGGGGACGGGAAAAACAGTGGTTGCCAAAGATGTAATATAATGGGATTTTGACAGCACTTGTGATGGAGACCCCCATGTCCCTGTAGCTCATCTGAATGATGCTTAGCTTTTCTTCTGCTTATAATGTTGTCGAACATCTGAAATCCATAATAAAGACAAGGAAAAAGTTGACGTGTGAGAAATTGGAAAAGAGAGAAGTGCTGAATTGGCAGTAGCCGGCCCTGGAGGATACTCTGCAAATGAGCGCAGGAAATGGCAGGGGTTTGTTCGGACTTGTTGCAGGAAGGCTGTGTATTAGAAGACTCATTAGATGGTCATGGTGAGTTTCGGTTAAAGATGCCCATGAGGAAAACACTGCTCTCTCTTGCTTTCTCTCTCTCTCTCTCTCTCTCTCTCTCTCTCTCTCTCTCTCAATGACATGACATGACCACATGTTGTCTCTACGTCGCTAATGGACTGCAAGATCAGTTTGAAGGCCAAAAGACTGACAATGATGGACACGGAAAGATATCCGAAGAAAATGATATAATGAACCAATGGACACAGTGGGAAAAGAGAGAAAGGACTTCCTTGTATTGTCCTCTCTGACTGTCTCCTGACAGGATGTCTCACTCTATAGTTGTGGCTGTTATGATCTGTAATACTCAAGGGTTTGCACAACAGATTTTGTGTTTCTGTGAACTGGTGTCGTGAACAGTTGGGAACCCTGTTAGGACCCCGGAGCCTTTTGGACCCCCCAAGCGATTGTATAGACTAAAACAACTTTTTCGGGTACTTTCTATAGTATATCGCCATAGCTATAAGTTGTGAAATAAAAAATCTTGTTCTTTCAGTTGTTTTTAATAGAGCTATTTTTACGGTGAGCATTGGTTAATTATCATGCTATCTTGGCATACATGCTATCAGTCTTTTTTGCTATATTTGCAACTACTGTGCAAATATTCCAGTCTTACATAACCAAGTCCTATCTACTTGAATGGGGAAGACCCAATCCCTTTCTCAGTTCACAACAATATTCCAACTCCCAATTAAACCTGAGATCATCAGATTGGTTTCTTGAGCTCAAACTGTGCTACAAACATTCACGGTTGCTCAAGCTATTCAGATTCAGTCTTAAATGGTTGATGATTAGCTCTTGTTAATAAAGCATTGAGCGTTTCCTCATTCATAGTATTGAACTGCAACATATTGTTAATGGATGTTATTTTTTTCCACCATTCAAGTCAGTAAGCGAAACACATTCACAGTATTTCTTAATGCTGTGTCTTGAGGTGAACTCTTATATCCAGTCAGACCAACTAATGACATCGGATGTGTTGTTGTTCATTCAGCTAGCTACCGTATAAACTTGTCGACTTAACTTGCTCGGCAAGATTCTTTTTAAACTCTTGCTCCATCATGACAGTAGTTCACCTGAAAACACATCGCGGAAAAAAACACTTTACTAGATCCTTGCTTGAGTACATGTGGATATAAATATAGGAAAATATGGTATGCTTCATTATTTCCTTACCTCAAATTGCCAAACAATTTCTGTAATGTATAATAATAATAATAATTAAAATACTTGTTTCTTAACCTCTAATTGCAAAACAAATCGTTTAGTTCAAAAACATTATGATTAATTGTAAACATTAGTTAATTATTATTATTTTTAGGGATGTAACAATATTATCAACATCGTGTTGCAATTATTTTATTTTATAAAAAGATTTTAAGCTCATTTTACCCATCTCATACTGTAATTCATACCTCTACGCAACAGTTATTATTAGAGGATAAAGAAAAGAGGATGCGTATGGCCCGTTTCCAAGTCATCAATTGTCATTTTAAATATCAATATGAATATTGTACCATAAACTTTATACCGAGGTATTATCGCACAGGTTTGATAATGTCGTAAGCCAAATTATCATTAATAGTAGTAGTAGTAGTAGTAATAATAATATGCATCAACATATTATTAATGATATATTTTTAATTAATGAATTATCAGTAGATACATTTTCATGCTAAAATCTTTTAGATTTAGTTTCTCACAATGTTCTACATAAACGCGAGTGTCTCTTTCTCTTCTCCATTTTTTATCATTTACCTTAAACCAAAATACATGGCCATACGCACACCCTTCCTCCCAACACTTCTCCCTTATTGCAGCCATACGGAAAAGCTTTTATGGATAATTGATCAGGCGAGGCAATCAATTCGGTCTGCCTTTGCAACACGGTGACTCATTTCCGAGAGTGTTTCTGTTCGGGTGACCACCACCCAACAAAACCATATGTGAGACAGGTGATCCGTTTGTGTGGGATTATGTGGGACACCATTAAAAGGTAGCACAAAACCGTGATATTATAACGAAATTATTTTATTTATTTATATATTCTTGGCTCATTTAAACAAGTTTGTCCATCGCGACTTCAACATAATTAAGACATAGATAAAATGTAATAACTTAAAAAAATGAATGTCAATTTCAATTTATGGTTCATGTCTCTTTAAATTTCAAGCACAGATCAGATGCGGAGTTATCATGTTGGACACTTTGAAGATAAAAAACTAAAGGAATAAAGAACAAACAAATAATGAAGAACAGGGTCTCTTTTAAAACGTATTTTAAGGTTTCAACTCCACACAGTTTATTTTAGGGACTTTCTATTCGGCAAGTTGACATGAGAGGATCGCCACCCGATCTACTGACGGACATCACATTCTCAATGACTGAATCACTGCCGTCTTCTCATACATTGGATAGAAGTCAGGCTTGAATTTTTTTTGTTTTTGTGTACACTGGTGTGGGGCGGGTTGCTGCTTTTGACACAGAGCTGTTAAACAGTTAAACAAACAAGCGTCTCATGTGCGTTTCGTGTTTAAGAAAGTGTTTCTACATCTGACAACTAGAAACCAACAGACTGATGACAATGCGGGACATTTTCTCAATATTCAACATGCGGGACAAGGGGTGAAAATGCTGTGCGGTACAACTCAAAGCTGGACGGGTGCTCACCCAAGTCTCTGTGCCTTTTTATCGCCGTCTTTCTCTTTATCGATGCACCTGAGAGGACGAGCCAAGCCATTCTCTTGCCTTGCTCCTGTCTACATCTTTAGGGTGTGATGCAAATTCTGCTGTCAGCCTGTAGCTCCATTCATTCTTCAACTGATAAGTCAAACTGAATTGATCTGACAGTTTTAATGTGTTCGTACACTTAGCAAACTGATTTAAATTAAATATGTGTAATTCGAGGTACATACAGCGCTGAAGATAACAGCATGGGATTGCTCTTATCAGACTATGAGACAGTCTCAAAATGAACAGTGTGCAAAACTCATTAATTAATGTCTACACTCTCTCTCTCTCTCACAGGGTTGAGCACAGAGGGAATCTACAGGGTGAGTGGAAATAAGGCGGAGATGGAGAGCATGCAGCGACAGTATGACCAGGGTGAGTCACTTATTCTGTCTGTCACTTTTATATTAATCCTGTCACGGTTGTCACTGCACATTCCACAAAAATTATTTCTATTCATTAAATTGCATTTTGTTAATTGCACCAAGCGTTGGTTTTTCATCATGTCCATGACCTTTTGACCATCCATCGTACACTTCCTCAAGAAAATTTGGAACACAGTTATCAAAAGTGTCTAAAACATCAAAATGAAGAACAGTTGCCACTCGTAACCAGTGTACATTCTTTTGCATCCCCCTATTCTCCCTCTCTCACTTCACTCGCCTGCCCCCCACGAGTTTACATAATCTGAAATGACCCTGCTGTTGTTGCAGCATAATGTAAAGACAGCACTATATACACAACTCTGTTACTCATATATGCCGTGGAGATTTGGAGCGAGGCAGTAGTCCCACACTGACCTCACGATCTTCAAAGAAATGGCTCCTATTCTTCAGAGTATGGATCACATTTCCGTCAATGAGCACATTGTAGAGCAGATAAGCTCAATTAACCTGAGCTGATCCATGGCTATCGATCTTGCCCACAGAGAGCTGCTATGAAGCGTAATATGAGCGCGAATATAGCAGTAAGAGGTGGTGGACTTGAGGGTGATCATCTCACGTCTAGTCCAGTGTAAAGTCACTTGTTCGCTATAATGTTTACCAAGTTTCTAGGATAAAACATAACACCTTACACTTGAAGTCTTATCAAGTTTTTTTGTGAAAATATTATACAATAGCTTATTGTTTATTTATTATTTTTATTTATTACAAAATTATTTATTACTAATAATGGTGGTACACCTTATTATTTTCTCCAATTAATTAAAAGAATAATAAATGTAAAAATAATTATAATAAACAAAAGCAGTTATTAATACTATTAATAATTGCCTTCATTTTGAAAAATGCAACGCCAAAAATCTATTGTATATACTGCATGTTGAAATGTTTTTGTTGATGATAACAATAAACCAAAATTAGTACATAGACAGTCGGCATCGAAAACTTTTTTACCTCGATTTACAACTGCATGTTTGTAATAATGATTGATAAGATGAGCTGACAGTTTGGATGTTGTAGATAATGTCAATAGTTTTTCAACTCATGTAATGACAAGTATCTAAAGTAAGCTGCACTTCTATGATTCAAACAGAGAAGGCGATAGAGAGGCAAAAAGTAGTTTTCATTACAACTTTTATCACAGATTAAGTCTATAAAAGTTTATATTATACCTATACGTAAGTGAGTTTTATATATAAATACATTAGTCTGTGAGTTGATAACTTTGAGACTAGTCCTTCTGCTGTGAATTGATTGTCTGGCATTACTGAAATGACAAGCCCTGCATCCAAAATGGCTTAATTTCTCGTAACTTAATTGTTTTGAAGATGTTGTTGTAACGTACAGGTTGTTGTTAATACGTCAGTTCAAAGAGTATGTCTGAAATGTATTCATACTACCCCCATATATGCTATAAATAGAACATAGTGTTTTACTTACTCTCATACTATGCTATTTCGGACGCAGTATTGGTGTTCATCCTATCACAGCAGCGTGATTTAAAGTCTCAAAATGACTGTTTGCCTATATTTCACGTTTCCCCTGTCGACCTCAGACTTTATCCACAATCTTTGGACTTGCATTTTATTTGTGTAGTTTCACCTCACTACCATCAATTATTGCCTCCATTGCCACTTGAGAGAAAACGCCCCCGGTATACAGTACGCGCTGTAATCTAGATGCACAGCAATGTGTTTTCACTGGCATATCCTCCGGGAACTTGTTTAGAGGAAGTATTGAGTGCGTTGGATGCGTGTGAGCGGTTGAATCTGCTGTCTGGCCCGTGTGCGGGTGTGTTTGCGCAGGAAGAGAAGGTCAGTTAATTACCAGCAGATTGCTTTGGGTAATGAACCACGAGAGCACACGCTCCACCGATCCGGTCAGACCCGGTCCAGATCGCCATGAGCTAATAGAATGTGAAAGCCTGTGTCAGATCGATCCAAACCCCACTCGGCCAGGTGACAATACAATTACTGTGGAAATTACAGCGCAGGTATGTGCTCAAAGACACCGTGAGCAGACCAGAAATTCAGAATATGCCGCTCTCTGCGTATCCAGTATCGATTGCTGATGAGGTGGAATTAGTACGATTATACTAACTGATCTGGGCTCAGCAAAATAAAAATGTTAATACAAACTTGGCATGTGGAATGCTTAACTGATATCGATAACTTTAATAGGCTAATGAAGAGGAAATGTTTTAAAGCTTTATCTCTGTCTTGAGATCAGATAGGCGGAAACTGAAAACCAAATGGTTTGATGGTTTTAATCAGCGCTTTGTGTTTATGTCCAGTTACCTCGATGCATCTCCAATGCACGCATCCTTTATTAGATTCACTTATATCTATGGAAAACAAAAGCAGGTTTTTTCGATCATTAGTTGGGGTTTATTTCTTGGAATGCTTTCTACCGGAAACTCTAACTTGAATCTCTCTTTCATTTTGTAGATCCAAACATTGACCTTATCGAGAAGGATATGTCCGTGAACACAGTGGCTGGAGCCATGAAGAGTTTCTTCTCAGAGCTGCCCGATCCTCTTGTACCCTACAGCATGCAGGTGGAGCTTGTCGACGCCTTCAGTAAGTTCACGAGGAGATACATGTTCCTTCACAATCGATAAGAAGAGATACAAGAAATGGGCAGATGTTTAAAGCAGTACGGCTTTGGGGTTTGTGGTTAGAGGCGAATGAGGAAAGTCGAGTAGAGTTCACAGAGGGTCCTCTGAGATCTGCTGTGGTGGACCTCCTGTGGAGAGAGAAAGAAGGAGAGAACGAAAAACAAGACATAAGCCACTGAGTCTGAAATGATCCTCTTTCAGAAACATGCTGGCAGAAATGGATTTGATTTCTGCTGTGTTTTTCTGCTGTGGAATTATAGACTCCTTTCTTGTACTTAAACACACACTCACGCTCTCTTAGTGTGAAGTTTAGCATTGTCTGATCTGGGCATCGCTCCAAACTTGCAAAGCACAGTCGATGAGTCTAAGCCTAAGATTGTTGTTAGACGCACACTCCAGACTGTTTTCCGATAAAAAGCTCCTCTTAGGCACTGGGATGCTTTAAATAGCTTCACAAACGGCAGATCTGATTCAGCAGAGAGGAAGCACGTAGCTATTAAATGTGCGTCGTAGCCAATTACGAAAGAGTGGCTTTGATTGGGCCAATTATTCAATATGATCCAGTTGATGTTTCGTGTCATTGAAATGGCAAGTGCTCAAATTTTATGTGCCATAAACTTCAGTTCGCAGTGCGGACCACGCATGGCTGTAAGATGCATTAATGAGTAACCAGCTCATCCCTTGTTGGAATTTGTGTGAATTAAGTCAATAAATACTGACGTAATTGGGAACAACAGGCTATGAAATTTCAGCCTTTGTATGCTTTTTTAAGTGCAAGAATAATTAACTCGCTACAACAATGCTAAGGGTTTGACTTTAAGCACTTTGTAACGCGTTCTTTTAAGCCCATTTCTAAGGAGTCCATGCTCCAATCTTTTACAGGGAAAGGTCTTCTTTCTTCTGCAGAACACAAAAGAAGACATTTCGAAGAATGTTGGTAACAGGGAGTGTCAAACGATTAATCGCGATTAATCACATCCAGAATAAACCTTTGTATTTACATTATATATGTTTGTACACAGACACATTATGTTAACATTAACATAAGTTATGTGCACAGACATATATTATATAAAATAGGGCTGTGACGATATATTTCGATTGACACTAATAGAATATGACCAATAGCATTTCCTTGAACTAAGTTTGTAAATGGTTCTTCTTCTCTGTCCTATATTCAGAGTTTCTGCGTGAGATCGCCCTCTGGCTTTCGGACGTTGCGGCATTTAACCGTAATTCATTGAGAAACTGGGCATTAAAAAATACACGATTTAACGTCCCAGCCCTAAATAAACACAAACTTTTATTCTGTATTCGATTAATCTCGATTAATGGTTTGACAGCCCAGTCACCAAACAACACGGACCCCCTTTGACTTCCTCTGTATCGACACAAAACCACAGAAGAATGAGTCATAAACATGTTTTAGAAGTTAATCATAAATTATGATTTATTGTATTTGCAGGTAAACTATCCCTTAAAGACCTGTTCAGACCAAGGGCAATGACTATAAAAACTAAGTTTTTAATATGGTTCTAAATTTGGGAGAATAGCTGCATCCACACTACAACTATAACAATATTGATACAGATAAACTGTATTGTTGGGATCACCATAAGAGCATTTTTCTCCCATCGGATAAACGATAAAACAAACAGCTAATTAAAGTCCTAAGTCTCTCAAGAGCTTTAAATTAAAATAACTTTTATACATCAATTTTGATTCTAATAGTCATCGTTATAGTTGTCTTTATAGTTATAGTTCCTGGTGTTTAAAGCAACAGTATGGAACATTTGCTCACGCGTTCCCATATGTGGTTGGTAAGCACAATTGTCTGTTACTAGTGTTGTTAATACTGTCACCTTATAAGCTTCCCCGTGGGAAGGTCAATACGCGTGAATATGTTGACAAAACTGATGGAACAGAACCGATGGAACGAATGCAGAAAAGTTGTTTGGAAACACTTCCGCAGGCAGGGGATGGGCGGGGCTGTGCGTGCCGACCCGAACACAGAACTTACAGAGTGTGGTTATAGCTGTTTTGAGGCTTCTCAGATAGCCGAGGGACTAGAATCACTCAAGTTAAGAGTTGTTCTACCACTGAAATAATTGTATATTTATAATATTCACTAAGGATCGCCACTAGAGGGCGGAAGTGCATTTTAATCTTTTGATTAAAGAGTGCATAACATGAGATCATGAAAATGACATTTCATGCCGTGTGTAATGTTGCCGTGTATGAAAGTACTCAGTCTTCCGCGTTGTTAATCTGAAGGTGAATGAATAACAAAGTTATTGGCTTGAAAAAAAAGAGAGTCGACTCTGAATTACGCAAACGAGTCGTCCCAAGTCCGATTCGTGAACCGCTGCGGATTATGTCACTACATTTGGTCCCCGCCTACATTTTGCTAGGACTGCCTGCAAAGACTTCATTCCTCTCCCCCAAACTCCGCCTCATTCGCGGTAGACCAATCACAGCAGACTAGACCATCTGACCAATCACAGCAGACTAGACTAGCGGAAAGGAGGGGATTAGACCTAATCATATGAGACTCAGTCGAGAAGTAAGGTAAGAATAACTGCCTTTCATCTACATAAACTAAAGTAGGACATTAGAAATCTCTAGTTATGTACTCTTTAAAGATTATAAGGTCACAAAAAATTCAATCACCCGGACAAATAAATGATGTATGATAATTGCTGAAATATCTATAAAAATAAGAGTTTTGATATTATGGTGATTTGAAACTTAAGTCTCTACATGTTGCATGGGGCTTTTTCTCTTAATAATGTTTTTTAACCTAATAATGTTGCATCTGATGCGGGAACACTTCAGACGCCTGACATTGAGAGATTAAAGAAAGGAAGGACGGCTGTTCACCTGACTGTAGTGTCAGTCTCCACAGTTCGTCTGTGTTGTGGCTAAAGCAGCTAAGGCCGGATGTCATGCAAAACCTCGCCATAAAATGACAATAAATGACAAGCTAATGCCTACATCTACACTAAGCCTAACCGTACAATAATAATGAGAAAATAGTTATTCACTTTTGTCAGCGTGACAAAAATAATGCTGTTTTGAAGTACACATGCCCAGTGGAGATAGCTTTATCCCTTCTAGCCAAAATCTGTCACCGGACGCCGAGGCAACATGCCAGCAGGCTTGTTTTGTGTCACCCCCCGAAAACAAAGAAAGCACCTGCACCAATTTACCCCTTCCTAATATTCTTCGCTTTGTTGGCCTGTCGTCTCACATGGGATATTCAGATTAATGCATTTTCTGATCGGTACAGACAGCAGTTGTTTATTCTGATTGATTAGATGCCATTGCACATTCAATCTCAATCAACAAACTCCACAGGTAGGGAACCACGTTACCTCCTGGTGTTACAAGATGGTCGCTACATCACTACATGTACTTCAGGATAAGAATTGTTCAATTCACTCACCCTGTACTGTTTGCGTCACAGTATGTGGGTGATATCACATATCATGTGACTTATTGAAGAGGGGTGATCTTTTGTTTGTCTAACCAATCAAACTAATAATTTTCACTTGGAATGGTTGTTTTAAAACCCCATAGACTTGTTATAGAACAGAAAAGATAGAACATAGAAAATGTCATGTGTTGGGTTCTATTGAGCCAATAAGCAACCACCCTAGTTCCCTAATGTGCTGACACCCCCCAGAACATGTTAGAAACCACAAAGCAACAAACCACAGCATCCTGCGGCGTCAAGCATCACTCCTCAGATAATGTCAAAATCTAGTATCTGCGGTTATTGTGCTGATGAGCATCTGGGGCCACAATGTATAATGCTGATGTCAGTGTATGTACCGCTAGGGAGGAACACATCTGCACATGTTCTTTTATCTCGCAGCGCTTGAGACTGATGTAAGCTATAATGACTCACCACAAACAACCTGGGTGTGTGTGTGTCTGCGAGAGAGAGAGCGAAACATACCATCAGTTTTGTAGATGTTTCTGTGTTTGTTCGACAGTGCCCTATTGAACAATCATTCTGTTATGCCGCAAGAGACTGGGAAGTGTACTACACACACGTTTCACAGTACCCCCTTCTGTTTATTGATTTAGGTGGAGTGTGCTGCTTCCTTTGTGCATATCAGAAGTCATTATTTCTAAACGACTTCCTCAAGCGTGCCTTCTAAACAATCTGAGGTCTCTGCGCCAAATGACGTGTCTTAAGGAAAAAACTAGGTGGATCTGGAGTGATCCCGTTTCTGCACACACACACACACACACTCAAATGCAAATCCAAACATTCGTTCAGCAATCTGAACGGACACAATGAGTGTTTGGTACTTTCTACAGATTCACTACAAGACGGGGCGCGACAAATTTTCAAATGTTGTTGGGTTTTTTCACCCAAAATTAAAAGATCTGTCATCATTTACTCACCCTCGGGTTGTTATAAATCTGTATAAATGGTACTATTTATGGTAGTCGATGGGGTCCAAGAAATATTTTGCACATGTGAACATCCGTGAAGCTCTCAATCTATTTTCTCCCATCACTCCTGCAGAAATCAATGACCGAGAGCAGCGTCTCCACTCCATGAAGGACGTGCTCCGCAGGTTCCCTCGAGAAAACTACGATGTCTTCAAATACGTCATCTCTCACCTAAACAGGTGAAAACTAGACCAGTCTCTTAGAACATATTCGGCAAATACTTGCAAGCTTGCTAACTTTTTTTTCATCTTTCCCTCTCAGGGTGAGTCTAAACAGCCGTCTGAACCTGATGACCAGCGAGAACTTGTCCATCTGTTTCTGGCCCACCCTGATGCGGCCCGATTTCACCACCATGGACGCGCTGACGGCCACCCGCACCTACCAGACAATCATCGAGACTTTCATACACCAGTGTGCTTTCTTCTTCTACAGTCAACCCTTGGCCGACACGCCCAGCGGCCTGCCTGGACAGCCGGCTTCCCCTACCGCCACCTTATCTTCCACTTCCCACCCGACGGTCTCGGCCTACACCACACCGCATCCCGTAATCCCTTTCAGCCCCGTCCAACAGTCCCCGCCTCATTCTCCACCCCCAACCCCGCAATCCCCAATCCAAAGCCTGCTGCCTCAGATGCACCCCCACCACGCCCCCACGGAACAACACATGCTGTGAACCTGTTCAAAGAGATTAATGGATGAGATTTCAGGGATTTTAAAGGAGATTGCACGGCCGGCCTTGACTTACTAGACGCGAAAGACGTAGTGGAGACTATTAGAGGGTGTTGAGAGGTCAAGACGCCACTTGAATCACGCTTCATCAACTCTTTCTAGATCGTTCTACTACTCGATGAATTGCAGAACCTTGACATTCTCCGCCCTCAACCACATGTAGACGACTTTAACACGTTAAGTTTGGTAACTCGTTTTTGGCGCCCCCTTTATATTATAGGTCCAGTTTTGCCGGTTCCACAGGCCACGCCTTCTCTTCGTCGATTGGCCAAGGATTTGACCAATGGGTGGGTGTACGGACCATCTCATGACCGAGTAGACCGCCCTACATGACCTCTTAAGAAAAAAGTCAAGGGTGGCTACAGGGGGCCTATATATATTTGTTTTATAGCTATTGACCACTGTTATAATCAAATAAAAAAATCCCATCTGCTTATTTTCAAGTGCATCAACACGGCCACATTCCTCCTTATTTATCCTGTGTCGCTCGTGACAACTGTTCAAAGACGGACAAAAAAACACGGAACTTGACAAACTGGATCTGGTTTTGGGAGTATGTGGTATGCTTTTGCACAGCATCATGTGATTTTGAAGTCTTTCCTGATTGCTCACCTCTGTTGTCTTCATGAGCCTCCAGAACATGCTGGAAGACCAATGCTTCTTTTATGGCAGAATGTCCTCACTACCACACATCCCTTGTTCTCATACATGGTTCAGAATTGACACCCGTTGCAGTGTCTGTTATACTTCGGTAGAAAGGTCTTATTGTACCCCCTGGTTTTGTGGATTAATTTACTCATTTCACAGACGAATATAATGCGTTGTAATTGGAGGAGGGATGGGCTAGGTGCATTTAAATGAGGAGAGGTGTGCACTAAATGCAGAGTTTAAAGGTAAAGAAAGTGTGTACCAGTTCACATGGCATTGAATCGGTGAGTCACATAAGCTGTGATGGCTTTGCTGGAACCTGAGATAAATAAGACCTTTAATATGTTAAAATAAGAGTTCAGCATGTGGTGCAGAAGTCTTGATAGAAGACGTTTTTTGCAAAGTGGTGTTTGTGTCCTCTGTCGGGGTCAAGTCGGTTACATTTTTGGACTTTGGTGACCTCAGAAGACGAAAAACATTTAAAAAAACAACAGAAAAGCAAAGGTATGCTGTCAGACTAGTCTAGACTAGCCGTTTGTGAGCTGCGGGAGCACAACGCCACCACCTAGTGGACTTTGATGGTATAGCACATTGCAAGTGATACTCCGAAATGAGAAATTGCTGGATGCACTTAAAATCATATCAATTCACAGTGTAACAAAAGCGAGAACGACTAACTCGATTGCCATGCAACATTTTAAGGAGCAGTTTGTGCCACAGCACTTATACTTTTTCTTTACCCAGGAAAGACGTTCCAACTGTGAAACAATCACACTAATTCAAGTTTATGAATGTTTTCCGCTGTAGCTGAACTGAGCGACTTTATTTGTGCATTTCTCTCCTCTAAAACATTTGAATAAAACCGCAACTGCCCTGCCCACTCGAACCTGTCAATCAACCCTCACTTCTGATTTGCTGTCTAATGAGCCACAACTCTTTCCCCATCATATCCATACTTGCTTAAACATTGTCTTTTGCTGTTAGTTCTTCAGAGAGCAGGTTAAATGGTATGTTTTGGGAACTCGGGAGCTGTGTGGTCTATACACGCCTGGTACTTGGTATGAATGCTGCAATCTCTGTGTATTTTCAAGTGTATTGTTTCAGAAATGAGTGACTGCGACATAAATAAAAAGGGGACGGGGAGAAACTGAATAGCAACGAAAAACGTATTAAAAGTAATGTGACATTGGTTCGGCGATCCTATTTTGCATCACTATTATTTTTGATTTGTTCCATTTTCGTTTTGCAACAATAGTGACAGTTTAAGTTAAAGGAGAAATGAGTAAAACTATATTCAAAATGGTTGTTTATTTGTATGTTAGGGGGTCTTACACTTTGCCCTATAGTCAATGGTGATAGAAAAAAGTTTTCTTTTTATGTTTTCTTTTAATAATTAAAAAAATAAGACACATTTTATAACAGTTCTTTTGTGAATGGTGTAAAGGCCACAATGTAGTGCATGATTCATGACCAGGTCCGGGAGAGGGGTCTGCCACTCTCAGTATTAATAAATGGAAAAAATAAACAAAGAAAAAATAGAGTGGAAATAAATGAAGTTACATCAACAAAAAATCATGTCATTGTTTGCCAAGACTTTGGTAATTAGTCTCATTGGGAATGGTGTATAAACAGTTCAAGGCCTTCTGTGACCTGTATTATAGTTAATAAATCAATCTTGTAAGATCTGTGGTTTTGTCTTTATTTAATTTCACAGCTGCATAATGTACATCACAAAACTAAAGTGGATTCCTATAATATATTGATCCAGAAAAAGATTCTGTATTGGGCTCAATACTTGTGCTGAAGAGTATTGTCGAGGTTTTTAATATTGGTCTGATTCTAAATATTTTTTAAAGATACAAATCTTTTTTTGCCATAAAAATAAAGTAAACATAAGTAGAACTAAACTAAAATACATGATTACCTTTATTGAAAACATCTAAATACTAGATTCTATATTATATTTAAACATAAAGCTCTTAAAAAGGCTGTTACTGAAGCTTTTTTAAATTGATACCATAGAAGAACCATTTATTTATTCTTTTTATAATCTAAAGAACCAATATACATCACAAAGAACCCTGTGGGAAACAGAAAGATTCTTCGGATGTTAAAGGTTCTTTATTTTGCCAAAAATTATCTTTATTTTATTTTTTTCAACGGCCATCATTTATCATTGGCCATTATTTATATAAAATAATTCTGGTTAATTTTGGTAAGCTAGAAAAAGTTTTGAAAGTTAAATATTGAAAACATTCTTTAAATAGAAGCTCCTAAAATAGCAAAGAAAAAATCTCTTAAAATTGTTATTTATTCTACTAATTAACAATTATAGGTTATACAAATTAAACCACCCTAGGAGGCATATAAAAGCGTTTGCATATACATTATATACAGTCTGCTTTAGCTTGTTTTTAGAAATGCAGTTTCATCACAGCCGGGGATTATTATTTTCCAGGTAGTTGTTTTTATTTTCAGATGAGGCTGTGTCTATTAATGTCTGTAACGTTTTTTGTTGCCGGTCGACTTGTGCGTTTTTGGGACAATCAAATGTAATGACAAGCTTTGTACGCAAGGTGTCGCGCATGTTGAACTTTCAGTTTTGAACCTGTGACATTCGCTTTTTATGGGTGAATCTTTCCGACATGACTCACACCTGTCAACGTAAGTGAGTTAACGTTACTTTAATTAGAAAAACACGAGCATTAGTCATTGTTCCCTTCATTTTGCGTTTTAAAGATGCTATTAGCAATGTAGCAACGCTTAATTCTATAACGCCAATATAGGCAACTAATGAACCTCATCTGCACGTCCTGGCGCGACGCTCGTTTGAGCTCATTTGTATGGGCGCGTTCACGAATCTTCGGGCGCGATAACTCAGAAGTCTCGCCTGAAACTTTCTGAAAGTTTCAGAGTCTGAAGGTAATTCTGCTCGTCCGGCTGCTCTTATGATCAGTCGAGGCACGTATCGCTGCTCATCCGTGTCTTTCCGAGCTTTGAATTTAGATGCATCGGACTCCAACCCCTCGCACCGCCACAGGTGGAGCGGCTCTTATCAATGCCAATACACCCACATCCTAAAACTGCTTCACTATTAATCCTATCACTACTCCTACTACATACTCAAATATAACCTATCGCCCCCTCGCCGGGAAGACCGGGGCTAGTTGTCACAACGCCAGGAACTGCGCGAAACGTCTTCTCAGATATATGTTTGTTAGGTCTGTTTCAAATCCCTAGCTCAAAGCAGTTTAAATTAATGTTAAATGTGTTTTATTTCACCCTTTATTTTTCTTTTAATATATTTCTGTTTCTGAAAGCTTTGAACAAACCTTATAAAAGTAGATTTTCATTGAAAGGTTGAACTCAGAATAAGGGGCCTTTGGAAAGAAGATGGAGTCAGTTGTCCTCTGTATTTTTTATGTTGCTAGATTTGATTATTTTACCTAAAATAAAATAAAAACATAATTTGCATTACAAAACTGAAGTGGGTTCCCATAATATATTGATCCACAAAACTGAGTTATCTGTATCGGGCTCAGTACTGTAGCAGAAGAATATTGTCAAGATTTAAAACAAGCACATTTTACCTAAAATAAAAATGTTTTGTATGTTAACATTTTAAATATTTGTTGTTGTGTGCGTCCATGCGTGTGTGTTATTGCCCTCAAGGAATGTAAAACAAGATTTCACAATTTTTCAACACATATTTTCCATGAAAATCCAAACCGAGATATAAAGGACTGTGTGTTTTTTAACCAATAGTGATGGGGATATTTTACAGCTTTAGTAGCTACATTACACCGTAATTGTTGTTCACAAGTGACCCCGCCCTTAGAAGTGTGACAACTAGCCCCAGTCTACCCTACAGTATGTAAGCAAGAGGTCCATGTTTGTCCTTAGACTGGACATTGATTGTCTGGGTCACTGTGGGTGTTTCGATTCGGATACCTCGATTGATGGCGTGGCCGGGAGAAAGGATGCTGTTATTGATCATGTTATGGTTGATGAATGCTGCTGTAAATGGCGCTACTGCTGTCAGCCAAAAACAGTCAAATGTAGCTGCCAACACCCACATCATTTGCTTTAGTGGGAGTATTTGTCCTTTTTATTTACTTCTTATTTCTTTTTCCATGTCTCTGTTTCTGCATCTTTTTGAATAAAAAAAATAGTATAACATCAAATGAAAATTCTGTCATCATTTACTCACACTGTTTGTCATTTTAAACCTGTGTGATTTTCTTTCTTTTGCAAAACAAAATGTTGGTAATCAAAATCCGCTCCCTATTGACTTTTATTGACACAAAATAAATGCAAGTCAATGCAGACCGACGGCTTTCTGTTACCAACATTCTGAGAAAAAGGCCCTATGACTCTGTCAAATATCCCATAAAACGGTCATTGTACTTTACACGCGGCTTGCAAATTGGCATTATATTTGCCTAATCTCACATTTTTTACCATGTTTCAACAACACTTGAAAGTTCTGTAAAACAAAACTGTGAAATCCATACAATTACAGTGTAACCAATGAATAATTTAAAATGGTTGAGTTGCTTAGGTGTGCCCTGCGATGGGTTGGCACTCCATCCAGGGTGTATCCTGCCTTGATGCCCGATGACTCCTGAGATAGGCGCAGGCTCCCCGTGACCCGAGGTAGTTCGGATAAGCGGTAGAGAATGGAATGGAATGGAGTTGCTTAGGTGTCTTATTTCGGTGTATAGTGCAGTAACTAAATAATAAAAAACTTCTTAACTTTATAGGAATTATGGAGTTACTTTCACCTAAACTGTATTTACAAAATCAGCTTTCCCAAACACAGTTGCTCATGTCTGGCAGGTCACTGGTTTTAGGCGCAGAAGGCCATGCAGACGGCTGATGCAGATGAGTTAGTCAGTTCATGCTTGAACTGATTGTATTTCCTGATGTGGAAAAGCAATGCAATTATTATTACGTTTATTAGCACCGCGTTTGTTTTTTTCCTATTCTCCCCTTCTTTTTTCACTATGATTAATTATGCTGTTTAATTCTGAGATTCACCATTGCTCTCCTGTAATTTCCCCACGGCCTTCTTGTGCTCGCGTGTTTTTCTCACTCTCATTTTGAAATGACTCGTGAATTCAGGCGTCGAGTTGGGTTTCCCCCCTGGGAGCTCGAAGTGAAGATGATTGCATTGACCATTCAGAATCAATATGGATGCCTGGCATGATTCTACACCGAGTAGGAAGAAGTGAGCGCTCCTCAAAAGCTGCTTTTTTTCAAGCTCTAACTTTGTGTAGCTCCGTCTTCCACGGAATATCCAATGAGTTTGCTGTGGCATTGTGAATACACGCGAGCGATCCCGTGCATTGAAGCGGGCCTGCGAATCTTCCTGCCTGGCTTTCAGAAGCCCTTCATGCGCACTTGACAGTTCCAGGTTAGATCCTCTCCACTCGCGCACCCAGCCTTCCCCTAGAGGATAACACAGAGATTCAGGTCTTTGAGCCCAAAACCCAACTATAATCCCTACCATCGATTGCCCTGAGAACTTCCTCCAGTAGCACAGCGGCATCCCCTCGCTCAGTTTCCTTTCCCACTCAGACCGTCTTGACTCGCGGAAACATCATGACGTTCAAAACCTGTGACTCTTCTGTGAAACACGAACGGAGATATTCTGAGAAATGTCTCGGCGTTTTTTCCGTCCGTACAATGGAAGTCAATGGGCTCCAGTGCTGTTTGGTTATCAACATTCTTCAAAATATCTCACTTGTGCTTTGCAGAAGAAAGAAAGTCATACAGGTGTGAAATGACAAGAGGATGAAAAAATGATGACGAATTTTAATATAGGGTGAACAACACCCGTAATGCTAGTTACAATTAACTTAAAGGTTGTTGAAACAATAGCAAAAGTTGACGTAAGACAGAAACATTACAAAGGGTGACCTTGAGCTTCATCTTACAGTCCTAGTCAAAAAGTATCCTAAAATGTAAGAGCTTGTTGTGTTTCAATCATACGTAATAAACCACAATAACACATTTAGCTCCATATCTCCACATTTTACTTTGAAAAACATTACATTATGGAAGACAAATGGACTATTTCACGTGACCTTACATCAACAACGCTTATTGTTTGAAATTGACATAAACTGGGTTGTTTTTGTGTATGTTTTCTGTAATCATACTTACATTAAGGGTGATCATATGATAGGAGACAGTCTGGAGTCCATCACAACAGGCTTCTATCCAAACAGCTTCACATTGTCTATATTCCTGTATGCTAAATAATAAACAAATGTATAAATTTACAATGAATTGTAACAGAAATGATCACAGTTTCTGATCCGCTTGAGAGCGGCAGCCATGCAACTGTACCTAATTAAATGCGATCTGCATTGCAAACTTTCCTATAGCCGCCTTATTAATTTATGGTGCTGTTATTCAGGCTGCGTGGTGCTGCTAATGAAGGCTTGTATGCAGATGAGGGGCTGAGGTCGTCTCTGGAGCAGCGCTGCTCAGTCTGACCCCATGACCTTTAGCGTGGCTTTCTGACTGCTGCAGGTCAGTGGCAGCTGTCAATCATTACGAAGTAGACACACACGCAACGCCGGGGTCACGCAACAAATACGCTTCGATTTCAACTCTGTAGGGGAAACATAACTGCAGTAAGAACGATGGAAACACACACCTTGGTGAATAAAAATGACAAGATACTGTTACCGATAAACACTTTAATGTGAAGTGTGTTGTTTTCGGCAAAACACAAATGTTTTTTCTAAAGGAAAGGATGATCATTTTCCAAACACTACCCCTGAGAAACAGAGCGTCCCTCAAGCAAACCGAGACATTTTAACAATGTAATACTTGTTTTTGACATCCTTCAAGTGATAACATAACATTATTGACATCTTGATTTTGATTGGTTTACAACGCTCTGTATATATACCTTTCCAACCTGAATTAATTTATGAGGTTTGCTAGTTGTATGAATTCACACGTTGTATATCGTACTGAAAAACATAAACGTAAAATGTAAATACCGAAGACCCCCTAACCCCGCCCCTAAACCTAGCATCTATGGCATGAAAGCAAATCGTACTAAAATGTACAAATGAAATCGTACAAATTCCCACGAATTAGCCAAGATTAGCCACATCATAAAATAGTCACATTAAAATAATTTTGTTCGCAAAATTTTACATTTATAATCAAACTGGCTTATTTCAAAGTACTATTTTACATTTTGTCTAGTGATAAGTTGCTGTAACTTATGAAAACAAGTTGAAATTGCTTAACTTATTTTGATAAATTTATTTAAAAGCATACGTTGTCTTGACAATATGACAAGTTGAATGTATTTCTATAAATTCCTGGTGTACTTGAGTACAAAAAAATATTTTGCTCGTTCAGGCATGACATCACCACGGTTCTCCTAACTTTAAAGAGATGGTTCACCCCAAAATGAAAATTCGGTTATCTTTTACTCCCTCTCATGTCATTCCAAACCTGTTCTTTCTTTCTTTCTTCTACAGAACACAAAAGAAGATATTTTAACAATGTTGATAACGAACAACACGGCCCCCCTAAACACAAACCACTGAGACATTTCTAAAAACATCTTTTGTGTTACACAGATCAATCACTTATACACAGGTCTTGAACGACACGAGGAACAAATGATGATATCATTTTTATTTTTGGCTTGTGTGTCCCATCGGGGATATTAATATTGACATTTGTGCTCTTTAATTTCTCAAATTCTCTCAGTACGACGATTAAATGCTCAAGAGGTGAGTGTTTAGAAATGGCGTCTGTTTCTTCTTGCTTGTGTTCATATCACCCTTCATATCTCTATAAGCATTGGAGTACCGCACCCCTCATCTGCTGCTCATATCTATGCAAAGCCGGGGTCCTGCCAATCAGTTGCCCCGGTGACACGGGGCTCCACCTCTCCAATTAGACCTGACAGGGCAGGATTAGGTGCTGGGCGGGCGTGCGGCGACCTGCCAGCGTGTCAATCACGCGCAAGGCATCCGCTCGGCTGTTTACTGTCAGATCCCATCTATGTCTGTCAGGCCGCGAGAGACGCCGGGGGAAGTGGAGGAGGAGAGAGATCTGATCGGAATTAACTATGCCGCTCCCTGCAGACTGTTCTTTTAATTCGTGAAAGGGGGAGTGGAGGGCGTTTAAAATCTCTGTGTTGGGTTGTTAGGTCTGATTGTGCTGTCTGTTTCTTTTCGTTTTGACTGTCGACACGCAATAAACACGCAGATGCAAGCACAGTGGGGAAAATAATAATTACTGTATATACTATGTTTATTTACAAGGTTTGTGGAGAATAAATGATGTACAAAGAAAAACGTTTATATATTATTAAATTATTTATTATCGATTTTTATAAACGAATGATGCGCAGCTGCAAACATGCAAACACAAGTTGACACAAGCAACATTTCTTGGCTTAGTAACCGCCGCTATTGTGTGTTAGTCTGTGTATCCTTTCAGTCAACTTCAGATTTCCCGTCTCAGCATATATTTCTGAGCTTGCTCTCTCTTTGGGGGCCGCCCGGCCACCCCAGAGACTTGGTCCCTTGCCCCCCTAATCCCAGAGCAGACCCAGGCAGACCCCCATCAGCGAGGATTAGAGCCTGATCACTGCGAGGGCAAACCGGGGGCAAACAACACCATCACTGTCGCCACGGAGATCCACTAGAGACCAGTGACATTACAACCTGATACACACATACTGTAGACCTACAAACACAGACACACTCTGGATGAGTGAGATAGAATGAACTGATTATTGACAAAGAAGGCTGTACTGACAGAAGAAAGTACTGATGACAATTTTTTATTCTCAACTCAACTTTATATATATAGCGCTTTTTACAATTTTCATTGTTACAAAGCAGCTGTACATGAGACACATTGAATACAAGTAAAAAAACTAAAGGCATATACCTGTAAAAACAAGAAAAAGGGGAAAACAACAAAGACAGTGAAAGCATACATTGGCGATAAAGGAGAAAGAACCACAGGTCAAATATTAAACGGACTATAAATTCTTATGTGCAATATTAATTATGTCTAATTACTGAATTCTAAAGCAGTCCCCCCGGCCAGGCAGATAGTGCAAAACAATATGCAAACGGTGGCGAGGAACCCAAAACTCCCATCGAGAAAAAAAACCTCAGGAGAACCCAGGCCCAACCAGGGGATTACAGTTCCCCTCTGGCAAAGCTGCTGCGTCTGCACAAGCTCAACAGTGCTTACACAACAAGGCTAAATAAAAATAAAAAATGATAGATTTAAGATTATCATTATTCAATTAAGATTATATCATTATTGAAATACGTTTTTGTTTTGCCCCATAGATAAAAATATTCAATGCTTCTCTAATGCGGTGTTCATAAGAGCATAAGAAGTACAAAAGTGTTTGAAAACTATTTATTAAACTACTTTGTAACATACAGTTGAATATATACAGAGTATAATGAATCATGCACCATATTATGATTTCCTCTGTTTTCTACAGAGTTGTCGCTTCGAAAATCGGTAAAGAAAGAAACTGGCATTTGGCTTATTTTGTAAAAGAACTGAATAATTTATTACCAATAAATATAATGTTCCTTGTCATATGTTAATATCAAAATGCAAATATTGATTATAAAAACAAAGGACAAATAAACTGAAAACTGTATACTAATTAAAGTTAAACCATGCTATTTTTCATAAGAGTGAACAAGGCTGAAACTGTTTCGTTCTTTCAGCTCCTCATTGCTTTTCATTATAAGCAACATAGCGATAGTTGAATGCATGGGCGGTTTCCAAACTACAGTTTCTCGCCTTTTATTGGCACATGAGGAACGGAGGTAATTTAAACTGTTACCTGGTTTTTAATTCCGTTAAAATCTGAAGAGATTCAATGACGCATTCCAACGAGCCAACAAGCGCTATCAATCCCACAATCCACCTTGAGAGTTATGTGCTCAACATCCGTGAATTGAAAACGCTTGACTTCTGCCATTCAAAGATTGGCAGGTGATGCTCACTTTCGACAGAGTGCATTATGAACAATAAAGAAGTAGTTCACTGAAAATGTATGATCCACTCAAAATGGACCTGATATTTATACAATATCTAAAAAGTGAATAAATAAGCTTTCCATTGATGTTTGGTTTATTAGGATAGGACAATGTTTGGTCTTCTAACCAGACCGTTGCTAAGACGAAACAGGTTTATTTTAGCGCTCTATTGGCTTAACGCTGTAATTATGCTTTTGGTATTGATAAAAAAATCTATATTTTTAACCCATACAATGTAGTGTTGGCTATTGCTATAAATAGTCCCATAATACTAATGACACACATACAGCAGCACAAATATCAGTACAATAATTGTAAAAAAATCCATTCAGGTTGATAAAATGTAGATATTCTAATAATATTATCATTATAATAGAAATGTTTTAAGACACATTTTCTACTTTTAGCAAACTGTCAGCCACAAAAAACTGTCAACCCGGAGGGTAATTATTAAACCAGCATTTTTTGGCAAATCATTTTCATTGTTTATTTGTTTCAACATTAAAAACAAATTATGTGGAGAAGGCAGATTTAAAATGAATTTTTCCATACCTTCCATGTTTTTCAGTCTTGGCATGTAGCCTAGCCCGACCGGCTTCATGAATGAGTCAGAGAGCAGGAGGCAGGTTTCATCCCTCAGGATTCGCATGTTTTGTGTGCTCTAGTCTCCTGTTTGTTCGCCGTTTGTTTGTCGGCCCCTTCCCTTCCCTAACTAGCAATGTGTTTTGCATGTAATTGTCGGTTCCCGCCGTGGCATATTTTCTCAGTCGTTCATTCAACAAAACAACGGTGGGTCATGTCTCATTTTCTTGCCAGGTTGTGTGAAAGTGTATTCTCAAAGCCCAACCACAGAGCTGATGATTTTCAGTCATCTTCCTAAACATGCTCCAAGCAGCGTCATTTTAAGATGTCATTTTGTTGAAGTGCAATTTTTGTTAACAATCCTCTTTTCTGGGTTTAATGTGCAGAAAGGATAGCCATAAAATGACTTTCTGAGGAGCGTAAACATGTCAACTTTGGGTTCAACCAATGGCATGAGCCTGGGACACATTTCAATTGAACCGGTTAGCAGCCACCCCAGAGCACCCTAACAATTACAAAGCAACATGCTAAAAACCCTCACAACACTTCTATATACGCATTTCAATGCCATTTTGAATGCGTTTGGTAGACAAATTTACCCAAAGCAACTTACATTGCATACAAGGCCTTGCTAGCCAGCATTTATCTCCAGTCGCTAACTGTTCTTTCCAGCACACGTAGCTTTAGCACCGGCAGACGGCCTAATGCCGTATTTCTTTGTGTCTTCATTTTCCCGCACAGGCCGGCAGTGTTAGTCTGAGATACGGCAATCAAGTTAATTGCCTTGTATATTGCTGAGCAGTCAGCCATGTCAATGTAAATTCACAGCATATTACACATAACCAGCAATCACAGCTCCATTCCACACACAATACGTACGGCAGAACTAATAATGACTGGAACTCGCTCCTATGTCCCATGCTGTCTGCACTGATAGTGTGCAAACAATGTTTTTAAGGAAGAATGGAGACGCGTGGAAAGATGAAGTGTGCTTTAACTGAAGTATGATCAATGCACAAACATTTTTGTGTTTCATCAGTGTGACATGTTTCTGTAGCTCAGCTGGTAGACCATTCAGTGTGTTAGCTAAAGCTTGTGAGTTTGACAGAGAACACACATACTGATCAAATGCGTTGTGTAGATTGAATGCAGTGTAAATGGCTTTGGATTTAGCATCTACTAAATGCGTAAATATAGCTGCTTTCACGATATAGTTTAATGTAATGCAAAAAAATTCGAAATAGCATTGCACAATGACAAATTATGTCATAGCAATTCGTTTTTTTATCAAAAACAAGCCTCCTTTAAATAGGGGTTATTATAAATAGCACTCTATAAAAGTCAATGCTAGTCGCTTCCCAGATAGCACAATCCATCTGGCTTACGTCTATTTGACGTTTGCATTTACATCTTACAGACATCTACAATACGTAGTTTGCTCATCTGCAATACGTCTGGGAGACGTTTGAATGTCTGTAATACGCCTGCTAAAGATCTTGAGATTTGCTGCGTAAAAACATCTACTAAACATCTTAGAAAGAGCAGATTTACATCCATTCTAAATCATAAACATCTTACAGACGTCTTCAAGATGTCTATATGACGTCTGACAGTAGACATCTCCGAGACGTATTGCAGATGAGCAAACTATGTATTGTAGATGTCTGTAAGATGTAAATGCAGACGTCAAATAGACGTAAGCCAGATGTATGCGTGCCATCAGGGTTATCATGTTAACACACCAAAATTTAAACCAAAAAAATGTTTAATTCAAATATGGAGGCACATTGATGACTTCAAATTTCGTTGGTTCTCAAGGGCCTTGTGTGTAGTTGTCGTTTGATATTTTGTCATGAGACACACAAGAAACAATGATATTTGATGTTATCAATGTCTTGTTTCAGATTTGCAAAATGCAGCCATGGAAAATAAATTAACAGACCATTCCAAATTTTCATTTAATCAGAATTGTTACCGCAGATTGTGGTCATTCCAATCCAGTGTCTGTTGAATTTCAACAAAATCAAACCTCAGGAGTGACAAAAGTCATCCAACAGCAAAGACACATGACAACTGTGAAAAAAATCAAATTTATCATAAAAAAATATTTGTAAATACATGTGCAAATGTTACCGCTGCATTACTTAAAAGTGAATATGAACTTATTTTCTTTGCAGTTTTAGAGGTCTGAAAAAATACAGAGCATCTTTTCTGTCATTTGACCTGTTTCTCCAGTTTTCATTTTCTGCAATAAATGCAAATAGAAACAAGATTTTTATTAAAATTTTGACAGAAATATTTTTAGTAGCTTACACAATAAAACAAAAATGATGATTTTACCTTAACACAAACCTATAAATAGTAAAATCATAAAAACAGAAATTTATTTTTTCCATGGCTGTACGTTTGAAACACTAATTGTTTTCTCTCCCCCTGATTTTTTGCATCATCTGGATACATTTTATTATGTACGTATATGCTTTTTTGGAGGTTCAACATTTTGGTATCTGTGCTGTACATGTATTTATAGTGACAGATTTTTAATACATATTGTGTTCAAATGAAGAAAGAAAGTCAGACATCTGGCATGGCATGATAGTGAGCAAATTAAAGAAAATTGTCAGTTTGGTACTGACCCGCAAGATCAGGAATTGCGTCGTGCAAATTGCGTTTAGCACAGATTCTGTTGCGCTGGTACCCGATTTGCATAATTCCTTTAGTGAATTGGGTGTCTAAACAACGCAGACAGCACGTGCAAACCCAGCAAACCACACAATCAGCGGCTGCGATTCATTCTTACCGAATTCCCCTGTGTGTTTGCGTGTCTATGCCTCCGTTGTGCCCTGCTTGTGTTTTGAGTTTGAGGGCGATCTTTGCCATTATAATTCAGAATTAGCACATACGCAGTCGCCCGGCGAAAGTGTGTCTGGGATGAGCGTGAGAGTGAGGAGATTCTTATTCGCCCAAGCATTTTGATGCCTTTAGTTTAATGGCTTTGGCACAGGAGGGGGAAATCTGTAGGAAGTTGTCATCCATCATGGTTTCAGATGTACTCATTCTGATGATGCTGAGGCCCTGTGATTGATGTGCGTGTGCAGAGCGAGAGAGAGAGGGAGAGCGAGAGAGGATAAAGAGAAGTGAGGGAGTGTTTAACGGCTTTTATGACAGATTAAGTTGTTTTCTCTGATGTGCCGGTTCTCGTGGCATCAGTGGTGTTTGCTAGAATCACTTGTTCTATTGCTTTTACTAAAGGATTGGTATTTAAACAAACAAATAGTATCACAGTTAAATCCATAACTCATCCATATCTCAAATGACGCGTCTAATTGTCATGAGTTGTGCTTTTACTTTTATATACTGTAAACGTTTTTTTTTTGTGTAGTGGCTAATATGAAAGACTGATGACAAATCAACCGTCCAGAATATCAATGTCTTCACCTTCAATGCTGATGGAAATCAATCCGATGGGACTCACAAATCATGTCTATGGATAATGTAATTAAATAAATTTGTTATGCAGTTATGTTATGAAATAAGCCTGCAGACTGGCTTGCTTTAAACAACAATAGATTGGCATTGTTGGAAATATTTGGGATAATGTAACTACACAAATGTACAAAATATAAAAACACTGCGATTGTGTTTTTTTGAGATCTAAAAGTAGCAATGTGGATATTTAACCGGGTTGCGAATTGCAACCAACATCTCATGCCACCCCTCCCGTCTGAAGCACTACGGTGGCTGACACAGAACTATGATGTCGTCACGTTTTCACTTCTTTGCCGAAGGAGAAAATGTATTTAGGACACAAGCTCTATAGAGCAGTTTGTCCATTTTCGGCTACTGTAATCAACATGGTGAATTCCATGTAAAGGGACCCGCGGTGTATGTAGATGGAAATAGTTAAATTTAAGGTAATTAATAAATAATGCTTCCTAATGTAGGGTCGTTGCACACCTCTGAACACATATTTATTTATATTACATTGCATTTTGTCAATAGATCATCCAAAAAATTACTCACAGCTCCTTTAAATTAAAAATCTTACACATTGTGCCTTTAACATACTGTATTCAATTCATTAGGTTGTTAGTAGATGCCAAAGATATTAATATTAACAAGATGTGCCACTGCCATTAGAATTAATAGGGAGGAATGCAATGCTCAATATTTTCGATCTAGCGAAAGATGTCCTGCCTTCAAGTGAAACAAGCCAATAGTCAATCAATATTGACTGAATATTCTCTGGGGCGGCGCTCTCGTGAGGCACTTGCCAGCGTGTGCGCAGGCGCAGTAGATGAGGCGACCTTGAAAAAGGGGATTTTTAGAACAATTTAAGCAAGCCCACGTAATGGTTCAGTCCATGTCATGTGTTACTGATCGGAAACGTGCTGTTTAATGAGAAAAGTCGACACCATCTCACTTGCAATTTGTAACAATTTTTCAGTTAAGGCTTATTTGAATAAACTCATATGATCTCGTCCCCAATGATGGATGTGTTAGGGGGAGTGTTAGTGGTGGAGTTTCATGTTATTTGTTCTGTTTTTGTATGATTTACATTGTACATATCGATAGTTAAGTTTTCCTGTGAGATGGACAAAGAAAGGTGTAATGTTGAGGGTTTGCCACCCATTTGTAATACCTTAGCAACAAGCACTGAAGTAGCACCACTCATTTGTAGCTACAACCATTTAAACACCTTCAGAATTTTGTTTTGAACCACAGGTTTCTGTGTTCAATTTAAAGGAGTAATATGACACCACTAAAAGAAATATTATCGTTTGTTTTAGATGTTATGCTTTAAGGTTCAAAAAGGCTATATTTTCCACATAACCTGTATGTTTGTATGTCCCCTTTGCCCCGCTGAAACGCGCAGATTTTTCACAAAGCTCATCGCTCTGAAAAGCAAGGTGTGCTATGATTGGCTAGTTAAACAGTGCGTAGTGATTGGTTGAATACTGCAAGCCTGTGACGGAAATACAACGCCATATTTGGAACATCAGGTTCCACAGCAATTGTACTGACAGGTACCAGTGTTGGGTAAGTCACTCAGAAAAAGTAATTAATTACTAGTTACTGATTAAATATTCAATAGTGTAATTAGATTACTGTACAAATTACTCTCTCCAAAAAGTATCTAGTTACTTATTACTAATTACTTTCTATATCCTTTATCAACCTTGAGTAGTTAAATGATTCAAGGGTGGACATAAAACGGCTTATTAAATTAATTCAAATAAATAATATTAAACTGCATAAAGTAATTTTAAGTGACTAAAGTATTACAAATGTGAGAATTATACATTAAAGCGCGGATTTAAAAGTTAGACTTTTACGTTTAGATTTTGATGTCAATTCCCCCATTGCACACACATATGTTACGCAAAGTATTTAGTTTAATTACATCAAAAGTAACTGTAATTAAATTACGGAAATACTAAGAGTAATCTCTTACTTTACTTTTCCAAGGGAAAAGTAATTAGATTACAGTAACTAACTACTTAGTAACTAGTTACACACAACACGGAGTCAGGTACACCCATCTTACTTGCGGATTACATTTGGTTGGTCTTAGTCAAATCATACCACGAACTGACGTAGATTTGTGAGGGTGTGGTTACACGAGGTGTTTCAGGCAGGTCTGGGTGAGCATTCACTTTTAGATAGAAGGCATCTTTCGTACCGATAGGCTACTTTAATTTTTGCTATTTTAGGTGTCTAATACATGCATGGGCAACTTCTACTTTAATATAAGTATAAGTGAGTAATGATTGGTGGAAAACTGCAAGCGTGTGACACCAAAGACATGTATTCGCGCAATATGACACCTTTAAGATTTTCTACTCGGGGAGCTCTCCGAATTGATGTATGTGCCTTCCCTCATGTTTCTTGTGAAAGGGGTTTTTAAAAGGAAGGGTTAAGTGTTGATGAAGTCTATCAGTTCATGTTTATGCTGTGGCATGTAGGTTTGCTCATGGGTGTGCTCTTGTGATTGTGTCTGAGTGAGTAGATTCATTTGTCTATGTCACTTCACTCCACTTAAGCATGAAGATACACACAACCCCATTCTTCAATTAACATGCTCTAGATATTCAAAAGAGATTGGAGGGCTCTGACAATCAATGTCCAATTAGAAAGGGCCTTTCTCTGTATGCCTGTGTGCAGGATGGGGTACGGATACCAGATAGAGACATTAATTTAAAGCAAACACTGATTGTGTAGATGACTTTGGGAAGATGTGTGAGCTCCTGACCCTAGAAACATATGTGCATTATTGTGTTGTGTTCACCAGTTTAATGCGTTTTTACTTAAGCTCCGTTTTCCACCCTTCGAATATATATTCCTTCTGTAAAGGGATGATTCACCTTAAAATAAAGACCGTTTACTTACCCTGATGTTGTTCAATAACTTGATTTCTTGTATGGAACACAACTATAGTAAGTTGTTAAGGTAAACTTCTTCCCTGAAGATGGCGTATGTTTTACTTCGATTATCTAAAGCACTGTCTTAAGACCTTTCATAATGGACAAAGTTTGAATATTTGCATGCCTGAAAAAGCTTGTAGTAAACTCTCTCATAAATCACTGCAAAATATCTGTTAAACTAACATAAAGTATGTACATTGGTTGCACATATTATTACAGTTCTGATAACTCAGTATTATTTATATTAGGGCTGTCAAACGATAAATCACGATTAATCATGTCCAGAATAATAGTGTGTCTTTACATAATATCTGTGTACTGTGCATATTCGTTTTGCATTTATTAACACATACATGTTGCCTAAATGATTAAGAAAAATACAAAAATGATTAAATATTTATTTATAATTACAATTATTCGTAAATCTAAATACATCATTTAGATGTATGTGTATGTTTTTGTGTTTGTTAAGACAAAATTAATAAGCACAGCAGACAAAAATATATTATGTAACCACAAACCTTTCCTCTTTACGCGATTAATCACAATTGATCGTTTTTTTCTACAGCCCAAATATATGTTTAAGTTGCCAAATGTATGACTTTAACTTTTTTTCCAACTGCAATTTATCCTTTTCAAGACCTTATGATAAAGAAAATGATAAACATTCGCAAGTCTAAGGACGAGCACCGCCGCAAAATGCTAACCACAAAACTCAAAAATATAACAAACTCTTGTAAATTTGTCTACACCAGACGCGACCGGTTCCACTGTCTCTTGTCACATCACATCGTGCCGCTCCACATCCGGTGTAGACACGGTGTAAGATAAATGAACATTTAAACACTAACAAGTCTTTTAACTGAAAAACATCAAATACATTTTCAAAAAACGATTTCCCTAATGCAGTCGCACATAAAGGATGAAGGAAACTTGCAATCCTCTGCATTGTATGAACATCTTTCAACACAAGTCATTCATGTATTGCCAGCTTGAATGGATTAAGTTTGATGATTGAACATGAAAAAAGTCATTTTGTGCAAGAATAAAAACATGTATTAAATTAACTTTGGTTCAATTGGACAAAATAATTCTCAGTGTATAAAGAGAAATATTTGCCTGATCATTTTTCCTACAATAATTCGAGTAACAGGGTTGAACTTAAATGAGTACACTCAAAATGCTAATGTTTATTGTATTTTACATTAAAGAACAATAGACATAAATGAGATTGATGTTACTTCAGTCCCAATTCTAAGTAAGTAGCATACAGTAGCATTGTTGTAACAGGGAACCAATCCTTCAGTAACAGGGTCACATTTTGACAGAAAGATATCACATTTAAGTGCTTAAACTTTTCCTTTTAGATTGAACCTTTTTTTAACATTGGGTTTTGTACCGTACAGAACCAAACCAAAACCAAAACATGGAAGTATCAACAGGACACCAAAGTGTATTGTATATGTGAAATTAACATGAAAATGGACATAAATGAACATTACTTTGTCTTCCGCGACATGTTTGTGTATTCGTTGTGCGTGACAGACAGCAGACTTAGCATCTCTAGAAATTGTTCTTATTCATCACCATCATCCACGTAAAAAGTCAGCCTCTTGGCTAGGATGACACAGACCCAAAGAGAGAGAGTGGGACGGTGAAACAGGCAGAGTAAAGCGAGAGTAGGTGATGGTGTGGTGGAAAAAGACAGAGAGCCCCTCTCTCACCGCTGCCAGGGGGCACACAGACAACCCTTACGTTACGGGAATGCTAATTCTTTTGATTCACCTTCATTTTTTTATGGCTGTCTGGGAAGTTAAAGCGATCATTGGATATGGCACAGGCGCTCATGATGTGGTCACTGGCACATAGAACAAGTGTGTGTGTGTGTCAGTGTGTGACCGTCCCCTCCTCCGGCAACCCCCTTCCAATTATAATAGATGACATCACATATGTTTGTGAGTCAGTTGCCATGGTTATAGCCTTTTTGCCTAGGCAAGGTCAGAAGGGGGCAGATGGAAATGACCTCTTTGACCTTTCCTGTCTCTGTTACTGGCGTTCACCTCTGATGTTTCACCTCAACGCGTTCCTCTCCGCCGGAATTGCAAAATATCTCAAATTTCGTGTCTGTATAAAAGAAATGAACGCTTTTAATCAGATGCTGTTGATAATTTTTTGCTTATACTGGATATAAAGTGTTCTCGCCCTCTCGGGTCAGGCATCCCCGGCTCTTTGGTCGTGCTGTATGGACAGAAATACCTGCAGGGTTGAAGTGTGATCTATTTAGATTATAGCGTCTGTCTCTTTCTCCTTCATCTGACTGTCAGGAACGATAAGCTTGAATGACGGTGAGTAAATGTTTTATGTTAAAAGTAGCCTTGGCCGAAAATGTTAGAGAAAAGCTTTGATCATAGCTCTGTTCCGCTGCTATTTTAAGGGCGAAAAGAACACGATAAGGAAAAAAAATAAGATGTTCATAGAGGCTTTTGAAAATCTTAATAGTCAGCGGCGTACAGTACAATATGTAGGCACTGGGCAGTGGACAACGAGACATCTTACCATATACTTTTTTTTGTGAAAAAAGGGGAAACATTGTAAGGTCAGAGTTCCTGTCTTTCTTATAAATTAAAATGAACTGACTGCTTGGTGCCTATACAGAAACTCTACATTGTGATTTTTTCGTTCTATTTAAATAACCATATTTGTAAAGCTTCATATCTAATTCTTCTTTATGATCCACAGAAAAGACATTTATTAGTAATTCCAGTTCTGTATACCATCTCTCTCTTTCTCTCGCCCCGTGTCTCCTTGCTCATCCCTCTCTCCTCTTATCTGTTTTCTTTTCTTCCTCTCTTTCCTAGCACCCCCTCAATCTCTCTTCCCCTCTCTCTCTCTCTCTCATTCTCTTGCGCCGCTCGCTGTCCCTCTGTGGCTCACCGTGTCGTGTTCCTAATTTATTTATAATTAGTGCTCTTTGTCAGAATGCGGGGAGAATGTTAAAGTACAAGATGCTCTGGTCTGGGTACAAATGGGCCAGTGTCTTCCACTCTCACACGTATGCTCTCTCTCTATTCCCACATCTTTGTTCTTCCCAAAATTAGCCGTGAGCAGAAACGTTGACATTCTTTGGCCTCGCCCATTCAAATGACCAGACCTGCAATAGGAAACATATATTTTTCATTTACTACTAATGTGTCGTTTGCTTGTTGCCATTCAAGTGATATCATGCCATGCGATTTCAAACCTGTATGCCTTTTTTGATTCTAGAGACATCAATGATGATGTCGGGACAGGTGCACACGGGACAAATTTGGACACAATTGAGCTTTCTAAAGTATAACAGACACCATTATAGGGCAATATTGGCAGTACTCGAACACTAAGTGTAACATGGTCACCAAATAGTCATACTGATAAATGTTTGGACAGTTACTGCTTCTATGAGGGACAGACAGCTGTCAATGGTGCTTTAGGCTGGACGATTGAGATCACACAATGACTACAGTGTTTCACAAAGAGTCCGTTAAAGATAAAAAAGTTAAAGAAAAAAGATTCAATGTGTACCTGATTTAAAGCATACGGTCTGAGCTGCATTGATATATGATAAGGAAAATAGGAAATAAAAAGAGCGAAGACATGTTGATGATAGCAATGATGCCAAATTTCTCATTGCTTCATTGGTTTTCAAATGTTTTAATTCAATCTAAAATACCAGTTTTGAATATGCAGAAGCACAAATGAGATTTGAGAGCTACAGAGCACTTGAGAACAGTTACAGTGAATAAAAACTTCATGGTCTATGGCCGCAAGGAGGAGACACAACAGGACAATTTTTATGGTATTAGGCTTTTTTTATCCATTTATTCCACATTCTTTGTTTTTGATCTTGAATCTTTCAGATTGTATAGCAGCCTACACATGAGAACGCATGTTGGAACTAAAATGGCGATAACTCGTGAATTCTTGGGAATACAGACTTATGGTTGGCCTCGTTTGAAAAAAGAAAAGTAGCTAATTATTGCTAAAGAAAAACATCACACACACAAAAATTCAAGGTATGTTGTTAGGTTTATTGTAAAAAATAAATAAAAAAAAGTTTGTTTTTCTTTGAGTAAAAATTTGGGTCGCAAAAGCATAACAAAAAATCTAAGCACACACTTTATTAAAATAATCAATAACTCTTCCTACATAATTTTTAAATACCAAAGAAATCTGTATTCTAGAGTCTTAGACCTTTCCAATGATATATAGTTTGTCATGATCGATTAGAAATTGCATGCACAATATTGACGCAAACTTAGGTGTCCCCTATACGGAACGGGTGACATTTAACAGGCTACACATAGACTGTGGGAGACCGTTTGCAGCAAACAAAATGTTCCCTCAAACATGTTTGGATGACCAGGCCTGTCTGTACTTTCTGACCCCATCTTGCGATCTCTCTGTCTTGGACAGATGGACAGACATCTTTCTGTGATCTCTCCATTTCGACCCATGTGGCTTATTTGCTGCATATCCCTCTCTTCCTCCAGCTCTTCTTCTCGAATCCCTTATCCCTCTGCTGCCCAAGGCAATGCCGTCCTGCAGGCTTTGATCACAGGGCCAGGGAGGAAATAGGAAGTGGGTCGGAAAGTTGTGCTGGAGACTGCAGGGAAACAAGGCTGGAATATCGAGTAGGTCTAGCAGAGAAAGAGAGAGGGAGGGACCGGAGAAAGAAGAGATCTCCGACCCTGGCAGAAGAGATAAAAGAAAACAAGGTTTTGATCAACAGGAGAGATCAGAAAAGTCAACTTTGAAGTTGAAAACAAAATTGACTCTCTTTACTTAATATTCACTTGTGCACAATTCACTGGCTTACGTTGCAAATTTGCAAAACATTGCAAAATTGTGTCACACTGTTTACAAACCAGTATGACTTACTTTCTTCTGCAGATCACAAAAGAGGACATTTTAAAGATTGACCCGCATTGACTTCCATAGACACAAAACCACTGAGACATTTCTCAAAATATCTTCTTTTGTTTCCAAGAACAATACAAATTTTAAATGACATAAGGATACATTAATAATGAAATAATTTACATTTTTGGGCTGAACTGTCTCTTTAAGCATGTTCATTCATCATCGCACATATAATTGGTATTCAAAACAGCTCATTAATATTCAGTTCTCAGTAAGCCCCTCTGACGTTGTCAGCTCACCTGGGATGAGGTTTGGGTGGAGGGACGGTAGGCGGAGGTCTGGCCGGTCAGGGAGAGGCGTGGCGGGGCGTCCCACCAGGGAAACAGGGATTTGGGGCCGAGTGTAAACCAAAGCGGTTTAGAGGACGAGGAAGGGGGTCGTACGAGTAATTGGACCAAGGGGAGGCTACACACACAAACGTTAAGACCCATATGAGCACACACATTTAAATGCATATACAAACATTTCCATATTCCTCCCACAAAACAGTATTTCTTCAACACACACACTAAACTCGCTGGTGCAGTGATGTTTTGCTGACACAGAATGTCTCTCATTCAAACTCACACACATACATACAGACATGTTCTGTTATTGGACAGGGTAAATTAGAGAAGTAATTACTTTTTGTGCTGTCAGAGCTGCTAAAGGTTGAGAGATGTGGTTTAGGAGAGAGACAGACAGACAGACAGGTAAAGAGTGAAGGAAGAATAGAGTTTATATTAATTGAAAAAGTTCAGAACACGCAGTCACATTCCTGCTATATCAGACAGGAGATCACATGATTCTGCACTCCTATTGGCTGTCACCACATGACATCACTACTCATTTAACTAAAGTGAAACCGTCCCTGTCACTCATGTCACCTTAAATGTTAACTCTGGTTGAAAATGAATGACTTCTGGTCGCTTTGATGCTGTAAATCACCGTCAGTGTAAACAGCACTTGATGAGACTATTAATTGAACAAACTCTTTGTTTTTTTCTGTTTGCTGCTCTGTTTTTGATTTTGTGTTATTCATTAAGTACACGAGTTTAAGAAGAACTATTGATTTTTATTACATATTAAATACTATAAGTGGGTAGTCCAGAGGAAAGTGTCTGCTTGAAACCTCCACCACGATAAGATAAATCAGTTTGCTTTCATCTCAAGTTTAATTTCTTTTTGAGTAGAAGGGAATTTCATGACATTTATATAACAGTTCTGAGGATGAATACTGATCGGATGAACCAAATTTAGCCAAAAGTCCAGCTATGATGACTATAAATGCTTTGGCGAAGCAAGTTCTGTATTAAAGAAATAATTTGCCCCCCCCAAAATTTTTGTTTCATAACTGACTTGCCCTCATATCATACCAGATGTACTGTATATGACTTCCTTTCTTCAGCTGTTCAGTTCTTTGAATATTTAGTTTGTTCAATTAATAGTTTGTTCAAGTGCTGTTTACACTGACGGTGATTTACAGCATCAAAGCGACCAGAAGTCATTCATTTTCAACCAGAGTTGACATTTGAGGTGACATGAGTGACAGGGACGGTTTAATTTTAGTTAAATGACTAGTGATGTCATGTGGTGTTTGGTGACAGACAATTAATTTAAATATTATTGTTTTTGTTTATATTTCAGAAAAGACTCTTTTTTTGTTAAAGGGATATTTCACCCAAAAATGAAGATGATGTCATCATTTACTCATCCTCTTATTTTTCCAAAGCTGTTTTTTTTTGCTGTGCACAAACGAAGATATTTGAAAGAATGTAGGTAACCAAATCATCCCCCATTTACCATAGTTGGGAAAATAAATGCTATGGGAGTCAATGGGGAAGAGATCTGACATTTTTCCAAATATCTTTCTTCGTGTTTAGCAGAACAAATACATTTATAGAGGTTTGCCACAACCTGAGGGTGAGTAAATGATGACAGAATTTACATTTTGATATGAACTATCCATTTAAATGCTACTCTTAAAAGTTCTCTTAAACTCTTAAAACTTAAAAAGGTGCTTAAAAGTTCTTCACAGTGATGCAATAGAAGAACCATTTTTGGTATACAAAGAACCATTCAGTCAAAGGTTCTTTTAGGAACCATCTCTTTCTTACTATTTTATAATCTAAAGAACCTTTTCTGAAACAGAAACAGCAGACATTAAAGGGACAGTTCACCCAAAAATTAAAATTCTGTAGTTGTTCTTAATCTGTATAACTGTCTTTGTTTGGTTGATATTTGTGCTTGAAACTGTTCATGGACCCCGTTGACTACAAAAGGAATTAGTCATAAGTGCCTCAGAACAGTTTGATTTCCTCCATTCTTCAAAATATCTTCTTTTGTGTTCAACAGAACAAAGAAAGGAAGCTTTCCCCTACTTGCCAAGAACTGTTTGGTTACAAGCATTCTTCCAAATATCTCTCTCTGTGTTCGTCAAAACAAAGACATTTATAAAGATTCGAAACAACTCAAAGGTGAGTAAATGATGACAGAATTTTTTTTTGGGTGAACTGTCCCTTCAAAGTGATGGTTCACCCCAGAAAATGAAGCTTTTGTTGTTATTTATTCACCCTCGTCATTTCAAACCCATATGACTTTCTTTCCTCTGCAGAATGGAAAAGAAGATTTTTAGAAGAATGTTGGAAACCAAACTATGGCAAGATTAAAAAGACAACAGGGTGAGTAAATTATTACAGAATTTCTTTTTGGGTGAACTTAAGTTATGAAAAAGGAGATAAGGTGCTTAAAAGCGTGACTTATGAATGATCCTAAAATGAAAAATTTAATTAGGCTTCTTTTGAATCAGTCATGTGGATGCTTTTGTGAGATATCTTATAGAGAATGTGTTTTCCTTCGGACAGCTACGTAAACATGTGTGCATGACAAGTTTGCAGTCAGCTGTTTAAACTAGCACAACGTCGCCTCTCTCATCTGGACCATCCCGCTGTCCTTTCTCCCCTCTCTTTCTCTGTCTCTCGCTCATTCTCTCTCTATCACTGCTCCGTTCCAACAATAGCAAAAGTAAGAATGAAACGGCTCTTTCTCTTCAACATTTCCCACACGCTTCTTTGTTTTCTTATTATGCCGTCGTCTCGGCCGCTCGCATTCTTTTCTCCTCCTTCGTGAATGCTTAAGCCAACTTTTTAGCTCGACGTAATCTGAAATGGTACTTAACTGAATTTATGTTGCGCTCAGTGCATTAACTTCTGCCGTTTTCCCCTTTATGTTACGGAGAGCTTTTTGCGAGCGCACGGAGAGAGAGAGAGAATGAGAATTTGAAACCCAGACCACGGAGTAGACTGCCTATCAGTATTCAGCGGGGAAAGTGAGTGATGGAGAGAGAGAGAAAGGGAGGAGAGAAAGGAGGGGGTGATGTATCAATATTCTGAGTAGTGTTTGAGGGCAAGAAGAACGAACTGAGGAGGGGAGGGAGGAGAGGGCGCGGAACAACGGGAGCGGGTTTATTTGCTCAGATACGTGAGTGTGTATGCATGTTTGTCAGTGGGCCTGTGCTTCAGGAGATGATATCTGTATAAAAACACTGTTTATAGATATTAGTTTAAGTATGTGTTTACTGTTTGTGGAAAAACTCAATAGGCAGAGATTATAAAGCCAACCCGGCTTAAACTTTCTTAAAAATGGTAAACAGTGTTTTTGCATTGCTATAAAAAAAGTTTTTATACAAGCGACGTTGGTCCAACCACTCACACAAGTATGGGGCGGGGACTGTTGGTTTGAAGACCAATGGAAGGCGAGGAGAATTTTAAGGGAAACCTGTGTAAAACCAACCGCTATTTTTTGCGACATTTTGTTGACATAGTGTGGCAGGAATTTGCACACATTAAGAGCTTGCATCTTTTTCTTTTTTTTTCTTGTTGTCAAATTGTTTTAATCATAAAACCCTGTTTTCCTTTTTTTTTAAGTTGTCGAATCTGTAAGAAAAATAATCTCAATTCAAGATGTATCAGAAAGCTTTGCTTTTTATGCAGTGTTGCTCCTGAAGTAAATTCATCTTGAAGCTTAGTAATTTCCTCTGCGGTGTCACCCAACGGATTTATAAAAGCAATGAAAAGCACGCCCCATCTGCCATTGTTTCAAGTTTATGATTAATATGAAGAAAAAGAAAAAAGTACTTACATCAAAAAATAATGCTAAGAGTCAATTCGCAAATCTTAACTATTTTACGAGTAGGCTAATTTAAATTTATTTGTACCTTTTAATCGATTGATCGCTTTTGTCTGTTATGTAAGGTTTGGGGGCGGGCTTCCATCTTGATTTTTGTAATAATTGCATCTTTCACGTCGTACGATTCACATTGCAAAAATGTATAAAAAATCGGCACCTTGTAAAATAGTAAAAAAATTCTGAGACCTCGAGTTATTTCTGTTTTCGCTGCAGTAATGTTAGGTTTGGGGGCGGGGCTTCAGTCAGGATTTTGCATGTATGTATATTTTTTATCTGTGCAGTGTGTGAAGGAATTTTAGCCAAACGCTAGCCATAACACCCCCCCACTCCTTGTGTGCTAATCAGCATTTGAAAGGCAGCTTTGACAGTGAGAAAGAAAGTGAGGGGCAGTGGGGAGGAGGGAGTGTAAACGAGAAAGAAACGAGAAAGCGAGAGAGATTGAGTGAGGGAGTGAGAGAGAGAGAGAGGCTGGGGCTGTACAAGCATGTCTTTTATATTTACTAGCGATTGAGGGGAGAGAGGGAGAGAGAGCTGGTGAAGAGACAACCGGTGCGCGCAGCTTTCCCAAGAGGAAATGAAAAGAATAGAAGCTCTCCGAGGAAAGAGAGCCAAAGAGGGATGCATGCCAGAGAAGGAAACAGCCTCGCATCCTCCAACTCAAGTCATATCTGAGACGATCCTGAGCCGGATGGTGGGAAAGTGAGAGAGGAGGAGAGCGTGGTCACCGCTGCCGTGAGCCCATAAACACACACGTTCATTCTCTCACACTCTATAGCGGCAGCTGTGTGTTGTGTGTGTCCGCCTGCTCTTTTGTGCCGGCAGTTGGGATTGTTCTTGGCCCCGTCTGACCCCCCTGTCACCCCCATAGTGTGTTTGAGTGCATGTGAAAGCGTCAGGGGTCTCGGGACGTGGAGTGAGCCGAGGGTCAGGGTTCGAGTATCCAGACGGGACCTGCAGCATCTGAGGAAGAGGAGAGCATCTATCGCTCAGCGCTGGACATGCACATCAGGTGAGTCGGCAAACCACTTCCTTAAGCTCTGGACTGTGTTTACACATGTGCTTCAAAGACGGTCTCTGAACTTCACAAATGTTCTTCTCAATGTCATTTGAAAAGTTACAGTAATTGACACGATAGAGTTTAACGCATGCTTCTAGGATACCCCACAAACTTGTTGATGCCCGATCATGGCATCCTGGGAAAGTTTTTCCGGGGAATGTGTTGGAGACTGCTCTGACTCACAAGTGCAGTCGTCCTTGCCCGTCAATGTCGGAGGTATTGGTGCGGAGGGGAGGAAACGCCTGGCTCGCTCTCAAACATCATCTCTCACTTCATTAGTGGATTTTACAAGATTAGAGCTTTTTGCATTGACAGCGTGTTCTGTGCGAGCGGGTGAATGGTGGCTGGGAGACGGCTGCGCTCTGTTATCTGATGTCTTTGGATTTAACAGGCTCTTTTAAATGACTGCATTTGTATTTGGATTGAAGAGGGTGGGTAAATGTTAACCTTTTTCTTCATCATGGAATTTGAGCTTAGCGTGGGATTATAGGAGAAACTAAATTGTTGGTTTAATAACATTACTTTAACAGAACTGCCATTCAGTTTCTGGGTGCTTTAAAATTGAACATTTTGCGAGAAACACGTCGGGACGTATTTGGAGTATGACAATTTCAAATTGACAATTACAGAAAAGAAACGTTAAGATTGGTTAAAACATAATGAATGATTAAAATCACATTATAAACCCACACAACTATTTCTATTTTGTAATGCTTATGAAAGAATTTTCAATTTTTTCACTTAATATAACATGTTAATGTAATAAATAACAAAAACAATGTGCATTTGCAAGGAACTCAAGATATATACAGCTTATAAGTAATATTCCACACTTTAATATATAGCGCTGTGACTAACATAAACATTCATCATTTTTTCTGATAAATTCTTTAGTGAAAAGGAAAGGAATGCTGTTGATACTCTTACCGCCACTTCAGACGATTGGTCTTTTCGGACAAGAATTATTTCAACACAGATGCTTCACTTTTCCCCATAAATATAAAATGTCGACTTGTTCGGGACAGTGTAGTTTAGTTTCAGGACAGGACAGATCACTAGTGTGACCACAATATGATGAATGGATCTGTGTCAGACGCTGTTCTGTCTTTCTGGAAGAGTAAAAACATCTTGAGTCTTGGCATTTATTGGCATGAGTCTGTTTTCACTGTTCATATACGTGTTTTATTTGAACCCAAATCATTAATAGCATCATGGGAATCTACTTGTTGCAAAACGTTTCTGTTATTTTAGAATGATGTGATAAGTGTTCTTGCTGTCCGTTACGAGTTATCTTCTTGAGTTTGTTGTGCTCTGGATGGCCAGTTGTTGCTATTGTTACATTATCAAATTATGAACGTAACCTTCAAAACTCAAACCCTGAATTCACCTGCCGTCCTGTTAGTAAAGCATGCACATCCAAAGTCCATATCCGTGCAAGAAACAGATCAGGAGATTCTCAGAGAGGGACGTGAATGGAGAATTGATAGCTATGCAGGTATGTAAGATGGAGCTATAGGACCATAAAAGAACACACAAACGCATACACACACACACACACACACACACACACAGAATGGGACAGACAGGCCCGGTGACAGACAGTGTCAGTGGTGTGTCAGTGAGAAGCTGTTGGTGTCACACTTGGTTGACCTGATCTGTGGTCAGGCTGTCCACTGCAACCCGTTGTGACTCCTTACATAACCAATCCCTGCCACTCATACCCGGCTCTTGAGGGACACACGCGGATATTTATATACTCAACATACACACACATCGATATGCCTTTATAAACACGCACAGACAAACAAACAAAAGACCCTGTCAATATAGCGACCCCTTCAGATTTCCGCAGCCGGAGAGAACTTGGTGGTCTTATTAAAAGCTTATGACCAGCTTTCCTTAAAAATCTCACATCAGACCATTTTTAGGGCACATGGGCCCAATTCGCATATTACGGAAAAACAGGAAAAAATCGAGAAAATGAAGCTTGCTTTTGAGAGGATTAAAATATGGTCACATTATGTTTATTTGACAACTGTGCACACCCCTGCTATCCAAGTTTTTAATAACTATAGTACAAAAAAGTTCAACTTATTACTTATTACTGATGCATTTATTGATTTTTTACGTTTGCATTTTATGTAATTAGTTTCAGTGATGATTTAGTTTAAATTCGCATGCTCTTAAACAAACTCCAATGTTCTTTTTTTGCGTTATTAAATCAGAGAAATTTAAATATTGAAAGAACAAATACCACCATAACAGATATTACCAAGTTACGTAAATTAACCCAAATTTATATGAGATAATTCCTATTTTTTTTTCTGAAAGCCCATAGTTAACATTTTAACTCAGCCTTCACATTTTAACAGCTATTATTCCAAACCTTAATCCCAGAATTATCTAAACTCTCGATTTTTATATATTACTGCATCTGCCGAGTAAAGAAATCGAGACACTTACAAAAAGTAAAAGTAAATGTAAATATAAGACATGCAGAGGACAGGTAAATGCAATGATGTGACTGTGTAACTCTGTCTCTGATATCTTGTGTATAAATGTGTGTGGCTGTTTGACCCTGTGTGTGTTTTTGAGTGTTTTTTGTGAAGGGAATTCTGTGTGTGTTTAGCATAGATACTGTTTATTTGTTATCAGTATATAACATATGGATTCTTTTATTACTGTTAAAACTTTCATTTTTAAAATAGCTTATGAAACATTATTTAGACATATAACTGTAACAGCTCATAGTTTTATTCGATAAAGTCTCTTGCAGCATTTGAAAGATCTCTAACCTTTTTTAATTGGTTAGAGGTTGCTATATCCGTTATTTTGTATCGTATGTATTCCTAAAATTGAATTAAAGAAAAAAAATGTAATTGGCATACAGTTAGAGCATATATATCTGTTAAAGTACTTACAGAATTCAAAGCTTAAATAATTTTAATATTGGATGAATTAAAATGTTTTTTTATCTGACTTGTTTGGCTTTTAATTGTAGTCCTTTGATTCATATCTTGGCACAGTGTGAGCAAATCTGAGCGTGTGACACTGTTGACATGTCTTCTGAAACTCGAGAGCCGACATCTGGGGATTATCAAGGTCTTTTTCTCAGGCAAAGCGGAAGAAAGAGCAGGAGAAATCTCTGTTTTTCTCATAGTCTCGAAGCAATTTAAATAAATTGAAATATCTCATGTATGTTTTTTTCCTCTGTGGTTAAGCATGACATACAGTTTCTTTCCATGCACACTTATACATCTTATACATGTAAAGCTGAAACGAATTGTAAAACTAGTTCTCTATATATTCCTCTCAATTATCAAACATGCGTTTTTATAAAAATCAACACATATCCACATGTGAGAGACATGCCTCTGAGGCAGAGATCACTGCTGCACTGGGCGGTCGAGGAACCCCTCCCGACATGTCTTTTACCATCTCTGTCTGTGTCGGGTCAGGGCCGGGTAGGGTCGGGTTGATCTAATCAAATGAGGTATTGAATCCATTAGATAATTAATGGGCCAGGTGAAGATGAAGGTGCAGACTCCATCTCTGTGGATCCGAAGGGAACCTTGTATTGGGAATGATGAGGAACTGCCAAGGTCAACAGCAAAGGACCAAAGCCACATCCAGCCAGAGCAGATAGAGAGAGAGAGCGAGGTCCAGTTAAATGTGATAGGGAGAGAAATGGTGTTGACCAGGGTTGATTTATCAGTGTTCGAAGAAAACAAGACAACATCTGACTTCCTAATGCCGGACTTCAAATGCGGAGAGATGTGAAGAGAAATTAGTATTCTGTAGAAACAGCTCCTCATATTGATGGAAAACTACATGCAGTATATATATTGCTGAACTATTTGCACTTCAAAGGTGTCTGATTAATAATTTGGAAAGGCAACATATACGAATGTGACGTGCGTTGTGTTATATCTACAGTTTTTCCCTAAAATTCTCTCTTTGCTGAAACACAGAATGACTCTCTGTTAATGTTTTTTAAATAATTTTTCTCTTTTGATTTGTAAAAAACAAGAATAGATTGTAGCCAATTCTGGCAAACATTGCCAAGTAATGGCAAATGACCACAAATTTTTGACGTTTTCAAATGCAGTGCTACTTTCTTTAATTCTGTCAAAAGCTGCATTGTCTGCTTATAACTGTACAAAGTTACAGAGAGAAACCTTTTCAATGTCTCGCTCACCACAGCTGTTTGCTGTTTACATTTATTAAGAGAAAAGGAAAAGGAGGAGAGTGCCAGGAAAGTGTGTGTGTTTATGTGGGAGAGAGAGACAGAGAGAAGGTGGCCGATGGCCACATACACAAATTGTTTTCTTTTGTCAAAGCCATTCAAAGGTCAAAGTCACCAGAGTCATCCTGCATTACAAAAAATGAATAATCCAGAAATGTTCCCGAGGTCCTTCACGGATTCTCACACATGTGACATTTAAAATGGAATGGCAGTGTTTTATCCAGCCTGGAAAAGTGGGAGCGATAAATGTTGCACGAATGGGAGTTTGCGCTTGCGTGTGTGTTTGTGTGAAAGTCAGTAGCAGACGTGCTACGTATTGTCTCCGTGCAGATTGACTTAAATGTGTTCATTTTCCCCATTTGGTGACTCCATGGGGAGGGGCGGAGCACGCTAATGAACCTCTGACAGCTGGAGGCTCTAATTAAGCATCCCCTCTGAAAACAAACAGCCACGGGCTCGCCAAACACACACAAACATCTCTGGTGTGCCCTCGCACCCCAACCTGAGCCTATGCCCACCCCCTTCTGATGCTCTTTTAGAAATACATTATATCTATGATCAGTGGCGCAAAAATTGGGTATGCTGTATATGCGGTGCATAGGGGTAAGCACAAGGGAGGCGCCATAGTGCCAAAATATTACTTCAAGTAAAAACAAACGTTAGAAATAATAAAAAAATATACATAACGAAAAAGTTATTTTGCTAGGATTGTCTAGCATTTTAAACGAGTTCAATAAATATATATTTTATTTAATCAAGTTATTATGTCAACCAATCACTCTTTGACAGTCAAATGACCAAATTTCGTTTTTCAATAAAAGTTTAATTATAAAAGTTCAGTAAAAGTATGTTTAACATAGGCTATATCATTGTTGTATTTTTATTAAATATTAATGATCCACAAACTAGTTATTCGTTATAAAGTAAGCCTAAGTGGGAAAAAAACAAAGACGCGAGTATATCATGTGATATGTTTAATTCGTCTTATTCTGATAATAATAAATAATGTTAATAATACTTATTGTTGAAGGAAAGGGATTAATCTAAATTTGTCTAACATTAAAGATCAAAATAAGTTAATAATTCACTGGGAACATAAACTTTATGTACTTTTACTGGTTTTTGCTCCATTGTTTCCTTAGTTTTCAGGTGGTTATTTATCTTTTCTGAATTGTGTATCTGTAACATACAAGCAGTTGGAAAAGTGATTTTGTTAAAGAAATACTTTATGCTTCTGTTATAGATGCAAATCTGATTGTCACCTTCACATGATGTAAAATACAACAAGAATGACTCCAAAAGTGATATATGATTTTTTGTTGTGTGTTTTCTAGATTGGGGTGGCCGATGGGGAGGGCGCCATACTGATCTCAGAAAATGTGTAGTTGCCCCCCTGTCGATGATGCATTTATTTACCATACAATGAAGTTGACTCGTATGAATCCAACAATTAAAACGTTTCTTTAAAAATGCGGGACAATCTGACACTTCTTGTGAAACCGTATTCAAAAGCACAACATATCATAGTCATCAAGTTTACCATTGTGAATCTGCGTTACGTAAGGAAATTATTTTGTTCATTTTTAACCAAGAAAAGTTATGGATTGCCGGTTTTGATGTTTGAAGTAGTTTACATTCAACTGTAACATTTAACATTTACCCAAGTAATCCTCTCAACCAACCAGAGTTTATGGTTATTATTGTGTTAGTTATTTCGTTTACTTTTCATGCACAGATTTTTCTTTATAACTGCAGCAGATTTTACTTCCCAGCCTGACTTCACCACATGGAACATGAAATATCCTAGTAATATTCTTATGATCGATTCAAGTCTTACGGATTGGTAAAGTGTTGGGGCCGTTTTTCCGTTCCACTGCGCTACTTTTACATTGTTTTCCTATGTAAACACATGCTAGACAATGTTGCCGTCATTTTTGTAAAAATTGAGCGCTTCATATATTCATATTATGTGACAATGAATTGGTGTGATATGATATTTTTGTACATTGTGGGACTTCTTTAAACAAAACGGTTATAAAAAAAATGGTTGATTCAACTTAATTGTTACCTGTTTGCTTTTATTTTTTTGAGTTTAATCAACTTAAACATATTAGTCAACAGAACGAGTTTGCATCAAATTAATTTAATTAGCAAATATTTGTAAGTTATCTCAACATTTTAAGACAATTTTAATTGTCTTTTAAAAGATTTTAATTTACTCGTTATCTCAAAACTGTTCATAATGCAGATAGAAACTTCCTAGGCGACATTATGTTAACCATTGCGCTCGCATGTTGTGTCTTTGCAGTGTTTAACACATTTTGCACATACAGTAATTTCAACTTTCCAGTTAATTTCAACTTCTATATGCAGAGCTCACTTTGTTTACAGTAGCGAGATAACATGGTGATTTGTGTTATTAACGCTATTTTGTGATCAAAAGCATGTCTACAGATCCTCACATTCTGCTCTGCACTTTTTAAAAGCATTTCTGAACAGCATAATGTTAAATGGAAAGACGCAGATCTGAGGTTGGGCAACATTTTAAATTCTTTAATTTTAAAGGTGTTTTTTGGGGCCTTTAAAGCTTTTTATATAGGATATTAGAGATACAATAGGACAGGGAATCATACAAGGTCCGAAAGACGGACACAAGTCAGGAGAAAACCATGATAAAAATCGAGTTCTGCTAGAGTCCTGTTGCACAACAGATCTACAAGCCCACTAGGCTTACATTTTGATCAATTATTTCCCTTTAATTTTAATGCTTATTAGTTGCTCATGTTCTTAATTATATCCTTGGGCCAATATATGTTCATCATCCACAAAAACATACACTTAACAGTAATTTACAGTAATACTCAAGTCATTCACTGGGGCACACAGTTTAAGTTAATATTTTGTTTTTTCAAAGTTTTTGGAGGCCGTGACCTTCTCTGATGCCGTCGTCCGTTTGTGAAGGGCATTTATTGTAACACACCTTGCAACAAGGTTGTGGAGTTAATTGAACAATTACGACGGACAGGACCTCCATTATGTCTGTGGAGATAGTGAGGATGCAAAGCGAGATCCCATACACGATTAGATGAGAAATGATAAGCTAAAGAGCAGAAATGTCTATGTGTGTGTGGTACTGTTGTAGTTTTAGAGCTCCTACTAGTATTTGTAGTCTTCCTTCTTTAGTTGTAGATGTGTATCTTGGGTGTTCTTGTCATCACTTATGTTTGCCCAAATGATATCTAATGCAATTTTATGTAATGCGTAAATGATTTGTAATGTGTTAAAGATGATATCCAAATAAGTATGCAAAAAAATATCGCTCAGAGGTTGTTTCTTCATAGTTCAGAAAAGCTTAAAATGAACTCAAGAAGTAATAAAAAAGATAAAAGGAAAGTCTAGTTTCTAAAATTTTGGGATTGTGCATTGTGTCAAGTCATATTTATGCCGGGATATTTGCAGGTTAATAAACTTAAAGCACATCTGATACAGTCTCTCAGCTCATGGTTAAGCCTTCTTGTGAATTATGATGATGTTGGTCATGGCTGCCCTGGGATCAGTTGAAATTAACGGCTTTAAACAAGTTCAGTGTCATGTCAGAGGTTGGATCGACCCAAATGAGTAATCCGCTGATGTCATATTGTGTTGTTAGCGATGTGTGTCTGTGTGTATATTCAGTATGTGCAATGCCAGGTCAGGTCAGAGGGGGATGTAAGTGTTGTGGCATGCAGCCAGTACGACAGTGTTGTGATTTACCCAGAGCTGGCCAGCAGGCATCTCACGCCTGTGGGTATGGCACCACGCAGCTGGAGGGCACGCTGGCCCTTTAAATGTCATAGAGCTGAGGCCAAGACGAAGCAAAGATTTCTGGAAGCTCATGGAACTGGACACTGGAAATTGGAGCATGTGCAGTTGTGTGGGTGTGTTTTATTTGGGAAGGGCTGTGTAGGCATTTAACTAAGACTATTTATTAATGATTACAAATACAAAAATATTTAATGAACAGTATGGCATTATGGTCTGGTTGAAAGGGATGTCTGGTTTAAGGTAAACATCAAATGATGTTGCTCATCTGATAAACTTTTTTTCATTCTTGCAGCTCTCCTGCTGGGGGTCTCGGACTGACATAGCCTCGGCCAATCACAGACTGAGTTAGAGGTGGCGGCCCATAAGGGGCGTGATGGCGGCCATGCCGTTCGTCAGCGAGGGGAAGTGTGTGAGCGTGGAGTGGGATTTCCTACAGGGGTTGCTCGCCAAACCACCAACCTTGCCCTGGTGAGGACAAACACAACACACACCTTAATGCATTGAGCAAGAAATACACGAGGCTGTACTTTTTGTAGTACAGTGCAGTACAGTAAATCTTTTTTTTACTGTACTATGTACTTGTAAACACCTATTTGGTTTCGACTGTATTCACAAAATAGACTTGAGTGCTTATCTGTAACATTGCTTTTTTTGTGTAACAGGTGTTTTGCGTGTAATCTATTACTGTATCAGAGTTTTAGTTTGTGATGTATAACTGCAATGATGTGTTAGATAATCAGTAGAAGATATAAATTTGTGAACCGCAACAGATTTTGTGATATTTGTGGTATATGGATGTGTTTTGGATTTCTATATAGTCGTGAAAAAATTAAGAGAACACACCAAAACTACTTTCAAATTTCCTAGAACTATTTTTAAGAAAGTATTCAGTTAAAATTATCTTTTTTTTCATTCTGTCAACTACATTTCTCCCAAAATCCAAATCAAAATATAGTTTTTTTTGTATTTACGTGCAGAAAATTTAAATAGGACAAACTCTTAATAAAATAATCTTTTTTTTCATTCTGTCAACTACTTTTCTCCCAAATTCCAAATGAAAATATTGATTTTAATTTTATTTACGTGCAGAAAATAATAATAGGACAAACTGTTAAAAAGTAATAAAAAGATGCATAATTTGCAGATCCTGAATACTGAAAGCAAAAGAAGTTCATATTCATATTTAAACAACAAGGTGTTCATGTTCTATAAGGTAAAAAAAATCATTGTGCAGAATTGAACTATTTTCACATATTTTTAAATGCGGTAAAATGTGACAATACAGAAACAGACTGCAAATTTACATGTTGGGTGTAAAATAATATAAGAAACCAGCTGTCGGAATATCACTGTATTTTTACAGAATCTTTTACATATGTAATTTTCTTTTTCATTCATCTTTGCATTTTCTCAGACTTTCATATTGCCGCTGGGTGATTTAATGTCATTCCTGAGGTTTGATTATGTTGCATTTCAACAGACACTTGACTTGAATTGTCTCAAAACATGTATAAATGCATATTTACAACAAAACTGGAGTGCTTTCTTAATTTTTCCACGGCTTAATGACTGTATCATGGTTGTTTCGCATAAAATAAAGTTGAATAGATAGTAAAACAGATTTTTGATCATACTGCCCACCCCTACCAATCAGAATGCAGGCTTGGAAATCACATAAACAAGGATATTCACAAACACACAGCCAACAGTTAAAATGATGTTTTTTGCACCTGCAGAATAGCCTGGTAAACCTTTCAGTTCTATTAGTTTTAGCAGAATTATTAATGTCCACTCAACTGTGGCGGATATAAAAACTAAACAGAATCAATGACTATTGATTGAACTCTCCGGGGCCGTTTTACTACGATGGGATGTTCTGTCCTCTGAACAAAGCTGTTTACACACCAAGAAATCACACAGGGCAACAAATGCCCCATGACACATCCAGTGATGTACTGTGAGGTAACACACACACAGGTCATAAAACGCTGTTAAAACGCCAAATCACATAAGTTTGCTGATTTATACACTTTGTCCCTTAAAGCACAGCGCAGTCCTGTCTAAACAAATAAATTAGTCTCTTTTCAAATTGACGAACTGACTCTTTTGTGTAAGCTTTTTGGCAGTTCCCTTTCATTCACTCGGTACCCCTTTTCACACACACCAAGACACACACACACATTCTTTCCGTGCCCTCCCTCACTCGCCGTGCATCTGCAGGATGAATAAGAATCAATGTCACAGACTCAGAAAGAGCGAGCGAGAGAAAGCGACGGAGAGAGAGGGACACGTTCGCCTCCGTCTTCCAGAGCAGACGCAAATTGTGGAGTCGCCGTGACAACATAATTCCACCACTCAGGCCCCATTGAGAGCGAGTCGATATCCAATCAGAGCGACAGCTACCTAGGCCTGCCTCTGAGACAGCCCCGCCCTCCATTGATTCCTCAATCAAGACCGGGGCTCACCACCCAGGAGGGAGCCTGGGAAAGAAACGGAGCGATTGGATTTGGGGTAGACCACGGTGCGGTTCTGATGTAAGATCAGGCCTCCCACCAGCTACAGTGAGCTATAAAAAGCTGATCACTGGTCGGCCATCATGCTCCATGATGCTGGAGAAAAAGACTCAGAGTGACATCCCGTTGAGGGTCCAGCTGGCAAAACTCTTTAAAAGAAAAGCTTTAACAAATGGGCGTGCAGTAAGAATTGGAGGGTATAAAGGATATAATCTATATGTCTATACATTATTAACTTCATGAATTGAAAAACAAGAAATTATAAAAACTATAAACAAATTAAATCACACAAATATGTAACGTGTATGAATTATATATGATTAAGGCATACGGAAGTTTGGCTAACTCTTCCAGTAGGTTTTGGATATTGTGTAAGTACTGAATTAAAATTCAGAGCAAGTGTATAAATTCTGAAGCCTTAAAGGGGTAGTTCACCCAAAAATGAAGATGCTGTCATCATTTACTCACCAGCTGTCATTCAAACTTGCATGACATTCTTTGTTTCGGCAGAAAACAAAAGAAGATATTTTGAAGAATGTTTCCGATCAAAGGCAGTACCCATTGACTTGCATTGATTTTGTGTCTTACAATAGAAGCGAATGGGTGCCGCTGCTGTTTAGTTACCAACATTCTTCAAAATATCTCAAAGGGGTCTGAAAGGACAAGAGGTTGAGTAAATGACAGAATTTTCATTTTGCGTTACATTTACATGTTTGTATTTGCCAGACTTATATCAAAAGCGACTTACATTTGGTGGTAAGGAAGGCCGTGAGTCGGGGCCGGTGACGTGAGCAATAGTTGGAATCAGATGTGCGCACACCGGTCCCGCATATCTCACGGAGGAAATCAGGGAGCATAAGAGGACGAGCGACGGGACTGCTCGGGACTGCTAGCCAATCGTGGCCTAACAGGGGCAATCGTGACCTAACAGGGGCAATCGTGACCTAACAGGGGCAATCGTGGCCTAATGGTTAGAGAGTCGGACTCGTGACCAGAAGGTTTCCGGTTCGATCCTCAGGGGCGGTTGGTAACGATTGAGGTGCCCTTGAGCAAAGCACCTTACCTCTACTTGCTCCCCGGGCGCTGCAAGTCCGGGTGTACTTGTGTTCACTACTTGCTGTGCGTGTATTCATTACTTACTAGATGGGTTAAAAGCAGACGTCACATTTCGGGTATGGGTCACCATACCTTTACAAATAGGTAACTTTCACTTTCACTTTATTGAAAAACACTCTGTGTTCAAAAAGCATGTCCATTCCTCACTGCTTTAGTAAAAACAAACGTGACACAACTCTATTGTTTTTTATCACTGTCTGATCACCCGTCTTAATGTTTCATCTTTCCCCAGCCTGCAGAACTTGAGGAAGGAGAAGTCCCGCAATGCGGCTCGTTCTCGGCGGGGTAAAGAGAATTTTGAGTTCTTTGAGTTGGCCAAAATGCTCCCTCTTCCCGGAGCAATAACCAGCCAGTTGGACAAGGCCTCCATCATCCGCCTCACCATCAGCTACCTGCATATGAGACACTTTGCGAGTCAAGGAGACCCGCCCTGGAGCCCTCTAATGGAGGGGCAGAACAATTGCAACAAGGGTAAGCTTGCTCAAAACACCCGTCCTTTCAAAAATTACAACATTTAACCAGCCTAAGCTGGTCTGCTGGTCTCAATCTAGCTGGTTTTTCCCTCTGGTTTTCCTCTTTGTACTCTTCGAAGACATAGCAAGAACTTGTACTATACCTTACACATTTCGAGGCAGATTTATGTGACTCTTTTAGCATCCATCCCAACGTCGATTTTTGAATTTGAGGTAGCATTAACTAGATGGCTTGAAGTGAACCACAGCGAAACTCAATTCAAACACGGTGGTGGCGGCCTGTACAATACAAATGTGTTATTAATTTAAATGATGAATTTAAATGAAATAGGCTATTACTGTCTTATAGGTCGCGGGTGTACGTCGCTTGGGATACTCTCACGTTGAAAACCGCACGGAAGAATGCGGAAAATAGACCGAGAGGGGGCTTAAACATGCAGGCGTGGAACGCCCGACACGCAGAAAAGTAATTGAGATCGGGTCGCAAGAATAATCACTCGTAGTCATGCGGTGGTAAACGTGACTCATCTGAAATAATGCGTTCCTGTTGCACGCATCTGACTCTGTCGCGTTGATTGTGGGAGCGAAAACCAGTCGAAGCCATCGTATTTGTTTCTCATGTCTCATTTCTGAGGGGGGCCTTGTCATTTGAGTTTAATTCGGGAGCAGGGTCATTTGGCTTCTCATGTACGTACCGTCATTCATTGCATCCTCTGATAGTCTCATCCCAATTGTGAAGTGAACAATTGATCTAACGGCCAATTAGCCGCAGACGGCGCTCAGGGCTCCGAGGAAGCCGGTGGGACGAACAAAAGAGCCAGAGTCCTCGCCGAAGCTTGTTAACAAGGGGCTAGAGCGAGAACGTCTGTGTCTGAGAGATGAGGCGTACGTAGACCACCTGCCAATTTCATTATACCTGCAGCATCTGAGCAATTCGGTTGGGTTAGTCAGACGAATGTCTCTTTTAGTTTTCTGTATGTCTGAATCACTGGCTCTTTTTAAAGCAAGTCAGCTGTTTTACGGTCTACTGCCTGCTACCATCATCCTAATGGAACTTAATCTCAAAAAAGGGATTATTTGGGGAGTTCTCCATAGGCAGCACCTCTGTGTGCCACATAAACAGTGTTCCTCATGTGGAACTTTGTTTTTTAGTGTGAAAAGTGTTTTATTTTTATGATGTTTTTTATGGAAAGTTTAACAATTTAATTCTCTAAAACAGACATACCACAGGCAAATATTGGTGAAGTACAGTAGTGTCGAAACCTGATGCCCAAATGTTTTAAGGTGCATTACAATTATTTCCTATGCATGTTTTAATGGTGTGTTTAGAGGATAAACTAAAGCTCAGTTTTGAGAAGAATTTAAGGAGTCTTGGCAAAAAATGCACAAGTGGAAAGTTTACTGAAACAATGCCGAGGAGAATGACCACAAAAATCCTCTGATCACAATAGATCACGAAAAAAGATACTCTCGCATTCAATGTGTGTTTTATTTTCAGCGAGCTATTTGTTTTTTATTCCTTTCAACACACTGCCCGTCCAAACAAATCACACACTGTAATATTTCATTGGACCGCCTTAAGCATTGACTATGGCACGCATTCACCGTAGCATCGTTTCAATAAGCTACTGCAATGTCACAAAGAAAATCCTGTCCAGAGTTGCATTCATTTTCTGGCAAGATCATTTATTGATGATGGGAGAGTCGAACCGCTAAGCAAAGTCTTCTCCAGCACATCCCAAAGATTCTCAATGGGGTTAAGGTGTGGACTCTGTGGTGGCCAATGTGTGATAATGATATCTCATGTTCCCTGAACTACTCTTTCACAATTTGAGCCCGACGAATCCAGGCATTGTCATCTTGGAATATGCCCACGCCATCACTGAAGAAAAAACTCATTAATCTAATAACCTGGTCATTCAGTATATTTAGATAGTCAGCTGATCTTATTTTGGGTACATAACGTTGCTGAACCGAGATCTGACCAACTGCAGCAACCCCAGATCATATCACTGCTCATGTGGTGACTTTATTGGATGGGAGTGTATAATAAACCTCTCAATGGATAATTGTTAAAGGAAAAATTGCTTTATACATTTCTATGTTCTGTTGAACACAAAAGAAGACATTTCGACGAAGGACAGCAAACATATATTGGGCATCACTGACTACTGCTGTAATTTTTCATACTGTGGCAGTCAATGGTGATCAATACCTGTTTGTTTACTGGCATTCTTCCACATATCTTTCTCTGTGTTTAATCAAAGACATTTATACAGGTTTGGAACCAGTCGAGGGTGAGTAAATGATGACAGAATTTCCATTTGAATAGCTACGACTCTGAACACAAAGTTAAAAAAATCGTTTTGAGAATGGAGTTGACAACACAACTGTAACGACAAAGATACAGAAGCAGAATAAGATCGGCATCCCATTCAGTCAAATGTACAGCATAACAGAAGAGAGATGAATAGTGTAAAAGTAGACAGGGGGTAGCACACGTGGAGGAAATTATGTGTGTAATTTGTAATTACAGAAATTAACTATATAACGAGGAGAGCGTAATTACAAGGTTGTCTAATTGTAATTATTACTGAGGGGAAACAACTCAACTACAATTAGGTGTGTGTGAATGTTTTTGACTCTGTATACGTGCGCCTGTGTGGATATACACACCTGTGAGAAAGTGAATGGACGCAAAATATGATATAGACGTGTATGTTTGCGGGTAGAATAAATGATAGCTCAGAGTTGTTGAGTTTGGGAGTCTTTGATGATATCGGTGTGCATGTGTTTGTTAGAAAAAAACGAATGGATTCAGTCAATACTTAGACCTTCGGATTATCACATATGAGAATATAAAACATATTTGTATTGAACCAAATTGTTTGAAACTTTCATCAAAGATTACCCGCAACATAACACTTCAATTCTTTAGTAGTTATCTAGTTTGATAAAACACTCACATAGTCTACATAAATAGCATAAAGGTCAGATCTTCAAAAATTGTTGCGTTTAACTCATAGTTAGGTCAATTTTGGTCAAACCCAACCTTTGACTTCAAATTTACTTATACTGTTTTCTTTCAACACAGGTTTATTTATCACTTTTAAAATGTTAACCGGTGGTTCTCATGGCAATTGTGAGAAAAGGTCTGACTTGGGTTGCAAGCTTCTGTGTGAACGGGACAATTTGGAGTCACACCTGTTCGTAAAAACAGGTGTCAATCACAAACACTGACTGTGTGAGCATATCGGTGATGATATTCTATATCATGCTGGGATGGCTGGTGCACTGGAATGAGCCTGGCTGTTACGGTAATGGCGCACTGCTGGAATGTGAACCCGGGACCGGCTCTCCGGCAGTGGGTATGAGCGGGGGGAGGTTCTCCGCACTGGTGGGGGGATATAGCTTTTGTCTGCTTCCCACGTTTCAAAACTAGCACTGAAAAATGAATAGACAGAGGAAAATCAATTGCATGACCTTCAAACGGGCGAGAGTAAAGGATGGAGGAAGAGAGAGAAAGAGGGATCGGGAGGGGCAGTCGAAGAGACTATGAGGGACGTGAGGGCATGTGAAATGGCTGTGGCACAAAATAGTGATATTTTATCTCTCTTTATGTGCTATGCATATGCACGCGGCGTGTGTGAGTGTGTAGTTGTTCAGGCTCTGCTGCGGGAATGATAGTCTTTATGGATAATGGGGTGATTAAACCTTTTATGTCAGACCATCAGACCCATGGCGCTTTAAAGGAAACACGCACATATATTAGCCCATGCAGATCATGCACGAAATGTTTTACACTTTTATTCAGTTTTAAAGTTTTTTGTATGATTCATTGTTCTTTACTGGTAGTTGCTTATGCTTGAGTTACCTGTACTGTTGAACAATCCCCTGACCCTAAATAATAACCTTTTGTGCATGATCCTTGAATAAACATCAAGCGTAGCATCAGTTTGGGCAGTTCACGTTAGTCAAGCTTGCATCAGCCGATCACATCAGGTGCAGCTAAGTAAACAATAGTCATACAACATGTACTAGACTGCGTCTTATTTAAGTTGCCTTTCTATACTCCTTATCAGCATATCAATCGTGGCGCAAACAAAACCCACCTCCATCCCCATCTCCACCATATCTGCCTATAACTGTTGGATCGTTTTTATTGAATCCCGTTACTTATCATGAACTGTTCTGGTCTCCCAGGTGGGAGGACATTTATGAGGTCCTGCTCTGTCCATGCAAGTTTGCCAAGTACAGTATGTAGTGGAGTAGGCGGGGCGAGACCGTGGTTCGAGACCGGTGAGTAATTGTTAATGAGCGTCATGTGTGCGCGCACCGGTCTCGTATCACGTAGGAGATTGGGAGCATATAAGAGAACGAGCGACCGGACAGTCGAGAGAGAGGACCGGGCCCGGACATGTATAACGTTTGTATTTGTATTTATGTTTTATTAGCCGGCAGTCGACCGTGAGGGGCGGCCGGCTGTAATTTTACTTCCGTGTTTTTGTTTGGGATTTGTTTTGTTCGCCGGCGGTCGGCCGTGAGGGGCCACCGGCTGTTATTATTTATATTAAACCTTTATTTAAATGTTTGCCGGTTCCCGCCTCCTTCCTTCCTTTTAATGAGCCTTTCTACACAGTTTAATTTCGTCAACCTTCGATATTGGTTTTGTTTAACTATTAGACGACAGTGGTCCTGAGAGAACTATAAATATCATGACTTGAAGTGAACTCCTTTAGTCTTTGAGTTGAGTTTGATCAATTCAGGATCGGTTTTTACATTTTGTGTGTAAAATTCTCATGTTTAATTTACATTTATTCATTTAGATTTAATTCATTCAGTATTCTTTTATTTGAGGCAATCTACAAATGAGAGAGCATTCAACATTTGTATTCAAAGTCTGAACTTTGTTTTCATAGACATTGAGATGTAAACGTTTGAAGTAGTGTTTAACCTTTTATACACAGTAGTGGCCAAAAGTGATGTCTTGTCAATATTTTTACAACATTTGCATTTTAAGTTAGGCATAGACCTCAAAATATGAAGCACGTGGTACAAAATATTCAACTTTTAAGGTACTTATTAGAAAAAAATATTTTTCAATTATTACAATTATTATACAAAAGTAAAAATCAGGAGAAATTACCAGGAAATTTGTCAAGCCAACTCCGTCTATACTGTTGTGGTGAGTTTTGCATCGCAAGTTCACAAATAAATGAAAATGTATTAACAACAAAAAAGTAGTGTATATTGTCATCATACGGTGTTACTGTTATGTACTCGCAATTGTACATACTTCCTATTCTTTTGTACCTTCTCTTTCTCTCTCTTTCTCTCTCTCTCTGTGTGTCAGACTGTCTTGTATTTGACTTTCACACTGTCTTTCTCGTTCTCACTCATTTCTCTAATTCTCTCTCTCCTTTCCCCTGTATGTGTCTGTCTCCCGCCCCTAATTCCAAGCATTTAAAGCACTGAGGGCTTTTAAGGGACGTTAATTGCACTCAAATTATGTTCGACCGTGCTAGAAGAGAGGTAACAGCTGAGGGAGAGAGAGAGGGAGGGATGGCAGAGTGATAGGATAATTGCGGCAGAGAGGGCCGTTACGATTGGAGACGTTTTCTTTCTCTTTTCCATCTGTCTGAGAATCATTGCTCCTGTCTCTATCCTTGAGGTTAGAGGTGGGGGGTGCGTGCCGCTCCACGTCCACCGCCCTGTAAACAAGTTGCTAGGTGATCGGCCTACCATTCCCATCAGCCAACTTGATTGAGCAAACTAATGTGGAATGAAAGGCCAACCTTGCAGTTCCCATAGTAACCTTCTAACTTGGTTAAAAGGTTGTTGGGTTGGGTGGGGGGTTGAATGAATGAAAGGGACGAGATGTGAGGTTGCTCTGTGTGTGAAGGAGAAGAACGTTAAATTGCTCAAGTCTTCTAGGGCTTTATTGTGGTGGAGCGGTAACATCGGAGGGCCTCCTCAAAGCTGACCCATGTGTCAAGCTGTGATTAAAACCCACAAGACAATTTTATTGCCCGGGAGAACTGAGGAGATCTCGGTTTGTGTTCATTTTGTCCTGCTTTGTCTCAGATGTTTCTCAATTGTTGACAAACAATGAATGTGAAAAGTTGGTATTGGAAGAATCTGATGGGGAATGTTTGAGTTCATTTTGCGATTTTACTGCAAACTTGTTTTTTTCTGAATATAAACTGAGCGTGAATTGGCAGATTGACAACGTTTACATGTTGTTATGACGGTGATGTCATGTTTACTGCAAATGTGCGCTCAAGATGCGTGACACAAACTCATTGGAAGAGACGTGTTTAAAGCGTTTACATGCTTTCTTACTGCATTTAAAATCGATATACAACAAATTTACTACAATTATGCTTACAAATGATTATGAGATTAATCACATTATTCAGACTTAATCATTGTTTTTTCATGAGCTCAACTTTACTCATCATAATCGTACCTTGAAGGTGCATGTAAACATAGTCATTGTCGAGATTCTTCTATAGGATCCTCATGTGAGATTTATATTCTATACCAGTGATGTCATGCGCATACGTGTTACGTTTTACCCAAAACAACATGTACCGTATACATGATATGACAACAATGATGGAATACAGGCCTTTATTTGTGTAACTTAACGTACTTACTTTTCCACAGGAAAAAGTAGATATACCGCATCACTAAAACCAGTGTTGTTTACCAAATAAAAATCTGGGCAGTTTCTTTTTTACAAAGTGTTATCAACTTATGGTCTACCATGAATAATATAGCATGTTAAGTTGTTTTCTTATTGTCATTTTCTTACAATATTTTTACATTTAGCATATTTTTTTAACAAAAACTATGAAACAAATAAAACACTGTTAAGTGAAACCCATATTGAAGACCCCTGAGTTGTTAAGGAATCTTTGGCTAATAGTGGATGTGCTTTGTCAAATAGATCCTGTTTACTCCAAGGCTGAGAAAAACGTTCATTATTCTCACTGTCCTCCCCATCGGGCCGGGTTCGACTTATGCATTAGCCTCTACTGTTATGGCTGACTTTGGGAAATGAGGGCCGGCCATTGTCCATCCATCAAGCGGTACGGCTGTCAGCCCTGCCCTATAGCTGGACCGCATCACTCAAAGTCTGTGAGAAGACCCTCGGTGTTTGGATGGAGGGGTGCTAAACAATTCGATCGCCAACGTGCATGTGACCCCTAAAGTCGAACAAGTAGTGCTCTGTGTACTATCCCTACTTCACACACACTCTTACACACACATTCTGAGCCGTGATCCCGGTCTCCGCACCAAACCCCTTTTCAGGCCTGTGAATGGGGCAGACTCATTGATATTCCTCTGAGGGGACCCCATTCCTTTAATGCAACTGTGTTTTGGGGTATGTGATCAGGGAGACATTTGTGCCGAATTTGTATTTATGTATAAAGTGTGCACATGTGTCTCATCGCATCAAATCTGTTTTATTTCCCAAAGGATTGTTTTATTGCTTAGTGGTTTCATTTTTATAAAGCTAAGGAGATTTGATGGAGTTCTCAGTTATGTATCAACTTAGTCTAAAATGAAAAACTAAAATAGAAACAAATGAGACAATTGATGAATGGTATGATGGTTTAAGTCTGGATTTGGGTAAATTGGATGAGAAATGCTTGAGTTTGAGATGCTGAGATCTTCAATAATACAATAAATAATAAATATATAATAAAAAATAACGACTAGACTTGACAAATCTGAGCACAGTTTGTGACATTGTTGATATCTCTTCTGAATCTCCAGTAGAGACTTTTTTGAGGTTCTGAATCTTTTTCTCAGAAGAAATCGGTATCGGTTGATAAAGAAAAATTTACACTATCGGCTATCAGCCGATATTCTAAAGACAACCAATGATCATATGTCCTGTCAATCAAAAATGGACAGGAAAATTTGTGCGAGGAGCATGCTGATATTTAAGTTGTTATTTAAGTCAGAATTGGGGTTTGAAATCAAAAGTGTTTCGTTCTGTTCTGTTTGATTTCTATAAGCTGATCGAAACATTGGAGGTGAATTGGACCTGGTTGCAGTGATGTATATATTTTGTGCGAGTTAAATAGGTCTAGAGTGCTATTGAATAAATTTGCATTATTTATAGTTGGCAGACGCTTTTATCCAAAGCAACATACAGTACAGTACATTCAAGCTATACGTTTAGTCTGTACATGCAGTCTCTGGAAGTTGAACCCATGACCTCAGAGCTGTTAGCGCCCTGCCAGCCGAACAACAAGATTTGAGTTTCATCCTCATATACAGACATAATAATCACACATATGGCTTGAAGTTTTATTTTTAATTCTTGAAGGAATTGATAATGTGTTTAGTTCATTAAAGTTTGACAGTCCCATTAAGTTTCATCTTTAGTATTGGATGGAAGTGCCCGTTTATATAGCGTTTGGAAAGCAAAAGTTAAAGGTTTGGAGAACTGAGCTAGAGTCTGCTCGCTGTATTCTCCACTCAATACAGTTATTGATTTCACAGCCATCAGAGCGACAGAAGCGCACACTCGCACAGAGACAACCTGCTGTGTGCGCAGCGAATCTCAACGTGGCTTCAACGGTGTAAGATCAGAGCGGGCCGTGTTTGAAATGCACAGCGATTGTCATCTGTGTGATTTGTAAATGTGTATGTTTTGTGATGACTGGCGGGTGAATTAGCATGTCTGTGCGGGTGTCATCAGCCCAATAAACAGCACTGCTTCTGTTGCTCACTGTCTTTGATAATATCTGAGATTAAGGATTAAAAAGGTGTCTTAAAAGCTGTTTAAGCCTGTTGATGTTTTTTGTTGTTTATTTAACTAATACTACATTTATTACGTCTTGCATTAAAATCCTTACAATGCATTTTAAATTATTTTATTTTTTCTGTACAAAATTTTTAAATGTATGTTAAAGGGACTGGAGTTTGTATTGTAATAATAAGAATATCCTCACACTAATACACAATCTCAGAAAAGATGTTTTAAATAATAACTTTGTTTGTAACACATTATGAGTCGTTTTAATTAATCAATAATTTAATTATATTATTCAATTTGTTTTTGTCTTAAATTAATAAAAGGGACCAAACAAGGTAAAGTTAAAAGTCACAGAAAAATGTCTAAGTTTGTACACATCAGTTTCTAGAGTGGATTTTTATTTATATGATGTTTACGATGTAAAACAGGATGCATTTTTTTTAAAAACTTTATTAAAATACTTTTCTTGAATATTAATTTCAAAATTGTCTTTGATACTAAGTTCAATGTCTGATCGATTGGTTGTTTTAGGTTTTTGTGGCAGAAAATAAGAGTACATTTACATGTATTTTTAGTTATAAAAAGGTACAAAGCCATTTAACTTAAATTTTACGTGTTGTGAATGCTTAAATGTTTTTGTTTTTTTGTAGTGAGAAGAACGAGTCACTCATTGGCCACTGATATATTTGAGCAGCACCTGGGAGCTCATCTTCTACAGGTACTTCCACTCCTACATTTGTTTATTCACACAAATCATGTCAGTGTCAATAATTTACATTTAGTAATTTAGCAGACGCTTTTATCCAAAGCGACTTACAAAGAGTTTAGGGAGCAATATGCGATATATCATACAGGAGCAATAATACAGTAAGGGCTAATACAAAGTAATGGTTTCAACAAAAGCTAGACCACTGCCTGATGAGAGAAAGAGAGAGGGTTAGTTAAGTGTTCACAGAAGAGATGTGTTTTAAGTAGTTTTGAATGTTGTGAGAGATGTGGTTGACCGGACCGACTTAGGAAGAATGTTCCAACAGGAAGACGTTGTGAAGGAGAATGAGTAGGACAGTGATTTACTGCCCTTATGAGAAGGCAATACAAGACTCAGCTGGATTGCTGACCGCAGGGATCTTGATGGGGTGTAGGAGTGTGGGAGAATGTGAAAGTATACCGGAGCAGATCCAGTGATAGTCCTGTAGGCAAGCCTTAGTGACTTGAATCTGATACGGGCTTCAACCAGTAGCCAGTGGAGAGAGAAGAAAGCGGGTGTAACATTAGTCCTTTTGGGCTGTTGGAAGATGAGGCGTGCTGCTGTGTTCTGAACCAGCTGGGGTGGTTTGATAGCCTTTGCAGGAAGAGCAGCAAGGAGAGCATTGAAGTAGTCAGTAATGATTATTAATGAAATATAAAAAAGTATGTGGATTTTTACAACACTCGATTAGATTTTTAAAAGCAATTTTACACGTGGCCCTGTCTGTGAAGATCATACTAAAGTCTCAAAATCTTCGAATGAGATAATGAGCATCAAAGTTTAATTTCATTCATTACTTTCACTATGATTTCAATCTTTGACATGGCCTTACTTAGTCAATTTTAAAGATATCAAGATTATATTTATACTATATTTAATCTAGATGTTCTTTAGATAATGATTTTATGTAAAAAACAGTATATACATTCACACAAAATTACTTAAGCTAGGTTTTCACAGGCTGGATCACATATTTTGTCATTTGGTCGATACATTAAACAGCAAAAAATGGCATTGATAAGTGTAATCTGCAAACAGGTACTAGACCATTAGCCGACTGATCCCACAAACACTGATGTCACTTTCCCTTTAGCAGGAGGAACAATGTTTTCTTACGCTTGATACAAATATATCATGTCCTTAATGTTGATCATTATAGCAACTGGTTTATCATTAGCTATTAGGAACTTATAAACTTCAACATATTTATGTAAAACATTTGCTTTTACAGTGGATTTGTGGCCTCTTGTCATTTCAAACCATTATGACTTTCTTTCTTCTGCATAACATGAAAAGATATTCTGAAGAATGTTGATATCCACAACGGTGGTACCCATTGACTTGCATTGGTTTTGTGTCTATACAGTATAAGTCAATGGGTACCACTGTTGTTCGTTTACCGATGCTCATGAGAATATCTTGTGTTCTGCAGAAGAAAGAAAGTTCTGCAGGTGTGAAATGACATGAAGGTGAGTACATCACTTTTTTTTCACTTTCACTTAAATGAAGACAGAATTTTCGTATCGTTTTGGGGTTAACTGTCCTTTTAATATATGAATGTCATTGCATTACATAACAAAATATTAAGTGGCATTTCATTTTAATATAGCATAAAGCCATTTAAAAGCAAACGTTTCACAAAAATAGGTTTAAGTATTGAAAAAGAATCAGATCTTCATTAAGTTCAAAATACTTTTGGGGCTACAGTAGTGTATATTTATTGTACTGTATATTCTCTCTATTTACAGCCTTGTTGTTAAAAAATGTTTTTATAATGACCCTGTATTGCAAATTGGAATCACTGACGCAACAACAAATACTGTAAGTCTTAAAAGGGGTAACGTTTTAAAAGAAAAAGACATTTATTACAGAAGGTTACCTTGAGCGAAAATGAATGTGCAGAGAGGAAAGGTGCTGATAGAAATCAAATGAACACTTTTAAAAATTCTTTGTCTCGTACTCTGTCAGTAATAACTAGATAATTGCTCTTTATTTCCAGCATACCGTCCACTCTCATTTGCATAGTGAACTCCTCACTTGCATAAATTACCACTGCCACAACATCAGTCAGTCTCAAACAAAGTGTCCAGTGCATTTCTCACCCGTCCCTGTCTGTTGCTACAATTAATATAATTGTATAAAGGCGTTCTTTAATGATACTGTATGAAATCATTCAAACACTTACAACTCTTTGGTGATTTTACTGTTGCGTTTTTTCTTTACGTGATGTCATGTATTTCTGTGCAACATTCAACAAGTAAAAGAAATGAAGGGTGGTACTTGTAAGTGTTTTATATCTGTGTCAAATTTATTAGATCATACAGTTTTTTATTAATAATTTTTCTGGTTTTGTTTTTTGGTTGAGCCCCCCTATGTGCATTTTGCCAATGATGTGATATGTGGCTGTAGGGGAGGAGCCAAAAAATAAGGCTTGATGACATCATCACAAAAGGAAACTTGTTCAGAGACTAAAGCTCAAAATGAATGCGCACATATGTATTGCTCCGGAAAAATATTTAAATATTTTAAATAATTATGTTGTGCAGCATTTTTTCCAGTGTGGATAGACATATTGTGCTGTCACTACACTCTTAAAATAAAAGTGCTTAAAAGGTTCTTCACAGCGATGCCATAGAAGAAGAAATTTTGCTTCCATGAAGTACCATTCAGTCAAAGGTTCTTTAAAGAACCATCTCTTTCTTGAAACATTTATAAGCTGAAAAACCTTTTTCGCAACAAAGAACCTTTTGTGAAACAAAAAGTTTCTACAGATCTAGGGACCTAATAGGTTCTACTATGGCATCTTTTGAAGCACCTTTTTTAAGAGTCTAGAAACAATGCCATGACATCTTGTGATCCACCTGTTGTGTTATGAGAAAAACCTTTGCTTGTTTTTTGTGTTGAAGTGGTCATTATGTGAGCGAAAGAGTCTCATGTCTTTCTCTTTTCAGTCTCTAGATGGATTTGTGTTTGTGGTCAGTCAAGAAGGAAGATTCCTTTATATCTCAGAGACCGTGTCCATCTACCTTGGTCTTTCACAGGTGAGATGAAAACTTATTCAAATACACATTTTTAGCTCAAAACTATGTGAATAATTGATACATAACATGCCCATGAACTTTTTATTAACAATTTCAGATGAAGTTAAACATATCATACAATGTTTCAATTGTGCTTTTTTCATCATTTTACATCAGCTTACAAATGTGTCTCATCCAATGCAAATTTCGTTTAAGATGCCATTTTGAATACAGTCACTGCCAAAGACTATTTCATTTCATCTACCGATATGCTTTAATGCTTCGTGTTTATATATTAATGGAGAAAGGTATCAAAGAGAGAGTATGAAGAGGCTATGTTAGAATTTCCCTGTGTCCCTGTGCTCATTTCTCTTTGTCTCTAGAGCCGGTGGCCTCTCCAGGTGCTTTTCTCTGTGTTGATTGCCTGTGGCCTCTTGTACAGGGGAATGTTAAGTCCTGCCATTTCACCCAGATGCATAAATAATAACAGTAATTACTCGCACAGCAATCAAAGCGTCGCTCCAGCGAGCCGGGGTCTGTCTCGGGAACAAATCGATAGACATCTTAAAAGCCACATTGATTGTGTGGCAAAAAAAACGAATACACGCACACAAACACACTCGCAGATGGGACCGGGGGGGTCAGATAGTGAGTTTAGGAAGGAAAATAGATGTGAATGGAATTGGATGGTTGAGGAAAAGAAGGGGTATTGAGCACAACAGAGACCGCCCTCTTTATGTGCTACCATCGTTTGGAAGATATTTCACACATTCATTTTCTCTAGAAGGATTTTAAGCATTATAAGGTTTAAAGTTTACAAATAACACAACATAAAATTACAAGATAACAAACTTAAGATTTCAGAAAATTGCAATTGGTTGTAAATTGTTTTACAAGGCAATGAAATGCACTTATGCATTGTGAATAATGTAAAATTAATAGAAATTGTACATTTATTTAATACGAATATGACAAGCAAAATGATCAAATAAAATAATATAAAATGATCAAATAAAATAATATAAAATGATCAAATAAAATAATATAAAATGATCAAATAAAATAAATAATCTTTGTCAATACGTCAAATTCTTTGAAACCAATGTGGAAATCCCATTGACCTACAGCTTCTTCAGTAACACACATTAGCTCTGAACAATCCCTTCGTTCCCGTTAGATCTGTCTTCATAGGTTTGTCTTTACTCTATGTAGAAAATGAATTGGATCTTACTTCTTAAACCCGACCATTGCACTCCATTGAGAGGGTGATAAAGGAGTTGTGTGATTATCGAATCTGCATCCTTGCTGTGGGCATCCTGCTCTCGTGTTAGAAGTGTGTGGATTATGTCTTTGAACCAGATCAATCTTTAATGTCCTGGCCTTTACTGAGGAGAGCCAAACAAGCCATCGACCTGAACCCTGCGTGAGCAGAGGCATATTTAAAATAAGATTTATTTGTTCCGTTTGCCCGTTAAGAAATTCTCCTGTCAGAGAAGTAGTTTGGGAGAGCAGAGGTGAATTGCAATAGATGTGTAGGCAAAGTGGGTTCACTGCCAGTACCACACAAAATAGCTTTAGCATACACACTCTGAGCAGACAGGATAGTGCACTCACAGAGTTAGCATGTTGCTAAAGAATATGTGACGTGATATTCAATGGGATTTTATGTCAATTAAAAATAGGCCTACAAAGTCAATAGTCTATAAAATAGTCCATTTAAAATTATGTTATTACCGTCACCTTTCAGTATTAAATTAGGCATAACTACAGTATTTTAAACAGTCTACATTTACCATTGTTGCAATGCTTTCTGGGAATGTCTTTTATGAGGAAGAAACATAGTATCAAACTGTCTTATTTGCTCAGAATGTGATCACGTAACAGGAAACTTAATGTATACCAGCAATGTGCCATATGATGTTTTAAAGGTAACTAGAGAAATGTAAATGAGAAGACTTATTATTTTATGCTTGAAAATTATACTTCTGGATCGTCGGCTGGACAGGGCTTGGCGCCGGTCGGATGGCCGGCTGGACAGGGCTTGACACCGGTCGGAAGGCCGGCTGGACAGGGCTTGACGCCGGTCGGAAGGCCGGCTGGACAGGGCTTGACGCCGATCGGAAGGCCGGCTGGACAGGGCTTGACGCCGGTCGGAAGGCCGGCTGGACAGGGCTTGACGCCGGTCGGAAGGCCGGCTGGACAGGGCTTGACGCCGGTCGGAAGGCCGGTTGGACAGGGCTTGACGCCGGTCGAAAGGCCGGCTGCTGGGCCGGGCTGGGCGCCGGCTGCTGGCCCGGGCTTGGCCCGGCTCCTGGGAGGAATCTGCGGCCGGGCTGGCCGCTCTGACCGTCACCTCCCCACGGCGCCCCCCCAAAAAATATGTGGGGTTAGACGCCACCGGACTCGGGACCACCGGACGCTGAATGGGCCTGGACTGCACTCCTTTCTTGGGTCTTTTCCTCCGGGAGCGGCCCACGGGAAGTGCGGCCGACGGAAGAGAGTTGGTGGGAGGCAAGGCTAGCTCCGTGGCAAAGGAGTCGGACGGGGAGTCCCACGACTCGCGCCTTCCCCGCTTGCCAGTGAGGATGGTGGACGGTGGAGAGGGTGCGGGAGGTGAGGAGAGGCCTACGACCCCGATCTGTAGGGCCTGGTCCTCCGGGATGGTAACCAGCCCGTGGGAGAACTCACCCTGGAGGCTTCCGTGGACCACTCTCGATCCAACAAGTTCTGGAGAGTATCCACGAACCCTAGGGGTTTCAGCTGGCGCATCTCAGCGGGTCCTAGGGGCTCATCGAGGCAGCTATTAAAAATTATCTTTAGCTCTGCCTCGTTGAACCCCGAGAACTGCGCTGATGCCAGGAAGTCCATGGAACGCCAGGAAGCCCTGTCCAGCCGACGATCCAGTCGGCCTTCCAGCCTGTGTCCAGCCCAGCAATGACCAGGTAACATATACAATGAACGCGCACAAGACAATGAAACACAAACTAGGAAACAGGAGGGTAGGAACGATGACGCGACTCAGTGAGCGTATGGAAGGCCACAAAGGTCAAAAACATCTCTTCCCACACGAAACAAAGGATTCTGTATGATTCCACCTCTAAACCAAGAAATACCTTACAAGGAGAGGTGAAACCATGACACAATCTGGTATGCTCTCAATCTGGTATACTCTCAATCTGGTATACTCTCAATCCGGTATACTCTCAATCTGAAATACTCTCAATCTGGTATACTCTAAATCTGGTATACTCTCAATCTGGTATACACTCAATCCGGTATACTCTCAATCTGAAATACTCTCAATCTGGTATACACTCAATCTGGGATACTCTTAATCTGGTATACTCTCAATCTGGTACACTCTCAATCTGGTATACTCTCAATCCGGTACACTCTCAATCTGAAATACTCTCAATCTGGTATACACTCAATCTGGGATACTCTCAATCTGGGATACTCTTAATCTGGTATACTCTCAATCTGGTATACTCTCAATCCGGTATACTCTCAATCTGAAATACTCTCAATATGGTATACTCTAAATCTGGTATACTCTCAATCTGGTATACACTCAATCCGGTATACTCTCAATCTGAAATACACTCAATCTGGGATACTCTTAATCTGGTATACTCTCAATCTAGTATACTCTCAATCTGGTATACTCTCAATCCGGTACACTCTCAATCTGAAATACTCTCAATCTGGTATACACTCAATCTGGGATACTCTCAATCTGGGATACTCTTAATCTGGTATACTCTCAATCTGGTATGCTCTCAATCTGGTATACTCTCAATCTGGTATACTCTCAATCCGGTATACTCTCAATCTGAAATACTCTCAATCTGGTATACTCTAAATCTGGTACACTCTCAATCTGGTATACTCTCAATCCGGTATACTCTCAATCTGAAATACTCTCAATCTGGTATACTCTCAATCTGGTACACTCTCAATCTGGTATACTCTCAATCCGGTATACACTCAATCTGAAATACTCTCAATCTGGTATACACTCAATCTGGGATACTCTCAATCTGGTATACTCTCAATCCGGTATACTCTCAATCTGAAATACTCTCAATCTGGTATACACTCAATCTGGCATACTCTCAATCTGGTATACACTCAATCTGGCATACTCTCAATCTAGTATACTCTCAATCTGGTATGCACTCAATCTGGTATACTCAAAATTTGCCATAATCTTAATCTGTCAATTTCCAAATCTGGAATACTATTCATCTGATATAGTGTCAATCTGGCATACTCTGTCTGTCATACTCTTAATCTGAGATACTCAGAATCTGGCATACTCCAATTTTTTTTCCTAAAATCTGTCATATTCTTAATCCAACATATTCTCAATCTGAGATTCTGTCAATCTGGCATACTCTTAATCTGTCAGTCTCCTAATCTGTCATGATTTTAACCTGTCATTCTCTAAATCCGACATACTCAAAACCTGGAATACTCTCAATCTGCCTCACTCCAATTTTGTCATTCTCAGTCTGGCCATCTCCAAATCGGGCATCCTTTCAATCTGTCATAATCCAAATCTGATATACTCTCCTTCTGGGATATTCCAAGCCTGGGTTACTGCGATGCTTCTTACATTTCCATGCATGTTGAAAATTTTCACCCTGTCTTTTTTCCATAAAGGAATATTAGTTCCCTGTAATGTCTATTGTTTTTAGTAGCAATAGTGAACAAAACAACCAAATTATAATACAACTACATTTCAGTTATATTAAAAGATTCATGTTTATGCACATGTTGTATTATTCTGCAGCGATTTAATCATGAGCCAGTAAATCAAAAGATATTTCAGCCAACAGAAAAATAAACTCATTCAAGTGTCTAAACTCTTTGCTGGTGTGTTATTCCAGCCTTTTTTGCACGGTAAACACAGCAACAACACGGCAACAATTATTACATTATCTATAAGCAATAGGACACAATTTAACACCCTTTGTCAGAGGTCGTGACACCCCATCTTACACCCCAGAGATAGACTTGTCCACCCGGTTAATCTTCCCGACCTTTCGAAAGACTGTGGGGTTCCTTATGCGGATTACGCAGGGTCAAGAACTGAGGATGATATACCTGCTTCCAGGCTGCTGGCCTTCAGAACCCAAAGCTTCAGGCCTAGATCGAGGTCTTGGAGCTTAGCCTCTCATCTCCTCTCCACGGCCGAAGCCACGCCATCAGGGAAATGCAGAGGGGCGTATGGGGTGGGAAATTGATCCTGGGCTATTTAGTATGCGGACCCATCATCATGCCTCCTCCCCTCATCTTCCTCTGCTTCCTCCTCGCTCGCTCTTCGCCCATCAGTCAGAACCACACTGAGAGAGTGTTGTGGACAACTGCCCGGACGCCTCATACATATTAAAGCCTAGCTATTATTTATACCATGTCTTTCTCTCACTCTTTCTCTTTTCTAAACCCTCTTCTTAACACTTACCAACAATATTTTCTAGGTTTCTGTACAGATTGAGGTTAATGATTTTCAACTATACTTATAGTTTGTACTAGGGTTGTCAGTTTGTTGTTTGCTTCAAAACAAAAAAGAAAATGGATCGTAACTAAATTTGACTTCCCAATCTAGTTTCCTCGTAATGCACCATTGTTGTCTGTCTGCTTCTGAATCTCAGAGACATCCTGAAGTCTTTTATGAGCTACACATCCCAATCGGTGGACCAGATTAAGTTCTCCTTGCCGGAACACCTGTCTGTTGGATTTACCTTTACTTTTACCTCTCAATTAGCCAACACAGGCTTGAAGCGTTGTACTCTTCAAAATTCATTCCTCAACTGATCCCCAATTACACAGCCCGGCTCTTTGCTTGCCCGCTCCGTCCCTTTTCTCTCTACGCTCTTCCCGCTGTTTGCACCCGACCTGCCTTGCGCACACACATTAGTGTCCTTGACGGCCAGCGGAAAATCCTTTAAAATCCCTCCGTAAATGGATCTAATCCCATAATAAATGGCTGTGTCCCACAGACAAGGGTGTTAGGGAGAAACCGGCCTTTTATCAAGATGGAATGAAATCTGACCCACACAGATTCGTTTTTATAGATCCAGGGGTCATGGGAATGCAAATCGTTTTTTTTACTCGTTCTAGTTATTAGGTAAAATACCAACAAGATACTGTACTAACCCAACAAAATGCTGGAAACTTATTGTTCTTAATATGGGTTAGAGTAAGATAGAGGACAAGACTCAGGGCTGGTACTAAGTAATCACACATTTACACAGTAATTACAAACTGAACATGTTGAACAGGACTGTAAAATAAAGTGCTAGCCTTTTTCTTCTGTGGAACGCAGAAACTGCATGTTTTTATAAAGTACAATAAAAGTGCAATCTCCGATAATTGAAGTTTAAACTTTTAAGCATTTTAGGCCTGTTTCTATACTACTATAATATAGTATAAGTACAGTATCGTATAGCATAGTATGATACAGTAGGGTAAACTATAGTATTGTGCAGTAAGGTATTATGAAGTATATCTTAGTATAGAATAGCATAGGATAGGCTAGCACGAGATGGTGCGGTGTGGTATGGTACAGTATGGTGGAGTATAGTATGGTACAGCAATGTGCGGTATATTATAGTATAGCTTAGGATAGCATATGTGTGGCAAGGTGCAGTACGGCACTGTATAGTATTGTACCGCAGAGTAGTGTAGTATAGTATAATGTAGTATAGTGTAGCATAGGACATTGAAGTGTAGCGTAGTATAGTATAGCAACATTGTCAAATTGCCTTTACAAGTCATTTCAACTTACTATTAAAAAATGAATCTAGTGGTTGAGTTTATGTAACATACAAAAATAAGTTGTAAATTGTAAATGTAAAGGCATTCAAAATTTTATTTTTTAATTGAAAAGTTTAAATGACTTGTAAAGCCAATATGATTCACCTTAAAAACTTAAGGCAGCAAGAAAAATAACCGCAGTGTAATATATGCAGTATATAGCACAGCACAGTACTATATGGTGTAGTGGACAACTTTTTGTGGTATTTTTGTTGATTTTACAGCTTGGCAGTGCCAGTCTGCCCTCCAATTTTGTTGCAAGGAGAGAAAAGAGCTTGGACGGATTCTGCTTTTGTGTTTCAGAGAAATTATATAGGTTTAAATGACACAAGGATGAATACATGATTACAAGTTTATTTTTCAGTAATCTCATTAATTTCGTGGATTTTTGCACGTTTGTAGGATTATTTTTTTCATGCCGTGTGCCTTGTGTGATATGATTACACAAGGCGGTTGTTGTGTATATTTTATGAGATTCATCTTTTCTGAAGTCTCTTCTTATACATTTTGTAATGTGCAGAAGATCGAATATTTAGTGTAGGTCATTGCGTGCCGTAATTAATGTTTTATGTGTAGCGTTGATTTTATCTCTCTCTGATGTTTGCTTTGGAATGAGCGTGTATGTGTGTGTCCATACTATGGGCTACGGTTGATTTGAGGCTTTTCAAGGTCTCTCACTGGTTGTTAGCCAATATGTAGTGATCCAATGTCATGTTTCTTATATGCAGTTCACTTTTTCATCTAATGACTGTTATCGTATTGATCTATCGTGCATGTTTATGCGCAGGTTGAGTTGACCGGCAGTAGCGTGTTCGATTACATCCACCCTGCGGACCATGTCGAGATGGCAGATCGGCTTGGCATTAGGCCACACCTCCGGGCGGAGGCAGGCTGTCAAACGTCCCATGAGAGTGCTTCAAGCTCCGCCTCCACACCTTCAATGGCGGGAACTCCAGAACCAGGTAACACAGTCGAGATATCAGAAGTCAAGCTTTAATCCAAAATGGCTTTCATTATCTGTAGACGTTCAAGTATTTTTAACGGGTAGGAATCTTTATGATGTACGTAGCACCATCCAGTCCCTGTTCTCCTGCCAATGAGCTGTCAGAACGTGGCTTCTTCATCCGGATGAAATCCACCCTCACCAAACGCGGCCTCCACATTAAATCTTCTGGTTATAAAGTGAGTCCTTTATATGTGATCTGCTCCCTCATCTGATTTATTTTCTCATCTAATTAAATGTCATGAACTGAACTGCTCATTTAATTCCTTTCAGGTGATTCATGTAACAGGTCGAATACGCTGTCGCCCCGCCCTGGTGCCATGCACCTCCCGCCCCTTGCATCGGCCAATGGGGTTAGTCGCTCTGGCTCACACACTTCCGCCCTCCACCCTTAATGAAGTGCGAATGGAAAGTCACATGTTTGTGTTCAGGGTCAACATGGACTTACAAGTCACCTACTGTGAGAACAGGTAATTTCCCAGCATGCTTTTTAGTCAAATAAAACAGAAACATACATTACTGCTTGAAAGTTTAGGGTCACTTTTTGGAGATTTCTCAATATTTTTGCTGCAAAATATATTTCTAAACATGTAAAATTAATCAAATGTTACTATGAGAATAATGTTGTGACAACAAATATAAAATAATACATTTAAAAGAAATATAACATAAATAATATTTTAGTATATTATACTATATATTTTATCATTTTTATTCACGTGCCTAGAATTTGCAGAAATGTTTGCTTGTTTTTTATAAATAGCAGCTTCTTATCTATATCAAAAACACAACATTTCTACACTGCTAAAAATAATAAAAAATAATAAATAGTAATGTCATTTCTGCAAGTAGATATTCTGTTTATTTGACGGACATTTCAGTAAATGCTAAAATGTAATTCAATGCAGTGCAAAGTTTAAAATACAGGTAAAACAACTGTTATGAATGCAGAAAATAACATTTTGTGCCATATTTTTACAGATTTATTTTAAGGTGTAGATTTTAAGAAAATTATAATGTTTGCACAGCTATATATATATATATATATATAAAATATATTTAATTAGACTTAATGTTTCTAAATGAGAAACAATTCAGTCAGGTGACTCTAAACCATTCAACAGCACAGTATGTAGTCTGAAACATTGCATTGCCCAAAAATCTACCTTGCCAATTGGATGCCAGCTGCAGACTGTTGCACTGACATGTCCTCGTTTGGCTTTTGCAGGATTTCTGAGTATATGGACCTCAGTCCAGCAGACGTGGTTGGACAAACTTGCTACCACTTCGTCTATGTAGAAGATCTGGACACCATCAGGCAGAGCCATGAAGACTGTAAGTCTGTCAGGATGTAACAATGTGTGAAGTTATTCTGGGTTTGTTCTTAAGAAAATAAAAGTCATATCATACTTCTTACAAAATAAAAACATTTCCCAAAATACTCCAAAATGTTGCTTACATATTGACAACAGCGCCCCCTAGCCATATGCACAAACTGTGCATCTTCATCAGTGTGTGAGAAATGTATTCAGAAAAGCAGTAATTTTTTATCTGACCAAGCCCTTACATCTCTGTATTCTTCCTCGCAGTATTAAGGAAGGGGCAGGTTGTGACAGGCTACTATCGCTGGCTGCAGAGGAGAGGAGGCTATCTATGGATTCAGTCCTGCGCAACCGTGTCCATCAACCACAAAGCACCCCATGAGCGGAACGTCATCTGGGTCAACTATGTGGTCAGGTCAGCAAGAACTGTCCCATGCTGATCTCATGTGTTTAAACGTTGTGCTACAGAATATAAACCACGTTCATGGTTCTCAAATGAGGTCCCGTCAGCACTCTTGCTCTCATCCGCAAAATGATCTTCCATACATGAGCATGCGCATGTTAAAAGGACTCAGATAGAAACAAGGGAAAGGTTGGCTGTATTTCTGAGATAATTGGACTTGTGATATATAATTACAGCAAATGGATGTCAAAATTTTCTGGCTGAATGGTGTTTTAGTTAATTAGCTTTGTAATTACGATAGCTAATTAACATCTATAGCACCCTGCTGGAGCCATGCTCATTCACAAGAGCTTTTTGGGTGCGTGTGTGTTTGGAAAGGGTGACACAAGTGTGTACCTCTGTCTTCACTGTCAAATCTAGCTCTCTTCCAAAAATCTAATGAGATGAATTTTTGGCTATTACCAACATAGGCTTTTTTTAGGCAGCATGCTGACCAAACATGGAACATACTATAAAACTAGAGAAAAAATAAAGCACTTCAAAATTGCCTTTAATTAGCATTTATGTATATTTGTATCGTGGTCATTCCAGTCCATCGTTCGATGAATTCATTATTATTCCATTTGAATATTAACTTATACATTACTTTGTTATATTGTGTTGTTTAATTAATAACATTAATATGTTAAAAAAAAGAAAAACAAATATAAACCCAACATTTATATTTGAAATAGGAGAGAAAGATTATCATTAGTTCACTGAATTTAACACAAAATGAATAGTCCCGATTAGTCGCATCCAGAATAAAAGTTTATATACGCAATATAAGTCTGTGTACTGTGCATATTAATTTTGTATTTATAAACGCATACATGCATGTACTTAAGTAAAATATCAACATGTATAAACATCTATATATAATTGAATTGTTGGTAAATATAATATAAATAAATGTGTAAATGTTTATCTTTTTCTAAATACAAAATGGATATGCACAGTTCACAGACATATGTTATGTAAACATACGATATATAAATGGTTTGACAGCCCTGCAAAAAAAAATTTTTCCTTAAAGGTACTTTTGGTCTTCACAGACAAACAAGAAATGACTCTTTTTAGAAGGCAGCATTATTTTCTTGCATTCTTGTTTTGAAACTCCTGAGCACAACTAAGATGCCTTAAAATGTAATCTAGGTAGAAAGCTAGGTTTGGGGACTACACGAGGAAGAAATGCAACCATATTTAACGCCGGTGGACCTCCTGTTGTTTGATTCCATCTTAATAAATCATTGAAGTACATTATGTGAAACACTGTGATGCTTCTATGTAGCACTAAGGCAAGGTTTAGCATTTAAATGGTCAAATGTGTGAAACTCCCCAAGGAGAAGCACTCATTCTCTTTTATCTGGATTTTCAGTCGACTGGAGCTGGCAGACATGCCTCTGGACTTATTACAACTCCCAGAAAGCCTGAGGGCAGAACGGCTTCAAGTAAACTCCTCCCCACGCCACAACTCTCCAAAGGCACAAGGTATTTTCTGAGCCAGAGGCTGTCAACCTTTTTTGGTCAGATATTCTACACTATGTTACATTGAGTGTGTTTTTTCCAGGTTCCACAGTCATGCAGCCTATAAAAAGTAGTGCGGCCAGAGCCGAACCGGACCGTAAAGGAAAGGAAACCTACGCCCATTCGGTTTCCAGCCAATCAGAGGAGACCAGGAAGCGATCACAGCATCCTAACTCTGACAGCGGTCCTCCAGAGAGCAGGAGGCGTGTGGAGGTGTTTCGTCAGAGAGAGGACAGCCCATGTACCTCCTCAGACCAAGCCAGCGACAGCGAGGTGGAGGAGGAGGACGAGAGAGAGACTCAATGGGACCACGCCTCCAGCGGAAAACACGTGAAGAATGAGGATGGGACGGCCAAACAGGGCAACGGTAAGATCCATAACGGTCGCGCTGTGATTCAGCATCTGAAGAGCGTGGTGACCAGTTCAGCATCAAATATTAAAACCGAACAGGAAGTGATGGGAACAAATTCAGGGGGGCGTTGGGGCCAGCCTCCATCCGGTGGAGGAACCAACGGAAGCAGTCCGCCTTCGAAATCCACCCCAACAGAAGCTCCACCCAAGGGTCTGTTCAACCCGCCCTCCCCAACTTTGTCTCCGCCCGTCTCTGCCACACCTCTGGCCAGAGATGATCGTTCCATTCACGGAGGGCGCGCTTCAGACTTCGAGCTGCTCCAGAGACTGACCGCGAGTGGAGCTGCGGGACGGGTGCTCTTTCATCCGCTGGCACTCGGACCACAAGGGCCTCAAAGTCTCTACGCTCCCAGTACGATTCGCTACGCCCCAGCTGAGATGCCTGCTGGTCATGCCGAAGGTCATCGCTCGGACTATGTGGCTAAAACTCCGGCTTTCTTTCCACACCTGCAAAGGATCGCGTCTCTGCCGCCCTTCAGTGGCTTCTCTCCGGCAGAACCCACCTTTCCTCCGACTCTGCCCTTCTGTATGAACGGACTGAGGGGTGCCGCTGGAACGGAAGAGGACTGAGAGAGGGAAAAAGTGAGAGAGAGAGAGAGAGACAGAGAGAGAGAGAGAGAGAGAGAGAGAGAGAGAGAGAGAGAGAGAGAGAGAGAAACTGAAATGGAGAGCCACTAAGAAACAAGGAATAATACTACAAAATGGACTACAGGAAAAGATTGGGCAAACAGTCTTCCCAGAATCCTCTTCTCTGTTCATTTGTACGTCTTCCTCTCTCCTAACAAGCAGTTAAAGCCATACTGAACATATGACGGACATCATACAATTACACTTTGAGAATATAAAGAGCCGATGTCCCCAGAAGGGACCCACTCAAATTTTGTCTTGGGCTGCTTGATTTTAACCAATGGCTCTGGGAAAATGCAAGTATCGACCGGAGCATAATGGTGGGAAATTGCCAAAACAGACATTCCCGACAACATACTTAAGAAAGCACAGTCCAGAGGTCCCCATGTGGCCCTCAGAGAGGCCAGACTGATGAAAAGTAGAACTTTTGAACAATGTAGAATTTTCATTTTTGTAAAAAAAAGAAAAATGAATTACTGTCTTTAAACGTTTGAAAAGAGTCACTTGAAAACAAAATACCCATGTAAGGTCATAGCCATATATAGACCACACTCAAGCCTCCAAAAAACTCCAGAGCAAATATCACGGACTAACCTTCCTGTCAATATTTGGGGTTTGTTGGGATGGCGGGTGGGTTGGGGGTGGTTGTGTGTGTTGTTTTGTCATTTATCATGTCCAAGCACTTATAGGATATTGTTGCAGACACGTAGCACTTCATCTATGATTCTGTTTTCTAGTTCTCTTTCAGTAAAATCACAGGAATTAAGTTAAGTGTGAGCTTGATGTTATATAAAGGTGCAATCTTTAATCGTAAAATACAACCTCTTTTAGGACCTACTTAATAAAAAAAGCATATTCCCTTTCAATTTCTCATAGACATAATATTTACAATATGAAAAAGGTAGTGATTGATATACAGCCATGGAAAAAATTAAGTGACCATACCGAATATTCATTAAATCCCAATTTCTAGATGTATTTTGGTCATGACTCATTCCAGTCCAATCCAACTGTCTGTTGCCTTTCAACAAAATCAAACCTCAGGAGTGACAAAGTCATCCAAGAGAAATGTGAAAGACTGACAGCATGACAAGACACATACAAACTGATAAAAACCCAGTTCATCATGTAAAAAAATATTTTGAACTTTTCCTAAATAAAATACATGTAGAGCTGTCGTACTGGTTGAAAGTGAATATGAACTTGTTTGCTTTGCGGTATTTGCGGTCTGAAAAAATACATAGCATATTTTCGGTTATTTTTACCTGTTTCTCCAATTTTCATTTTCTGCAAATAAATGCGAATAGAAAAAAGATTTTAATTTGAAATTTGGAAGAAACATAGTGAATTCAGGAAAACTGAAAATAATTTTCAAATGGTCCCTTATTTTTTCAGCGGTTGTACATTTATTCTTTCATTTGGCGGTGAAATGACACCAGGACTCTTTTCGTGAGATTCACCTCATTGTGTAAAAGAGTATCAAGAGAATCTAGAATTGTCTTTAGATTGAATTTTCACCCCGACTTTTGCCGTTTTTTATTTGCAGTCTCTAGAGTGAAATGAAACCTTCAGACATTGAGAAGTCAGATTTCAAGTGAATGTCACTGATTCCATCGAGTTGAATCACATCAAACATTCAGCCGACTTTGGAGGAAATCTTTTGCTGTATGTACCTGCATGATGTTCCAACAGTAAAATATCAAGTCGTATGTTAACAAGCCAATGGAAATCGAGTGTGTGGAATCACAACACTCCAAAAATGAAAACGGCTCGCTTCCATGTGACTATCATTTGAACAGTTTTGTAAAATCTGTTCAGATTTTAAAAATCATATGTAATAATTCAGTTTTTACTCAGACGTAAAATTAAGGATTGTACCTTTTTTGAAACAGTCACGAAAGGACAGAGCCAAAGTTAGTTCACTCAAATATAAAAATGATGTCATCATTTTTTTTCTTGTTATGTTGAATTTTTTTTGTAAGAATGTTCATGCTGCTCTTTTGTGTTTTTAGATTTCTTATGAATCTTAAATCATTCAATTTATTTTCAGTTTTAAATGAATACTGTGAATACTGAATTGAAACCCACCTGCTTTCAATGAGTGACATGAGACTGATGATGACAGAATTTTAATGTGATGTGAAGGTTCCAAATACTAAAATACTCAAATACAATATATTTGGTTGTAAGTGGACTATAAAAACGATATCAAGTACTTATAATGCCACACCGAAGATAACTGAATGTGGTTTGATAAGCAGTAAAAGCATTTATTATGGCAAAAATCTCTCCATATCACCACAGATTTCGAGGTATTTTGTTGTTTTTGTCTGTATGTGTGTTTCTCATGCAGTATTATCTTATATAAGTGGTTTTCAGTAGCACTTCATGATGTGAGATGGTCTTTTTATTCCATTTGTGATTACGAGTGAATGTGTAAATAGTTGAGAGAGAAAGAGAGAGAGAGTCAATCCAGAAAATATCAGCTCAAGAGTTGATGTCCTCTTGACTGTAATCACTGTAACTTCAACTTCTTTATGATGAGGAGATGTCTGTGTGAACATACAGCGCCATGAGCATTAAATGAAAATGATAAATTGTAAAAATGATTATTATGATAATCCAAACATCAACAATAAACTCTATTCCAATAATGGAGCATTTGTTTGTGTAAAGTTATTAATCCATGCATTTCATTCCGCACTTGTTTGTGCTTTTTGAAAAGTTTAAATTGAGAGCATTGGTATTGATGGTTGATTCGATTACTAATTGAAAACTTTGTTAAATACTAAAATTTCAGTTTTTTTCTAGATTAACATTTGACAGTGTCCTGCATTCTCCTATGGTAATACCCTCTTGAAAAAGCATCCTTTGAAGCACCCTGTACACACCAGGTACACACATGTAGATGGACGTTCACAGATTTCTCAATACTAGCATTGTTCTTTTTTAAAATAAATTAAAATAGTCCAGTCATTAAAGAGACTTATGTTGTTAAACATTTCATTGAGCACATATAGTTGCCCACAGACAAAAAAAAATGATTTCCGTGTTTTAGTACGTGTCAGTTTTAATAACTTTTGAATGACCTTTGAAAACTTTGCTCTAAAAGATAATGAGAGTTGTCTCGTTGGATTCCCTGAGGCATGACGAATGGAACCATATACCCAGTTATCCTTGGCCGGCCACTGTATAAAATGCCGTATTTTACGAACACAATGGTGAATCTTTAAGGCTTATCATGAGCACGTTCTAATAGGACCTGTGGTTTTAGGTCAGCACTCCCTGGTAGTCAAGAGGTATAACAAAATTTATGAAGACGTTTAATAACATATGAGAAATTTCATATCATGTCATTGGATTTACATAGATTTGTTGGCTCAAACCAAATATACCAAATTTTTCATATTCCACTATAGTTCCTGTACACCAAACATAGCTTTTAAAACTCTTTCTACAAAATGTGTCCAGCTGGAACGAATATTGAACATGAAGTATGAACATGAAGTACAAACTAGATTTGGGACCTACAACTACCACAACTTTGAATGAATCTGAATTAAATTTCAGCCATTTTGCACAATAAGCTATCGAATGGCTCAAAATTGTGGAATATGTTTGCATGCCTAAATTTAGTCTGTACCTGAAGGGTTAGTACACGCAAAAATGATTTAAATATACCCAAATCTGTATTACATTCTTTCTTCTGTTGTACACAAAAGAAGATATTTTGAAAAATGTGGTAACCAACAACATTGGACCCCATTGACTTCTATTGTATGGACACAAAACCACTACGACATTGGTCAAAATATCTTCTTTTGTGTTCCTCAGAAGATAGTTACCCTACATGTTTGGAATGACATGAGTGAGTAAATAATAACCAAAAAATATCCATGTTTTATATAAAGTTATACCGAACACATTAGTTTAAAACTGGTGCATAAATAAAGAAACGTCACTTCTGGATAAACAACTTTAAGAACACACAAAGCCCAAAAAACACCAGTTGCGGGCTCTAATCTTGGCGTCAATGGCGTAAAGGAGATGGGAAGGTGACCAATCAAAAGAGATTAACAATCTGCTATTTTCCAGTGTCCATTTTGTAATCCGCACCGGTCCGTGTCAACAAGTTCAAAAGAAGAGTAAAATAAAGAAAAGATGAAAGAAAACGGATGGGATTGATGTGATAAGCCGCTTCTACACTGGCTCCCTCTGGGAACACATGTAAGCAACCCGAATCCGTCAACTCTTCCGCTCCGCTCACAATAAAGTCTTTTGATTGGCGTTCATCATAATCCGTGTACAGATTCATAACTCTCGGTCCGCCTCTTTGAAGCGGAGTCGGGAAGCAGTCCGCCGTCAGAGTAATAGGCCGCAGGGTCGAGACAAAGGCAGACATTGTGATTGAAACGCGAAGCGTGCTGCTAGCGGTGGTGTTGTGTTGTTTCAGGAAACCCAAGGGAGGGGCTCTGACATTGAAGACGGGTTAAAACCTGTTTTACATTCAAGTGGCAGGCCTCAGTTCATTAGTGTGAAGATCATTCCCTCTTGACGAGTAAAGGAATTGCATACTAAAGCGGGCGAGTTGTTGGGAAGAAAAAGGCAAACGTCCGGACCGTGTGCGTGCGCATACAATACCTCGACTGTGACTTCAAGTTTCTCCTCTAAAACACCCTCTGCGCCGATATTTTCTGACTTTTTTTGTTATTCTATACATATATATATATGTGTGTGTGTGTATCAGTGATCTCGTTGCGAATCATGGAAAAACAAAAAAGGAGTTTGACACCTGGGGCTCTGTACGTATGAAATGGGGTGCGTGATTAAAACTCAGTTCGTGTAACACAGGTGTGTGAAGTCTGGCTGCTGGGGAAACGTGTTTGGGCGTCGTGCCCTTTAGCCGCGTGTCGGCCTCCGCAAACGCCCTGAATGTGAAACAGAGCTGCGCACACTTAGGGAGAAACAGACAGACCGCGGGCCAACTGCACTGAGACACGCCGGGAATCAGTAACTAACAAACTGCACCAAAACACCAGAGGATGAGGAGTTTGAAAATAGGCAAGAAAAGAACAAAGAACAAAGAACGTCTGGCTCGGTTTTACTTCCTCGGCTCTCAGCGTCGAGGAATTACTCAATAAAACAACAACACTACTGATTTTTACTGAGCGTTATAGAAGCCAAGCTGTTTTCTAAACAGATCTCTTTCAGTGACAAGCTAATTTAGTCAACGAGTACTGCATAGGCTGCGTCCGAAATCGCACTCTGTGACAGTACGTACTGAATTTGAATTAGTACCTCCCTATCGGCCGTTAAAACAGTACGTTTTATATAGTATGGGTGAGAATTATACATATTTAAAATACAAAATAGTATTTTGTCATTTGTATTTGATTGGGTTAAGGAAAATGGCTTCATATTTTGTATCAAAATACTTCAGTGTTTGTATTTTTGTAGTTTCAAAACACTGCAAAATACTTTGTAAGAAGTCTACGTGATGACATCATAAACATAATGACCTCTGATTGGTGCCTACTGGGAAGTTTGCCCAGACCTGGGTTTGAGAGCAGCAAGATTTCCATCTATCTACTGCATAAATTGCATTAATTGATTTAGTTAATGTTAAGTTTTCGTCCTTGTGTTAGTAGCCAAGTCTTAATATATTATACTGAGCAACACCCAATGTTAGCTTGCTACTTTCAGCATATGTTATATTCGTAGGTTGTGCATGGACCGTTTCCGTTTTGCTACGTTTTGTCGGGGCTGAACGCAGCCCTGCTCACGGCAGCGCATGTGTGTTGTAAACCTGTTTCTTGTAAAACCAATTTTTCATAATCGAAATTATACATTTAACAAACTTCTTTGTGCGCAAGATAAAAGCCACGCAGTCCATACATGTCATTAATGCTGCATAGCTTTGGATCATCTTTTTATGCTCTATTGCAATGAATTTGCATTGTTATGCTGTTTTGTTATGCTGTTTTGTTCTCAATGGTATGTGTGATTTCACACGCAAGAGAAGATTTATATCAAAAATAACATTGTGTTTAAAGCAAAACTACTCGACTAAAGCAAAAAAATTATTTCAGCTCCGTCTCAACTAAAAAATGGTGGAAACGTGTATATCTTTCATTTCCATTGACATAATTCTCTAGAAAAGTCTTTATTGTCATGAGTATGTTGAATATAAACTCCTTTCAGCAATTGATGAGAAATTGAGTGCTGTTTGGTCAATTTACTTACATTGAATCAATAAACTCCTTTTACATCCGCAATAAATGTTGAACAAATTTTCAAGAAATCACCTTTATTTTGAGTGTTTGATTTCGTTGGGTTCTTGCCTTTCATTAAATTAAATTTTCTTTCAGTGCTTGACATTGTGTTTAATAAAAACACTCATACATCGAGGAAGCCTAATGGAAGAGATGTTTTGCACATGTAAATGTGCGGTTGTTTGCTTCTATAATATGAACTGTAATCAAATAATATCTTCTTCAAATAAGTGAGCATTGGTGGTGGTGGTTGAGGAGAGCCCCCTTCCATGTAAGCGCTTTGAGTGTCCGGAAAAGTGCTATATAAATGTAACAAATTCTTATTATTAATTATAAGTATCCATCCGATCCACACTTACGAATCTCGGCAGTAGTTGAAGACAATCCGGGTATTTTTCACCTACTTTTTTTTGCATAGGTTGCGGACATACTATTAATGACTCATACACATTTTCCCCTACTATATAGTATGGAAGTAGGCAATTTCGGACGCAGCCCATAATGTGCTAAAATGCATTGCGTCACGACAGTTTAAAGATCCAGCGAATATGAAATTTAGCGGCATCTAGTGGTGAAATTTGCAAATTGCAACCAACGGTTCACTCCACCCTTCCCTTCTAAAGCACTACAGGGGCTGACACGGAAAAAAGATGTCGTCACTTTTTACTTCTTTTTGCGAAGGAGATAATGTATTTATGAAATATCCTCTTTAGAGCAGATTGTTTGTTCAGGGCTACTGTTTACTCAAAGAAGTAATTGGGTTGGATGGTTTGCGTAAATTACAGTTTAAAGACAATTCACACATTTGCTGATTTATTATATTTAATTAAACTATTTAAACTATCTATTTTTGTTATTATTATTATTTAGATGTATGTATAAAAAACAAATATTATATATAAAATAAAACGTTGCTTTTTATATTATAAATAAAAAGAGATCTGTCCTTATTTATTCACCCTTCTGTCATTTAAAACCATATACAATATATCTTTGATGAAACACAAACGAAAATACATGTTTTTTGAGAAATGTCTCAGTGGCTTTGTGTCAATACAATAGAAGTGAATGGAGGCAAGTGCATTCTCGATTACCAACATTCTTCAAAATATCTTCTTTTGTGTTCTTCAGAAGAAAGTCATACAGGTGAAATGAACTGAGGGTTAGTAAACGATGACATAATTTGTATTTTTGGGTGAACTGTCCCTTTACACCTTGTAATTATATAGCTATTTTACATTATAAGTGGCTAGGCTTTGGAAACGTTTTAAAGCTGTCAGCTTAACCTCTAAAGCTCACCAACGTGACACTTCTGTCAGCAGCACCACAGAATTCACGGCACCCTACACATCGAACCCGTCCTTATCGGAAATCTTGGGGGACAAATGTGCTTGTGTAGCCCCATTTATGTACATATTCATAGACTCATTATGTACTGTAAATAGCACTGAAGGTCATGCATAAACAAATAGTCTGTAACCCCGTGATAAACGTTCACAATCAACACACAATGAATGTCATCGGTTTGGAGAGTGATGGATTCTATAGTGTAATGCATTTCATATTACATATAAATATACATCACAAAGTCAAAAATCTGTCTCGGCACATCCTGTTATAGAAATATTCATTTAGAAAACTGACAAAAGTGTTTTGAGAATTTACAAAGCAAAACCAGCAACCATTACAAAATTCATTTACATGCTATCAGATAAGTGCTGTCATTTCTAAAAGGATTTACAGCAGATCTTTGAAAACAACAACAGTGACAAGAAATCCACAAAATCTTTGATGACAATAATTAAAATATATAATCAAGTAAATAAGGAGCCCTTTCAAGAAGTACAAACAGAAGTGTAACAACTAATAGGAGAACCCATTCACATGTACCAGAGTCCCTGCACGCTCTGAAAACACCTCACACGCATACAGATCACCAGATCACTGTCTGTTTACCACGAATATCTCCCTCTAGAGGAACCACCTGCCCTTGATATTGGCCTCATCCTGCACTCATTTTTCATTTGACTTTCACTATTTTAACTAACTTTCTACACTTAAGTATAGTTTCACTGCTGTTATTAAAAAATATCTTATAGTTGGAGAAAACTGAACAAATGATTCAAACCAGTGAATAGTTCATATTAATAAAAGTTAAGATCTATATACATCATATAGACAGTTTTAGAAATAATAGTACAAAATTATTAGGGTAACAAATACGATTCAAATACAATTATTTTCAGTTTTCCAAAATGTTGTATTTATTGGTGAGTTTAAGTAAAAGTATAATTTTTGTCTCATTCTGTGAAGCAGGAATAACTTTTCTAACAAACTTCAAATGACAAAAATTTTTGCAAATTCATCTTTTCAAAGTCTCAGTCTTTCACATTGCTGTTGGATAACTTCATTTCACTCACGATGAGGTTTGATTTTGTTGAAATTCAAAACTAGAATTGCCAGAACACATCTTGAAGTGTTGATTAACCGCAAAACTAAACGGCTCTCTTATTTTCTCCACAAGATTATATATAATATTATATGTATCATATTATGTTATCTGGTACATATGTTACATATAATGATCTTTTTAATTTGTTGAAATTTGCTTTTTAGGGTATATGAGGCCATATGCTGTGTTGTGATAAAGGTCACTAATAGACACAGTGAAACCTCTTAGATCACTATTCACTCAAGAATGGGTGCATTTTTGCTTCTATTAAATGGCTAAAAATAAGGTAATAATTGTGAATGATCTTGAATAAAAAATTATTTGTACTGTTTTAATAAAATGCTGCTATAGAGCATATTATCATCGAGTACATGATTATATTGCTACAAATTATAACAAAAACTATGTTGCTAGAAAATTTATAATAAAAATAAAGCACAAACACAAGACTGGTGGAAAATTGTTAAGCAATAATTCAATTAATTATAATTTTGGTGCGTCAAAAGTCATTCTGAACCATTGGTAACACTTAAGGTTGCATTTGGGAATACATGAATGAATCAGCTAACATGAACTATAGTGATCAATGCTCACACAGTATTGTTACTCATAGTTCTATGTTCAGTTATACATTTTTAAATTAAAAGTTTAACCTTTTAACATAAATTAATGCATGCTTGAACTAACACGAAGAATAGTTTTGGCTTTTAACGATTAATAAATGCTGAAAAACGGTATTGTTTATCGTTAGTTCAGGTTAGTTAATGCATTTATTGATACAATTAATAAAAAGTGTCAAGACAGGAATTTTTCATACTTCATAGTGTATGTTCTTATGAACAGATGATGCTCTACAACTTGTTTGAAGTTTAAAGATTTTCCAAATCTACAGACAAGAAAAAACAACGCTTTGACAACAGTGTAATATGGGAAATGACTCTTTCTCAAAATGTATTTCTCAAAATCCAGCACAACGCTTTATTCAGATAAACTATTCAGCATGCAGAAGATGATTTCACACTCTTAAGAACTCAATGTGATATGCGATCATCAAACGTAAACATAGACGGGAGTAGAAACACTCCAACCAAACACTCTCATAGAGTGAGTGTGTGACACGTGATTATCTATGCATTAAAGACTGTGTGCTCTAAATAAAAAGGTAATAACAACATGTACCACTTGGATTCATGCATAAATGAACAGATCAGATTGTTCAGCATCAATTCTCCCTGGGTGAAAATCTATGAGATAAGAAATGAAGATGTCAAGCTATCTAATCGAAACTTTGAAAATGGTGCCGTTGAGAATCCGTCGCCTCCAGTCAAATCTGGAAGGTGTGATTTTTTGGAGTAGACCAGCGTAGAAAATTCTGAACTGAATTGTGACAGACATGAGTCAATCACATTACATTGAACCTCAACCCGAGCGGGACTTCAACAGATCGGCTTGCTAAAACAATGGAACAAACTGGTTTTATGTGCTTATGTAAGATGACAAAACAATCAAAATAAACAGTTCAACCAGCAAAGACATTTGTGTGATCATTTACGCACTATTTATGTTTTACGATACAATGAAAGCCAATGGCGAGCGACTACAGCTCGTCTGCTCTCAATCCACTTTTATTGTATGTTACAAAGTTTTTTACATCGTGCAAGATATAATTATATTTGAAATGAGTAAAAGACAACAGAACTTTAAGAAACTGTTTGTTTGTGATGTCGCTTTTGAAAATTGCATGTCCCTTTAAAACAGTCTGACAAATAAACACCTGATTGACGAAACAAGCACTCAGCTATAGTTTACAAATAAACTCTCACTTTCATGTTTCAGCACTCATATCCCACAACCAGAGAATATAACAACAAAAATATACATGTATGGCACTGGCCCGTAATGGGACAGCCCGAGTTTAAGAGCTCATGTTGAATAACAGACACAACAAGTCAATCAAATCAAGTATTAACAGTACTGCAAGTAAACACAGTATTGTTGGTAGAAGCCGCTGCTCTACGCTGACCTGCGGCCCGAGTAAAGCAGTTTAAACAGACTGTGAAAATAAAGTTCTGGCCCTAGGTCAGTGTAAAATGTTCTCCTCTTTTCACTTCTCTTGGCCTTTTTCTTCAGGACCGCGTCTTTCACGTCTGGCCCTGCAGTTGGCACACTCCCCACCTTCATTTCTCCTGTGCTCGTGCTCGTCCTCATCCTCATCCTGGATAATCTCCACCTCCAGTCGGCCAATATAGAGCGATACCGCACACAGCCAGAGAAGGGCCACGCTGGATACCACACCTGTCTGGAGCAGCACGGCAGGTAAAGAAAGAAGCATTATCCTCCGTAAAGACAGAAGACTGCCCACGTATGACGCACCACCGAATGACACGCACACTCCGCCGAGGATGAAGAACGCTGCAGGAGGACAGAAAGAGAATGTTCAGAAGTGCTAAGGTTGGAACAGGAATGTGTCTTGACTGGGCATATTTTCGGAGTTTGGACCAAGTGGGTGTGAATACATGCGTGTAGGACTTCATTACCTGATGTGACACACAGCAGACCGCACAATTTAATAAATTGTGTCACGTTACGTTTCATCCGGTGTAGTAAGGGTCTAAGTCTCGATTATTCTATTTTTTAGCATTTATTATTATTTATATAGAAGCCATGCAGAATTATGCATGAACAATAAATAAAATAAAAACAAACAAACAAACAAACAAACAAACAAACAAACAAACAAACAAACAAACAAAACAAAATAAAAAAATAAAAGATAAAATCTAAAAGGAAATTAAATTAGCTAGATGCTACAAAAAAAAGATTTCATTTGCCTAGAGCCCACCTTGTCGTTTCATTTTTAAAAACGCATGAAAGATATTTCAAAAGGTATGCTAGAAAATCAGAAAGGGAGAAAAAGAAAGATGACGAAGTACCATATCCAGCCTCTCTGCCCACATCACTCTGCACAAAAGCTATAACTCCAATCCCTGTCGACAACAAACCGTTTCGAAACCATGATAAAAATCCTGCAATAAAAGCAAACGATACAAAAAAATTACAGGAAATCTAATGAAATGTTTAAAATGAGATTCCTTCCAGTTTTGATGAAAACTATAATGCTTTAAACTAGTCTGACAGAAATGACAACACACTTTTATTAGTTTCGACTGTCTGCAAAAGACTTTTGTGTTTGGTGCATCTTACAAATTGTGTCACATTTAATCTCTAAATCTAATCATCTGCAATCATAATCATCTCTGAAACAATGATGTTCTCACCTGTTTCATGAGACTTCCGCAAGATCTAAAGATATAAACATACATATTCAGATCAATGGGTTAAAGACATGAATGCATGACAGATCAGTTTCTTAAAACCACTTGAGCAGACTAGTGAACCTGTCTACATTTAAACACCTTCATATTTCTTTATAATACACTTTCTACTTCTACACTTCTACAAGTGCATCTTCTTTTGACGTGGAAAAACAACTGACGTGAAGCACCTGAAGATGTGTGGGGGGATGTTTTATATCCAATATAATATAAATGTCCTTTTTGGTTAAGTTAGATGTTAATGCATTGACGAGTCGAATCAAATAGCAACTATTATGGCATCACCATGTAAATGTAAATAACACGTTCAATAAGATGTTATATCTGATGACGTGAAAAATAATATGTGTTTGTCCGTTTACCAGCGCATCTGCTTTATCCAGCTCAGTGATGTGCTGTTGCTCCGGTACTCGTGCTCGGCTCAGCGGGTTTTTCTCGGCCGCGCGGCGCACAGGCGCCCGGTGAAGGGAGCGTGCTGGAGCCGGTACCGACCGCCGCAAAATCTGAGATAACGGAGAAACAATCCGCCTACACGTTAACCGAATGGAGGCCATTGTTTACGAAATGAAAACAAAGCCAAACACGACCTCTCTTCGACCTCTGACCTTTGACACTGAAGACGAGTGTGTGTGTGATGACTCATCTGTGTTCACTGAAGTATGCGTGAAACTGAGTAGCGCCATCTATCAATGTCTTCCGGCGTATAACATCGTAATGTATATTTAATAAATATTCTTGATATATGGTGTTAGGTTTCCTTAAAATGTTGTTATTTTTGTCACGCACTGTTATATTTTTTAACAGAAAATAGCGCAAGGTTAGGTTAAATGTTGGTAATAATTTAGTGTGACATTTGACAGTTTGTCCACATGATGGCGCCAAAACACAATAAAACGCAACCGTTATTAGCATTTTTTTGGTAGCAAAGCATATCATTTGTACATTACAATAACAGTAATAATGAAACTACGGCAGTGTATTTCTTATTTGCATATTCATATTGAGACATTTTGATTATTTCAAGTTAATTAATATTAATTTAAATTTTGATGACACGGATAGAACACCGACTTTTGGAGGCCAACCATTTTTTTATGACTTAGACTCAATTTACCATCATTTTGTTATCAGCACAACAATGAAATTGCCACACATGTCGAAAATAATGAATAAATAATTTAACAAAATGAATGCATAGAGAATGCAATACCTGCATAACTACATCCACAATCCATTATTGTAAAACCACAGATATGAAGGTGGGGCACAACTTATAACATAATAAAACATGTATTTTTTAATCATAAAATAAAAGTCTATCTGCTGTTGCAACTCTGAGACATGGTGCCAAAATGCAGACTTTGTTGCATGAAATCTTTCAAACCCAATCATAGATGGGTTTTAAAACACATAAACACGTTTTCAAATATGAAACTTTTACTGCACATTTTTTTCACTCTATCAAAGAGTAGACTACAGAATACTCAAACATTTCAGTGATTTATTGTTTATTTATTGTTTATTATTCATTTCAATTTTGTAAAGCAGAGGAAGACCACTTTCCTCGCCCATAAAGAATAACCTTATTGTATTATTGCTTGCCCACATACAGTACAATGGAATTGAGTACATTTTAGAGAACAACTTATGGTTTACACTTATTTTTAAAGAAATATGCTCACCGTCAACAGTAAACTAATAAAACATGAGGAAACTTTGATTGAAATGAATTAGGCATTAGTTGTTCAGTACATACTGTGTGTATGTTGCCCCCTTCCGTTGGCCTCTCTCTCACGGCAGTGATCTTTTGTTTTGATGTGATCCTGTGGGATTGTGTGTCGCCACGCCTGAGTAACCTGATGGTCATATAGCGTGAGGAGCAAGAAGAGGAAGGAGGGGGTTACAGGAAAGACAGAGTGTGTGTGTGTGTGAGGAATGTTTAAAAGAGAGAGTCCCCTTTGATGTAAAGATTGAGCTCTGAATCTCGCCCTATATTGTCACTTCATGAAGACTATGTATTGTAATCTGAAACAAGATATTCATTTAGTTTTACTAAATTTTATGCACATTATGTTATTGATATAGAGACCACTACAAAAATAATAATCTATGAAACAAGTTTATTGCAATAATTGCACAGAAATATAGATCAATGTTTAAAACACTCTTTTATAGCTCCAGTTTCCGCCAGTTTGTCCCCAGAAAATGCTTGAAATGACATGGAATATGTGAAGAAAATCTGGTTTTATTTTTGTATCAAGCTGTAATTTTGTCAAATTAATAAATAATGGGAAAATATTACTTAATCAGAATCATTATCGTTTGTTTTAGATGTAATGCAAAGTGTATACACGATTTAAGGTTAAAAACGCTGTATTTTCCAAATGTGCATGTTTGTATCACATCTTTGCTTCTCTGAAACACGTAGATTTTTAACAAAGCTCATCGCTCTGAAAAAGCGAGGTGTGCTATGATTTGCTAGTTAACCAGTGCGTAGTGATTGGTGGAATAATGCAAGCGTGTGACGGGAGTGTAACGCCTCTTACCATATTTGGAACATCAGGTTCCCAAGCAATTGTACTGACAGGTACGACCATCTTACTTGCCTATACATTTGGGTGGTCTTAGTCAAATGAACTGACGTATATTTGTGGGGGTGTGGTTACACGAGGCGTTTCAGTCAGGTCTGGGTGAGCATTCGCTTTTAGATAGAATGCTTGTTTTGTTCACACACTTTAACTTTTGCAATTTTACGTGTCTAATACCTGCATGGGCAACTTATCACACACCAAAGACACAGAAAAAACGTGTTCGCGCCATATGACCCCTTTAATAAACACATGATTTATTTTGGTCACTTCACACATTTCGTTATTAAAATTGTGTTAATTACAATTTCGGATATTATGTATATTCAATATATATTTTATAAATTTTAACAGTCCTGTTGTATTCAGATCTTTGGACTGCTAGTGTTTTGCGTTTCTCAGAAGGCCTGGTGATATTTTAAATATGTTTTCTATTAATTTCAGTTAATGTCTATCCAGATGTACTGTATGGTAAATTTAGCCAGATGTAAGGTCAAAGATTTAAGATCCAAGTATTAAAGGCAGTACACAATACAGCTGATAAGATGAATGACCAGGGCCTTCCTCTCTCTCCGTATTTAGACTGGATAAGGAAAACACTTCCTGTTTGTCGACACATTCCAAGACTAATATCTCCCCTTCATCTTGAAAATAAACTGGGACCAGCATATTTTTTCTAAATACAAACAATTACCATTGCGAGATCAATCACAACTCTTTTGGCAATATTATCACTCCATCAATAGGTTAACACTAGAATGTTCAATATGATAAGTTGTGATAAGTTGTTGTTTGTTTACAATTATGTTAGTGAAGAGACATATAAATGTGTCTTTCTTAAAACCTGTGTGTCATGTGTTCTCTTCATTTACTGCTGATTGAAATATATACACTTCTGATGAAAAGCTGGATCATCCGGCTACAATGTTTCATATGATAATAAAAATGATCTATCAAAGAAATATGACATTTTAAAATCTAGCATGTAGATGAAATAATATTTTTTTAAATTTCATGTAATACAACACTAAAGCTTTTTTGAAAATGTTTTTGAAGTAGATGATAAACTTATACGACCCCAGAATAGATTCATAAAAAGCCAATAGCATATTTTTAAAAAAGTGTTTTTACAATGAATTTTGTAATAATAATAATCAACAGTTTTGATTGACTTTGGGTTATTTTAGACAACAATATTCTCAAAGTTATACTACATTTGAGAAATTATTGTTTTCAGCTTATACTTTTATTCTAAAATGTGGAAAAAAATTATATATAATGAGAAAGTGCTCCTAAATCTTATATTTTATATTTAATAATTATATTTGAATAATTATAACTTATATTTATATTTAATTTATAACAAGAAAGAAAACTTTGTGATACTACCTTATTTTATTCAGTTAACTTCTCAGAATGTTAAGATGCGACAAGGTTGTAACAGATTTAGGTCTAACATTAACAGAACATTAAATCACTGTTTTTGCTTTAAGAACCAAAACTCGGTTTCGACCCCTATTTGTAAATTTACATTTAGGCATTTGGCAGACGCTTTTATCCAAAGCGACTTACATCCAATACATTTCTCACAGGTATTTGCAATCCCCTGGAATAGAACCCACAACCTTGCGTTGTTAACGCAATGCTCTTACAACTGAGCTACAGGAAAGCTAGACAATGACATTAAATACTGAAGTCTACATAAGTGAAACGGAAAAAGAACGGAGAGGTCGGCTTTACAAAATCCAACACATTTTAATGAAATACTGTAAAACTCAGAAAGGTTAAGTAAACATCTTTTTTGTTCTCAGTTGATTTAAGTCTCACACTGTTAAACAGCATGAAGCATGAGCTAGTTTCACTCGCTCATTCACATTTCACGCATTCAATATAATAAAGTGCTTTACTTCCTCTGGCTCCCAGTGGGACTCAAACACAGCACAGGTCCGCTCAATACTCTCTCATAGTATGCTGTGAGAAAAAAAGGTCCAGTTGTTTCCCTGGTTTAGGAAAAAAAATGTTGGGACCTGATCTGTGCTGTTTCTTTGCATATTTCTTCTATTATGAGGCTCTCAGTTTTCATACTGTGGCTGTATTCGGAAAAGCGTACTACCAAACAATTTTTTATATATTTGCTGTAAAAAGTATGTAGGTTGTGCATTGTATGCCATTTTATGGATGCAACTACCTTTCCCAAAATGGGGAGTATACAGAAGTGCACACTGTGGGAATTATTGTATCCCACAATGCATTGCGCTTGACCTTCCATTAGGTGTGATGAATTGGAACTAATGTCAGTCAGTCTATTTAAAATGCTTATCATCAAGTCACATGCGTGTGTTTCTATAAAACCACTATGCAGGATCTCCTGTACACTGTGCAGTATGCTAGTATTCCATTCCGGACACAGCCGAATGTAGTGCACATGGACACCTGGTAAAGCGAGTTTCCAAACGTCGCCATCATTAGAATAGAGAGCCCTCTAGTCATCAGAGTTTCATTTTTTTCTGTGTAGGACCTCACTGAGGCGAGAATGAGATTGTCAGCTCTTTGTTTTCAAAGTGATTCAGTTAAGTGCATCCCTATACACAAGGAAACATAAGCTAGACGAGCTAGCGCGCAGCAGTATATAAACTGTGTGAGAGATAGGGATCTAGTATACAGAAACACTGTCAGAGGCAAGGCCAAGCCATGAAGGGATGCTAAGATGTCATCTTTCACTACTATACACACATACAAAGATTAGAAAAGGTCACAAACAGCCTATTTTGCCATGTTATGAATTGTGGACGGGCCACTTCAGTACGTTTTTGGAGACGTAACCTTCCGTCTTACTTCATGCGTGTTTGAAACAAGTGATGATTAGAGCGATAATGCGTTAAATGATAGAGAAAAGCATAACTTGGCAAATATTCAGTCAGGCTGTGTAGACATTTTCGGAGTGGCAATTTCGCCCAGCAGGTCAGCATTACACGTTAAGCTGTTGATATTTGCTTAAATACAGTCACTTCAACGTCAAGGCAACATCAGGTCAACGTCTAATAGCAACACGTTGCGCAAAATACTGAGGACAACTTGACATGAAGTCATTAAGTTGTCTGCTAAATGCAATTTGATTTCCATTTCCAACCAATCGGAAATATCCCCAACGTTGTGAATGTTGGACTGAGTCCAACATCTTATTGACGTTAAACTGACATTGATGGATTGAAATGGTGGATAGGAGACTGAACTGAAGGCTGGCCAATTGTAGCATATATTGGGTTCCACACTTTTGTGGGCACGCTAGTGGCATTACCAAATTTGCATAATTGTTAAAACAAAGCAAATGCAACACTATCTCAGGGCGTCATTCATTTTTTCTAGTTAATTCACCCTTTAATGTTCCCGAACGCTCAAGCCTAAAACAGCCAATCATAGCAATGCATTGCTGTACAATGTTATTTTCTCTCAGAGCTGTAGCTTTGCTCTGAGTGACAGAGTCAGAACTTTTAGCGAGTTACACATTCATGGAGTTGAACAGGATATGACACGTCCGCTGGTCTCACACGCTCATTTCCTGTCGATCGGAGCAAGTGCAAAGGCCACCTGAAAGGTTTATGAAACCCATTCAAACACAGGGATGCACTGTTGGGAAAAGCAGGGCGGGGTTTCCGATTGACTAATTATTACAACTAATCGTAGAAAAAAACAGTAATTATTCAATACTCTGGTTTTGACAATGGCCTCCATATGTTGGTTAACGTGTAGGTGGCTTGTTTCCCCATTGTAAAACTGCGACTTTTCTTCAACTGGCGTTCCTCAGGATGATGAAAGTCTGGAATTCCCATCAGCCTTTTAGAGCCGTGACCACCTCAGGCTGGATTGAGATTAGTTAGTGGTCTTCATTCATAAACAATTTTGTGTACACTCAGTGGATCCATCAAATCAAAAGTCTCCGTTTGGCTGTGTTTAGGCCATGGATACAGCTATACAGGCTTGGTGCATCTCCTCTTGAAACGGCCAATCGTGCAGCAGCGTGTGTTGGAGGACACAAGGACAGTAGAGTTTCTGAGTTTGGCTGGCTGTCATTCAAGTCCTGTTGCTCTGTGTGACAGGCACCTGAACTCCTTTTTGTCCTGTAGCTAAAAGGACGAGAGAAAAAATAAATAAATTCAAGATGGATAAAAGTAATGTCTTCAGTAATTGGTCTGGGATTGGTCTGTTTGAACCCCTCCCTCAGGAACAAAAAAACCTCTGCGATAGAGTCATGTTTACTCAAACGCATTTTCGATCTAATAATCTATGTAAAATATTTGTGCTTCTGTATTAAACATCTCAAATCTGCACAAAAAGTGATTGTTTACATGCCGCTATCAATGTTAATGGTTCTCAAACGAGCAGCTTCTTCTTCGGGTCTTGTCTTGGTTACACAAGCAACACGCGCGTGGACACTGACGCCTAGTAAAAGTAAAAATCAGCCTTTAGTCAAATCATACCACAAACTGACGTAGATTTGTGGGGATGTGGTTACACGAGGTTTCAGGTCAGGCTTTTAGATTGAATGCATCTTTTGTTCCGACACTTTAATATTTGCAATTTTAAGAGTCTAATACATGCATGGGCAAATTATAACACAACAAAGACACAGAAACACATGTTTTCACACCATATGACCCCTTTAAGAATAACTTTTTATTAAAAGGCTATATATTTCGTGCTGATGTTAAAAGAGAAAAAAACATTAACTAATGTATGTATACCGAATCAAATCGAAAACCTTGAACACAGAACCATAATACGAACCTAACCTAACCTAACTTGTGAACTGTTCCACCCCTAGTTTTACTGGGACAAAACTCACCAAGTCTGTATTTTTCTTTAGCTTCTGCTCGTTCTTTTGCATCGAAGTACCAAACAGTGATAGCGTAGCTGTTGGAAAACACAAATTAAAATCACAGTTGTGAGATAAAATGGTTGACTCACTACCAGTTCAGGAGTTTGGGTTTTGTGACCCTTGTTGCACACCTGCACCTGTTACAGCTACCTTCGACTAAGTAAACGATATTTGAGGCAAAACTTTAACATCTAACAAACTACCTTTGTAAGAAAAACAAAAAGGGCTGCACGATATTGAATATGCAAGAGGCAATAACTTAATTATGCGATATCATACAGTTTACGATGACGCTTTATGTTTGTAAAGTAAAATATTTTGAGTAAAATAAATGTAAAGCAACATATTTAGAAACCAAAAAAAATACATATTTACGATATATCGTGCAGCCCTAATACCAATACATTTGACTATTTTACTGAATTTACATGTATGGGTTTTCACACGCAACTATTTGCATGTGTGTTGTGCAGTGCATTTTAAGATATTTGAAAGTTATGCTCCATAAAAAAATCATAAAAACAAATGGTTCATAGAAATGATCCGTCACCCATTGTTGCATAACTGACAGCATGTCAAGATTGAGAACCTCGGGTCTGATGCGTTGTGGATTATTGTAAGAGTAAAGCACAAAAAGGGTTAACGCTCGGCTTATTTGTTTATTCCTGGGTCTCTTCCCGGCACGCCATCGGCAACCCTGACAGGCGCTCACATTCAGGAAGCACTCACTTCCTCCCCCCCCCTTGCCCCCAGCTGTGGGGCTTGAAATGCACCCACCCTCATATTGAATGAAGAATGTAATGTAAAATATAATGTAAATGTAAAATTATTATTATTCTTTAAGAATGAGGATATCCAAGAATAGAGGGTTTAAAGTGTAATTTCATCACAGAGACCTTTCCTGAGGAAGACCAACTGCAGGTGTTGTTATAGGGCAGGATCAAAAACCTTAATAGTGTTTGAATTGTTGTAAGAACAATGGTGGTGGTCATTTGGAGGGGCGGGGAGACATTAGTGCGAAAAGCATACTGTGTGTTTGTGTGTCTTTGAACTGACGGAGGTCTAATGAGAGGTTATGAGGAGACTGTGTGTAGAGGAAATGTGTATGAATGTGGTTAGCTGACGACCAAAAGCCAAGAGAAGAAGAATTTAAAGCACTGCAGCAAATTACTTTTGGCACCATTTTAAATATAGACCTACATAACTGCACCATGAGCTTTAAATACTATAAAGCTGTAGAAATCTCACCGTGTGGCAAAAGCTGGTTTGACCTCATGTGGGTTCCGCCGGTCCGACCAGAAGATGAGCAGCCTGTCAAAAGAAGGCTCGATGTTAGCCACAACATTACGCCCCTCGGGGTAGAGCTGCAATAAACCTCCATGAACCTGAAAAACAAAAATAAAAGCATAAAATGTTTGGTTTCCACATGTACAGTCCATCCTCTAATCAGATTGGACAAGGCATATTCCATCATGCCGTTATACTGAATATCATCGCGGCTGATATTCAGCACTCTTAAGTGATGTTGCTAAATTACGTCATGTCCAGCTTAAAACAGAACGGAGAAAGAGTGACATCACACCTTTACGTCCCAGTCCTTGTTCAGGTAGTAGATGCAGGTTATGCATCGCCCGTCGCTGTTGGGATTGTCCACATGCCTCACATATCCTGTTCCGTTGCCGGGGTAACACGCCACCATGGCCTGGTAATAAAAAGAGGTGCACTAAGAAACACGTGACCTTTGACATCTATATCTGAACAAATTTCTTTTTTTTTGTTTTTATCCTTTATTATTTTTATCATTCAAAGTGCTGAGAAAAACTTGGTCTGAAGAGAAAGCCTCTGTGAATGCATTTAACAGGATTTCAGAACTGATCAAATAAAATAGTGCATCAATATAAAATAAAAAAATGAAACTTGCTGAAGGTTTTACTGTAGTTTTTATTTAGGGTGTAAATTAATTTACTGTGTAAGGTATTTACTGTGTAATTAAGCAAAAGGACAAAATACAGTACACAGAGGAATATGGATTTTATTTAGGGCTGTCAAGCAATTAATCACGAGTAATCGCAAGCAAAATAAAATTTTGTGTTTACATAAAATACATCTGTTTACTGTGCATATTAATTTCGTATTTATTGACAATATTTAGGAAATATTTAGATGCATTTACTCATATTTAACAACAATTGAAATTATATATAAATATTTATTCATTTTTATGTTGTAATTTTCTTAAATATATGCTTGTATGTGTATGTCTTTATAAATGCAAAATTTATATGCACAGTACACAGACATTTGAAGAGTTTGGTTACAAAATAAGATAACGCCATTTAAAAAAAAGTTAAATCATGTTTTTTTGTTATGTTATCATTTTTTTACTGTTTGTTATTGTGCTAGTTAGCTGTATTTTTTGTTATTTTGGCTTAAATCAAAACTGCATTGATATTAACTGGAATGCACAGTAAAAAAACATGATTTATTCAAACATTTCAACACAGAGTTATCTCATTTTGGAACCAAACTATCCATATATTATGTAAACACAAACTTTCATTCTGGATGCGATTAATCATTTGACAGCCCTAGTTTATTCTCCTATCTACTATATATACAACTGCATACAAAAACAAAAGCTCACATGTAAAGTCTATAATAAGTAATCTTTTTCCGTTTTTAATATTTTGTTCATCCTCTTTTGTTTTTGACCATAGCAGTCATTCTCCTGGGCTTGGATTCTATAACCTTTGTGCATGTGTTGTGTTTTTTGCCAAGCCTCCGTAAATGCGTCCTAATGCTGAACTTCAGATTACAAAACCACACAACGTGCATGCACAACAACATATTTAAAACAACAAAATAATATGTTTGAATACAGGGCAAATATGTCAATGAGGGTGAACATTAGGGATGGTTGCCGAGAACCGGTACTTTTTTGGACCGGTACATAATTAGGTGGATACCAGAGTATCGATAACCTTCATGACAAACAATACTGTTATCGATACTTGCGTTGTTTTATGGCTGTGTATTCGGGTATAAAATGGCAAATTAGAGGCTGCTGCGTGTCATTTTTCATCCCTGAATGATGTCCGAACGGCCGAAGTTTGCTCGACATATGTGTTATATCTAGGGCCGTCAGATTTCCGGCAAGTATTTGTAATCTGCTTGTTTTGCATGTTTACGAGTGAAGATTGAGATGGTTGCACTTGTGGAGCTTTCAACGTCCACGTTTCACAACGAGAAAGCTTCCGTCAAACAACCTATTTGTGGTAACCCGTCAAAATAAAAGTCCTTAATTTTAAGGTATAACATTGTTTTTCATAATTTGGCCAAGGAGTATATTTACTTACTTTTGTAAATTAAAGTTAATGTGCTAGTAAACTTATAAAAAACAGAAATTATATATTTCACATAATGTGTTTTTGCATAAAATTATGTAGGGTTGTATCGATAACAGTATTGATAAGTAGCAGTATCGATATCAGTATCAATAAAATCTTAACGATTCCCATCCCAAGTGAACATCCCCTAAACCTAATGTCACTGGGTGCGAAATCAAATCGTACCAAAACATTCAAATTCATACAAGTTACAATCCCGTGAGATTGTGTTGGGACATCAGTTTTGGCCAATATTGTATGTCAGAAATATAATTTTAGTTTCAGTGTAGTGTGTATGAAGTATGTGGTCATTCTTTTTGTCGCCTGCTATGCTGTCAGAATGATAAAGCTTTTTCACACTGGCACCTGCCAAATTGCGCGCACACTGATGCTTTAAAATAGCATGTGCTTTTTGGTGTGTCTACACACAGAGCGGCCATAATGCCTCACAACTCACAAGCTGCCATTATCTCGGTATGACAGAGCAGTTTATAGGGGCTTATGACCACATTCCTGTCTCACCCAGATCTGACGTCAAATCATGCAGCAAAAGGGCATGGAATCACCTGACCTTCCATTCTTAAGCAGACGCATAAGGTTCTTTTGTGACAGAAGACAGCATGTTATAAAAATGACTTAATATTTAACGTTATTCAAACACTTATGAAACCATCATAAACATTGATCAAAAAATAATATCACATTTCTAAAAATGGCACGATGAAAATCTTTAAATGGTTTTTGCCAAAATCTTAATTCGTCATTATTGACTTTGTTCTTAACAGAATCCGGTTAAATGAATCCGGCTGTAGGCGTGCCGCTTCACCTTTCAGACTTCAAGAGTTTAATGGTGTGTTTGACTTTGCGGTACAGGCTGGCACACATGCTCTCACACGTCGAGCGGCCTCACCCATGCGGGTGACGCCAGTTCGAATCCAGCTCTTCTCATTTTCGGTTTTGTCACGACAGCTGCCGGATGACGGGGAACATGCTGACCGGTCTGTTAAAGCAGGAATGCGGTTCATCAGGGTCCACTGTCTGTGATACCGTCAGCACTTTATCCAGCCCAGGAGAGAACACACCCCCCTCCAGAGCCGTTTTCACAGCGTTTATCACTGGAGTACAGTATCTTGGATAACACAACGTGCGTCACTTGAACAGATAGCGAAAGTGGCACGTCACATTCGTTACATTTATATAGCGCTTTTATATTGTTTATATATGTGACCCTGGACAACAAAACCAGTCTTATGGGTACATTTTTCGAAATTGAGATTTTACATCATCTGAATAAATAAGACTACTATTGATGTATGTTTGTTAGAAAAGGACAATATCTGGCTGGGATACAACCGTATAAATCTCACGAATCTGGGGGTGCAAAAAAAACAAATATTGAGAAAATGATCTTGAAGTTGTTAATCAGGGGCACTGTGGCAGGTCATCCACTAACAAAAATAAACTTTTTATATATTTAAGGTAGGAAATTTACAAAATATCTTCATGGAACATGATCTTACTTAATACCCTAATGATTTTTGGCATAAAAGAAAAATCTATAGTTTTGAGCCATACAATGTTTTTTTGTCTTTTACAAAAAATGTTCCCGTTCTTCTTAAGACAGGTTTTGTGATCCAGGGTCACATATTGTATAATGTTTATGAATTACAGTCAAAAACGTAGTATACGTCTACGGTTTACATGACTATTCTTGAAGACCATTGTTGTGTGTGGAACCGAGCTAAAATCTTAATATTATAATGTTGACCTAAATGAATGAATTATCAACGAAGCCGTTTTGTTTAATTGCACTTTTTTATGTTCTGTTATCATGATGTACAACATCGGTTAACCTCAGTTGTCTTTAAAATTAACCTTGACCTCAGCTCCCATCTACACATTTGTCAAATATGAATGAACAAACCAGTTTATTGAAAATATCAAGTTTCAAAGAGGAATAATTGCGTGAAATGTTATTTGTTCAGTTCATGTCAATTTCAACCAATTTTGTAAAATTTCCATAGGTAAAACTTTTGATGAATATTTTTCTGGAGAAATTATTTAAATATATATGGTAAATATTCATCCATGGCATTTCATATTTTAACTTTCTTAATCATTTAAGTATCCCACAAAATAAATCCAATTTAAATGATATTATATTTTTAGCCAAGGACTTCCATTCATGGTTTTTTGAGATTTTGCTATCCACAAAAACTAATATTTAAGTAAACAAATTAAATGTTCAACAAAATGTTCAAATGTCTGTTTAACACAGTTCATAAACACATGACCCCTGCAAAACAAACCGGCGGTCATATACTTGCACTGACTTGCACTTAAACAGACAAAACAGAGACGTTGGACTGTAACTTAACATTAGACGATGCATTAACTAACACTAACAAATACTGAGCCACATTAATCCTTGTTAATGTTAGTAAATGTTATTTATGTTTTTTTTTTTGTATTTACTAATTTTAAAGGAAAAGGTCCCCCAAAAAAAAATGTTGTCTTCATTTACTCTTACTTATTAGCAATACTTACAAAAGACTTTTATAGTAGGAAGAAAAACTACTATGGTAGTCAATGGTGCCCCAGAACTGATTGGTTTCCAACATTCTTCCAAATATCTTCTTTTGTGTTTAACAGAGCAACAATATTTATATTGCTTTGAAAACAACTTAAGGGTGAGTTAATTGTGACAGAATTTTTATTTTGGGGTGAACAGTCCCTTTAACAAATACAGCCTTAACTGTTAACTGTTTTACCTAAATTATTTCCAAAAGCTACAGTTTCTTTGAAACAAACTTTAATTTGGTCTTGGCTCTTCACTGTCTTAAGGATTTCCCTCAGAATAAACACCTGTGACCCTTCAAGAAATGAAACAAACTTCTGGTGACATTTGTGCAAAAAGGCGTTCAATACCACTTTGACAGATGTCCAAACAAACATACAAAAACGTACAAAACCCACAATAAATGTTAAACAAGGCTTAGCTGACAAGATAAGGACATGGTTCATGGTTTTATGAACATTGCACCAGACAACTGCAAGGAATGCCTGTAGGAATGTAATGCACCTGATGCTTTGGATAAAATATGCCAAAATGCAGAGTCAATCTTAATTTTAGAAGCTCGGTACTGTAGTATAGTAGGAATCACATAAAGGAAAGCAATGGAAAACATTCAGACGTTCAGAAGCGGTATATCGAACTCTTACTAACATGTTTCCACTCCCAAACTGAAATGAAGTTAACCGCCTTATCATGTGGTGCAGTGGGCTGGGCTTTAATATGCAGATAAACGAACGACTTGCGATCTGCGAGTCATGGCTTAGTGTTGTCAGAAAATAAATAGATGGAATTCTGTATCTGAAAAGTGAAAAATAATAAAGTTGTGATGATTTTATTAGTTCTGTGTAAACATTCTGCAAGTGAAGTAATGCTCTAAAAAATTGGTGTGAGAGATTTAATAAGTCCTTTGATTATGCATACCATTGTCTTATCGTGTAACCACTTCTTCAAACAATAATATTGTTTTGTAACTTCCTTTCAAGTCATTTTATTCAGGTAGATACGGAGCGCAGGCTGTGCTGCAGATAAAGCAGTGTATAAAACCTGATGATGAGACAGAAGTTGATAAGTAGGACATCAGGGTGAGATAAGGACACACGCACAGTCTTGTGCATCGGAGGCAGAGCAACACGTTCAGAAGGACAACAAGACCATTCACAGTTTAAGGATTTCTGCATTTAGCTTCTCAACAACAAAGAAAGACATGGGGGTTTAAACAACATGAGAATGAATAAATATTAATTTTTGTTGTTTTAAATGATTTATTGTGGAAATAAATTTACATGTTAACGGCTATTAGAATATTTCTTTATCCATGTAATAAGCATGATCCAAGTATATTAAGATTTAATTGACTCCTTGGAAGTACTTGAGATAAATACTTATTATGCTGGACTTGACTTACTATGGACTAGTAGGTAATTTATTCATCAAGTCTCAAAGTTTATAATTAGACACATGAGTGGAAACGCAATATAAGACCTTTTCAGTTAATTACATTTCTGAGCAGAATTACAAAAAAATCAACAAAAACATGAACCTCTTCAGTATTTTCAATATTTTTTTGTAATCGTACTAAGAGAATTCAGGACTTATGTATATATCAATATCTATGATGCATATATACCTGCTTTTAGAGGTATACAGCCGCACCATTTCAAAATTATTTTCAGTTTTTCTGACTGTATAGTTTACAGATATGTGTTTCTGTAAAATTATCATTTTCGTTTCATTCTATGAACTACTATCAATATTTCTTCAAGTTGTTAATAAAAATTTTGTTTCTATTTGCATTTATTTATAGGAAATGGAGAAACAGGTCAAAATAACAGAAAAGATGCTCTGTATTTTCGACCTCAAATATTGCAAAGAAATGAAATTCATATTCACTTTTAAGTCATACAACAGTAATATTTGTACATGTACTTAGGAAAAGTTCAAAATAGTTTTTTATGGGATAACGTGGATTTTTATAACAGTTTTCATGTGTCTTGTCATGCTGTCAGTCTTTCACATTGCTGTTGGATGAGTTTATATCCCTCCTGACGGTTGATTTTGTTCAAATTCAACAAGCACTGGACTAGAATGACCACGATTCATTTAGAAATGTTGAATAAATGAACATTTGCAATGGTTTCTTAATTTTTCCTGAGGCTGTGTTTTTGAGGCAAAATACGGGCCTTAATGAAAAACTAGGAAGCCGATAAAAGATAAGAAAGGTTAGTAAGGCTGTGTTCTCGTTTGAATACTTTTTTGTCAAGAAAAAGTTGACTTAGGTAAAAAAACACTTGCAGCATTGTTACAAATAGCAGCCGGCAATGTTCAAAGATAGCATTTGTGCACGAAGGCAGCTTAGAGAGATTTGAATTATAAACTAAGTGTGACTTTGCAATAACCAATCAAATATTTAAAAACTACAATAATTTCTCACTAGAAATGCAATCAAAAGTTATTGAAAGTGAAAATTAAACTTACATTTATACTAAACTATGCTCCAACAGGCGTTTCGGCCACGAGACCAATCACGTTCCTTGCATATTGTTTTGGAAACGACAGGTCTCTGTCATTGGTTAGCTGTGAAAAGGGTGCTTGATGTAAAGGTGGTTTTTTTCAGAAAAGTTGAACTTATTTGAACCTCAAAGACACTCTGAGCTGCAGAAAAAGACGTTGACGCTTAAAAAAGCGCTCAGGACTTTTGAAAACACTATTATTTTGAAAACACTATTGACTCCATAGAATTATTATGTAAAATAGACGCTAGCAACTTAAAAAAAAGAAGCCATGTGTGAACAAGGCCTAAGCCAGTTGTTTGTAAATCTGCTTCCCATTTCTTCAGAATAAGAGGGTAAACAAACTCTAAACTCACATAGAAATGAGGGAAGGTTTACATGTTTATGTTTTCGCGCATTAGACATACGTGAAATTATGTCCAGTTGAAAGTCTGTATGTGACTCTATACTCATCTACAGCATTATTGCATTCTGCTCGTTCACTGCAGAGCAAGTGGGACCAATCGTCCCATTTGCCTATTAAGACATTGTCTAGACTGAGCTTGAAGGAAAAGATAACCAAAAGTAAATATTTTGACACCATATACTATTTCTGTGAACCATAAAATAAATTATTTGAAGATTATCCTGACCACTCTTTTGCATAAAATACAAATACATTAGATCCCGGCCTGTCAAGCTTTAAAACAAATTAAAAGCACAAGAAAAGTGGTCGGTGTAGTTACATTTATGCATACGTCAGATGCTTTTATCCAAAGCGACTTACAGAGCAATAATAGTATACATTCCATGAATACGCTCTAGAGCATTTTCACATAAGAGCGCAGAAAACAGTTGTGGGATGAGATCGATGACTGGACTGGACAGTATCAATCAGACCGACCGAGTACTGTCCGTCCAGATTCTGACACTTGACGCAATAAAAAAAAACGTCATCCGACTTCATAAAACTCAAATATATAGTGCACATTCAATCACATTTATTTCAATTGTGCCTTTGTTGAAACTTGTAAAAGAAAAGAGTAGCCAAAATATTCTTCAAAAATGTACCTTAGTTAGTTTAAAAATAAAGTGAATAATGACAGAATTTTCACTTTCCTTGCTTTTTTAAAATCTCCAGTGCTTTTAATCTGAGTGCCTGTGGTATAAGCACACTCCTCATGCTCACGTGCTATGGTGAGAAATGTGTCGTCTCCTAAGGTCAGGTCTGCTGCCGATAAACGCAGCGAAGCTCTTCCTTCATTTTTAGATCCCCTTGTCTGCTTCATTTCACTCTAGTTAACTCACTTTAAAGAAGTCTATATTACACAGCTCTGTGAAATACTTGATTCCGGTCATTGTGCCGTTATAATAATACAGTGTCTAACAGAATAAAGACATCCACATTTAAAGGTTGGTCTCCTACACAGTAGGGTTGTCACGGTACCACATGTCTTACGTTACTATACCAGCTGAAGTATCTCGATACCAAGTAGTGTCACGATGCTGTGCCATGTTCATAATTCAAATCTATACCAAAAACACGCATTTTATATCCATTTAACCAGGGGTGTCCAAAATAAATTATTGTTAATTTAGAGTTGCATTTTATTATAATGACCATGATTAGCATAACACTGAAAATGCACGAAAGCATTAAAAAACAAAAGTATACGGCCCCCATGTGTATTGACAAAATGCCATCTGGCCCCCTTAAGAAAAAGTTTGGACACCCCTGCATTAAACCCCCAAAATACTCTTTCTTCTACACTCAACCTAAATGTAAATTATTCCTTCGGTATCAGTCAATATCACACAGACTGATGCGACAATGCTATGTTAGTCAATGCGATTCTCTTATGATGTTTTCTTTGGCTGTGTACAGATGGTTGTTGTGCGAGTTACTTGAACAAACACATTACTTCCGGCGCACGTGCTGTCCTCCGGGGGGGGCATGTGAGGTCTGCTTCAGAATCTACTGTGATGTGCCTGGTGCAGTTAAACACTGGTACTTAGTTGGTTCCATTATATGAGTTGAATTATATAGAGATATGAGATTGAGTTACATGTATCAGGGTGACGTCCTCATGCAACGGCCCTGGTTCAAAAACTGACCACATGCACCCACACTCACTCTCTCGCAGTCCAGAACACGCTACATCGTCTTGTTTCCAGGGCAACAGCAGAAAACTATTTTGGCAAGCTAGAAAGCGAGGGGTCTGATAAAGCACAGGAGAGGAAGACGAGAACAAAAGAGGCGGGTGATCAGGGACAATAACTGCACCAGAGACGCAACAAGAGACTTGCCTGAGAGTCCTGAAGAGTTATTTTCACGCGGCGGAAAAAGGTTCAACCTTCAAACTTGATCCAAGTTTGAGATATTAAAGAACACTATACTATACTTTCATATGTACTACAGTAATGTAGAAATATACTGTAGCACACAAGAATTTTACTGCAGTGTATTGTTGTAAATACTATAGTATACATCATTTTTATGGGAAAACTGTATAGTAGAGCATTGAAAATACAAAACTCGAGATAAAAAATACAAAAAACAAATTTGTGCAAAACTTGAAATTCTATTGCCCTACTTTATCCATTTGTATAACTTTAATGTCCTTTTTCAGTTACTTGTCTATTATATGAGGACCTGCAATTGTGTTTTTTTAAAGATGATAGCAGACGTATACTTGTGCTACAACTGTTTGGCCTGTGCCACAAAACTTTCAAACTCTGTAGCACCGGTGCTATGTGCAAAAAAGCTCAACGTGCAGCCCTGGCTATACTTTCGTTCCAATTCAACTGCCGAAAAATTCAACGGCAGTGTTCTGAGTATCAAGGCCGACATTTGGTACAGCAGACTGACTGTTTCAACCATCGGACGATTTCTTTGAGTTGTGGAGAGAGCCATTCAACTCTGACTCACTCTTACCAAAATGCTGACATCAACACAGCAACACCACTGTAAGATTCACAGGAAGGTCATCTGGATCAAGTTTCCAGAAACGGACAGACTGTGATTAAAAACTAACAGGAATGCCTATTGGGTTAGTAAACCCAAATAAACAAGTCATATACAGCTACTTCAACTATTAAGGATACATCCATCCGATTTGTGTCTGGTAAACGATTATAGAGGAGAACATACCACTGGGCAGGTTTGACCTGGCAAGCTCAAATAACCAGACCTGCGTCATAGGGGCAGATTCACTCTGACGCTCTTATGAACTGACTAGCCTGTTGCGACATTCTGAACCCGAGCGCATGCAGGTCGATGTGCTCATATACATCTTCAAAGAACATTTTTTATCCTCCGTGCCAGGATAATTGAGCAAAGGAAATACTTTTGAACTCTTCGTGGTGTCACATACTCATAACCATACTTTTAGACTTCAATAAAAATAGCTTTGGCTAATTCAAAAACTTTTTTTCCCAAGTCAAAACGCTCAATGTTTGATTTCATGACATGTCCATTAACAACATTTACATTTAACCAAGGTGAGAAATAGGCGGATTATTGGAATTATTTGTGAACCGCATCAGTCCCTTACTGACTATGGAGGCTGACACAAGGATGTTCGTGAATGGGTTAGAAAAACACTGATCTGAGATCTGATAAGAACGTTCTGCCTCAGTGCCTTTACCTTTATTAACATAAAGATTATTTTTATATATTTTTTGTTTCGTTTTCCTAAACAATAACCCTTAAACACGAGATATATTTACCTGAGAAGAAAAATGACACAAGCATTTCAATTTTTAGAGAAATGTCATTTTTCTTTTTATCAATGGGGTAAGAAAACAATTCAATATATTTTTTTTGTGTGAAATCTATTTTTTTTATTCTTATGAAAAATATACCTTGCTATCAGGATGTTTAGATAATTGTGATTGGAAACAAGACAAAAATCGAGTAAGAATACAACTTCTGATCCGAAAAGTTTGGAAGAATGTTAGCACAAATAGGTGACCCTGCCTGTGAAAACCCAGCCAAAGTCATTTTTTTGCTGTTTTCTACAGAACAAATAACAAAATGGTAAAAATCAAATTTGATGCTTGTTGTCTCAGAATTCGAATTTGAGACTTGAGGACACATATATTTGGAAGATTTATATTTGATGTCTGCATTTACATCTGCGTAACATATTTTTGATTGTATGCTCATCTGCAATAATGTCTCTAAGACGTCTGCTATATTTTATTTAGAATGGATGTAAAACTTGTCTTTCTAAGATGTTTTTAGACAGCAGATGTTTTCTAGATCTCCAGATCTTTAGCAGACATCTTACAGACGTCCCTGTCCTATCAATCTAGCTTTTTTTCCCACAGACAGGGTCACATGTGACCTAAATCCCGATCACGTACAACTCACCTTGGTTCGGCCGTTTATGACGCGATTTCCCAGCTGTCCATTGGCAGCACTGCGCATTATGGCCTCATCGATGTGAGCCATCAGGCAGCCGATGTTCTCGCACCCCGGTTCGTTCCCTTCAACCCAGGCTATCTGGTCTCCACGGATGTTCATAGAGGGTATGCTCTTTTGGCTCACCAGTTGACCACCTCGAAATTTTCCGCTGTGATTGAGAGTCTCCACCTCCTCCAAAATTTTATACCCAAAGCGAGGGCCCAGAAAGCTGTCTATAACGCAAATGCCGTAAAACTTCATACAGGGAACTATGTACTGCTGAGCCACGTGTTCTGGAGACAAACCCGCACCGGAGGGCACGGGTGGAGTGGACTGCACCTCAGCCTGCTTCTCCTGCCCTGGGTGTGCGGGGTTCATTGCAACTTTGTACCCATTATAAGGAGCCCAATTAGAAGTGCAGTTATTCTGTTGTTGCTTGGACGCAAGGGGTGCAATGGTACGTGTGCATTTGCTAGTGTCAGTTTTGGGGTCCATCTCAATCCTCCTCCTTTTGCATTCTGGCGAAGATGTGCCCTCTCCGTGGGACGTGTCCGAAGTACCACTACATCCCTCCACCGTTCCATGGCTACTACCTAACCCCGAATCTCTGTTCTCCTCATCTTTTCTCCTCTGATGCTGGACCGGTCTTAACCTCACATCTCCACAGGGTCTCTTCCCAGGCAATAAACTCCTATCCGCATGTCCCGCAGAGATGGGTTGAGTTGCGACACCCACCTTTGGGGTCTCCACCGATCCGTTTTGATGTGCTGGGACATCATGAAAACTTCCTTCAGTAGTAGAGGACTCCAATCCTTCACCATTGTACAATGGCAAACCGCTTTTGCTCTCTTTCTTCAGGACCGTTATCCCAGACGCGTGACCGACTCGCAGGTCCTCCGGCGTGGTCGCGTTGAGACCCATTTTACTCACAGCAGGAGACTCGGGACAGCAATTCGTGACTGAACGGATACTCTCGGACCCGTTTGCATTTATAAGGTCAGTTTTCCAGCCCCTCCATGTCATCTCGTCTACCCTCGAAGACGCACGTAGCTCACGTCCAATCCAGATTTTCTGAAAGATCCTCACAGCGCATGCCTGCCGGCGGCGCTGTTAGCACGAGCCTCAAACTTTGACAGTGAAGCAAAGATCCAGATATTTGACCTAAAGAAAGAACATGATATTGTTTATGAGAGTAACTTAAGTGCATGCAAATTTTACAAACACAATAAATCCTTGTCATTATAAAAAACATCAAATACGCTTATAGACAAATAAATTGTTTCGTGTATAACATATAGCATATATAGCAGGTGTTATCACATCTACAATCTACTAGTCATTTTTTTATTTGTCAACGTAAAAAGGTAAAGAAAATCTACACTGAAATAGTATCTAAAATGTGGTCGATTTTATACTTTTCTATTCATTACTGCATTACGCGCACATGTACCGCATAGACTATGACAAAGTTTACTACTACAAACGGTTATGTAGGCGAGCTTTCTAACGTAATAACTCTCAAAACGCAACTGCACACTCAAACTTATTTTTGCAATTAGTAAATAAACTGTTTTCCTCCAATGAATGAAATAACAACCTAAATCCGTTGGGTGATGGTCTGATAATCCACATTGTAAACCTGTAACGTTACCATGACATTACTATGCATCCTGTTTTATGTGGCTATACATATCCTATATATATACATTGCCTGTTTGTGAAGGTTAAATATACCTTACGTTACACATATAAACAAAATAATAGCCTGCTTACCTTTACGCGATAAAGGCACTATAAATGACCAGCCTCGATCATATTGAATTTCCGGGGTTCTCTCAACCAGGTCCTGTGCACGCCGATTTCACAAAATAATACTATTTAAAATGTTGTGTTTATGGGAACCATGATATAAAAGACCGCAATATCTGCCCCTCCAATTCTTGCGGAACAAAAAGTACCCATCGTATCAGTTCCGACGCTGTGCGCTCACTGCGCTGGTAGCGAATATGCGTCTCCTACTATGGGCAAGGCGTATCTCATGAATATTCATTTACAGTGCTCCACATGCAACCAATCAGGGCGAATAATTAATATGCACGAGGACTGTCGTCGCTATAGTAGGATTAGTATACTTGCTTCCGTCCCCTCCCTCTCTTAAACTCTCTCCATGAGCGCCTTTGTCACTGACACGTGCGCACATTGACGTCACGTGACCCTGCGCGCCACAACATAACAGAATGGTCAATATTTAATTTAATTTAAGGAAGTATCATTAAAACGTACTGCAATCTTCCCACACAAAACATTTCCTTATGAAATTTAAAAAAGATTTAGATACGAATTGCACTTTTTGTAATAATTGCTTAGAAACTGTGGTTAATTTCTACTGGTAGCCCTACTGCCCATTTGTGAAAACATTTTGGGAAAATGTTTATGATTTTATTATTAAGAATGCTGATAGAGATTTTGTTTTATTTTGGAAACACATACTTTTTTTGGTGTTTTGAAGAATCGTCAAAGAATTTATCAACTAGCAATTGTATTTATATCATTAATTTGATCCTTTTGTAAGCAAAATTTAATATACACAGATCTGGAACAAGATTTTCTGGAAGAAAACTGTTTTAAAAGAAATGGAGTTGTTGATTCAATTCGATTTTCTTGGAAACAAGGCACTGAAAACTTTCAAATTTTGCAATATCTTTCACATCTTTTTGTAAACTCCCCCTAGTGTTTGTTTATGTCTATGTTTCGATAGTATTTTACAGTCAACTACAAAAAAAAACATGTTAAAAAACAGAATGGTAGTATCATACACACACACGTGTGTTAGTTTTTATAGAGAATATGCTTTGTAACAATATATGAGTTTTTACCTTTTAAATAACAAAATAATTCACAGCTAGATACAAAACGGCATAAACAGATCTAAAAAGGAAATTTAAATATTTATTCTTCCCTGTTTTCTCATTTTCTTATATTTTCTTGTCCTGCATATACTGATAACCATTGTCATTAAACTTGAAATTAGCTTTTTCCCCATGTGTACACACACACACACATAATACATTGTGGTTACAGGAGCTCAGAGCGCACACAGTGTATACATAAACACAAAATATATTAACATTAAAATATTTAGAATTAAAAACAAAATGTAATAAACATAAGATGTAAGTTAGTGTCAGTGCTCGACATTAACGCTTGTCCAGGACAAATAGATGTTTGTGTGGGCAAGTGTGAGAGAATTAAAAAAATAACAGTACTACGAAAAAATCTGTCTGTGTGTAAGGATAGGTGCATTAGACAGAGCTGCGTGTTTGTGTGAATTGCATTTGTTGTGGTTGTGCTTGTATGTCTGTGACAATAATAATAAGTCCAACTAGATGTGAACGTGGAAATCCTGTTATGTAAATGTGTCACCTGGCTGTTTACATTTACATTTACATTTAGTCATTTAGCAGACGCTTTTATCCAAAGCGACTTACAAGTGGGGTAGATAATGGAAGCAATTAGGACAACATAAGTACAACAAAAGCATAAGTGCAATCAAAAAGAAGACTGGTCTCATATAGCCTAACACAGTATACAGAATCATTCATTCATACATGTTCTGTGTGTCTGAGTGAATAAGGTGCAGGGGCAGATTAAGTGATTTGGGGGCTTAAGCAATTTCAGGCTCGAGTCCCAAAAACGCGTTGTTGGCCAGTAATGCTCACTTTTGAAAACACCTGCCTCGCAGTTCTCCCCTATGCAATGAACTTACATGGGATAGATAAGTATCCTAAGTATTTGTCGCTGGGTTCTTCAGAATGTGGGCGTAACCATCAAGACCTCTGGTGAATTTCTCACCTTCTGTACTTTTTTATGAATACCTAGGTTTCGAAGATACTATTCGCTCGCCTACTGCTTTTGGCCTTCTATATAGTCTGACAGTATGGGATTTCGGTGTCAGCCCCGGTCAGCTTTACCAATCAGAGCATTTCGGAAGGAGGGACTTTATATAGGCCGGAAGAAATCCAGTCGTTTTGTTAGAAGAGGGACAGCGATGAACAACAGACTTGAAATATGTGTAATGTTTTTCGAAATTAGAAACATGAACATCCATTGTTAAACACCCAAAAACATTATCAAAGCCTCTAAAACAGCCAAAGACTGGGTAATAAACCACGTGTAGGATATTGCACATTTCAAATGTTTAATGTGGAGATGGCCTCGGAAAAAAACAGATTCCCTTTTCTGATTTCTATATATGGATGCTTTTCTAGACAACGATGTTGAAATCTTTTGTGTGACAAGGAACCTATGTATTGCATCATCAAAAGGCTTTTTGGTATTGAGAAGTTGGGTGACTCAAATTTCAATTTATTTCAATAGCTGACTCTTACAGACAAGTAATATAGTGACAAGAGATATCATTTAACATTTTGTAAGTGAACACATGTTTTATAAAGCAAACATCCTCTCTACCACAGGGAAGTCATTTCTTATGTCCTTCAATGTAACTATGACTTATTTCTGTCAAACGATCTAGTAGACCAGAAATTCATTACATCTAGTTGAGACTCATTGACCTTCCAAGAATTGCCTTCTTTTGTGGAAAACACAACAATATGTTTGTGACTTTAGGCACAATTCACCTTCAGTGTTTGAAAAAAGGGCAGTGACAACGTCATCCGGTATGGAATGAGAGTGAATGACAAGGATAGGGAAACAGAGCCACACCTGACATTGCACAAAAGCAGAATAACTCTTTGTAAAAAAGAAATTTGACACAGTGGATGAAATGTACCAGACATTTGGGGATGAGATGATGATCTTGTAGAGCTAGACCATGGATGTCTAGCGCAGATTGAATTGAACAGGGATTTGTTTTTCATCATGTGCCTTAATCTCAATGGAGCCTTGAAACAAAGTGATATTTTTCCTATTTGAGATGAAAATAGGCAAAAAAATATATTTATAGTGTGTGATAATCCTTACTTTTTTTGTGAATGTTTTTCCCTTTTTATCCATTGTATACATTTGATCAGTATGTGTGTTCCAAACTTAATAAATTAGTTAATGAGAAATAATTAAATTTGTAGTAGATTTAGTAAAATGTGAAATTGATTGCTTTTTTTATTTTATTTTTTGTCACTTTGATATTTGTTTTTAAAACATTTGTTTCAGATAAAATAAGATTATTTATAAGGATTATTATGGTTTGTTTCTATGCTGTCTGACCTTTATCTTCTAACAGGATAACAGAGTAACCAGGGTTACTGCTATCTTGCAGCTGGCCTGATGTTTCCTTAGCATGCATTGATAGGAAAGAGTGCCAGACTGCACGTATACATTCTATTTCCCTAAAACCAGGGCTTGAAATGGTAGAAGTCAGAGTCTAGGGGGTGAATTTCAAGGAAAATGTAATGGAATTCCACTTTTATCCATGAAATACCCCTCAAACTTTGCATTTTCTGCAACTATGGTTTACAACAGTCGCTAGTGTGCCTGGCTCGAAGTTAACTTCCGGTTGGTTATGATATTTACAATGTTAACAATTTATTTTAGAACCTACTTCATTAATATTCATATTTTATTTTATTAAATTAAAAAGTTATTGATTATTTACGGAGGTCAACAAGAAGTTACGTTTGGGCCACATCATTACATTTACATTTACATTTATGCATTTGGCAGACGCTTTTATCCAAAGCGACTTACATTTCTTTAACCTATACATTTTTTTACATAGGTATTTGCTCAAACCATCATGTTTTCATGGTTTATTAGAGTATTCCATATAGCCACAAGGAGGTAAATAAAGTATTTGATGTTTTATGCAAGTAATTTTTCTCCCTCAAAGAGTTAGGATGGTATTTATAATATTGTAGATGCGATTTTACATTTGCACTTGGTTGGGCTCAGTAAAAGACTCTTAGAGTAAAAAAACCCTTAAAAGTAAAGAAAATACATCACACAATACAAAATACACAATTTGGTTAAGTCCATTTATATTTGATTTAAATTAACTCTAAATATCTGTTTTATTGTAATTAATTGTTTTCCTTGTTAGTAATAAAATATAGCTTGTATGATGAAATTAAACAGTCTTCTACATGTCACCACAAACCTCCCAGATTGTCAAGAATGGCACGCGCTTTATTTAAAATGATCTCTTGAGTTCAATAAATACCACACCTACTAAAACAGGTCTGAAGTTGACGAGATATTAATAAAACAAAAATATATAAAAATACCAGACTATAGATGAATTTTCAAAGAAATGTATCATCTGAAGACAAATTCAATTCATACAATTGCCTGTTTTTTAGTAAAACCCTTATCTCACAAAACAGATGTTTACTGTACATACTCATACACTTCACAAGACAAACTTCTGTTCTAGATTTCGCAACAGTACAAACATTTTAACACATTTGAACTCAGTGCTCTGGCTCTCCTAACTTTTCCTTTTAGCTCTTTTCAAATGAATGCCGCCGCACCATCGAAGACATCAAATTCAAAGGAGGGGGTCCTACGTCACTGGAGGGGAATCCATTTATCCAGGCTTCTGAAGACAGTAACAAAAAGTCAATTTCAATCTCAAACGATATTCAGCACAATGTCAGATCCCAAAACTGCACTAACTGGATCATCCAGTAGAGAGCAGAATAATAGAGATAGTGAATGACAAGAGACCTACATTGAACAGTGGACTGTGCAAGTTTAAGGTTTTTGTAAGTATACAGCATGACACAAGGCTGGACACGTCAGCGTATCCAAAAGAAGTGCACGGTGTTTATCTGTAAATCACCTTACACCCCTACTGCATTTAATTCAGATGATCAACGGTTAGTTTGTCTTTATGATTTAGTTAAGCTTAGAGGAATTATAATGTCAATAAATATATTATATTTATTATAATCTTATTTAAAGGATATAAGAATCACTTCTGTGCCTGCCGGATGATACTTGTATGTGTTTTTTTAGTCACTTTGTGAAACAATAATTGTGTGAAAACATTGTGTTTTTTCTAATAGTTTTCTGATTAAACATAATTTTTAAATATTTTTTATTCAAGACTTTTTATTTATTCAAGGCTTTTTATTCATGTTCAATTTCGCATTTAAAAAAAATTCTTCACATTTTTAATTAGATTTTGAAATACAGTCTTTTTTACTTGTGTTATTTTTTATTGTGGGTTTGTCATGCCCTATTCATTTCCAATGTCTATGAAATGTGCAGTATAAAAAAACTGAAAAGCATTCTGGTTTTACAAGTTTGCATCGCTGCTCGTATTCAGGAAATGCATTGCAAAGCCTTATAAGCTGGCTCTAGATTCCATTCATATTGATCTGTACAAAATGTCACAAACCTACAGCAACAATTTTCATAAGTATTTGATGTATGTTGGCCATCCAAAGCAGAAAAAAAACAAGTAATGTTGTCAAAAATCATTTTGGCTTATCGATACTGCTGCTATCATTACATATTTTAGAGGAATTTTGTCATAATTGCAGGAGGTTGTGCATTCCTTTATACTTTCGTCGAAACACACACCTTAAAGATGTTTGAAAGGAGCAATGACCCACATAACACACACAACACAACAACAACAATAATTGCTAAAATTTTCAAATGTAGTGATTTTGAGAATCCAAAGCTTTTATGGTGGATTCTGAAGTATTTATTGTTTAAATTGTGTCAGTTGTGATCTCATCCAGTTTCCAATATTCAAAATCTGCTTATTCCGCTTGTGTTTCTTTATACCTCAAAGAATGAAATATTCTTCAAATATTGCATTTATTGCTCCAACTTTAGCATCTATCTTTCCAAATATATAGCAAATGTATACTTACGTGTCAAATGTGAGAGGAAGTAGTATTACAGGAAAAACTTTTATCTGTCATTACAGATTTTTGTGTCAGCTGCGTGAAAAATGGTATGTTGGGATGTGACAGATCTGTATATTATTAGAAACAAATTACAAATATTTTGTTGCAATTCGACAAAATAGATAGGATCTCAAAAAATTATTGCGCTTGATTTTTTAAAAGTGACAAAGCAGAACCTTTAGAGAAACCTCTTTTTTTCCCCTTCGCTTTGGTGGCTCATTCCGACTTTTCAGAAGATAAGGAAAATTCCTAAAGTTATTGTATATGGATTAAAGTTCTTTCAGAGTTATCTGACTAAAACCATTAAATCCAATACATAAATAAATAATATTTTAGTAAAATTGACAAATTATGTAAAACGATTAAGGAGTCCTAATCCAGAAGTCTGGCCATCCACCACAACCATACATACACATCTCACGGGTCTATCCCTGGTCCTTGCCTTTATTAAACACTGGCAGTATTTGGATCCTGCCTTTGTGTTCATTCACCCTTGCATAATGTACAACACAGGCTTTTGTTGGAGGCTTTAAAAGCCTGCAATCCATTTCCTACATAAAAGGCGAAGATTTAGTAAATCAAATTGTGTTCAATTTCATATTCTCTGTGGGCTTTTATGAGGGTTGCTTGGTGCATGTTCTCATGAGACCGAGCAATGAAACACCAAACCCTTTTAGAGGCAGACGGACCCCCGCAATGACCCTCTCGCTCTACTTCCAACATGCGAACATTCCACTGTTCCACTCGCTTCCCACATCATCCATATACAAAACTTGCAGTCATCACCACTTTTCTAATCGGTTGCATACAAAATACAGTTTGCGTTTCATTCTAAAGACCACAAATGTCTATATAGTTTTAAACACTTATTTTTCTATTTTGACTGTTCCTGTGGCACAACACAAACTGCAAAATTCACACCTGCATGTTTACATTAATCACTTATAGACCTTTAGACTTACACCCGCTGTGCTAGAATTAGTCCAGGATTCGTTATTGAAACTAGGCCATCTGTTAGAGTATCAACGTTGGCAGTCACATCCATCCAGACGCCTTAAATAAAGAGATTAAGGTGCCATGTGTTTCCAAGAGTGAGAAACAACGGGAATAAAGGATGTCAGCCTACCACATCAAATCTGCATTTTTGTTTTCCAAGGAACATTCAAGGTGCCTATCGGAAGTTTATCAGGTTTTCCGCAGTTCTGAGTGCTGTGCTTTCCATGGGCCACAATGAGAACTTACAACAACAATGCCAAACAGTTATAAAATAGGTGTTAAGATCACAGATATTTGAGAGATATGGCAATGGTATGAAATAAAACGTGGCTTTCTGTTTCAGGTATATAGCGTCTAAATATTGGCCATCTCTAAATCATATTATATAAGCATAAGCAAACTGTAAAACACTGTCAAACGAAACCTGTTTTTTTAGCAGAAACCAAGCTGGATAAAACATGTGGTCCAGGGAAACATTAAACTGTGCCAAATCATTTACAAATTCAACAAAGTCCTGCAGTGTCCAAAATATGAGCGGGTCAACAGAAATGTAAATAATCTAACAGCTTTTTATGAATTTAATCAATCCAGTAAGGAGACTCGCTGTCAAACTAACTTGACCCAATGACAAAATCAATCTCAATCTCTATTCACTTTATGAATTTGCCAGGGTCTTTAAATGACAGACAATTGTCCTTGTTGTTTAGTGAGGTATTTTGGGGAATGTATGAGAGCTTGCTCTTCATTTAACTGCATATCTCCAGGCAGGGTCACAAGAAAAAAAAAATGAAGGTAATGTTTTTATTAGCTTTCGACTTCATTTGCAGTAGCATTAGATGGTGGAGATGCTGCATTATAAACATTACTGTACTTTAAATCAAATTGTATTTCATAAGGTTCCCATGACCTCAAAGCATCACTTTAATAGCCAGGAATCAGACAACCCAACCAGACAGAAAGAGGAACGGTTAAGAAAGATTTTAGACTTGTACACTTAAATATATAATTAAGAACAATTTAGTTTTTTTTCTAAAAAAGTCAAAGATGTTTGCCCATGCAAGTGTGTATTTTGTTTTCACAAGGCTGCTTATATCTTATTAGTTGTTTTATTGGATTAGTTCATGCAATGCAAAAAATTGAATTCTTGATTCAACTTAAAATATTAAGTTACCCGGATGCCTTAAAAGAGGTGATTCAACATAAAAACATTAGTTATCACATTTACATTTAGGCATTTAGCAGACGCTTTTATCCAGAGCGACTTACATTGCTTTAACCTATACATTTTACATAGGTATTTGCAATCCCCTGGGATTAAACCCACAACCTTGCGTTGTTAACGCAATGCTCTAACCAATGAGCTACAGGAAAGCTGTACATGACTTTGATGCAAAATTGATGTTAACTAATATTACACGTCATATTAATCTTTCTTCTTAAGTTGAAACAACAAATAATTTTTATATCACACCTTAGGGTCACACCTTAAGGTCTATGAGAGATTTTTATCATTATTTTGGAAAAAGTAAGTTTTGGGTATGAGCATTTAATTATTAGTGATTATAATAAAGCAAGAACCACTAAATATTAACAAACAGTAGATATTTGCAACACTAGCAAGCAGCATTCGTGGCACATGAATGTATTGCGGTTGCCACATGACATGACCTAATGGTTTGAAAAAATATTTATAACTTTTGGGTTATGTGACTTCTGAGATACTCCACACAACAACACATATGAAACGGAAGTTGCAGTCAAGCGCATTGCGCTTTTGTGACCAAAATTCACCGAATAGGTTTTATATTGATACAGAAAATGTATATGATATTGTGATCTTCCAAACACACCCATGTATCTTGAAATAGGTCTAAACAAGGTGCTGTGAGAAAGGTGCCTAGCTCCAGGTCTACGGGGATTTTGCTATAGTGACAGGCTGTGGTTATCTGACACATAAGTGCCTGCAGGGGGAGGCAGTGGGGGTAGTGTAACCATGGTAACATAATTACCATCATGCCTTAATGCAAAGTGTCTAAACTTCTCCGCTACCATTATTACATGATATGTTTAAATTTAATAATGTTTTGGACAAGGATTATGTGTATTTTACATTTGATAACGTGGAGAAGTAAATTATTTGCTAAAACCGGCAAATGCTAAAAATATGACTATATTGATCTGACTCATCTCAGTGTCTTAGTGGAGTGTGAAGAGGAATTGATGCAAAGAGATGAAGAAGGGGGAAGGGGAAAGCAGAGACAATAACAGAGATTGTTGATGATAATCTTAAATCTATCATTTACCTTATTAAGTTTATTTTTTTATTTAGCCTTGTTGTGTAAGCACTGTTGAGCTTGTGCAGACGCAGCAGCTTTTGCCAGAGGGGAACTGGAATCCCCTGGTTGGGCCTGGGTTCTCCTGAGGGTTTTTTTCTCGATTGGAGTTTTGGGTTCCTCGCCACCGTTTGCATATTGTTTTGCACTATTTGCCTGGCCGGGGGGGCTGCTTTAGAATTCAGAAATTAGACATAATTAATATTGCATATAAGAATTTATAGTCTGTTTAATATTTGACCTGTGATTCTCTCTCCTTTATCGCCAATGTGTGCTTTCACTGCACGTGTGTGCGAGTGTGTTTGTGTGCGAGTGTGTTTGTGTGTGTGTGTGTGTGTGTGTGTGCGAGTGTGTGTGTGTGTGTGTTCGTCTATGTCAATGTGTGTAAGTATGTGTGCATATTGTGTGTGTGGAGCATTTGTATGTCTGTCTTTAGTTGTTTTCACCTTTTTCTTCTTTTTACAGGTATATGCCTTTAGTTGTTTTACTTGTATTCAATGTGTGTCATGTACAGCTGCTTTGTAACAATGAAAATTGTAAAAAGCGCTATATAAATAAAGTTGAGTTGAGAATAATGTGCACTGCAGGACTGAAATATCAACATGCGCACATAAATGGAATATGGAGGCTGGTAAGAGCCTTTACTTTTAGTATGAGCTCTGAATTTACTTATACAGTATATAGGGTCTTATGAATATTCATAAGTCAATTGCAAGCAGATGTGTGTGGGGGGTCAGAAAATGTCCTTAATCTGCATAAACGTCTATGAGATATCCTCACTAACACAGTGAAACAAGCCTGTGTTTTAGGGTGGCTATTAAGATGTTGGTATTAACATTAGGTTTTCAAATTGCAGTCGCTTTTATCTTTTATTATAAAAAAGAGCAAAAATGCCTGATACTTTTTTCTTGTTTTTTTTCTTTCAAATTGTAGGTTTGTCAGAAATACTTTAAAACCAGCTAAACAAGGAAAATCGTTGTTCAATTTCCAAAGCACTTAACTTTAGTACCATCTGCTCTTATTCACGGAACGTGGTTAAATCAATGTTCAATGTGACGAAACCACATAACAAAGTCAAACAGAACCAATAAATAAGACACGGGCATGTACATGTCATCTTAAATCTGGCAGGTTATTTTCGTTGGGTCTCCTGACAATAGGTTAGACAAAAGAACATAAGGTGACGGAAAGGAATTTGAACACATTAATTGTTGGCGTTGTACAAACCATCAAAGAGAGAGTTTGATTTATGGTTAAGAGCCTCATGCACGAGGCAAAAATAAAGTGAGCAATGTGAGATGCTTTTGCGTGTGTTGATGAACAACGTGTGGTTGCGTGTGGTTACAAACATTGACATGGATATGACATACTGCACATCAGATAGCAGGTTTTCCGTCAGCTGTGGGGGGTTTCAATACATGAACATGATGCATGAACACGTTATATCTCAGACTGCTACACTAAATGTATTCTTATGCTTTGCACAACCACAAAAAATTAAGACAGCATTATTCTGCCATTAAGAATCGAGGATTTTTTTATAATTTATATGAAACTGAATATATAGCTTTAGCCAGAGAAAATAACAATTCTGTCATTATTAACACATCATTGTGTGATCTTCTTTTATCTGGACGTATAGCCGTAAGGTCCCTGATGCTGAATGCAATCGAATATTGATTGAATCTGATCTGTTTCTGGTTGACTGTTATTTTTACACAAAGCTTTTCTCAGAAGACCTGGAATATGTCAGGGTAATTCCAGTGTATGGATGCGACATTTTCAGTCCAAATTTGAAATATAATGTATTTCTTACCAATATATGATTAAGTTGTAAATATTTACTAAACCTCTTAAGAGTCCAGACATAAGAAAATATCAGACTACTGTATGTATACGTTTTCTATTTCTTAAAAGAGAGAAAAATGTATGCATTATGGATGTAACAAAAAACACCTGTTTTTGAGAAACAACAGTAATAGAATTTCTGTGATATAAATTGTACAAACCAGTAGCAATAAAACCCGACAAATGCAAACGCACAAACACGAACAATTGAAGAGAATTCCTAATATGGAAAAACAAGCAAAAAGGTTGAAAGTCTGCATGGTGAATATCACATGACTCGGGGAGCCGAGATACTGTATGAAAGGGTGGGTGTATTTTTCTCAGCCAATCATGTGTCTTCTTCGACATGAACACGGCGCAGAAACTCCATGACCTACTCATGGAAGATTGTGTTCACTAGAACCATGTGGTTTACTCCCCTCAACCGCAAAACGGCATGTGATCAGGAAAATGGTCTGGCATTGGTTGTGTGTTCAGTTTGGGATTACTCTCAAGGCTAATGCTGGGGTGATTTGGATAAACTTGAAATCAGGATATCCTTTTATGTGTTGAAGAAAGAAGGGCAGAGATTGTGAGAGAAATAGAGAAGTCCCTTTAGTTCTGAAGGAATCAGAGACACTTTTACAAAGACGGTCAATTCGCCATCCGTGTTGTTTCTACAGTAGCCCTAAATGGACAAACTGCTCTACAGAGCTTGTTTCATACATTATCTCCTTCGGCAAAGAAGTGAAATTGTGATGACATCTATGTCCTGTGAGAGCCACCATAGATCGCCACTTGATCTCGCTAAAATCTCCACATCGGTCCTTCAAATGATAAAACAATCACTATACTGTTGAAAATAAGGAAGACACTGTTTTAAGAATTTCTTATTGGCAAAAATTAATTCTAGGCAATGAACAAATTCGGCTAGGAACGGGACTCGTCTATATCTGTAAACGTGTACATGTGATGAGAAAGCTTGAGCTATAGACATGCGGCAGATGCCACACTTGGGGGTGGGGTTGCTTTTATGGTACAGAGGAGATCAATAACATTCCTTCATTCATGTTGAGGGTCATACAGAGAGATTCAAGTTAAACCACATGACCCGTGAAACCTCAAATGATGCTTGCTAAACTGTTCCTAAACATTCTGCAATATATCATCTCGAGTAAGGGCGTACTGAACTTCCCACTTTGTAAAAAAAATATAGAATGAAATTTCCATCCTTGTTATTGAACGACCCCGTTCAGATGAAGGTCACATACACACACCAGTGATTCCTCAAATGATTTTGGTTCAAACTGTGACCAACTTAGAGTCAAAACTGATTATCACACAAAGGAATATAAGAATCACATTTAATCAGTCAATAAAATGTATAAAAATTTCCATTAACAGCAATGACTCAAGAATATTTTGAAATGCTGTCTTTTTCAAATGAATTGTTTTGCATTGTCTCGCAAACCACATTTGCGCTAAAATTCAACAGAGGAATGATGATATAAGGGATAGTTCACCCCGAAATAAAAATTCGGTCATCATTTACTCACCCTCATGTTGTTTCAGATCTGTATACATTGATTTGCTTTATTGAACACAAAAGAAAATAGAATAATTTACTCTAGGAAACCAAACAGTTCTGGGACACGCAAACAAGTTTAAAACAACTTGATCCTGAGTAAATCATGAAATACTTTTCATTTCTGGGTGAACTATCCCTTTACATAGATTGTTTAATTTAAATGTCTTTCCAAAGTAAAATCATATTGTCAATTGCTTTTTTTGCTTTCTATATCGTTTGTTCCTGTCGTCCGCAACTCAAGCCTGTAGTGCGTACTTGGGTCATAACACCAAGTGCCTGTATTTGTTGATTTCCAAAGTGAGAAACGGAGTAAACTTCATCTGGTGAATTATCTTGACACTGACGGAGAGCGAGGAGGTGGAAGGGGGTTCAAAACAGATACAGATGAAATATAGTTGTAGTCAAAGGCTATTTCTGACAGAGAAGACATTGGTCTGTGTGTGTGGTACACAGACTGTAAAAAAGATGGACGACGCGACCTTATTGACTTCCCTTGTAGGAAAAGGAAGCCAAAATGTCAGAGTTATGGCCACTGACATACTGCTCTGATGACCTCATTTGGAGCCAAAGTTTGCGCAGTAGTGTGAGCGATGTTGAGCCGCGGTTTCAAGGTCCCGCACATATCCCTAATGATTCAATTGTAAATGAAGAAATCCTTTTTATAACATATTATAACTAACTGAAATCAAACTTATTAGAAAAAGGGTACAAATCAACATTATTGTCAAGAAATGTATTCTTCATTCTGTTAGACAAAAGTCACACTATCTTGGTTTTTAAATATTTTATTCCATATCGTATTTATGCATTGAACAACATTATATACTGTATATCAGTGTTAGATGATGAATAAAGGAATTCTCTAAAAGTACTCTTTTTTTAATATGTTATCAGGCCTATATTGTAAGATACAACTTTATAATAGACGTTATACTTTAGTACCTAATTGAAGACAAACAGATAAATGAATTACAACACAAACTATATTCCTAATAATTAAAAAAGTACTGTACATCTTGTAAGATTTGCATGTGTCAGCTATTCGTGATAAACCAAGCCAAAACAGGACAACACACACAAACAGATTTGCCATAAATTCAGCGAAGACAAACCACCCATTTTATCCCACGAGATGGTCTGTATGATTCAGAGGTCCTGTTAATTAAAAGCACATTCTGTAACAGCAGTATGAAATCACATCAGTGCTTCCCATATAAAGGTTTAATTGAAGCTGCACTTTCAGCCGGCGTTCTGCAGAAGTACAGCACGCTCAGTCAGGAGAGCAAGGGAATCAGGTTACAGCGTGTAAATTTGACTTTAAGCAGACATGCAGTTCAAGCGCAGCTCAGGCTAGATTAAACTGGATTTAGGGGACGGCAGCGCTGCTTAGACAGCAATCACCTTCTGGCGTAAATCACAAATCACACAGTAATGTGTCTGAATGAAAGGTTTTCACGCTGAATTCTGAAATAAAAAGCATGTAAAGGAACGGTGCACCCAAATATTAAAGTTGTTTATTCACCCCGGTGATGTCATTACAAACGATTGTCATCATTTCCTCTTCCTCTTGTTATTTCAAACCTGTTTAACTTTTCTCTTCTGCAGAACACAAAAGAAGGTATTTTGAAGAATGTTTGATACCGAACACCTGCGGTATTGACTTGCATTGGTTTTGTGTCCATACAATAGAAGTGAATACTGTCGTTTTTCGGTTACCAACATTATTCAAAATATATTTTTGTGTGTTTTGCAGAAAAAAGAAAGTCATACCGGTTTAAAGTGACAAGAGGAAGATGCGTGAGCTATCTGTTTAAGCATATCCAGGCCTATGCTTTCCATAAAATAGATCTGAGAGACAACTGAGGGTTGTATGGGGTTCTTTTACTATTTTCAAAAGCCAGACAATTCTAGAAAACTATATTTTATTTATTCATTTTGAAAGGATTTCGGTGAATAACATACACAGTGTGCAATTGTCCCTTTTCACAGTGACCTAGCAAAAACGCCTTTCTGACTTGCAATGACTTAGCAGTTTTACTCACATGTGTGCCAATAAATTAAGCCTCTAGAAACCCTGTTGTGGAATAAAAATGGTTTTGTAATATTTTTTCTGCAGTCTTGGATGTCTTCATGCAAGAATGCTAAGTGAATGCATGTATTTCTGCCAAGACTGGATGGGTTTTGTAGCATGACCAGACAATAAAAATAACTATATAGGCTAATAAAGGGCACCAAATCTGAATGTGTAAAGAGAACATAACTAGGGATTTTTAAGGTCCTTCTTTGGTTGATGGAGTGTCCAACAACACGTTTATAATAGACAGTTATTCTTACCTCACTTCCTGACTGACTCTCAAATAATTTGTTCTGCAATTCATCTGTCGAATCCCCTTCTTTCCGCTAGTCTAGTCTTCTGTGATTGGTCAGATGGTCTAGTCTACGGTGATTGGTCTACCGCGAATGAGGCTCAAGTTATAGTGTTTGGGGAAGAAGAGTGAAGTTTTCGTGGGCAGTTCTAGCAAAATGTAGACGGGGACTATATGTAGTGACGTCGGATTGGACACGATTGGTTTGCATGATTCAGAGTCGACTCTCTTTTTTCCAAGCCAATAACTTTGTTATTCATTCACCTTCGAATTTACAACTCGGCAAACTTTACAGAAGGCATGAAATGTAATTTTCATGATCTCATGTTATGTAATCTTTAATGTAACTTTATTTTGTAATAATAAGCTACATTCATAATAGTTTTGAAGCCCGGGGTGCCAAAAGAATGAAGCAGATGTGCTCTGATTCAGCTACTTCAGAATGACTCAGGATCTTAGATTGTCTGTCTTACTGCCTGACCTTATACGGATGGATCCACATTTGCAGTATTCTTTTGACTTGAGTTGCAAAACAATACAAACATAAGAAACTAATCCAAAGGGTTAGCATGCAGGCAAGAGTAGTGTTCTAGAATAAAGTAAACCTATATTCTTCCTCCACAAACAATGAAAAGCATGCCATTAAATAATAAACAAGAAGTGTTACTAAAACCTTTTGGATCTGAAGCAAATCTTTTCATTTAATGTTCCATTAGAACTAGCAAAGAAAAGCCTGCTGATGTTTTGGTCCTATAGAAAGATTTGAGGCCTGGAACCAAGATCACATGACCCTATGCAATGTAGGCTACAGCATTCTTAAACGCATTTAGGCTTGACAAAATACATCCAAATCATGATATTCAGGAAACATATTGCTACATATCTGCTTATATATCCTGCTATGCCTTTACGGTCTTCTCTTTGGCTTACATTTGCACTGTAGTTTTCTTCTAACAATACAGTCTCTGTGTTCTGTCTCTACCTTTATACACCGGCTCAGGAGAACCAAAAGAAGGGTGCCAGGATTTAGAGATAAACATGCAGTATCTGGTTCCCTGATGCTTTAATTCACAAAATCTGAGCCTGGACCTGCATTCTCATGGCATGAAAGCTGCTCCTTTGTGTGGCGGTTATTTCTTTCCTTGTTGTAAAGGGTCATGTGACAGTCGGGTTATCTTACCCTACACTTTGTTTTGCCAGTGGTGCACCTTAACGGATCTGTGGGCAGGAAGAGAACTGACATGCACCAACACAGAATGTTTGTGTTTTCAGCGGGCATATTTAACACAGTTAATGTGATAATAACTGCGTAATGGGATAATAATGGTAATACAGCATTTTATAAATGTGCTGGTGCACTAATGCACTAAATTCCAATGTACTGAATTGACAGGGAAACTCATGTGTTATAGTTATTTATTTGTGAAATACAGTTTTTCAATAAAATCAATCTACATAAGAATGAAAAGAACATTCTGTGAAAATATAACTTTTACATCTTTAATATTGATGGAGTAAGGATTGAAATCGGTGTTTATGAAGCCAACAAAAAAAATCTATAAAATAACTATTATAAATGAAAATTCAAGTACTGTATCTCAAAATCGAACACACTATAATTTACTGCTAACGATAAACACACATATCGCTTCTGTCCTTCTAAAACCTTGTATCTCTATATTTCATATTCTATAAATTATTATTATTACTCACCCTTTATGTTTGTCCCTTGGCTTCACAAGTATGTACCCAATAAAAAGTGTTTAAAAGAGCTTGACAACACAAAAAAAAGTACAGTGTTTTCCCATTTCCTAAAAAACAGCAAATTCGGACTGAACAGTGACAAATTTTTTTTTTGACATTTTTAAAGATATGACTACTTTGATGCTCCCTGGATTTCAGGGTCACGTTTTCCCATTAAGTGACTTACACTGTAAAAAAACGACATTTTCTGGTAGAAGGGGCCCCAGAAATATACCGTAAAAAATTCACAGTAAAACACTGGTTTCCTGCATTCTTGTTAATTTACAGTCCTTTTCTGTAATTGGACAGTTTTGGATCGTATTTCAGAAAACATTTGATTTTTTTTTTACATTACCTACAGCAAAAATGTAACATTGTATGCTATCCATATTTTGGAAACGGAATACATGCCCAAGCAATGGTATGCAGAATTAACCATGGTACACTAGAATTTACAGTATAGTGAAAAATAAATGTATCCTCAACCCATAGAAATGCGGTGTCTGAATCTAATAAGCCCCATACAGAGGTGGTTTACTCTGGGAGGTCACTATCTGGAGCCAGGCATGACTGTGTTGTTTATTTAGAAGCATCAAGGTGGTGCCATCTGTGAGACATTCAGGGGAGAGACCAAGCGAAAGATTGTTTTGAGAGCGGAGGCCCCCTGCTTCAAATGATCCTCACATCATCCTCTTTCACTGTATGGATTAATGGCACTCAAATCTCTCCAGGACCAGGACACAATATCTCTGGAATGTCATGCTTCTGTGAAACACAGCTCAGTACAGAAAAGATGAACCTTATGAAAGCAGACCCTTAGGTTTCAAAAGGGGACCCCTGATGGGGTACCAGCCCTGTTTATAGAAGGTTGACTGTTCTTAAGAACATAAAAGCATATTCCCATGATGCACTGCACAATGAAACCTGTTTGTACAAAGGGTAAGTTGACTTAAAATTACTCTGGATGCAGATCCCACAGAGAGCCATCAGTCTTCAGAGAATTTTATTACTCACAGTGTGAGGATAAAACAAGAGCAAATTTCTTTCTAAATATGTAACTTTTTTGCTTCGCAAACATATTTCTCAGCAGAGCAGTGGATCTTGTTCTTTAGGGGCGTGTCAGGTATAATGTTTTGATGACTTCTATGTTTCTGTGCATTATGTAGAGGGCAACAAGATATGGGTGAGAATCTGAAGGGATTAGGAGATGTGATATATTGATATCTAGGTCACAGTAAATGTCCCAGTACTCATATCTGGTGCCGGTATTTTAAACATAAACTGTGATCTCAATTTTTCAGATTTTGACAGTATGGAGCATCTTTGCAATCCTAGTAAATTGTAGTGAATAATTTTATTGAATTATAGTTTTTTCTAAAAATATTGATTCTTGGTGTGAGAATGTATATCAGGCCATAGGTCGTAAAGATATTGTAAATAAATATTGTACAATTTCATTTTAAGACAAATTACAAATGGATGCGTTCCCATGACATGAAAGCTGCTGCTTTGTGTGGGGGGTTATATCTTTACTTGTTTGGAGGGTCATGTGACAGTCGGGTTATCTTACCCTACACTTTGTTTTGCCAGTGGTGCACCTTAACGGATCTGTGGGCAGGAAGAGAACTGACATGCACCAACACAGAATGTTTGTGTTTTCAGCGGGCATATTTTAACACAGTTAATGTGATAATAATGACGTAATGGGATAATTATTGTAATAGAGCATTTTATAAATCCGCTGGCAGGTGCACTAATGCACTAAATAGCAATGTACTGAATGGAAAGAGAAACTCATGTGTTGTGGAGTAATGTTTTTTACTGATGTTGATGGTCTAATTATTAAAACTGACAGATATTCCTCTACTCATATAGTCTTAAACCATAAAATATTGCATAAAAAAGCATGAAATATTGTTAAATATAATTTAAAGACAAACTAAAACTAAATTCAAGATGTCTTGAGAATTATTCACCAAATGCAAAATGAGGTATTTTTATACATAACTGAAGGTTTTATTTAGAAAAGTATTTCCTGCCTTACAAATACTTTATTGTAATATATGTTTTAGACGTTTTTGGAGATTTCATAAAATCATGAAATGTGACCGCCACAGTTTAAAGGGATACTTCAACCAAAAATGACAATTCTGTCATCATTTAAGATAATCACCTCAGAGTTGTTCAAAATCGGTATACTGTAAATGTCTTTGTTCAGATGAACACAGAGAAAGATATTAGGGAGAATTCTTTTAACCAGACAGATTTTCCCCCCATTGACTCCCGAAGTAGGAAACATTACGCTTTAAATTTTTTGTTCTGTTGAACACACAAAAAGACATTTTGAAGAATGTAGGACAGCAAACATTTCTTGGGAACTTTTGACAACCATTGCCATATTTCCTACTATGGGAGTCGACGGGGGCAAAATATGTCTGGTCATAACCATTCTTCCAAATATCTTTCTCTGTGTTCATCAGTACAAAGAAATCTATATAGATTTGCAACAACTCGTAGGTGAGTAATTGATGACAGAATTTTCATTTTTGGGTGAAGTATCCCTTTAAGATCTGTGCCTCTATGAAGGACCAATGGTGCCACGCTAGCAGATTTTAACGTTTGTCTTTTCTATAACAATATAAAGTGCAGCCTGACCAACTTCCAAATACTTTGTCTGTACAGTATATGTTTTACACAAATTTTTTTTGCAGAAATATTTAAGTTTTAACAAAACCGCTTCAAACCCAAAAGGAATCTGGTTTGTTTTGAGGCATGAATAGTTCCCTAGAATCCAGATATACTTTTGAATTTTAATCCACAGCCAGTATACTTTTATGCGAGTTGAGAACTCAACTAAACCAACACCAAACATACCATAAGGTAAGAGAAAAACCATAAGGCATGTTTTTATATTAAGTATAATAAACCATATTTCATTTTCAAAACCCCTTTGCTGCGTCTCAAGAGGATAATAGGAAAGTATGTTTGCCGACACCAATTTTCCCTTATGACTGTCAGCCTCATTTGCAAGCAGGCCCCGCCTATGACGTAGGAGCCCCCGCCACCACATACCTCGTTGTGCGTAACGCGTTTTACGGAGTCATTATTACCACGCTGCCAATTGCCAGCTCTCTAGACGAGAACAGAGACATCGAGGACAAACCAAAGACTCTTAAAACTTTTTACTACGTACGGAGAACTTTTGGATCAAACGCGTTCCGCACCTGACCGCGAAATGGCAGAAGAATCAGCCATCCACATAGATGATATTAAGGCTTCCAACGGCGAAGCGCACCTGGAAGACTCTAGCCTCGCCAATGGCTCTACCGATCTCCAGAAAAAAGAGCCGGAGACCACCGGGCAAAAGCTAAAACGCATCGCGATGGCGAACCTGCTGGTTATCCTGACAGTAGCAGCGGTCATCATCGGCGTGTTTATCGGACTCGGAGTGCGACAAGCTGGGTTGAGCCAGACGCAGATCATCTACTTTGGGTTTCCCGGTGAGCTCCTGATCCGCTTGCTCAAGATGATCATTATACCGCTGGTGGTCTGCAGTTTGGTGTCCGGGGCGGCCAGCATTGACCCGAGAGCCCTGGGCAAGTTGGGCGGCTGGGCAATGCTGTTCTTTTTGGTGACCACCTTGATTGCTTCTGCTATCGGTGTTATTATGGCGTTAATTATACAACCCGGGGCATCCAGTGACGGGAACAGCATGTCTCGACTCAACAAGCAGGTGGACAGCAATGTACCCGAAGCAAAAGAAGTTATTGATTCGTTTTTAGACTTGATAAGGTGAGTCGCCGGCATGAGGCTACGTCACAGATACGCACGCAGAAGTGACGAGCCCTTAACGATATTATATGTTCATACACTAATGCTTGTAAAATGTTTGATTATGTGGTTCTGTATTTAACATGGCAAATAGTATATTTATAGTGAAAGTTTTTAAACTTAAGATGAAATTTATTTTTGTTAGAATTGGATATTAACAAAAATCGCTATTGCTTAAAATAACAAAAAAATGACAAGTTGTTAAATTTTATAGAGATGTTTTTTTTTTCAATTTAATATCCTGCCTTTTGTCATACCGTGTTTTTATGTATGCTCTTTTCGTTTCCTTTTTTCTATTTAGAAATGACGACACACTAAACACGTGTTCATCATATTAAACGCGTGTACATCTTATTCTGATGTAGTCTTACTTTATATCAATTTAGTTTAAATCTGTATGTTTTTCAGTCATTCACTAAATACTGCTTTCTTTTTATACCTCATTTATAAATAGTATAAGTAGCTGCTACATGTAAAAATGTAAATGGGAGACAACTGTTACATAGGAAGAAAAGCCTGTCAAATTATCAGTTGTCATAAATGCACATTTTTTCAGCAACATCGTTTCGCAAATAGTCGCCTGTAGGTTTTGAACACCGGCCGCAGTGTTGCGGTAAAAGCACGCTGGAAATTGTGACATGCGTGTCGCGTGGTGTAAACGGACACCACAGTTGCATCAGCTATGCGACGCGTGTTGACGTAATATATAATCCGCTCTGAAGAGGATTCAGATGGGTTGTGTAGGATATTTGTAGTTAGAGAGAGAGAGAGAGTGCCCATTGCAGTCAAAAGGAAGTTGGAAACGACAAGATGTCACCACGTGTTTGTCAAAATGATGGGAAGAGAACATTGCGTCCTCAAACGACGTTTGTCTTATATCTCCTCACTATTCCACATACTCCACATACTCAAGACCAGCACGTGAATATAAATATATATACAGGAAGCAAACTCTCAAGGTTAAAGGAAGAGTTCAACCAAAAATGAAAAATTGTCATCATTTTTCTCGCATTTTCTGTTAAACTGGAAGAACAGCTGTTTAAGTTTCCTTGTTCTTCACTGTCATGTGTTGTAATTTATGACCAGTTCTACTGAAGTCAAAATGCATTGTTTACATTACTCTTACGCCTTTAGCCGACATCTTTCTCCGAAGGAGTTTACAGTGCATTCTGGGTACATATTAATCAACATCTGTGTTGTTAATAATTGTAAAGGAGTCATATGATTCGGCTAAAACGGATATTATCGTTTGTTTTAGATGTAGTTTAATGCGTATACATGATTTAAGGTTCAAAACGCTGAATTTTCCACATACCATGCATGTTTGTATCTCCTCTTTGCCCACCTCTCTGAAACGCGCTGGTTTTTTGCAAAGCTCATCGGTGTGCTATGATTGGCCGGTTAACCAATGCGTAGTGATTGGTCAAATACTACAAGTATGTCACAGAAATGTAACGCCTCGTACCATATTCAGAACATCCGGTTCCAAAGCAATTGTATTGACAGGTGATAAAATGTCATTGGTACTTCTTGCATCAATTCGAACCCGAAATGAAGATGATCAAGCTGATATAAACAAACAACCATATAGACCATACAGAGTTTGTGTGAGATTGAAACGAGCTCGATTTACAGCAGGGAATGGTAGCATAATAAATAACGCGAGTGCTTTGGCCATTCTTGACCAACCAGTGTTACGCCACGTCTGGTCTCAACAAAGACAATAAACCCCATTATAAACATTTGTTACTTCTAATTGGAACAATATTACTGATTATTAGGACTTATGTTGTATTTTTTCACATTGCGCGCGTGTCTGCATTTGCAGATTACAAACATGACAAACTCAACTCGTGTTAGTCCGTAACAAAGTCTTTTACAATGAAAATTACTTACAGGCTGCGAATCTGAAGCGCCAGACTGTCATTGCGAAGTTTTAAGGGTTAAGATTTAAGATATAAGATAAGATTTAGAATTAAGATAGAATGCATCTTTTGTTCAGACACTTTAATTTTTGCAATTTTACGTGTCTAATACATGCATGTGTAACTGTGTCACACACACAAAAACACGTATTCGTGTCGTATTATTACCCCTTTAAAAGCGGATGCTCAACCGCTTTAATACCTCGTGTAACCACACCCCCACAAATCCATGTCAGTTCGCGGGCTGATTTGACTAAGACCGCCCAAATGTAGACGCAAGTAAGGTGGGTGTACCTCTGAGAACAATTATTGCTTTGGAACCTGATGTTCCAAATATGGTAAGAGGCGTTAGATTTCCGTCACACGCTTGCAGTATTTGACCAATCACATACACTGGTTAACTAGCCAATCATAGCACAGCTTTTGACAGAAAAATCTGCGCGTGTCAGAGAGGTGGGCAAAAAGGAGACACAAACATGCATGGTATGTGGAAAGCACAGCTATTTTAAAACCTAAATCTTGTATACATATTGCATCACATCTAAAACAAACAATAGTATTCGTTTCAGGATTGTCATATGACTCCTTTACTTTTATTAACATTGCATCTGGTGTTGCTCCAAACACAGCATGTGAACGTATAAGCCATGTTCATTTTTGCAACTGCGATGTTATTTGTGTAAACTTAATGGGATGAGATTGTGTCTTTGTGGTTACTTTTGCAGTAGCAGTTATATAGCCATAAACAGAGGATGTGAGATAAGACTTCGAAGAATGCATTGAAAGGGTGTGGTGTGCCACGTCTCATGTGTAAACAGTGGACATGCCACGCCACAGTAAACAGGAATGTTTCGAGTTACAGATGCATTATAATGTGTACTCCTTAATTCTTTCCTCATGTTTCTAAACAAAAACTGCAGGACCCAGCCCAGGTTTCAATGCTATGGCTGATCAACCTGTCTGTTAGCCAATGTTTCACTAGCATGAACTGGCTTTTCCAGTGTGTCATATGCCAAAATCAAACGTTTGCTGACTAAGATAGAAACCGTGTAGCCCGAACACCCATACTGTGTGTGTTGATGTTTTTCAAAGCATTTTAGAGTGTTCTTGGGTGCCTATTCTTCTACCAGTGTTCAAGGACAATTTAAGGAGGGAGATTCATGCTCCTTGGCATCTACGCAGATGCTTGGCAGTGACTCGCTGGGCAAAATGAGATCTGAACAGAGACGATCTCAGTTTTCAAGTCCAATCTTGTGATAGGTCATGTCAGAATTCCTCTTAGGACATGAAAGCATTTTATATATATATATATATTTTATATGTCAAGCCCAGCTGTTTGCTTTTTGACTTGGAAAAAGGGGACAGAAAGGCCGTAACGTTGTAAAGTAAATAATATCAGGATTATAGTTCCATTAGATTGGAGATTTCCTCGTTGGTTCATTCCGAGGATAATAAGTGCAGGGATGCTTGAATATTTCTGAATAAACATCTGTGCTTTTCAGTAATCTCCATCACCAGGCGGGTCCCGGTGTCCTTCTGCTTCCCATTAATCTCACTTTGATTGAATGGAGTTTCAAACGTGATTATAATGATACTAAAATTATTTAATTTCCTTGTGAGACCAGGCTGTTCATAAATTGGCTAGTTGAAATTTGGCAGATTTTTATCGCCTTTGGACTGAATGTCTATGGAGAAGAACTGGATGTTCTTCCCTTTTGTTTAAAAAGTCTTTCAGGTAATGTCACTTTGATTTTACCCTATAATAAAGGGTACTTCACGATGTAATTGTCACAATTTTGTTTTGGCTAGAACAAACCTTTCCCCGATAGCACACATACAACTAGGAGACATCTATTTGTTTGGAAGACAATTTTTTTATTGTTTTCTCATCTGCAAAACATCTCTGAGACATCATCTAGAAGATGTCTGTAAGATGTTTATGAATTAGAATGTATGTAAAACTGCTCTTCTTAGATGTTTATCGGACGTTTTAACAATGTGGATCCTTTTCCGATCTTCTGATCTTTGCCAGACGTACCTCCAAAGAATCACCCAAAGAATTTTTGCTGAGTTGTTATAAAGAAATAAATTGTTCTTTTGAATAAATTCTTTGAGTAAAACGTTCTTTGGCAACCAAATTGGTTCTATGAAATTAGTTTTTTTGAGTTTTTTCGATTTTTGGAAGTATGAACAAATATAGATAAAGAAATGCTCAATTATGATGTAATTCCTTTTTCCTTTAGTTTAGGGACAACAAATTGCATATACAGTTTCCACAATATTTACTATGAATGGAGTAATGTCACTTCGCAGTTCAGTCATGCCCATGCACAAATGGTAAGCTACTGCGTTAGTTAATCGGTCAAGCGGATGCTGTTATCATCCAATGCAGATAATCTCATAATGGACAAACATAGACTGATTCACGTGTTATTAGCAAACAACAGTGTCCTTCAACGTCCTGAACTACTTGTTTTGGCTCCTAAACTAACAGTTGAACGTCATGTGTTTTAAAAGTATGGGCAGGTGCAGTAAATCACCATTTCTCTGTTTCTTTCAGAAACATCTTCCCGTCCAACCTGGTCGCAGCTGCATTTCAGTCTGTAAGTTTTGTTTGGTATTTTCTATGCATTGACTGAAGCAAACCTGATTAATGTGAGACTTTAGCGTATTGCGTCTCTCATACCATTTCTTCTCCATCACAGTATGCCACTGGCTACAAGTTCAAGAAGAACGACACTAACTCAACCAACTTCTCTTTGGAAAGGGTACCACATGCCAGATTTACTAGTTTACTTGAAACTCCAGGTTCTTTTATCCGTAGTATGGTAGACATTAAATGTCTTTGTTTGTAGGTTCCAGTTGGCTCAGACGTGGATGGCATGAACATCTTGGGACTTATCGTCTTTGCTATGGTGTTCGGTGTGGCCCTGAGGAAACTCGGAGAGGAGGGAGAGATCCTTATTAAGTTCTTCAACTCTTTCAATGAGGCCACCATGGTGTTGGTCTCCTGGATCATGTGGTAGGTCAAAGTCACATGCTTCTGTTTAATGACGTTTCGATTGAATGCCTGCCCTTTGTATTCTCACAAGCTATTTTCCCTCACATGAAGGTATGCTCCACTGGGTATCATGTTCCTGGTAGCGGGTAAGATTGTGGAAATGGACGATGTCGGCTTGCTGTTTGCCAGCTTGGGCAAATACATCGCCTGTTGCATAATCGGTCACGCCATCCACGGGCTCCTGGTTCTCCCTCTGATTTATTTTGTGATCACACGGAAGAACCCCTATACGTTCCTACTAGGCTTGGTTACTGCTCTAGCTACCGCCTTTGGAACTTCGTCTAGGTAACTAGAACTTCAAAGCTTGCATATGTATTTCTTAAATTGCAGTAAATGAATGTCCTTAAAAGTTTGACTTTACTTGGCTTTCGGATGTCAAGACGGAACAGAAACAAGAGGACTATAATTTAGCGGAAATTCATTTCAAGACATTTTGTTTAGCTCTGCTACGCTGCCCTTGATGATGAAGTGCGTGGAAGAGAAGAACGGCGTGTCTAAACACATCAGTCGCTTCATCCTGCCCATCGGAGCCACTGTTAACATGGACGGAGCCGCCTGCTTCCAGTGCGTAGCTGCGGTCTTCATCGCTCAGCTTAACGGATTCCCGCTGAACTTCGTCCAGGTCATCACCATCCTGTAAGTTCATTCGTTGTCTGCTGCTATCCCCTTTCACCTTTGATTGGTCAAAGTGAACTGGAGGTTAAATTTGATCCTCTTTTCCAGAGTGACGGCCACAGCGTCCAGTGTGGGAGCTGCAGGGATCCCTGCCGGAGGAGTGCTGACGCTGGCCATCATTTTGGAGGCAGTGGGACTTCCCACCAACGACCTGTCTCTTATTCTGGCAGTGGACTGGCTTGTGTAAGTATCTGGCTTGGATGTTTTTTGAGGGGTCATAGAGAAGGGAAGTGTGGATTGTTGCAAATGTGAGGGTGAGGAGGATGGTGGGGATTAAAAACAAAATGGCTGTACATTTGAAGGAAAATTTGCTAAATTGTTATAAAAAGACGAAATGCAAGGATGTAACTCTTTATCGCCATCTCTGGTTGAAACATACAATTGCAGGCTACTGGTCATTAAAGGTACTAAAATGAAATGACCCATCCCAACAGTTCAGATAATAAATCATTATTATAAGCTTACGGTTGGGAACTGGGTGAAGTAAGGAGACTTATTTTGTACTTGCAAAAAAAATTGTAAATGTAACATTATAAATAATATAAATATCATGTTAATATAACTAAATAGGCCTACTTTTTGTTATATTGCAGTAAATATATATTTATATTACAATTCACTTTATGTATATACATATAAAACTCGTATCAAATCATTTTCTAAGAAATTAATCACCAAAGATATTTTTTCTTTTTTATTCATCTAGTGACCGCACATGCACTGTAATAAATGTTGAAGGTGATGCCTACGGAGCAGGTCTTCTGCAGCATTTTGTGGATCGCACAGCCAGTAAAAACATGGAGCCGGACCTTGATGATGTGCACGTCACGTCGAAGCCAGAAAGTTCCCCGCTCATGGGAAAGAGGGGAAACACTGAGAAAGAGTCTGCCATGTAAACATGCACAGCATTTGAACATATACTTTCTTTCCCTCCCTGCTCGATCTCCCACAATCAGTCTTTGCATCCAAAGAGGCACATGAGATATGCAGGACTAGATAAGGACAAGACTATTACATCCTTTCGACCCTCCTCTATACCCAGCTCTTCCAAAAAAAGTCTGCCAAAGCATATGTGCGGAGATTTAGATAGAGGATCTTGGAAAAATGCTTGAACGTTTATTTATTAGATGCTGGTCAGATCGTCTAGAAAGTTTTTTTTTTTTGTACTGTCACTCCTAGGGTTTTAAGCCATTTTATAAAAACTTCTTTTAATGTTTGTTTTACTTCTTTGTATAAGAAATCGATAGGCCTATAGAAAACTCACTCTGTCCCTCCCCTTTATTTAAAAGACCTGATATTTTTATGTTATTCTTAGACTAAGTCCTTATAAGCTAATGTCCAAAGAACTATTTTTAAACCTTTTACTGTTTGTAAACACACAAAATAAGTTTTTGAGGATCTTGATATTCTGTTATAGTAATACCTTGTCCACTTCTTTTTAAACACACTCTGTTATCACTCGCTCTGTTGGTATCTTAAAGAAAAAAATAAGATGCCCAAACTTTGACCATTAATGGGATTGTTACAGGCTGACATGTCCGCACTTCCTGTTTCAGTCTTTACATGCAGATAGCAATACGTTTCGTGTAAACCTCTTTGAGGTCTAGCTACACTCGAAGGTCAAACAAAGCACAATAATATGGGTCATGACATGTGCAAAGTTCCAAAACTGTTTGGTTAGCTCATAGAAAGGTGCACGGGGTTTGCTAGATAAGAAACTATTTACTGTGTAGATGTAAAAACTGGTTTAAAGAAAATCAAATTCTGAGAGCGTAGCCTTGGATTAGTGCAGCTTGGAAGTGAGATTTACAACACATCTTTCTAAATAAACTAGTACAGGCAGAACAGCTTTACAACTGTGTACAATTGCAGTCTGTTTAATCTAGATTTTGATTTCTACACCTAAACATTGAGTTTGGTTTCTTTTTTTCCCTCTTTTTTTCACATTTCCCACAAGCATTGAACAATGTACTTTGTAACGTCGGCTTAATGAGTTCACGTACAGTATGTGATCAGATAATACTGTTGCATTTGTTTTTGTTCGTTTATCTTTTTAAATGAAAGTAGTTCAAGTGGTTTTACTCTAGCAAGTTGTCAATGAAAACATACTCGTGAAGTCTAATGTTAATTTTCTTTATGCATTTTATTGCAGAGAAGCACAAATATGTCTGAAGTTTCCTTAAGCTAGTTTATTTGACTTTTATGCAGAACATGTTCTGCAAACACTATCAAATGGGTGACTGTTTAACTGTACCAGAATATTCAACTGTATTACTAATTCTACATCTTTACAGAGATGCTTTGTAAAATTATAACCTAAAACCACCACCTAAGGTGAAGTATCAGATGTCAAGGTTAAAGAGGTGTTTCAATCGTATGTTGATCAAATGTTTATCACATTTAACAGCGGGGAGAGACCGTTTTTGTAGATGTCACTACGTGATTGTCTTTCAGTTGATGAATAGACCAAGGCTGGAAATATTTATTTGTTAATTTTCATGACATACTTGGATTTGGTGCTCATAATGTGCACATAATCTCCTCACATTTCCATTTTACTAAGTAAGTGCTCGAGATGTTTTGTGTGTAATTGACATCACTCCTTAAGATACATGTCTTTAAATGTGTACATTTAACGCCTGCAGTGTCTAAAATACTGTAAAGGCTTGTCATTCCAGGCGGCTGTCGTGTAGCTGGCCCAGTGATGAATATATGTGTCTGTGTGTGAGTTTTGGGCTGATTGTGTCATAAATTGATGATGTCATCAGTGAAGCCAAAGGAAAACCATTGAATGTACTCCACACTAACTGCACAATAAACTATTTTTTTGGAATAATGTTTGCCATGTTTTCATTTGGAAGAAAAATATACAGCTGATACATATTTTGAATTATAAATGCCAGACAAGTTTTTAGACTTTGATGTTGACCTCCGAGGCAAGATGTCCAGGACAATCTTGATAATAGTTTTGGGGCAATGTCAGCGTTAATATTTGATGTATATTTTTGTATATTTTCTATCTATATCTAACAAGCACATATGATTTAGTTACCCCTGTAATTCTGCCGTAAATTAGGGTTTTGACTAGAAGGGAGAGAGCTACCTCCACTGGGCATGCGGACTTCAATACCACATAATTTTTGTCACGTTGATTAATGTTTTTTTATTATTGTAAGGTTAAATTTAGGGTAGGTGTAGGCATTAGCTAATGTAATTTTTTTGTAATTATATTGGGAGATTTTTCACCACTTCCGGCCGTTGCTGTATCCCTTCTAGCAACAACCGTGTCCAAGTAGGTAATTAACTGCGCCATCTTGTGGTCTGTATTATATTCTACAGGAAATACGTTCATGGGCAATTCCAGCTTTGTGGATACATTTTTTTGTCAAAACAAGAAATATTATTTTCAGAGAATGAATTTACTTATATTTTACTTAACCTCTGATAATTACTACACTTTTCAAACCCCCCCACAAATAGTTTTAGTTAAAATTTCCATGTGCCCATATTTGAGGAATATAAAAAATGCTTTTACAAAATACTGACACCCGAGCTATCAGTACGATGAAAACCTTTCATAGAAAGTGTTTTTTTAACAGGTTGACATTTTCATGTAATTCATGCATTCCCTGCAACATCTCTATTCTTATATGAACAGCAAATATACAACTCAGCAGTAACACTGTGTGGTGGTTTATTGGCACAACACTGACATGTTAAAACAAAACAACAAGGGGTACAGAAAATATTTGTTCTGTGGTCATGTTGATGGCCATACATGACTCTGTTACAATCTCTATTTGCACTAGACTATATTATATATAAACACAGCCGTTCTGATACTATAAATTAAAACCTCTCTCAAACACATGTATACTGAAGACTGTAAACTTAAATAACGTATGAGCATATTATGGTGTATTTGTAATAAAGACAAAATTCATAGGCCAGACATTTCTTTGCGGAATTTCCAAAGTATGAATACAGTAAAGAAGACAAGGCTATTTTGTGCAAATATCAATAATAAAGTGAATATGTGCATAAAGAAGTGGATTCTTTTCAAAAGAATAATGTCATTTTTAAATAACAGAATACAGCTACGTCCCCAGACTTGAGCACAAAAGCCCTACATAACAATGTTCAGTTGGTATAATATCAATCATTATACCATTGATGTTGAAAATCTGTGGTCTTTAAAGTTTTAATTGATTTTCTCAGTTTATTGTCTTGGCACATTTCAAAAAGCCAAACTTTAACTTGGCCCACCCTGTGAACAGACTTTTGAGTTCTACAGTGCAACACTTATTTCCAAATGGCAGCAAATTGATGTGATGATGCGATTAGTGACGCAAACCTTTAAAAATTGTTGCAATATTTGTTGTATAAAGTCATTGTGGCACACTGCAGTGTTAAATATCACATATTTATTAATTGAAGAACTGATTTTATTTGCATTTGCACATGCGTTTAGAAATTACTTCCTAAACCAAACACACATACACACGCACTTGCACACAATAAATAAAACTGGCATTAAACGCAAACATTCACAGATGTGTCAAAGACATTCATTCTAGCAGTGATGCTCTACAAAGTCTGTAACATAAAAAGATTTCCTTGGAGTCTTAAATTCGGTGCTCCTTGACTGTGTCATCATAAACATATCAGCCTGCTACGATCCTACTGTGCGACTCCTGTCCAGCTTTTTCTTAGCAGGGTTGGGATACTGAGGGTTCTCGATAACCCCCTCCCCAAACTTGAGCTCCAGAAAGGCACGGTGGTTGTTAGGACCATAAGCAGTGATGCCAGCGAACTGCATTGGCACCAGCGGTTGAAGGAAATGCTCCGGGAACTCGACGTCCTGTTTGTGCTCAGTCCAGGTGTCCCTGGTCATGACTCCGTTGCGGGGGTAGAAGGGCCACAAATCCACATGGAGATGGTTAGCTTCGCTGTACTGCACGCGGTAGAAGTCGCCCTCTACTGCTCGCTCCCACACGTAGCCGTTCGCATCCACCAGCGATCCAGAGTCCAAATTTTTTAAGTAGTCGCAATTCGGAACATCCTCCAAGTAGATTCCCAAGTCCACGTCGTAGTCCCAGGGGATAACGTCTTTGTGTCGAGCCACTCCGAGCAAAGACCCCCCTTCCAACCAGTAACGCACACCGGAGCTCTCTAGAATGTTGACGACATATTTAGTGGTCTCTCTGAGGGCTCGCAAACAACAAGGTGGAGTCCAGCGCTCCAAATAAAGGTATTCAGGTGTGTCGTCTCGCACCGTCCCGAAGCATCGCGGCGTTTCCTTGGTGCAACCGAACCACTGATCTCGTCCGTCGGGCAACACCACACGTTTTACGCCGAAGCTGCGCATGAGGTGATTGGTGGCGTCTTTCAGGCGACTGTCAGCCTTCCACTGGTTGTGTGCAGAGCTAAAGAGCGGCCGATGGCTCGCCGAGAAGGACGGCCCCTCCAGCAGCTTGACTTTCCAGCCTCGCAGGGAGGTCTGTACAAACAAGGAAGACATCAGGGGGCGACCCAAAGGTACAGAAAGATTAAATAGGTCCTCCATGCGAATAAGAACAACAGCATCTCCCTGCAGGGCCGTGCAGACACTACCGCTGCTCCCCGAAGCAGCAGGAGTGTAGGTTGCCGTCCATTCCCGCAGATTTACCCGCAGGTGCAGGCACTGCACCGCAGAGCGGGTCAGCACGGGGGCGGCCACCAGACGGACTGGCCCGCCACCCTCCCCCTCGAGCTCCCTGATGAGCCGCTCCACTTGTCGGCCATGGTCGAGCTCCACGCCATCTGGAACCAACAAAGCGAACTCCGTCTGCACGTTGAATTCTGGACGGTGGGCTTGCGGAGGCTGGTCGGGACTTGGGGACAACACCAGGAGGCGTGCTCCCTCGGGAAGTGCCAGAGGTGGGTACGGAGGGGTGTCGGCCACAGCCAAGAAGGGTAATTCGGGTCTCTGGCGCAGAAAGGAGCGTGCCACATCGGCGACGTAGTTCTCAAAGTCTTCAAACTCACGAACAAGGATCGTCACTCGGGGAGCTCGAGCGTTGCCCTCGAGGCCTCCCACTTTAATACCTCCACCCACCAGACTACCCATTGCACCCAGGCCTGAAACAGGCAACGAGGCTTTCTTCAAGCCTTTTCCATGCTCTCGACGCTTTTCCATCATCTGCTGTTGAGTCCGTGAGACGTAATATAGGATGAGTAAGTTCAACACTATTGCCCCAGTTAACAGAGCCTGGCAAAACGTGATACGCATTATTGCTCTTATAGGTAAACTATTATGACAATAAAAATGATTGGGCAGAGATTAAAAAACTGTTACGGATTTGTCAAATCCCTAAAATCCTACATATCAACATTCCAGTATGATTAAATCAATGTGGACATCAGACGGGATGTGGACGCTGAAAGTAGCATCATCTCAAAGATCTCGAGCCGGATAATTTTTCGCTGATGTCTGCCTCGGTGTCAACTGATGCCATCCAGGAAGAAAGCACGGCGGATGCACTTTCCTTGTCTACTATACCAGTCCAATAAAAATGCTAAAAAAACCACAAAGACAAAATAAGAACATTTGAAGGAATGTCAACGGAAAGGTCAAATAAATCTGTAAAGGCTGTTTGAAAATAAAAAGTTCTTCGAAGACATCATTACCTTCAAAATATAGACAGAATGGATGACCTAGGATTGTTTGGTAATGCAATTATCTCCCAGTTACAGAAAAGCTTTAACCTACATTCACATATTCGAGGAAACTCTCATTTGACCATCTCAGTCATTTCCTCCAAATATAGAGCATGCAAGCGAAAGACCTCTGCAGTCAGTGATCATAACATGTCCTGCTTCAGACGAGAAGCGCCAGTATATCTACACTGACCCGCGTGCTGCGGAATCACGCGCGTCCTCATTGTGCAAAGCAAACAGCGAATGTGATAACTAACATTTTACGGTTCATCCTCTATTTATCATCAGCAGATTGTATGCTGCTTGCACATTATTCTTGCTTTTCTTCCCCATGCTAAAATTAGGAAATGAGCACAGGAAGCTAGAGAAGAGATCACAATGCAGCAGGAAGCTCGAGCTACTGGGTCGCCTTTCAATCCCATAGAAATGATTACGTGGAAAGGCGACTGAGCGTCCTAAAGTAGGCGTGGCTTAGCGGCCAATTTCTAAACAGTCGAATACGATGGATCTATTTTTGAGTTTATTATTTTCTTTACTTTGTGCCTTCAATTTAATGTTTTTTTTTTGGGTCATTATTCAAGTCTAAATATGTATCCAAAAGGTTGCTTATTTGCTGCTGAAGTTCAGGGAAAACATTCATAATATCAAAATTAAACAGCAAATATATATGATATTATTGTCATATAATTATATTTACAATAGACTTGACTAATAAAAGGCGTAGTATTACATGTAAATCAGAATTTGTGTCACGTGACATGTGTTAATTTTCTCATCGCTTGTGACGAGAGACCGATCCTATAAACAGACAAAAATGAACGTTTGAAGAGAGAACGGTCAAATAAAATCTTCCGAACTGAAAGATTAACATACATATAGTTTATAATGCAAATGTTTTCTTTTTAAATGAAAAAACAGCCTGGAATAATTGCGGTTTGAGCCACGCAGCGCCCCCATGTGGACAAACACGTGTGTACCGCAGGAACCAGTGATGGGGTATTACGTTTGGAGCCATCGTAGTAGGACTAGATCATTATTTGGCACCGCTATGTGTGTGTGAAGTAGAGTAGTCGCTTATCTCTGTACCGAGAAGGCAAACGGGAAAGGGCTTCTGCGGTGACTGCAAGTAACGGGGTGGATATTTTTTCCGATTCTCGCTGTTTTTTCCACCTACTGGCTCCGGCAGCTCGAACGCTCTGATGGAGGCGGAAAGGTCCGGCGGGGTGGCGGGTGGAACGAATCAAAGCCCCGCAGGAAGCGGAGCGGGGCGCGATCCGAACGGGCCCAAGGCTGTGCTCGGTCCCGCTCCCAACGCGGCAGCTGCAGCCGGGGCGATGACCGGATCTTCCCAGCTTCGAGATCCGCAGGACGGGGACGCGGGCCTCTCGCTACCCGGGATCTTACATTTTATCCAGTTTGAATGGGGCCGCTTCCAGGCCGAGAAATATCGCTGGGAGGCCGAAAGAGACGAGCTGAGGGTAAACTTGCTTTCTTTAATAGCTCTTGTTTTGGTCTCTTCCAGTCGGATTCCTAGAGGAAGAGCACGTTTGAAGATAAGACGTACGATAAGCCACGATCTCTCGATCGCATGCTTCTGTTGTTTAATATATAGTGTTTTGGGTTACGTTGGATGAGGTAGATGTTGTTGTTTGCGGAGACAGTAACACTCATATCAGACTGTAATAGTGTGTCCTTTTGTTGAGTGTCCATGCCCACACCATGAGCAAACAGTGTTTTGCAGTTGACTGTAATATGAGTGTTGGAAAAAGAGGTGCACAATACATCAGTAACGACTGCAATTATATTACACACCAAAATATACATTCACATATATTTATTTAATTGTCTGCACTTTTATTTGCGATTCACGATGTTTGGGTCTTGTATCACTGGTAATGTAAATAACGCAGGATAGTGGAATCGTAAAAAAGCAGACAGATGAAGAACAAAGAGTTTGTGTTCAAAAAATATTTAAAAGCAGTTTTACCCTTTAAAATGAACCTTCAATGATTTGACAATGTGACGTCACGTGACGTCACTACAGCGTTTGTAAGTCCGGTCGCCTCCGTCAAAATCGTGACGCGATTCAATGCCCGTGTAAAGCATTGGTATTTAAGTATTAAATAATCTGCCGAATGATTTATTTTTCAAGCTATAAGAGACGCAATTTGTATGTCTGTGGCATATTTGGAGGTGTATGGAGGGAGATGCATGACAAGAAATAACAACTACATACATTTAAGGCATTGCAACAACATACAGTGCCATTTAGGTTTTGAAGCCTTGTATTTCGGTGTGCAAAAAATGGCTCATGCAGAATGTAGAATTTCAGCCGAGTTATGCTCACGCATCTGGAAAAACATACAATTAATTAAGAAAGCTTGTCAAGAACTTAAAGAAGGGAGCAAAACGGTTTCAAGCCAGGATTAGGGATTTGCCCCAATACACTTTCTTAAACCGTCTTTTTGAGTCTGGACTACACTGCCCCAGTTAGCAGCGGATTTGCCTGGGAAAGCTTTCCAAATAAGTGACCCCATTCAAGCAGTGCCTGTGAGTTACATAAGCAGTTGCCATCGTGTTCTATTAAAGGAACGGGCCTGTGGCTCTCATGGAAGACTTGTGTCGGTTCTTCTGCCAGGTCTCTTCTGGACATGCTTGTGGAAACGCGCACATGCTTCGGGGACCAACCGCTATGTTTTCCTTGAGCCACACATAGATTAAACCATTTGGCAGAACATAACATGACAAAATCCCTAATATGAAAGTAAGTCAGATTTTCAGTATTCTAGGCGCTGTGCACTAATACAGTAGTGAACAGGTGCTTTGGTCACGGCCTATACTTTGAAGTGTGTTTTAGCACCGAGTCGACCAATTTTCATCCTTATAATTGGCTTTCTTTATTCAAAAATACTTATAAAGCAGTCGTTTATTTTCAAGACTACTACGTCAAGGTTTTATTGTTTGTTGAAGTTTGTATTCAGAAACTTAGTTAGATTATATTTACTTGAGAGGCATCAGTCGGACACGGCAACTGTCAACTCCCTCAATGTCAATAATTCTATACTGTAGGTCAATATGACACATCATTTCATCCTGTTGGTGCTTTTAAATCATCTGTGTATTCTTATAAAACTAAATTAAAAGCATAAGTCTGAAGTAAAACACAAAATATAATATTACAAATTATTATATATAGTTTTTACTGGAGCTAAGTGAGTTAATTGAGAGACTTTCTCAATGCAAGAACTATGAACTATATTTTTTCATTCAGTTTCACGAAATAGGCTAAATGATCAATAAAGACTTCTTTAGAGTATACATGCTCCATGAACTCCTCTATTCAAAATACTTGTCCCAAAAACTTTTCTGCTCGTCTTGGAGTGTCTCAAAGTGGTGCTGATGTTGAGGGAGAGAGTATGTATCTCCGTCCCCTCTGTCTTCACCCATATAAAGTCATGAGAGGTGCTCCATTCTTGCTTTCGTTCAACAATACATCAAAGCATTTATCTTCTATTTTTATAATTAGAAAATATTCGATCCCAATGTAACATTTCCTAAACAATCCTAACGGCAGATTTATAGTCTTTGTGTGATGCATCTAAAGACTTCAACGGACGAAAATATGTCATCAAAGTGTTCCAAAGACCTGCCATAACAGGTTTCCTGCCTACGCCATGGCAACCGCACTTGAGCCGGTCTCCATGAAGTCCTGTGCCAACTTGACATGCTTTACTTTTCCTGCAAGTCAGCCTTTGGAGACACAGAGAGATTATAAAAAAAATGCGGTCTGTGGTTTGACACGGCCTACATTAGGTCTATAAACGACTAAATAGAATAGAATTGCAGTTTGTTTTGATTTAGTATTTGATACTGATGTCGGATTTGAAAGCAACCAAATGCTTCAGTAAATAAATTGTAAATATCATCGCTGTCCTTTTGTAACCTTGGATGTCCAAATTTGCCTCCTTTCAGGAAATGGGAAAAAACACTGTATCTTAAAATATGGAGATAAAAGATTTCAGAAGGACAGCAGCGATTTGTTGCTACATGGTTTTGCACACGCTTGTGGAGCAAATTGGTACACGGGTGATTTAACGTGTAATTGAAAAGAATGTATTAAACAAGAAAAACATCTAAATATAAGCAGTTTCACTGTTGTTAAGCTTATATTTTGTGTTGAGTCAGGAGCTTCTACATTTCTGCTGTGTTGTGTTATTTCTGTACTTGATAGAAGTGAAATAAAGAACCTGATTGTGTGTTCTGACCAACACAAATCATTTTGAGGTTCTTCTTTACCTGAACACAGTCTTTCTGTGTTGAAAAGTTGTGGTGTAAACTTTGGCAAATGCATCAATGGTACACACAACAGTAAGTTGTCGTTTTTCTTTTTTTCTTTTTTGTCTATTTTGCCCTTTTTATCTTTTTTGGGACATGCACTATATAGTATTACTCAAATGGGGTTACCTTATAGTATTATCTGAATGTCAGATGTTTGGAATTGTGGTATCTGAATAGCACGACATTACCATCTGATACCATTACAGTGCAGACGTAGGCCACTCCCGCAGTACTTTGTGTAAAGGTTGTCGAAATAGAGAACAAGGAGAGTGAGTATATGCTAGGAAGTTCTGTTGACAAAATAAGATCTGACTGAAGTGCGTTCCTTATTGGCCTCTTTGGGGTGCTAATGGCCCGCTTTCTTTCTCTGTCAAACCACAAATGACTGTGAAATGAACAGTTTGTTTATTTTTTACTCTTTATAGTCATTCCAGCGTATTTGAAATTCATGATTTGGTCAGTTGTCGGTCAGTCACAGACTAAAATTAAGCTTGTGGACAGGCATTTAGTTAACTCCTGCCCTCAGAATCTCATCATCTGTGGCAGAATCACACAGATTTAAGAGACAACCTTTCATTCGCTCTCAGAATGTTGTTTTAATCTGTACTTTGTCTGTGTCTTCCTGTGCTGTCCGTGTATCAGGCACAGGTGGCGTTTCTGCAGGGTGAGAGGAAAGGTCAAGAGAACATGAAGCAGGATCTGGTGCGGCGGATCAAGATGTTGGAGTATGCACTAAAGCAGGAGAGGTGAGGACACGGAAAAACACACGCGGACAAACACAAATGGACACACACCTAAACATGCAGCAAAATCTGAAATGGTTGATTTAAGAGAAGATGCTACCCAGATGGTGCCCTTAAGCACATTTTTGTTTAATTATTAGGAAGGAAGAATTTAACCATTCTGAATTCTCTTCAAGAAACACATGCAGTTTCTGCCAGTCTTATATTAATCTTGAGTACTACCACAGTAGTAGTGCATACGTCTTATCTTCGAAGAGTGTTTTATAAATCACATTTATAAAAGACATATATAGCTGTACGTTTATATCCGAAAACAGGTGCTTGCGGGGGGTGGGACTTCAGCATGAACACATAATACATCATCGCATTATCCCTGCATAACTGTCGATTCACAATAAGTTAATGTTGTGTACCTTATGTGAGGAATCACAGATTGCCAACAAAACACAGACATATGACTCATTTTCACGACCGGCATCTTTAAGCTCTGGGACCGCTCCATCTATCAGTATCAAACGATCTGCAAATCCAGCGTTATTTTTACCGTTTATATAACGTTCCTCACCGAAATGCAGGATACAAACAGACACAGCTGAACTTCGCCAACGAAGGAGCACATTTATGGGCGTGCTGTCTCACACTCTCCCTTGTTGTCGCATGGGCATGCTTTTCTGGGAGACTCGTCCAAACAAGGGACTAAGAAAATAGTTATGAAACCGAATTTCCTTTTCTAACAAAAAATCTGAAACCTATAGGAACGCAGGTTGTACAGGAGTGTATCGAGCACAGAAATAATACGTCATACGTGCAACTTTTTGACAAGTTAACCATGTCAAGCATGAGAAGCCAGCATGTTTAACATTGCAAAGACGTCAGAATGCAATCAAACACTGTGACACACCACCTTTAGATATTGTGGATCTTTTTGAAGGAGTTTGGGAATACGATTTTCAATTCGTAACATGCTCGTTTTCTTTTGCCTTGTGGAAATGATGAACTTTTTCGGATATAATAACAGAATAAATGATGAATAAATCAAACATGACTGTATGACACAAAAGTAAGTTTGCATTTATTTTTAAACAACATAAAACTGACGCGAATACAAACAAATCAAAAATAAAATATTAAATTAAATTATTCTACACTCAAAGATCACAATATGTGCTATGATGTCAAACAATGTATGTATTTTGATGTTTCTGATGTTGATCACAGGGCCAAACATCAGAAGCTGAGAAGCAACACTGACCAGAGTCCTGGAGAGAAGAAACCAGAGACAGAGGCTGAACAAGGTAACGACCTCCAATGACACATTAAAAACATCACATACATCCCATCAAATCTCATCTGTAACTACCAAAACAATTCAACATCACTCCCAGATTTATTAAAACAACTGCTGAGTGACATCATCTTATCTCTTCCACAGTACCCAATGGGCCTGCAGATTCAGACTCCGAGCCAACCAATCAGATGCCTTGGAAGGAAGGGCGCCAGCTACTGCGCAAGTCAGTGTTCTTTGCTTTTCTCAATACTTCTCGATACACAAATGTGTTAATTTCAATGTTTGGCTGACTCAGTGTTTTGTATTTTTGCGCTTGAGCAGGTATCTGGAAGAGGTGGGATACTCTGACACCATATTGGATATGCGCTCCAAACGTGTTCGTTCCCTTCTGGGTCGCAGCAGCCCAGAGGCCAACGGACCACCTCCCAGCGATCAACCCGAAGAAGCAGAACCTCACAGTGTGGGAGAATCGCTGCTGGTGCGGCAGATAGAAGAACAGATCAAACGGTAAGAGAAGCAAAGCCTGGGGGAATGACGGACATATTATTGTTAGAATAGATTTTGATGGGTTTGCTTTCAACCCGAAGCAAGGTGAGGAGCGAGGCCAAATATTTGGGAACCCGTCTAGTGCAAAAATGACAGGCAGAATCTGTACTGAAAATCCAACTGGGATTCGGGAAAATGTCTGGCTTGTCTCATCCTCTGTCTGGATTTTTTATAGGCGCGCTGGGAAAGAGAGTTCTAAAGATCGGATGGGTGGCTCTGTTCTGGATAAAATTCCCTTTCTACGTGGCTGTGAGGACGACGATGAGGATGACAGTGACGAAGAGGAAGACATCCAGGGCATGACCACAGACTGCATTGACGGGCCACGGAAAAACAAGAAGTCCAGGGGCAAGGTCAGTGTGTTTGTTTACTGATAAGAACCACATGCACAGGTCCTGTTTGGAAGTAAATAGCCAAACTCCTGCAATAAATACTCGTGACGTTCATGTGTTGTCTGTATGCTTGTAGATGGGCGGAGAGCCGATGACCACAGATCTTGACCCTGATGATGAGGACGATGAAGATGACTCTGAGGATGCCCTGGGCGAGTTTGATTTCTTGGGCTCCGGAGAGGAAGGGGAGGGCGCGGGGGAGGCTCGCATCTCTGGAGACGGCCGTGAATTAGGTACAGAGAATGTGAAGGCCAAACATTTTGACCAAAAAAGTACTTTTGTCGAAAATTCTGTATTTATAATTTAGTCACAATTTTGCATTGCAAGTCAGCTTTACATACATATAGGTTGTACAAACAGAAGTATATTAAAAAGATATATATTTCCAAAGATATACAAATACATGGTATTATTCCAGTTTTCTTCCAGTTAACTTATTTAAAGCAAAATAAATTATTTGACTTGCTGTTGTATTAAACTAATCTAAATAGTTGTAATCAAAGTTAAATACTTCCACAACCGTTTACATTTAATACCTTTTTTACAGCCAGTAAAATTATTGTTACGTAGTTTTGTATGTCTCATGTCTGGTATGAGTTCATATTTTAACGTCTCAGATTACAGTATCCAAATCCATTTGAGAAGTATCAAAAAGAAAATAAAAGATTGAAATCTGTTTGTTTTAATAGAAAATGTCTATCGGTAATTTGGTATCTAACTGCATCACTCTACAGTTTGTATCTTTCACATAGTTTTTGATGTGAGGGCTTCCCTTTATCGTCATGCTTTGACCACTCATTGTTTTCCTTTCATTTGTTTTAAACTTCCCGTTGATAATATCTGTCAATGGGGCACTGTTTGCTTCAAATCTCACCGTACATTTGTCTGCTTCCCCCTTCATATAATCAGACCACAAGGATTAATGACCAGCGACAGCAGTAGATTTCACTTTTTTTGTTGTCTGCTGTTTTGTTTACTCCTCCTACTTCCTCTCCGTAGGTTCAGAGAACCGCCGAAACAAGTTGCAAGGCATTATGTCGGATTTCCCCCCAAAACCCACTCCACCTCCCTCTATCCCAGGTCAGGCGCGCTCCAGTGAGGGTGAGATCAGTCGTCCTCCGTCTGAATACACAGCTGTATCCCAGTCTGGCTTCTTGGATCATAAAAGATCACTTGAAGCTTAACTGATTTTGAAGCTGATTTTTGTTTGAATTATGCTTAGTCTTAAACCCTGCTTTTGTGTTTTATACTTCATAATAATAGATATGTGACTCACTCTTTTTCAGTCTGGTATGTTGGAATGGTTTCTGTATTTTTATCACACTAGGGGGCGCTCTGGGGTTCTCTTCTGACGTATTTATTCTGGATGCGGTAGGAGGAGGTGATATGAACCTTGGAGAGCTGGCTGACCTCACTGTTGCCAATGACAATGACCTCACTATTGACGTTAGTATTTTTAATGAGCTTTCCCTCCCAACTGTTGGGAGTTGGATTTTGCTTCAGTATTAAACAAATATGACCATACTTCTAGTACTTCAAGGGCTACTTCACCCAAAAATGAACATTCTGTCATTGTTTACTCACCTTCGAGTTGTTCCAAATCTGTATACATTTCTTTGTTCTGATGAACACAGAGAAAGATATTTGGAGGAATGTTCATAACCAGACAGATCTTGCCCCCCATTGACTCCCAAAGCAGGAAACATTACGCTTCTGTTGAACAGAAAAGGAGACATTTTGTAGAATGTAGCACTTTTGACTACAATCATATTTCTTCCTAAATTGTCAATGGGGGGCAAAATCTTTCTAGTTATAAGCATTCTTCCAAATATCTTTCTCTGCGTTCATCAAAACAAAGAAATTTATACAGATTTGGTACAAATCAAAGGTGAGTAAATGATGACAGAATGTTCATTTTTGGGTGAAGCATCCCTTTCAGGTATAATCATCATAATATATACAGCCTATAGACCATTTTATAAAATGTGACCGACGCTATTTCAGACGGACTTCATGTTTCCACTACACACACGATAGAAGAAATACAACCAACAGAACATTTAGAATCAAATTGAACTACTTAACTAACATCTTTAAGACTTAATTATTATGTGAAATAAAAGATTGAGACAGTAGCAAAATGATCAGTATTTTAAACAAAACCCAGTTTTTGCAGTGTTGGAATATTTTGTATTTTCTTTAAAGTTGCAGGACAGTCGAGAAGAGTTCAAGAAAACATGGAATCCCCGCTTTACACTGCGAAGCCACTTCGATGCCATCCGAGCGCTGACCTTTCACCCTAGTCAAGCCGTCCTGCTGACCGCCTCAGAGGATGGAACGCTCAAACTGTGGAACCTCAACAAGGCAATGCACTCCAAAAAGTATGTTCCACATCCTTAACCCTTCAACCGATTATACGTCAATATACAGCTGTTGAAGAAGTTAAGAGACCATTAATAAACAACTAGTGCTGGGGAACGATTAACATTTTTATCGCATTTTAAAATTCAATGACTAATTCAGAAGTAGTTGTAGTGAAGCTCATTAAAAGGAAGGAAGGAAGGAGACGGGAACCAGCAGACATTTAAATAAAGGTTTAATATAAAGAATAACAGCCAGCGGCCCCTCACGGCCGACCGCCAGCGAAAAAAACATAAATACAAATACAAACGTAAAACATGTCCGGGCCCGGTCCTCACTCTTCGACGGTCCGGTCGCTCGTTCTCTTATATGCTCCCAATCTCCTACGTGATTCGAGACCGGTTCGCGCACAGCTAGCACTCATTACCAATTACTGGTCTCACCCCGCCTACTCCACTACAGTAGTGTATTGTGCACTTTTATTTTAATTTTCTGTCTAGTTTGATATAGAAAAACAAGTTATAATGATTATTGATTTTATTGCTTATACATAAACAATCTTTTAACACAAAGTGTACTATATTTAAGTGTATTTAAGCACATCTTTAAACAACTAAATTATTGTAGGCAATTTTTTCTTTATCTTAACAATTCATACAAGGAGAAGACAAGTGTTTTGGGACCGTCCTTTGTATTTGATGAACATTATAAACATAGATCTATATTACGCTGCTGGCCCTTTAAGAGTGCTCTATAGTATACAGGTATACAGATCTAATGTACTGCGACGCTGCCATTTTGTTTTCCGCATTAGCCTCACACTGCATACAATAGAGCCAAACTAATTCATTATCGTTCCTGTTTTGTACCTTAGCCGAGGGGGAATTTTTGTATTCTGCAGGCTATGGATTTCCTTCCGCTTTATCATCAATAGCATTAAATAAGCCTTTTACACCCGCGCATATTGCGTCTTTGTGGGGCGAGGGCACTGATAGATAAGCTCATGTCTGAAGGATGGATGATGAAATGGAGTGGTTTGTTCCATCAACTCTGATGTTAAGAAGAGATTTAAAATGAAATGTCCATGTTAGAGTTCGGTACCTTTCAATTCAGTTCTGGTGTTCCTGGTTCATGTGCGCGCTTCAGCAGTCTTAGACCAACCACACATGCTCTCATTGGTTGAGACACGAGGTGATGCCATTACCTTGCCAGTAACAATTATCTTCCCACCCCTTTTCTGCTCGTCTGATGTTTAACATGGTAGGTGTACCCCAAAGCCAATCACGTAAATGTTATGTGCCGGCTCTTCATTCATTTCGAGTCTGTCGGAAATGCTGCAATTTAATTGCAGGATTACAGAATGACATGGACTCAAGGACTGGAAAAGAAAGGAGACGCTGACCTGTCAAAATGGTGCCAGTTTGAGCTCGACAGATAAAAGAGACCGAGATACACCCTCAAAATCTCCAAAGACCATAAAAAAGCTGAGAAAATCACCTCCATTCAAAATTTGAGACAAACACTCTTCTTGTTCGGGCTTCAGTTGGCAAATGGCGGGAATATTCTCCACAAGAGAGCGAATATCATCTCATGTCTCCATGTCCGCTGTCCTTTTAGATTTAAACTACAATCGTAAATTCGACACTTAGCGTCTATACTGCATAGAAAACAAGTTCAGATTCCCTTTTAAGCAAAACAACAGGAACTGTAACAGCTGTCATTTTGTTCTCTAGAAGAGTGCTTAGAAATATCAATGATGTTGGTGTGCTAACATCTTGTTTCTGTTCTATTAGAAATGCAGCGCTGGACGTTGAGCCCATTTATACATTCAGGGCACACAGGTGAGTGCGAAAGGTTTATAAACGAGCATAAATCTTAGACGAAACCTTAAATTGTATTGTATATGAATATATGAAGAGCTCTTTTCCAAATCGCTGTAAATCCATTTTAATAGTTTTCATGAAAATGACATTTTTTACCTAGACCTATTCATTTTGTTAATGTTCAATTCATCCTGTTAAAATGGTCTGTTGGCTCTGTCTGAGCATGTTAAACAATGATTGTTAAATGAAACGACAATATTGTCGATTATAAATTCAAAGTTTATTTTTATTTTTTTCAAAACGCTACAAATCCATCCTTTTCTCAAAAAAAATGATGGTTTATTTCTTTTTAAAAACAAATAAACAAGAGAACATGAAACATATGACATCAGGGACTCATACTATAAATGAATATAAATCAAATAAATGCAAATGAATGAAATAAATAACAGCCAAATAAAATAAATCACAACGAACTAAATAGACAAATAAAATAAATATTTTCAATTTCATGTTTCAATATTTTCCACAGCATACAACAAATAATTTAAAAATAACACGCATACAAATACCACTTACGAGCGAATTCTGAGTGGTTGCATTTAGGCTAAAAACAGGTTCGGCACTTATAGCGTTTTGGAAAGAAACTGCATCTTGCAGTACATTTTAAACAAGGAAATATAGCGATTTGGCATGAAACATTGATGGAGCAGTGAATAGGTTTAGTACACAGCAAAATGGCATGACAAACTCATTTTTTATAAAATTGGCGTTTAATATGTTTTGGAAAAGAGCTCTTCATATGTTAATGTTTTCACCACCATAGCATAAATCCAATCATTACGATCCCCTGATAGGCTTCAATAATGCTAAAGGTTTGTTTGTGTGTGATTTAGTGGTGCTGTTCTTTCTCTGGCCATGGGAGAGGAAGGGGAGTCATGCTACAGCGGAGGTCTGGACGGGGCTGTGCGTGGATGGAAGATTCCAGACCTTAATGTGGATCCTTACGACAACTATGGTGAGTCTACCACAGGCTGCACCTGAGAGTGTGGCAACTCTCGCATACACGCACACAGCAGGATTTCAGTTCACTTCACATGTTTACATTTACATACATTGCTTTATCCTATACATTTTACATAGGTGTTTGCAATTGAACCCACAACCTTGGGTTGTAAGCACAATGCATCTTACCGCTGAGCTTCAGCTGCATGTGCGGTTGCTGACTGAATTTGACACATAAAGGTGGCATCTGTCCAACGTTGACTTCTTCCAACGTTAGATCATATTGATGGTGTCGCTAATGTAAATCCACATTGTCCACAGGATCTGTTCTTTAAAATCGTCCAGTTGAGGTCTTGTTCCCTGTTTTTCAAACCTTATTTGACCCCAATAATTTATGCTTGCCGCTATATCTTTAGCTTTAGATTTTAGAACTTTCATGCTGTTATGCTTGGACAACAATGTCGGACATCTGCATTTCTTATTGCAATCCACTAGAGAGCGCAAGTGAATTTAATGCAAGTGCCTCCGTGTTCGTGCAGATCCAGGTGTAGAGAGCAGCGTGTTGTCAGGACATGAAGATGCAGTGTGGGGTTTGGCGTATTCTCCCAGCCTGAACCGTCTGGCATCGTGCTCAGCAGATGGCACTGTTCGTTTATGGGACCCCCACAGTTCCTCACCGTGCGTGTCTGTCTTCAATAAAGAAAAAGGTGAGAAAGAGAATATGCGTGTTTTGGATTCGTGTAAGTGTTTTGTTTTGTACGTTTCTCATTTTCATTCTCTGTTCTCAGAACATGGCACTCCCACCTCAGTTGCCTTTGTCAACTCGGACCCGTCTCAGGTCGTTGTTTCCTACGATGGGGGCGAGACTCTGCTTTATGACCTCAACACAGAGCAAAGCATTATGGTCCTGGAGACCCAGACTAAAGATGGTAAGCACTGGTTCATACAGAAATTGTGTCCAGATATAGTTTAAGTTAATTACTTGAGGCTCAAATGCATTACCTTTTTTTTGTAAAAAAATGAGCTAGTTTTTCAAAAAATGTGTTAAAAACTGTCTTATTAGCTTAAAGGGGGAAGCACAGCGATAACCTTAAAAAAAATGATTTATAAGTTGAGTTCTCAGGTACCATTTTTGGAAAATGTCAACTTGATGTCAATTGACTTGCATGCATTTACTTGAAGATAACTAAATAAAATAACCTGCAATGTTTCAAACAGAGATTTGAAAATACAGATTATTGCATTAAATAAATCCATATTTGTACTTTTTAATAATTTTAAATTGAGATGCATTTACTGGCCAATGTTAACTAAGATACTTAGTCTTGTTTATAAGAAAAACAATAAATAAAAACGAGTCTGTTAAAAAAAATCTCCCATTGGGTTAAGAATAATAAACAAGATGAAATATTAAGGTGAACATCTTGACTTTCTTATATGAAATAATAGTAATCTTAACTGAAATAACTTATTGCCCGATCAACATGACCAAATTATTTTATTGGATAATGTTAATCAAAAAGCCAATGTTGAAGGTCATGCAACTTTTTTATAATCTTGCCGGTAATTGTTGCATTATTTTATTGCAGTTTAATGCAATGACCATAATGACAATTGTTATAGATCCATAGTATGTAAAAAAATGTAACTCATTACATGTTTAATATGCATATTAACAAAACAATATTTCCCTACAGGCAGCGAGCTGATAAACTGTGTGGTCAGCCATCCCTCTCAAGCCATTTCCATAACAGCCCACGAGAACCGTACCATCCGCTACCTGGACAACAAGACAGGTGAGTGTGTGTCGGTAGCTTGCAGCAATTTTGAAGGATATCCGAGACCGGTAATAACACAGTTTATTTTCCTGCTGTGCGCTGTTGAAACAATAAATACACCGGCAAAGCCACTTGACTCCCCCACCGTGCAGTTACAATGAATCCGTCCAAGCGCTTACAAAAGAACCACAAATAGAAAAACGACCGAATTGAGCCGGTCACACACAGCAACCTTTACTTACCCGATTATAAAACCAGAGCACCTGACATGAAAACTAAAGAACATACTTTGTATTGCTAGAGGTATTCTTGATCTTGGTAAAGATATTACATCTCTATAAAGTTTTTACATGGATGCATATCTGGAAGTTTTTGTTTATTTTGTGGGTGTGTGTCAGTAACTGAATGACTTGCTTAAGACTTTTAGATTTAATTTAATGTAAGCAGTTGACAAAATAATAAATTGCAATCTCATATGGACTCAAATGTTATGCCAGTTAAGTATCACAGATCTATAATGTTCTCTCTCTCCCTCTCTCTCTCTCCCTCTCTCTCTCTCCCTCCATGTGTCCACAGGGAAAGTGATTCATTCCATGGTAGCTCACCTGGATGCTGTAACCAGTCTCACCACAGACCCTAAAGGCACTTACCTCATCTCAGGCAGTAAGTAAATACACACGCACACACACGCGATCTCAAGAGTGTGATGTCACAGAAAAAACAACAAGCCCCCTGGGGCCCCAAACAGCCGAAAACATTACTTTTCAGTTTCTGCGCTGTAATTTGTTTTTGTTTCTCTGTAAGGTCACGACTGCTCGGTGCGCTTGTGGATGCTGGACAATCGCACGTGCGTGCAGGAAATCACGGCGCACAGGAAGAAACATGACGAGGCCATCCACGACGTGGCCTTCCATCCCTCTCAACCCTTCATCGCGAGCGCCGGGGCCGACGCGCTCGCCAAGATCTTTGTTTGATTTTTTTAAACCGGTAAATGTGCTTGAAAGTTAAGTTAAAGGAACAGTTCACCCAAAAATTCAAGTTCTGTCTTGATTCACTCACTCGATACATTTCTTTGTTCTGATGAACACAGCGAAAGATATTTGGAAGAATGCTTGTAATCAAATAGTTCTTGGACCCCATTGAGAACAAGTAAACGTTACTTTATAAATGTCTTTGTTCTGTTGAACATAAAATAAGATATTTTGAAGAATGTAGGAAAGCAAACGGTTCCGGGGGGCTTTTGACTACTATGGTAGGCAATGGTGGCCAAGAACTGTTTGGTGACTGACATTCTTTCATATATCTTTCTCTGTGTTCAACCAAACATAGAAAAGTATGCAGATTTGGAACAACACGAGGAGAGTAAAAGATGACAGAATTTACATTTTTGGGTGAACTGTCACTTTAAGACTATCCAGGTGGTATTCTCTGTTGGTATTTAGTTCAAAAAGTGAGATTACCTACAGCTCTAACTGTGTGTCTTCTCTTTTCTCAGGGAAACACCCTCACTACTGGGCCAAACGAGTGAAAACCGAATATCTCAACGCCGCACATGCTCACACAAACACTCTCACACTAACTCTGAGGGGAACAACGTACTACACATCACTGCCTGTGTGAAAGGCACAGACCTCAATAACCCAACATCTTTTTATCGATGCCTCACATGTTGTGATACGAATTGTACCGCTTTTAATACTAACGGTCTTGCTGCTCCTGATCTCGGATTTAGTCGACACTACTAAATTGAATTTCTGTCTCTATCTGCACAGTGTGTAGACGGGGATGTCCATTCTGTTGACAGATGGACGCGCACACGCACACCCTGGATTTTAATTTCATGCTTGGTTTAGGTCAAGGATTCGAAGGCTTTCGGTAAACAAGACACTACCCAAGCCTGCGCAACTGCTCAATGTAAATTGCGTTAGCGCTAATCTGTCAATTAAACATCCTCTCCTAACTGTTGCCTGGTAACGCGATCGATGCATTTCATTCCAAAGACCCGTGTTTTTTGTTCTTGCATTTTAGCTGCACAGCTTTACTTTTAGCGTCACTGCTAAGAGCCTTAGCATTCATAATCACTTTCATTTCAAAGCCAAACATAAGCATTTGTGACGTTTCCGAATCGGTCGTCATCGTTCATATCCGTTCCGGTGGCGTTATGTGTAACATTGAAGTGACTGTCGAGTTGTATATTTATAAAGTTATGTGTCCAAGAGGATCTGCGGTTGGATGCGCAGGAGTTTCTGTATATAAAGCAGAACATCCTGTTCATAGCAAACTGTCTTACAATCACGATGCTACGATTTCCGCAGAATCAGGGACTTATTCGTAACGTATCAATCTTGGCAATTCAAAATTGGAGTGTTATGAAATTTGTCCTGGTGTGCTCAAGTGGCTTTGTGCATTTTTTCGTCCGGGTGTTTTTGGGAGTAAAGTCAGATGCACGCCAGAGGATCTAAGATGGCCGACAATTAAAATTGCAACCAACTACAAATTTCTGTTTGTCAATACAGCTGCATTGTAAAATTAACAACCTGTATCTGCAGAGATTTTGGACATCTGTGATTTTCCTGTTTCGCTGAGAAGTGAACAACATGCGATCCTTTGAGAGGTGTCCGTGGTGAGAAGCTTGTCTGTCAGTGTGCTGGGAGTGCTGCCAGAGAGAAGCTCAGATAGACTGTGAGTGATAAGAAAATAAGTAAAGCCTGCTGTCCGTTAAGTAGCCGAGGAATCAAGGCACAACACCAAAACCTAAAGGACATGAATTTGAGAGGCGAGATAAGAGGGTATTATGGAAGAAAAGATTTAAAGCAAAGCTCAAATGGGTTCCTTTTGCCAACCAAGAGATAAGGATGCAAAGTCCAAGAGATATTTCATAGAAGTCTGTGTGGCTGTAAGCAGGTGAGATGGAAAGTGACTAAAAAAGGGCAATCTGATCTTCGGTTCCCTCAATTTTGGGGAGCAAAGGTCTCAAACACGTTAGCCGGGTTCCGTTTTGCTAGGTTTATTTTGAGCTTTTACTGGTTTTCCGTGGTCGTAGACGGATAGCTGGAAGGCAGGTCAGAAGTGACGGAAACACTGATGGGTCGAGGGCCATAAAGTCCACTCAGTCCTCCATCTACATCCACTCCATCTAACCAGCGCTCACCACTTGGGTGTTTTTAGCACGTGAAATTGGTTAGGTTTTGAAAGGTAGCAGGTCTACGAAAAATTGACGTGGGTATTTTTTTTGGGTCCCTTGGGTGGTACTAAGATCATGAATGTCAACAAATTCACATGCAACTAAATCCCGTACTCCTTTGATGCTTACCTATTTTCTCAAAGCTCACGCATACTAACGTTTGATTGTATGCTACGCTGCACTGCACTACGCTGCATTGTTACGTTCTCTGCCAAAGAATGCCGATCGCATGGGCGTTTCGATGAGTTCAGCCATCTTGTTTCTTCAGCCCTCGATGCAACGAGTGTCTTGAAATTCAGACAGAACACATTCCTTACCGAGAGAGGACGAAAATCTGTGTAAAAAGAACAAAAGAAACCGATAATGTTCATATCTTTGACAAGCTGCCAATGGAAATTGCAAGTTTCAAAGTTTATCACTTATTTGCTTTTCTTTACTAGACATATTATGATGATTATGATGACTAGTAATAAGAAGACAGTAGGACCTTTTCTGCATTAGGCTTGAGACTTGCTTGTGATTGTGAAAAAGCCTAAAAAAATCGTATGAGTTTATAAAAAGACTTTCAGTCCACAGCCAAGGTAAAAGGACTTTTTGTTACGTGTTTTTATTTTTTAATAGCAATTTATCACTGTGTGATATTTTGTACATCATATTAAGCTGTATTCAAACAATATCCTCTTAACTACAAGGGATGAAAGACCAGCCTTTTATTTATTTTGTTTTATTATACATATTTTTAAACTCCTTTCTAGGTCCTATCGAATTACATCTTTTCATTATTCCTGTTGACTTCTGTTTTCTTTCTTTTTTTGTTTACTTTGCAGGTCTTGTGTTGTATGTCATAAAGAATCCAAAAACAACTAAATAAAAATGGTTTTGTACAGATATTCTATTCTGGCGTGAATCCTGTGGCTATATGAGGAAGTGTATGTGGAACGTTAAACTAACAGACCAAATGATCAGCACATTTGGCGTCTAATATATACAGTAATGGCCAACAGTGATGTCACCCGGGAGATATTAGTAAAATATGCCATTTTATGCCATCAAAGTATGAAGTGTGAGGTGCAAAATCAACTATAACAATAAGGTATTTATTGGATAAAATGATTCGGTTAAAAAGGAAAACTATTTATTATAAACAATTTATTTGAATGTAAAAAATGAATAGAAAAACAAAAAGCTCACAGAATTTTTTTATCTTATAATATTTTGTAATTGTTATATATTCCTCTTGTCTATTAATACATCTTTATATCATATTTAAATAAAATGCAAAGTCAGTCATTTTCCAGTGTTGGGCTGGGCATCACACTTGGTCACAAATCTAGGTGGTGTGTTAATACAGAAGGTATGGGGAACCCAGATTTATTGCTTATTTATTGTTTTGAAAAATGCATTCACCCCCATTTTCTGAGGAATGTCTCAGTAATTTTCTGTCCATACAATGGGGTCAATGTTGTTTGAATACCCACATTCGTCAAATAATCTTCTTTTGTGTTCTGGAGAAGAAAGTCATCGGTTCAAATGACAAGAGGATGAATAAATGATTAAAGAATTTTCATTATTGGGTGAACCATCCTTTAAGTGTATTCTGTACGAAGTATTTTTCAGGATTTCACTTTATCCAAAACTGACATCAACTCAAATAAGCTGCAAAAATGCTTTCTATTAAAGTTTTATTGTCAGATAGATAAATTCATAAAGAAATGATCAACTGTATTTGAATTTAGTTGACGAATAAACTGCACACGTGTCCTATGATGTGACAGCAAAAATTTTGAAACAAACCGATAATGAAGATAAATCTCTCTTATGCTATTTTATATTATTAATATTAGTAATATAAAAATATAATATTATTCACATTTAATTTTCCACATTTTTGCTGTCACAGTGCAGAACGGTATATTTGTCAACTACCTATATACATGTTAATGATTCCTGTGTTTAGAAAACTGATCAGTATCTCAAAAACATGCATATAGTGGTCTGAAAAGCAAAGATCCACCGCTTTAATTTTAAATGTTATAAAGGAAAAAATATATATAAAACTATGAGATGCTCGACTAACGTAGTTAGACATTTAAGGAATGAGTACTTAAATGAAAGAATGATATAACCTTTGTAAACTGTTCATAGTATTTGTTCCTCAAGTCAACAGCATACTGTAAAATATATTTAATAATAAGTTTTAAAATGATGCCGCTCAAACAGACAAAATGACAATCCCTCTATTTAGAAAACGCATTTTTGGATTTTATTAGTTTAGTGTTGTTAAATGCAAGATTCATCTCTGCTGTTTGTAAGCTGACACTCCCTTCATCCATTCAAGTGCCAACAATGCAATACTCCTTCTTTTAAAATGTTAAAATGACTTCGAGAATGTGGGCTGAATATCTAGGCGTGTTCACGCACCGCAGATCTGGTATGTAGTTCTCATGTGGGTCAGAATTGCAGATTTGAAATCAAGAGGGAGGGAAAGAGACTGGAAAAGGAGTGCAAATGCGGAGCCTCTAGGGCGACAAAGTTGTTCCAGGGTGGGGGTGTAAGCAAGGCAAACTGTTGCACAAAGACACATAAAACTTGAGGGAGGAAGGGGTATGTGTGACTGGGAGGAGTCTGCAAGGCACAGGGGTGACCTCATAGTCCTTCTGATAGGTCGAGAGAACTGTCAATAACACCACTTCCTTCTGAGCTCTGGGAGGTTCTGACAGTAGGGAGGTGGAGACAGGGGGGAGAGGGAGTGTCCATGGTAGTTTTCTCTCTCAGACTCGGCAGACACAGCTCGACCTGACAAGAAACTGAAACACAGCAGGACTTGCGAAGCAAGCCTAACCAGGAGCTCTCTTCTGCTCCTGTTTATCTCCTAAACTTGGAAGCCATCTTGAACGGACACTCTTGAAGCTTGCTTCTTTACTTTTTCTCCTTGGTGTTTCCATAAAGTTTGGACGTTTTCCTCTTCAGAGCAGCTTTGGAGTCGAGTGAGAACAGGAAGCAGGAGGTCGAGGAGGAGGTGGGGGCCCATCTCAGTTTAAAGGCTAAACTTCACTTATCCGCTTTTCTCCACTGCTCCTCGTCTGGAACGAAAACACCACGGAGCTTTCTGTGACAGACAAGACAAGAAAGAAGATCCACTTCCTGGAAAGGGATCTGTTTTTTAAGCTCCGAGGGACACGGGCTACACAACACTGACAGCCTCTATTGATGAGTGAACGTGTGCTGGTGTGTTGTTGCCTCACACCGCCCAGTCTTACCTGTCTTTGACTCGGTTACTCTACAGCATGGCCAACGTCAGTCCCTTCATGTCACCGGGGCCCATTTCCCAAGTATTCTTCCCCCCGGGTGGCCCGTCTCCTCCTGGGTTGGTGGTAATGCAACAAGGTATCCCGCTCTCTGTCCCTGCGTCCCAAACCCCAGGATTCCCTCCATTGGACTCAGGGGTGGCCCCGGGACCCGGAGGGGCTTCTGCTATGCTGTCTATCCCACCGGCACCAGCCGGTGTCTCCTTCATCATACAGATCGGGCTGACCAGAGAATCTGTACTTCTTCCCCAGTCTGCAGACCTGGCTTACATCAAACAAATTGCATGCTCGATTGTGGATCAGAAGGTAAGTGCCACTTGATGGATTTTGCTTTGAGGTTTGCACTAGCAGCTTTGCACAGCGCAAACGGAAGTTTGGAAGGAACACATTCACTTTCTCATTTACAGTTTCTGTATTGAGTTTGAAGGGTGTTGGTTTAGAATAGTCTGACACAAAATACAGAATTAACTTTTGGATCTGTTAAAACGAAGCCACACAGACAAGGATCCAGCCACACAAGTTGTTGATTTTACATTTGATAATTTGACAGAAGTTGAAAGGATTTTCTTTACAGTAGTGCCCCTTTATCAGAGTATGACACAAATCTCTTATGTATCCCCTAATGAAGAAACCGCTATTTGAGTTCTTGGAAAAAGCTTTGGGTTCAATTTCCAGAGAGTAAAACACTGGAAGGAAAAAGTATATAAATATGAGTCCAAAACAAAGTCCATTACACTTCATTGCTGGGAAACACTTTATACCATAGTGGAAAATCAAAAACACTATATGTTGTAGTCCAACACAAAACCAGAATCACTTTCCACTTACACTGGACAAAAAACAGACCGCCCATTGTAACCATCTGTACCTCAAATCTGCATTAGTTCAGAACAACTAAGATTTATCAGCCAATCTAACTGCAAAATGTTTCGATTGTGAGATTTCGGTGCCCTGGGCAGTGGCCAGGACAAGGCTAGAAGCAGTTTTTGGGAAAGTTCGTTTTTTCAGGAAGCGTTGGTAGAATATCACAACACCAGTAATCACGTTTTGTACTAATCCCCATTAAAACAGAGCTCTGACTTGGTTCATGTTTCCTTATGAAAGGTACATTTGAAGGTACTTCACATTCCAGAACTTTCTCTGGATCATGCTGGTCCACTCCTGTTTATTTGTACAGGCTCTGTGTTTAAACACAGCTCTGTTGCTGTTCTGTATAGGAAAATCTATCTTTAATGGGTATAACTGATTATAAGTGACTGCACTTTTTCCTTTGACCTACACGTCGGTTCATCACAACAACCCCTTTGTTGTGTCCTCTGGGTTGGGACCTTTGTCAGTTTGGATTTTGGCTCATGCTACCTTCTGTCTCTCTGTCTCTCTTTCCCTCATCTCTCTTTGGCTTTAGGCAGAGTGAGTCACCGTGTTCCCTCTCTGTTTATTCAAATGGCTTCTTCTGTTCCACACACACTGTTTTCCATTCACTTGAAGGTAATGTGGCAGCATGTTTATCCTCCCACTAAGACTCAATTTGTATTCTTCAAGGACCGGTTTTCTTTTCCTTCAACTCCTAAAGAGACTGTAGAGTCTATATGATGCATAAAATAAGCTGTTGCGGGCCTTTTCCGTTTCATCCTGAGTTTAGCTCCAACGATAATAAAAAAAACTGATTGAAGTCTTCAGAGTAGAGTTGAAGCGAAACTTTGCAGGATCAGGTTAAGAGTACAAGGCAAGGACAGTCTCTATTGATTCGGTTGTCCCTGTTGTTGTTCTTTTGCCTGCCTGCTTTCCCTGCTGGTCCAGCACGTAAGCAAGCTATTGTCAGTAGGATAAAGAGAAGGAAATGGAGCCTGTTTCCTCCCAAAGTGGGAAGGCATGGTGTGTCCTCTGCCTCTGAACTGCTCCCTGGGGCTTCCTCCAGAAGTTTGTGTTCTCATTGGAGGTTTACAGACAATGCATTATCTTTGCACGTCTACAAAACACACATCCCAATCGCCTGTTTTTACTTTCTTTTCAGAAGTTCGAGCAGCAAGGCTAGTAGGGGGTTTTGTGGGAAGGTAGACTTAGGTATATTAAATGTAAGGCATCTGGACAACATGTTTTGAATGGTCTTCATCAAAAAATTAAGATATGAAGAAAGATGCAATTTGCACCTGTAAAAAAAGTGGTTGAGCATGATCCCTTCACTATGACCCACCCAAACAGAAAACTGAAAAAAGAAATGAATTCAAATCAAAAAATGCTTTGTGGAAAGGTGTACTGGCTTATTTTCGAGCAGATTTTTAACATCTCTCTATGGCTAAATCTGTCTGAATCATTAACTTATTTGTCACACTGTCTCCGTAGCATTAACACAGGTTGTGGGTCAAAGTGCATGTCGGGTCTTGTCCATGTTTTAGGCAAGACTCATTACTATGTTATTAGATTTTCAGTTAAGTGCAGTTTTTAATGTTTTTAGCAACAAAACAAGTGTCTAAATCTGACTGGATAAAAATGAAACGGATGGTTGGTGATGAGTTACATGAGCAATGTATGCATATGGCAAGTTTAAACGACAGAAGAGCAAGTAAAACGATAACTTTGACTTGTTTTGATTTTAAATGCTTTCTCTTATCCAAACTTGAAAATGAGAATTCTGTCATCATTTACTCACCCCAGAGTTGTTCCAAACCTGAACAATTTCTTTGTCCTAATGAACAGGGAGAAAAATATTTTGAGGAATTGAGGAAAGCAAACAGTTCTTGGCCACCATTGACTGCCATAGTAGGATACATTGCTTTATAAATGTCCTTGTTCTGTTGAATACAAAAGAAGATATTTTGAATAATGTGGGACAGCAAACAGTTCGGGGGCACTTGCGACTTCCATCGTTATTTTCACTACTATGGTAGTCAATGTGGTGCAAGAACAAAAAATGTATAGAGATTTGAAACGAAATAAAAAAAAATCAGGGTGAGTAAAAGATGACAGAATTGTATTTTTTGGATGAACTGTCCCTTTAATATGCAGATACGACACTTAAGCCATTTCTAAATTGATTTTCCAAGTTTAAAAAAAACATTTGAAACACTGTGGTGCTGTAAAACAATCTGTTTAGCCTTACACAGAAAAAAATACTTAACCAACGGCACGAGTTTGGGCATTAATATAATAAATATGATGGACATATTAAATATTAAGTGTGACCCTCTGTAATACTTCAATGAGATACAAATAAACGTTCAAAGAAACTCATACATACAGAAATTCTATAAAATCTGTCTTTTGTGTACCAAGACACGCACGCATACACAGCAAAATGAGGTCATGGCCATCTCAATTCCACCACAAATTATATCCATACCAGACCCTACAGGTTAAAGAGGTCAGATATCAGAAGGTGTTTCCCGGTCCTGAGGAGTTTTCAGGACACCCGTGTGGAAATATCAGGAGCTTGCTTAAAAGCACTACTCATTTGTTTTGTGATAAATGTGACTACTATATGGGAATGAGGGGTAGTTCTGCACCATACGACTGTCTTTCACTCCCGCACATTTGCATGGCTGCAGAAAGTCTTTGCATGGAAGGACCGTATTTCCTGAGTAATTTACCGATGTACGCTAGTCAGTATTTGGCTATGCAAAACAAACACATGCACGTGGGAACTAACAGCAGGAAGAGATTGACATACGTGAGTTGAGAAAAGACACGTTTTGTTAGGGATATTGTCTTACTAGCTGTAACGAGTAGTTTGCATTTAATCTCAATTTTGAAGATTTGCATAAGAAAGATTGTAGATATCACTAGAACACTAACTTCTCTCATTTGACCTACAGTGAACTTTGTTTGATTTGCTATGATTTTTTAAATTCTAGCAATCTTTAAAAACGGGTTCTGGTGTATTTATTCACATTGTGTCGTACTGTGTAAATACACCAGTATGTGAATATGTCTATGCCATATTGAGTTATTTGAATGTAGCAAAAATAATTGTATATATCAAAGCACTGTGGTTTTACCATATGATACCATCATTGTAACCTGACAGGACCACAAAATGTTTTTGTAAGAGTGATGACGAAAATGCTATAATGTCTGAGGTTCCCCGGGTGAGTTCAAAAAGACAAAACAAACAGGTTCGGCACAAAAGACAAACTTTAGTTTTTGTCTTGTGGGAAGTTACGTGGGGGTGTGCCCATTCTTGGGCGCTCAATTATGAGGTCACAGATGTTTTTTGTTACCCTAGGCAGTGTGGCTCACCCAAAGTGTTGTGTGCAAAATAACTGTTGTGTGTCTCCCTGCGTATTTAACAGATCACAGACGTATGTGTCTGTCATCATACTATGCAATTCTGAGCCGTTTTTAGCATGCTGCTAAGCTGCTGCTAGGTTTTCTGGGTTGTTGTATGGGCTGGGTGATTGTTTTTAAGCAAACTCTGTTTAAGTCGGGCCACTCAGCAGCCATGTTTGCAATGCCTCCACACTATAAAAAACAACTATAGAGCGTTTCATCTAGCGATTGAGCTTGGTATCGCAGTCTAAATTCAAAATATTGGAGAGACATGTTTAGCCAAGTAACGCTTCTTCTTGATTTCCTTGATTGTTTTCAGAAATAATCTACAGGCACTCTATTGTTTGTGAATGTGTACCGGAAGTTAAGTTGGGGTCATAAAAGTGTGCATGCGAAGAAACGTTTGTTTATGCTATAAAACCATGAAACCATCTATAGGATTTACTTAATTTTGTTTGACAGTTTTTTAAAGTAAATTTTACTTACATTTTTGTGTCAAGTTTTTGCAAACAGTTTTTTAAGTGAAATTTACTTAAAGAAAACTGTATGCAAATTTAATCTTACTGTTTTTTACAGCAAGCAGCGATTTACGGCATACAGTAGCCAGACCAAATAAAATGGTATATTTTTATCAATAATTTGATCATAACTTTGGCATTGCTACGAGCTTAAATGGTGCTTTTTGAGGTCGCGTTAGCTATTGCGCACAGGCTGACTGGCGCATCACAAGAGCCACATTACCAATATCAACAGTTACATCGAGCTTTTCAATTAGCACTAGTCTGTCAGTTTTAAATAGCAATGTCACACCTAGCTAGCGGTATAGTTCAGTACAAACACACAGTCCTTCATTCCAAAGCTGGCCCCCCGTTTAGTTTGAAACGTGGTGTTTTCCTCCATGCTGTGAGTAAATCGGTATGTAATTTATCTTATTAGCATTTTATTCTTTTCAGACCCACTGTGGTTTGAAATGGGTTTCTTTCGGCTTAAATGGTGATGTCGTAGGGTCACACAAATCAAAGCAGATTAGTTTTGCCGGGAAAAGATCTCAAATTGGTGGCTCGCATGTGCTTGAGATGACTATTTCGTGGGGTGGTGCATGCGAATTTGGGGAAAGTGGATCAGTTTGTGTGTGTGCAAGCGTAAGAAAAGAGGTTTTTCTGTGTGTGTTTTCTGTCTCAAACCCGGTTTGCTTCAGAAAGAAATATGGGTGGGTAACCACAGCGGAAAACACATGATCTCAGGGAGAAATCTGCTTCCAGATGTGTGTGTTCTCTCATTTGTAAGTTGCTCTGGTTAAAAGCATCTGCTAAAATGAATGTATATGTGTGTGTTTCAGTCCTTCACAGAAAGATATCAATGTAGTATATGGTATGCTTTTTAGCGACGGACCGATATATTGCCATGCCTGATAGGCCTATATCAGACGATATTTTTAATTTTTTAATTTTCTGCATCAGCCATCAAAACCCATATTGGTCAGCACGATGTTTTAGACATCTACCAAAATAATAACGTTATTCTTTTAATTATTTCTTTTCCCTCATGTTGATCAAGATCGGTATATGACTCCCTCTTCTGTGGAACACAAAAGAAGATATTTTGATAAATATCTCAATGGTTTTGTGTCCATACAATTGAAGTCAAAGGAGGTCAATGTAGTTTGGTAATCTTAACAAAACGTCAATGACTACTTGTTTTGAATAAGTCTGACCGCATACCCTTCCAAATAAACTCAAAAGTACAAAAAAAAGTTTCCCTTTCATGCATCCATTTCTCCTCCTCTCTCTCTTTCTCTTAAAAAAGCACAGCACTGGTTACATGCTCTGAGGCCCTGGGGATAGCTGTTGCATTCCTATTGGCTTACCTGTCCCATCACCCTGATGCCTTAGTCACAAAAGCTCATTTCAGTACGGTACAGCGCACACTCCATTAATTCTCCTCACCGGGTCCCCTTCGCCCACCCCTTGCTTACCAGCCATGGCTCTCGTGTTACCATTTGCTTGAATTAAAAAGGCCTGCTTTGTTCCTTGCCTCTGCCCCGGGCAACACGTGTGTGACAAACTCCCACAAGTGCAGATAATCCATAGAGACAAATAAAATCTCTGCATGTGTGTGAGCACAGCACGCAAGTTCTCCATCTTAACCAACGAGGTCAGGAGTTAGACGGTTTCTACACGTTGCAGAAACAAAATTTATTGAAAATGGTTTGAAATATTTGTTACAGTGAGACCAAGAAAAAACTTATGTTTACTGTGAAACATGTACTGGATGTCTATGGGATGACCATAGGGTTTAAAGGTACAATAGGCTATGTTACATGTGCCTCTCTGCTGCCATTTCTTTTTAAAACATAAAAGTGCATTCTTTTTCTTCTCTCTCTTTGCTACTGTGACCATAAAAGTGGCAAAAAGGTCACGTCTTGGAGATAAAAGCAGATTAAAAAGCAGAAGTGTGTCAGTTGTTGCTTGAAGTATCATTGGTATTGTTGCAATCTTCCGGTCTGTTGTTCTCTATGTAACAGGTCCCACCATGTGTGGGATGTAAATTTAGCCTTTGCACTGTTTTCCATGAGACAGACCTTCACCTTTGCTTCACATATCTGCTCGTGACTCACGAGAAAGCCATGCACATACAATATACCTGCGATTGTACGCCGCTGACGCAAGAGCATAAGACAAAGAAACAGACTTTCCTCCACAAGCTTTTCCCTTGCCGCTCTGAACTCGGGGTGGACACAAACAGGAAGTCATGCTCTTAACCCGGATAATCTACAGAAGCATCACTTTAGTTTACAGAGTCTGACAGGCTTCCTGACTTTGGGAGCAAAGCTGGAGAGTGGGGTGATCCAACTGTTTTGTCTTGTCCTTTGAACTTGAGCATGCGAGAAGGTCTGAGTACTCTATAAAATGAATACGGGGATATTGTGAAAGTTAATGAATCTAAGCAGTTCTTTATAAATCAATTGGGAGCTTTTTTTCAGTTTTGCTGCTGAGACTTTTTTATTAATTGTTCGTGGAATCTAAAGTTGAAATTGGTCACTTTGATGTGGCCTTGTTGTTTTTTCAAAATGGACAATGGTCAAAGGGATAAAAGATAAGTTGGACGTAGCTGATCGGCTGTGGTTTTGCTTAGTGCTTATTCTTGTAGTTCTTAGAAATGCAATTTTATTTTCTGTGTTGATATATTTTCTATGGAAACAAGAAAGTTGGTGTAATGTACAAAAATCATATTTTTTCTTTACCCAATAATCTTTAGTTTGAGGGGTCGTTTACACAACACTGTTTCTCATTAAAATTGGAAAAAAATTTATGCATTTGAGCTATTCACCTACTGTAGATTACAACAGCATTTTGGGGACCTGAATATACAATCTTTTACTAAATACAATGCTAGTCTCTGTGTAAACTAAAAAAGCAATAATATGTGAAAACATGACGGTGACATCATTATCTGTCTCTTTACAAAGTAACATCATTAACTACTGGCCTGGCACACATACTGTAAAAGCATGATGTAGAAGTTTGAGTTGTGTTTGCATTAGGGCTGTTAAATGATTAATCGCGATTAATCGTGATTAATCGCATCCAGAAATAAGTTTGTAAAACAATATATGTTAGTGTAAATAAAATATCTCTGTGTACTATGCATATTTATTTCCTATTAATAAATGCATACATGTAAGCATATATTTAGGAAACAACGGCATGTATGTATTTATAATTAATATATATTTAAATATATATAAACATTTACTTGTTTTATATTTTTCAAATACTTACATGTATGCATATGTGTTTATTAATGAAAAATTAATACGCACAGTGTACAGACATATATTATGTAAAAACAGACTTTTATTCTAGATACGATTCATCATTTAACAGCCCTAGTTTGCAGATCACGGTCAGCGGTAATCGTTTTGACAACATTGCCATCTGTATGTAACTTTTTTCTTCATGATAACATAATAGTTCTTGCTAGTTTATTATGAGGCAGCTTATTAATGTTTCCCAAAAAAATTCTAATTCATTTGTTTATTCTGAATTGTAAAAACATACTTTTATTGGAAAAATAAATAACAAAGTCCCAGCCCTTAATCCTAACAGCACTGTTGTAAACGTCAATTGTACAAACATGTAAAAATGAATACGAAAAAGATATTCTGTGAAATCGTCACAAATTGTCATGCGATTGTGTTGCTTGCAGATTGAAAATTGAGAGTTCATTGTAGATTGTACAATATTTTCTTTATCTTTTGACGAAAATAGAGACTGCAGTTATGAATTGCACACATCTGTTGTTTGTTTGTACGGTTAGCAAGTACAGTATAAAACCTTTGTGACAAAGAGTATACCAATGTCTCCTTGGCCAGGCCGAGTCTTTAGATTTTAATTCAAATACACAGAACTTCTTTAGCTTCTCACATTTAAAGTCCCATGCAGGGATTATAGCGCACAAGACGAACAGGGTGTGGGACTTAAAGAATCCGTAAGTGAATAAAACCGGACATAATAGTTCCCTTTTGTCTTTCGGCCTATTGTACAGAGCGTATGATGCCAATGTTGTATTTGATGTGAATCATCTTCTGACATCATTACTGCACAGTGTAAACTACCGACGGGGAATTCTTTATTCACTCCTGTCACAGAGGTTGTTAGGTCATGCCTCAGGGACAAAAAACACTTGGCATTCTGTTATGTCTCCAAGCTTGCAGCACGATGACATCACGCGCTCCAAAAATAGGTGACACGCTGAAAGAATTTGTTCCATCACGCAGAAACACAAAGGCCTGTGAAATTCCCGCTCTGGGCCAAGCGGTTGTTGGGTGCTAATGAGTGTGGCAAGTGACGTCTTTACGGCGTAATTGTCATGGCAGCGGTTCATTCAACGTGAGGGTCTGTCAAGAACCATGGGAATTTCTTTTTTAGGCCCCTTAAATATGTTTAGTTATGACAGTGGAACTCAAGAATGGTGTTCAATGGTTTTGTTTCATGTTCAATTCTATTAAAATGTGCATTTGACACTGTCAGTACTGTTTGTAAGTCTTGATAAACATTTGCATGCCTGACCTCTGAGTCCTTACAAACAGGCAGCCGGAGTCTTGTTTCTGTCATGGGTTCATATTTTAAGCTTACAGAGGAATAAATGCGTATGATATGAAAGAATTGTGTTGAAATTCTCCTCTCTGTGGAATGGTAAGTTTATTAGGTTCTGATTGGAAACTTCTATGTTGGAAACAGGCGAGCATTGTTCCTCACATTTGTTTGGTTTTATCGTCTTCATGCAATAATCTCCTCTTGCTTCATACCAACAGCTCTAAGCCTCAATGAATAGACTTTTCTTTCATCAGAAAGGCACATTACTCCGTTCACTTTAAATGTCACAAAAACAGATTACACCCTACACCATACTGACATTTCAGCATTGTGGATGTGACATTTTGGATCATGGATGTGACATATAAACGCTCTGAAAATGTATTTGTTACCAATATACTAAATCATCTGTTTATATTTTAATACATCTTTGATGAAAGAGTCGAAACAGTCACACGAGGTTTCTATTTTAAAAAGGGAAATAAACATGAATTATGGATGTGACAAATAAGGACAGTTTTTGAGACTTTTGCGAATTGAAATGTACAAACCAGAAGCAACAATACCAAACAAATGGATGCATGTTTATAAAATATAAAATTGTTACTTTATTTTAATTTTCATGTCTTCGTTTATGAGGAATTTGTGTGGATGTGACAAAATGGCGATGGAAAATCATGCACACACACCAAAAAACATGCTTGAAAAAAATCAAAGAGACACTCCACATGCAATTGAACCACCAAATGTTGACATCTGTGCCATTTTTCATGCATGTTATTGCCTATATGTTTTGCCAAAATTTGTAACCAACACACTTCAAATAGCCTATACATTTTATTTTATATGTACAAAAAAACACAGAAAGGGTAACAGGTTTGCAAATGTAGTATTCAGTATGGGATGGCTAGTTTAGTTTGTAGTTATTGATTATTATGTAAATAAAATAAATCGTATAATGACATACTACAGCATGACTGGGCATTTAAGCTGTCTTAACGATTTCTTCAGATACACGTCCAATGCATTTGCAGATGTGACAGTGGCTTCGGATTGTACGTTGCACCTGAAAGAAAAACAAATCTGTGGTATAAATGTTGCTAAAATGAGCGAGATCAAATACGATTACACCTCGTTGATTATTTGTTTTTTTATTGGTCGGTTGTAGTAATTAAATTGCTGCTGTGCAAATAGCGACTGTAGCGGGTAAATTGCCACATGAATAGGTGATATAAACAGTCTCCTGGTATGATTTTGTCTTTTATGACTACACAATCAATGATGGAAGTGTAACAGAATATACTGTATGCACAGTGACCGGCAGCTACTAAAAGGCTGTAGGGTTACTGTTTACTGAGATGTATTTATTTTAGGGTAAGCAGAAGGATATATTGAATAGTTATCGTTTTTCTTTAAATGATTAAACAGCTTCAACACACCATCGAAAAGGAACATCACCTCATAGCGATGTGTCTTTTCACCATGTGAACTAGGGAAGGTTTGTGACTTCAACGTTTTATTTATGGCCTTGTAAGCCAGTCTAATTTAATTTCAAATAAAATACCAGCGCTAGCAATAGAAAACCACATATACTGTGTATGTGACGCTATTTATGCACAACCCTCAATACACGAAAGGAAGTCGTGGTGATGATGCTTGTGTTTTGCACTTCGCTGCTATTTTTTGTTTCAGATCCATTTTCTGTCATGCAGTTTAAACTTCTTTTAGACAATCCCATTTTCTTTCAGCAAAGCCCTTTCAGTTTTCTAAGCTTTTTTTTGTTAATAAACAGAAAATATTGCATTTTATCATTAACGGTACACAGGTCCCCTGTAGCTTATCCAGTAAGTTCATCTGGAAGTGTTGCACTAAGTCATCACAAAGTGGTGGTTCTGATTCCTAGAGAAGAAACAAAATGATAAAACTGTACATTAAATTCACTGTAGTTCCATTGGATACAGGGGTCTATCAAATGCATAATTATGTTATGCGAATCATTTTCACACAGTAAAGAAAATAAAAATGGCACAATAGCCTAATCCTTCCCGCATGGTACGCTTGAAAGCAGGCTCACTGGTTGCCCATTTTCCATGAAGCAGGACTTTGAGTGTTCAATGGGCATTTCCATTACAATTAACTGGTTTTTGGATAGCAAACAAAGCTTAATCCAAGAAAAAAGTGACATTATTAAAGAGTTTCTTTAGTAAGGATGTGGGGGAATAATAACAGAGTGAGTTAGGTCAATGTGTTGCAACCATTAATCCTAAAACTACTGTGGGCAGAATTCAACCAGTCAACCAAGCATCACGTGACCATGACCATACTACAGTAGAAAGCCACAAAGAATTTAAAGGGGTTTATAGAAGAATGTACATCATGTGTGTGCATCTTTATCTATACTTTGAAGACGACTTCGTCCACAGAATTGAGCTAAATCTGTCTGTTTCTGTAAGCAGTATTTCTGTAAACTCTTACAGTAAGCAGTATCTCACTAGCCACTCCAGAAGTTTTGTAGTACATTAATAAGGCAATAATTACGTACCTTTTTATACATAGTTCCTAGATTTATAATAGACTGCTGGCATTAGTTTAGCTTTATACTGTGGCTAGGCGAGTGGTTTTCTAGCAGCTAGCAATAGCATGCTAACTTTGAAAGCAGAAAAGAGGAAAAACATCTCGCTTCCACTTTAAAGCCACACTGCCTCATGTCACATCCACCTGTGATATTACAGTACAATCACAAACCATTATAAACACTAAAAACAAATTATTAGTGGTAATTGTAAGGCCTAGCTTTTTTGCGAACAGGGTGCTCCAAGTTATGCAAAAAAGCAGGTTAGGACGTCCAATCATTGAACTTCGTCGGAACATTTTATGTCCTTAAGGCTCTAGTATAGGGTAGATAAGTATATAAGGTCCTTAAACCAAGATAATCTTCTTTTTGTGGATCACAATTGGAGTTATGCTGAATAATATCCTGGCTCTTACCAGCTTGGTAATGGCAATGGATACAATTTTTGTAGCTCGGAAAGTACATCCTACATAAAAGAAATATAAACAACTCCAAGGTTACATGTCCAGGGTCAATTCATGTCTTATGTGTCGACACAAAATGAAGCATTTGTGACTAAAAACGATTAGCATTCTGAGCTGATTTAATCTTTTTGGATTATCATTGTTCCCACTCAAAATGGAGGAGTCAACGCACGAGTCATTTCTTTTTTGAGTGAACTGTTCCTTTACCAAAAATATAAATATCCACACCACTTTTTTTTTATTTTTGTTGCTACCTGGAGCTTTTTTGTATCAATGCAACCAGTCCATAATATTGCACATCTGTATGTATTGCATGAAAATGTCCAGGCATGTCTTTTTCATTTTTGTCACTCGTAGCTTCGCACGTACTGCCATATTACATGGAAACAAAGGGGAAATTGGCAATTCATAGCATGATATTTAATCTCAACCTGGTGTCTGGTAAGAAAAGACAGGGTCAGAGTCCTGACAGGTGTTTGAACTGTTTATGTAGTCTTCGACTGTGTTGTTTAAAACCACATTCATGGGTCCAGGAACCTTATTGCCAGATATTGGCATAGTAGACGTTCGTAGTTCTGTTTGTTCCAATGATAATCAACTTGAATTCTGGTAAGATATGGTCATGTTGACATTCTGGGGGGAAACCAAGAACAGATGGGCTATCTGGGGAGTAAGGTTAGGAAATTAATCTCGGCAATGAAGAGATGGATCATGTGAGTTCACGCTTCACTCCAATCACCACATCAAGTACGTTCTACATTTATACTTTTACTTCAAACTTTACCTTATATCGGTTTTGTTAAGTACTTGGAAATGCTCAAATAAAGGAGTTCAGGTCACCGTGCGAAAAGGACGGGGCTTGGAAAAAGATGAGAAAAGAAATAAGGGGCAAGGCTTTCATAATTCATCAGAGGCATAATAGACGCAGCCGCCCGAGACCATGTGGGAAACACAATCCTAGTCAACACAAAGCACCCTTAGAAACCCAGGGCTGTCTCCAAGCGCAGCCCATGGAATGGCAGATATGATTGCATCGGGGTCCATTGTCTGACCCCTGTGGAAACATGCATATTAACAAATGAATATGCATATGTAACCCACCGATACGTGGCAGACGGTTGACTTGTGTTCTACATAAAAGTTATTTTTTGCAACTATTTTAGTTGAAGTAGGCATAGCCAAGCTTTAACAGAATATGTATGTCTACTGTATTTCAGTACGCAGGCAATTGCGAATCATCTTATTTGGAAGTCAATTGTTTTTGGATGTTGATGATAATACTGAGTAACATTTTCATTGGAGTCATGTTTGACTGGTAAAATAGATAACCACCGCCTGAACTGGTGCACAATAAAACAGATTTTAGTCAATTAGTTATACACTAAGACTATCGACCATCCGGATAAAGTCAGGTGCTTTTCCCGGATTTAACCATGCAAAGAACCTTTTTTGAACAGGAAGTGAAGGACCAACACAACAAGCAATCACCAAACATTTGTTCTGTTTTTATGTATGCATTAAGGGCAGGTTTGTCTGTTTTACTCAATAACTCTAATGGAGAAACCGTGTATTTGAAACACCTCAGTGTGTACATTTTTCTGATCTGTTCCTAATGTTTTGGCTGTTACATTAATTACAGATTTTGATTAGACTTTAGTGTAACCGGAAGGAACCACACCTGCTCCAGGCGGGCCTCGAACCGTCGGTCCGGCATGGGAGTCGGGCGCTCTAGCGAGGAGGCTAAAGACCGCAGTCTCTAGCGTCTGTCGCTAGAGAGTCCTTGAGGCCGGGGAGTGAGGTTTACATACCGCACAGCACTTCACTGGCTTGCCTCCGTTACATTAGCAAGCAGCTTGTATCCAGAGTATGAAATTTAGCGCCATCTAGCGATGAGATTGCGAATTGCAACAAACGACTCACTCCACCCCTCCCCCTCTCTTTTGAAGTACTACGGAGGCTGACACAGGATAAAGAAGTCTTCATGATTACATCTCTTTGCTGAAGGAGATAAAATATTTACAAAACGCGCTCTGTAGAGCAGTTTGTCCGTTTTGGGCTACTGTAGAAACAACATGGTGAATTCCATGTAAAGGGACAGCTCGTTCTAAGATAATAAAAACCTAACGCTTCATTATGTAAGATCTTTACCTACCTATGAAGGCATCGTTTATTATATTGCATTTCTGTCAGATTGTCAAAAAAAATTCGTAACGCTTTAGATTATTACCCGAAATGTACCGCATAACTAAACAGAATTTACAGCGTAACTTATTGTAACAATAATTTACCTCTACAGTACATATCTGTAGGTAACAGGGAACAATATGCAAAGTTTGGGGAATAAAGAAGTCAGGAAATTATACTGTAAGTATTTTAAAACTAAGGGGGCAACTATTTGAACATGACGTGGTATGCATTACCTGCAGTATGCTATACAACTATCTTAGCGTGAACATACACTACATTTTTTTAATCACAATGTACCCATAAAAGTACTGTGGATAATAATTAAGTAAGGGGTTCTTATTTTAGTTTTATAGCAAACATGAAATAAAGGGATTTGATGCGCAAGCAAAACAGCACGAATGAAGCACACAGACTGTTAACTGGACATTTGACAGTTTTGACTTTAGGATTCATTGTTATTTGATTTATTTTAGGATTGTTGGTCACAAATAATTAATTTATTAATAATGAGTTATTATGAGTTCGTTTGATGAGTTTTAATGTGTAAAATGCGCAAAATCAATGTTGATATTTTGAGACTGTAAACAAGTATTTCAAGAGCAGTTTGATTTGCATGTATATATGGCATGCAGTTCCCACATAAATATTATTTTTAATTTCCCTCACTCTTACCCCATTATTCCCCAAACTTGACATATTGATCCCCTTACCCACAGATATTTACTGAGGAGGTACATTATTATTAAGTGTAGTTAAACGGTAAATACTGTTTAGTTATGCGGCACATTATGGGCCATAATTTAAAGCGTTACCAAAAATTCACACTGGACCTTTAAACCATTTTGAAAGACTGTTTTGTCTGTTGTCTTGAGGTCACAAGCTGCTGTTGTGTGTGTATAGATGCTGCTCAGTAGTTGCGGTAGCAGGCCGGGTGTGGACTGTGTTCTTTGGCAGAGGCTCAAGCCTGTAGAGCGACTGTAGTCAAGATGAAGGTTTGTTGACTTTCTTCTGGACACTTGAGAGAGAGGGACAGAGTATTTAGGGCGGAAGTCACAGGCCCGGGTTCCTCTCCTCCTCTAAGTGAGATGGAGGTTAACCAGATGTGTTCTGTAAGGTACACATGGGAATCCTTAGATGGTTCCGAAAATGTGAAAACAGGAAGTGGAGGCGTTGTTTTAGTTATAGAGCATGCAGTTCAGTGCAGCAATTCTTCTCATAGTAAAGACAAATCTAAACCTAGAACAATTTGAGAATTGCTTAAATACACTGTAAAACAAAAGTTTTTACCTAATATTTGTTTTCCTGTACAAACATCTAAACATTCTTTAAATGAAATACTTAAACTTGAGAAGAAGTGATATTAAATGGATACTTTACTACAATAAAGAAATCGCATCAGAACTTTCAGTGTAGTGTATGTCTCAAATTTTTAGGACTCTCAGGTGTCATTCCCAAACATTTTCAGAAGATGTCTCAACAATATCTCAAAGCGTGCTCAAGTTTTTCAAAATATCAAGGTCTGCGATCAAATCTGTATCTTTTTCTCTTTCTTCATCTCATCTTCGTCTCTTCCTGTGTTCTGGAGCTGCTGGCAGCTTTGAAGATCTCTGCTGTCATGTCTGGGTTTAGCTTTCTCACACCCCTGCTGATAATCACAACATCAACATGATACCCCGCCCAACTGTGTGTTCCCCATAACCATGTCCATGAATGGAAAATCCCTGTCTCCCACCAAAACCCTTGAATAAAAAGACTCCACAACTTAAGTGTGAAGCCAGGTTGAACCATTAACTGCGTATTCACTCATAAACAGGATTATCAACGGATGAATGCGTTTAAGAATGTCAGAGAGTGTTTTAGTGCCGTACTGAAATATCACCCATGATTCCTTGTTTCTCGGTGGAAAATCCCACTATATTTCATCAGTGCCAACGACACATGAGCCAAGAGTCAGGTTTAGTTGGCTGCTGTTGTGATGGATGTACAACTCACTGAGTTGTATGACATGGGCTGAATGGAGCTCTATAAACTATTCAGCAGGTCACCTCAGCTGATAAGCCCTTATGCATTTGACTGACATTATTTTGTTTGTGTCCCACACTCTTTGACCCATTGGCCGGGGGGCGCGGGGGGGCGACCGTGGTATACTGTATCACTGTTCATTCGTGTGTTCTTTTGTCCTTTATACGTAACCATGCACCTTATTCATGCTATTGAGCCATAACCAGCTTTCTCAATTCATGTTTTCTTCGGGTGGGTTGTTTTCTCTAGAGCTGTGACCAACAGGCACATGATGATAGTAAAGCAGAAATGCTCGATATCACACCCGACCGGATATGAGGTTGACAGTATGCCGGCACGGTCACAGCTGTCAGCTCAAGATGATAAGCAGTCAGCTGAATCCACCGCACTGCCTCTGAGGCTAATGGGATTTGAGTAACCCAGTCGGAATCCCCCTGCAACTTTCAATCACAAAAGCTGTTTCGGTGTCTTGTGCTAGTCTACATGACAGATTATCTAAAAGCTTGTGATGTGAAATAGTTTTGCGTGTGGAACGCCTGCATATGGTTGTGAAACTGTTTTGCACATTATTGAAATGACTATTTATTTTTTAAAGTCGCATACGTTGAGAATAATTAGGTTAGAAGATTCGTTTTAATAAATGTTGTGTTTGGACTGGGGAGATACGTTTTTTGGGAATATACGTTTTTTTTGCTAATATTAAAAAAAGTAAAATCGGTGGCACTTTATTTTACAGTCCTGTTCTGTACATATGATGTCCTTAATATATACAATAAAAAATATTCATAAAAATGGTAATATTCCAGCTGGGGTGCCAGAAAAAAAAATTGTTAAGTAAAATTACATGTTTTCAATTTATTTTAATCCTGCCTTGTAAAATTTGCTGTCTAATTCTGTAATTTGACATATTCACAGCATTTTTTTACAATCTTTGTAAACTAAAACGTATCGTTTTTTTTTATGGTGTGTTACGTCCAAGATGTTTAGGGATAGAGGAATGTAAGCACTTAATATTTAAATACTGTACCTTTCAAATGTGTCAGGTGGACAAATGGGTCAAAGGTACAGTGAAAAAAACAAGTGATTTGCAGCGATTATATTTACAATATGTACAGAATTTACAACCACGTACAACACTCGGAAACCTAAGTTATGGGAGAAACACCTTGCACTGCTAAAGCAAAGAAATAAACAAAACAAAACTAGCTCGCAAATAACCCGCTGTCCGCTACTACCTAACTCACGACCAAATAAAAAGAGAAAACAAAAAAGATCTTCAGCGTCTGAGACGCCTTAAGTAAACTATACTATCTAACCAAAATGACTTGAAAAACGTACAAGGGTTGGCACTCGCTCCTTACCTACTGCTCTAATACAATAAATATGGTGTCCTACGTGTTGCGAAATGTAGGTCACGTGACATCCTTACCTGCCCACTTCTCTCCAACTATACACAGGGCACATGCATATACGATAGGGTTTAAACAAGGTACTGATTCAACAATATAAATAACAAACTGTTGCATCAAACAACATGGCGAAGCAGCATGGAATGGCTCTTTTATTGGGTGGTGTGATCGTTAATCGGATGCCCACGAAAGGGGTGGGAACTGGCATGTCCGTGGACCAATGGCGGCATCTGTGAAAGCGAAAGTAGAGATAGAAACAGACAGAGCAGCACACGGACGTAACACAGTTTAACTGTATATTTACTATACCAGCTCTATTCCTGACCCTAACCCATAATAAAATTATTTCATATATTCACCCTAGTGTCATTCCAAACATGTATGACTCTCTTTCTTCTTCAGTACACAAAAGAAGATATTTTTAAGAATGTCAGTAACCAAACAACGTTAGACACTCATTGACTTCCATTGTATGGACACATAACCACATTTTTTAATATATCTTTCATGTTTACTGATGAAAAAGTTATATACAGGTTATCAACAACATAAGGTTGAATAAAAGGCTGAATTTATATTTTTGGGTGACTATCCCTTTAAGGACATGTAATTGCACATATTTTAAAAAAAAGTTCAACTGGAATTTCGTTTTTCGACCCTTATAGCGTAAACGAAATCATCTGAATTCGCAAAGCAGCTCTTGACACATTAAAACTACAAAAAACGAAGGCGCTTCTCGGCAACAACAGGAAATCTTCAAAATGCAGCTGGTAGAAGCAAAGAACCAACACCCCCCAGCATGCAACACTTGCACAAACATGAGAGGAGATCCCTGGTGGCTACACCTGTGGTAGATCGGCCATCTGTACGCCATCAGGACCTCTAGCAAAAATATCTCCTCAGTAACATGATAAACATCCCCTGTAGCAATAGCTCACTTCTAAACTGGATTTTCCAGATTCATCTACCAGCCAAACATCTATTAAGGATGTTGTGGTTGCGATGAGCTGTTGTAATGTGGTGAAGGCGTTAACTACAGGAAAAGAGAAACGTAGTAGATACTGTAAGGGACCAGGGAACGTGTGTACGAGCTGAATAGGAATCTAATCTCTATCTCTCTCTGCTTTGTTTTGTGCAGTTTCCTGAATGTGGCTTTTATGGGATATACGACAAGATCCTCCTCTTCAAGCACGATGTAGGCAGCAATAACATCCTGCAGCTGGTGAAGGCAGTGTCTGACATCCAGGAGGGCGATCTGGTGGAGGTTGTTTTGTCCGGTGAGTCATTCAGTAGTCGATTAGCACTATATGTGACTAACATCCAACACAATCTCATGGCTGTTTATAATTGTTTTTTAGCAATTGGTGGCCAACTGCATGAATGTTCATAAAATCTGCTTTCGTCCCAGTGACTTTTATGTTTACGGATGGGAGGGGTGGACCTTCATGCTTGCAAACTTTCTTCTAATGATATGCCTTTTATTTTCAGTTTCGTATTCAGTTTTGTTCACATTTTGAATTGGCTCATTTTGAATTTCATGTTCATTTTTAGTTTCATTTTTAGCAACTTAATATGTGCTTTAATAATTGTATTACTTATTTGTTTATTTTTTATGTTGCTATATAAGCTTATTTATTTAATATTGTTGAAGTTTTCGTTTTTATTAAGTTTTAGGCTATATTTTCGGTTAATATTTTTAATTCCTCAGCAATAAATGTACGTTTAATGCTGAGGCCTTTCTAATTTTGCTATATTTTAAGATTGTAAAATAAAATGTAGACAGTTTCATTTAATTTACCAGAAATGATTTAATCATTTTCATTTAAGTTTTAGTAAACTATAACTTTGATTCACATTTTAGAGATTTTAATACAAAATCACGACCTCATAAAATTACATTTTCCCATGAGACCAGGTTTGGTGTTCACAGATACAGATCCAGCCCGATTCTAAGTCCATTTCAAGACATCTGTCCTACAGGAATTTTTGAAACATTTTTTGCAATTGCTGTTGATCTGGTGTATGTAAATTTGAGCAATTAGTGATCTTTACTCTCTCTCTCTCCCTCTCTCTCTCTCTCTCTCTCTCTCTCTCTCCCTCTCTCTCTCTCTCTCTCTCTCTCTCTCTCTCTCTCTCTCTCCTCTCTCTCTCTCTCTCTCTCTCCCTCTCTCTCTCTCTCCTCTCTCTCTCTCTCTCTCTCTCCCTCTCTCTCTCTCTCTCTCTCTCTCTCTCTCTCTCTCTCTCCCTCTCTCTCTCTCTCTCTCTCTCTCTCTCTCCCTCTCTCTCTCTCTCTCTCTCTCTCTCTCTCTCTCTCTCTCTCTCTCTCTCTCTCTCTCTCTCTCTCTCTCTCTCTCTCTCCTCTCTCTCTCTCTACTCTCTCTCTCTCTCTCTCTCCTCTCTCTCTCTCTCTCTCTCTCTCTCTCTCTCTCTCTCTCTCTTTGTTTATGTTGCAGCTGCTGCCACATTTGAAGATTTTCAGATTCGGCCGCACGCGCTGAACGTGCACTCCTACCGCGCGCCGGCCTTCTGCGATCACTGCGGCGAGATGCTCTTCGGTCTGGTGCGTCAAGGGCTCAAATGCGACGGTGAGGACAGGAGTCAGCTCTCTCATCTTTGGATGTTTAATTAAAATGTTTGTTACATTTATGGTAATAGCAAAAAAAGGAACCTGGTTTGACGAAGAAAGGCCATAATAAACAGCTCCCATCAGCACAATTTATAGAAAAACTTTATGTATTTGATTTCATTGTTATTCTTCTACAAAACATATGTTTAACAAGGCCAAACTGGACGTTATTGCAAGGACAATTTGTTTTCAAGAAAATCATAAATATGACTGCATGTATGACTATCAAAGAATATATCTCTCTCTCTCTCTCTCTCTCTCTCTCTCACTCTCTCACTCAGATGCATGTAGAGTGTTTCTTGAACAGTAGGTGGGGTTATTTGACAACATCATAGAGGTTCATATTTTACTGCAGCAAGCACTGTCAAGCTAAAAAGCCAAGTCAAAGCCCCCCAAAACCCCACCAAACAACAATAAATTGCGATTGACCATATTTACATTTAGCAGACACTTTTATCCAATACGACTTATAAATAGTTGAGGGAGAAATAGCCGATATGTCTTACAGGAGCTAATTCAAAGTTACTAGATTCAACAAAAGCTAGACCACTACATGTTGAGAGAAAGAGAGAGAGTTAGTTCATTTTTTATTCTTTTATTTGTCTGTCAAGTATTCAGAGAAGGGATGGGTTTTAAGTAGTTTTATTAATGTTGTGAGAGATGTGATTGAGCAGACCGAGTTAGGAAGAATGTTCCACCAGGAAGGAGTTGTGAAGGAGAATGAGCGAGAAAGCGATTTAGCTGGTTTGCTGAACGCAGGCTTCTTGATGGGGTGTAGGAGGGTGTGAAAGTATGCCGGTGCAGATCCAGTGATAGTCCTGTAGGCAAGCATTAGTGACTTGAATCAGATACGGGCTTCAACTGGTGGCCAGAGGAGAGAGATGAAAAGGGGCGTCTTACAGTAACTATCTATGATTAACTGATGAAAAAACAAACCCAAAGATGCTTATAAGTGGACATGGATTTGGGTGTAATAACACGCACAAGGTTTGGGTGTGATAATGGGACACACACAAGTTTTTGGGTGTAATAAGGGGACATGACATTTTTTTGTCTTTTTGCCCCTGCTCAGGCTGTGGGCTGAATTACCACAAACGCTGTGCCTATAGTATTCCCAATAATTGCAGCGGGGTGAGGAAGCGTCGCCTGTCAACCACGTCCCTCACCAGCAGTCAATCTCTGCGCCTGTCAACAACAGAGTCCCTCAGCAGCCTAAACAGCAGTGTGACGTCTGAGGACGTCAGCCTCATCCGATCACACACCCAAATGGTAAACAGCATGCCAACAGTCTTACTCTATTTACTCATGCCAACTAACCCCGAATAACACAATATACCAGTTTTTGTGTCTTGTGTTGACATTTAAATATGACATAGCCACCTTTCTTAACAGCCAGTTGGCTTTAGTGCTGGATGAGTCATCAACATTTTAGGTCTGTTGAACCCTCTGGTCTGTGTAATGATTATGGATGTAATAGCGTATTAATAGACTCAACATTTGATATAATGCCAAGCTATACACAACTCATTTATTTCCATAATCTAACATGTCAAATAAAAAACATGAGCTAACATCCATGCCGCTTTGTGTTCAGCCCCGCACTCCCAGCGATGCCAGGCGCTGTTACACCGGACGTCCCGTCCACCTGGACAAGATCCTCATGACTAAAGTGAAGGTCCCGCACACATTTGCCGTTCACTCGTACACTCGGCCCACCGTGTGCCAGTACTGCAAGAGACTGTTGAGGGGTCTGTTCCGCCAGGGGCTCCAGTGCAAAGGTCTGATTACTTTTCCTAAAAACTCTTGACTTTAGAATTTGAAACTAGGGAGTAGATTAGTTTGTGAAATCATTTGCATGCATAAGGGTTGTAAACAGCAAATATAGGCCCATAAAAAAATATATGCACGTTTATATTTTTATAAAAGAATCAAATGTCAAACCAAATGCAACCAACGTAACCCTTTATCTTTAGCAGTTTAATGTTTGTCAGCCATTTATGCAATTTGCTTTTTTTTAAGGACACATGAAAATAATATGTATAGCACACATACATCTGGGAGACGTCTATTTGAATTCTGCGAGACGTATTTTTATTGTTGGCTCATCTGCAACGTCTCATATAGAAATCTAGAAGCTTCTTGTTAGATGATTATGATTGATGTTGAATGTGGCATTTTTATTTGTTACATTGATTCGATTTTTTGTCTAATCTAATAATAAATTTGACTTTTCATCATACACTTGTGGCTAAAGTATCCAAGTACAAAAGTATCTTCACTTAAACATCAACAAACATTGTCATATACAGTATCTGTATTCAATAATAAATAACACTATTCCCAATATTTTTTTTTGTAGATTGTAAATTCAACTGCCACAAGCGATGTGCGTACAAGATCCCAAACGACTGTTTAGGCGAGACTCTCGGAGGTAATGAAAGTGTGAGAGAAACAGTGTTAACATACTTAATACATTTGGAATATTTGCACTGCTGTGTCTCAGCATTCAAACCTGCAATTATCATGAGCGCCTTGTGTTTGTCGTATCTCAGACATGTTGAGTCCGAGCACAGACGCGGAGGTGTCGATGGACTACAGTAATGACTATACAGACCCTGATAAATCCTCATTGATGGATGACTCAGATGAAGCTTGCAGTATCCCTGGCTCTTTCTCCCCAGACAGCAGCCAGGACGGAGCCAGTGGAGACCAGAGGTTTGTCGGACAGGTTTTAATAAGATCATTGATGGCCTATTTGGACCAAGAAGAAATGTTTTGCTATTGAACCACATCAAGATGTTAACCCAAAGGGATAGTTCACCCAAAGATAACAATTCTCAATGCATTGTTTGTGTACCTCTGTGTCTGTTACACATCTGAATCCAGAATCTTCTCATAACATCTCATATTCTGACTGTCTACTGTCTGAATATCTCCCCAGTGCTAATATTCCTCTGATGAGAGTCGTGCAGTCCATCAGACAGACCACACGCCGCTCTAGCACGGCCATTAAAGAGGGCTGGATGGTGCACTACAGCAATAAGGATACATTGGTACAAGCACATTACTTCCTCTCTGTCCCTTCACATAGCAAAGTACTTATTTGTGTTTAAAGAAGAACATATCAGCAACGTTGTACAAATATTAAGTTTTGAAAGTTGGAATATGTACAGTAATGAAAGGAACCAGAAAAGATGTTTGTGTAACATGGATGGAGCCTCAGGAAACACTAACCTCTTACATATTAAAAGGCATGGTTCACCCAAAATAAGAATTCGGTCATCATTCATTCACCCTAACATAACGCGTATACTATATATGACTCTCTCTTATGTAAAACACAAGAAGAAGATATTTTGAGAAATGTCTCAGTGGTTTTGTGTCCAAACAATGGAAGTCAATGAGGGCCAATGTTGTTTGGTTATCAACATTCTTCAAAATATCTTGTGACCTGCAGAGGAAAGAAAGTCAGGTAGGAATGACTTTGGGGTAATTCAATGATGAACAAAATTGTGATCTAGTTTTTTGTCCCAATAAAAGCATTTGTCCTCATCCCCCCAACCAGTCCAAATGCTGAAAGCATAAAAAAACGTAATTTTGTCTCAATGTTGCCTGAAGTAACGTCATACCCGCTCTTTTTGCTTGCGGTGTATCGGGGCCCTCGCTCAACACTATCCTGGCTGACATAAATACATCATTATTGATATTCTTTTTATGTGCTCTGCATCAATCTGCACTCATGCCCTGTAATATCACAGTATCTTCAGCTTTTAAATCACAGTCTATTCTGCTGTGACTGTCCCCTACACAACTACTATTAGACTGGACATTGATTTGTTTAAATCAATAGCGCTAAATGTCACCAGTAGCATTGGATGCGTCTAGATGTGTTTTTGCGAACAATAGAAAAATTGGCTGAGGCATTTTCTCTACATTGATCTGTTCTTCACCTACTGTTAAGCTTCTGAATTTCTATACAACGGTTCACTCCTCTTTAGCCTTCTTTCTAACGTTCTTCCTCATTTTTCTCTTGTCTCATCTTGTCTTTTCTCCAGCTTTGTTTACCCTTGGCTTTCTTATTCCTCTCTGCTGGGGTGATGCTGTCACCCCCGGCTTCAGCTTCTTGTTGACCTACTCCTTGTCTGACCTTTGACCTCTCACCCCACCCTCCAACAGCGGAAGAGACACTACTGGCGACTGGACTGCAAATGCATCATCCTATTTCAGAACGATACCACCAACAAATACCATAAGGTATGATTATTATATAGTTTTATTGCATCTATCACTGTTTATTGATAGGCCAAGTTACCATATGTCATGTCATGTTATATATCATGTACTCATTCTTTCTAATATGGATGAATTTATTACAGCTTATGCGATAATTTGTTATATTCTCTCAGCTCACATCTACATTAATTCAGACCCCGCCGTTAAATTATTATTACCTATGCTTAGCTTGACACGATATCTTTAGATACATACTGTATATAGGTATTTAGAGTTTAATTCGCTCCTCTGCCACCCCCCCACCTCCCTTTACAGGAGATCCCTCTCTCAGAAATCCTGCAGATCCGCTATGCGGGTGATTTCTCTCTCGTGCCCGTTGGCACGAGTCCCCACTGTTTTGAGATGGTGATGGGCAACATGATCTACTTTGTTGGCGAGGACCCCAACCCCGCCCCATCCCCGTTATCAAGCATGCACGGTGTGCCCAACTTTGCCGCACCAAGCTGCGTCGCGCCTAATAGTGGAGTGGGGCGGGAGTTCGCCAAAGGCTGGGAGACAGCCATTCGTCAAGCCCTGATGCCAGTCATCTTCCAAGACAACCCTCCGGCATTGGGAAAAACTCCTCATCGTAAGTGTTTAGAACAACATAATATTATAGTATTTTCTCGCTCCTGGATGTGACAATTTGCTAAATTTGTAGTCTTTGGCTAACTTTCTACATTGGTCAGATTCCACAGTTGTATCCCACAATGCAATGCTTTTGATTCCAGTGAATCATAATAATGAAAAGTACACCTGGAATGCACTGTGAGTCGCATACTTAAGCGTCTGCCAGAGGCATAAATGTAAAATTAGGTTGTGCTAATTTCAATTTTGAAAAATGGCGTTAAGGGACCATCTCAAAAGTTCACACATTCTATATAAATGAACCCACATTTTGGTTAGTAGCGAAGGTTTAATATTATTTCATGAAGACACGCGCAACACAACAGTGTTGTTTTATTTAAGCCAGTGTGAGGGTGCTTAAAGGGCTCTTATGACATGGCTAAAACAATTATCATTTTTAAATGTTTTAAATTGTGTATAAACAATTTGTGGGTCAATTTGTGCTTGCTGTGCTTTACAAAACATAAAGTTAAACTAATGTAAAAATATGGTAATTTTCATAAGTGCTTTTTTGAGATATCAGCTCATAACAAGTTAACACATGCACATGTCTGAAAATGCGCAAACATAAAAATTGATAAGAGGAATTGAAATTTTAATATAATATCAAGTGTACGATTCCTAACCTTTCGATTCCGATTCCAGAACTGGACTGGATTTTCGATTCCCAACCCTATTTATGGGGTCATTTTTTTGGTTGTTAATTTAATATTTTGTTTTGACTCGCAAAATTCATTACAGTGTATAATATTTCCAAAAAGTTCCGTGCACAAAATGGACGCTGTAAAGGTTACTAACCCTGCATAAATCCTTCCAGTTATCTACAGAATGTGAACACAATATGGAGTTGATTAAATGAGGCTAATGTGGTTCTTATTGATCCGTTCCTTTTGCAGGACAAGCGTCAGTCAGCATTTCTGTATCTAACAGCCAGATTCAAGAGAATGTGGTAAGTGGGTGAATTTGATATTTAAAACCGGATTGCGTAATACAATGTCATAATTGCAGTGATTATGATGGGTACCATTATGATGATGATAATGTGCACCACAGGATATTGCAATGGTCTACCAGATCTTTGCTGATGAGGTTCTGGGTTCTGGACAGTTTGGTGTGGTTTATGGAGGTACGTTCATTTCAACATCGAAAACTAGATTTTCAACCAGATCCATGATGTGCACCTAGAAATTACAGCTACATTTAAGTATGTAAATATACTGCTATATATAAATTTCACTTTCATTCCCTAACTCTCATAGGGAAACACAGGAAAAGCGGTCGGGATGTAGCTGTGAAGGTGATTGACAAGCTGCGATTCCCAACAAAACAGGAGAGCCAGCTGAGGAACGAAGTGGCCATACTGCAGGTAACCAGTAGGGGGCGATATGGAATCATTTTTTTCTCCAGGTTCAAACCTGTGTCCGTGTTATTGACAGAATTATAATTAATTTATACATGACAATTGAAGCTGGTGGGTTGATTGTGAGGACAGCTAATATCCGGTCATGAATGCAAATAAGTTATGTTGTCATATGATTGTGTCTTCTTTATTTCCCTGTGCCCCCAGAGCCTGAGACACTTGGGTATCGTGAATTTAGAGTGCATGTTTGAGACGCCTGAGAAGGTCTTTGTTGTGATGGAGAAACTTCATGGTGACATGTTGGAGATGATCCTGTCCAGTGAAAAAGGTCGACTTCCAGAGAGACTCACCAAGTTCCTCATTACACAGGTCTGATCTGCTGTTTTCTGTGTGTGTTTGAGAACGAGTGTGTGTGAATAGCTGGATCCAAATTTTCAGGAAAGCACCTGTGTGAAAGTATGTGTACTTTTCAAAGAGTTTTGTTTTGCAAAAGAAAATGTCAGCTTAACAATTTTGAGTCATTAGATAACGAAAAATATTGTGTGCTTTATTATTTATTAAATATCTTCTTTTACGATCTGCGGAAGTAAGAAAGTCATACACGGGTGTGAAATGACAACAGGGTGAACTATCAGTTTAATTGATTTTCGTTACAATATAATTCCCAAAGTTACATTTGTGTTAGTTCATAGTTTTGATTAAAAGAAGAAAATATATATTAAGACCTTAAGTGTTTAAAATGTGGGTGTATAAATATGTGTTTGCTGTTTTGTGCTTGCGATTCTTTATTTGGAAGCTATATGTGTTGAGTATTTTAAAGGAAGTACGTTTCTTAGAATGTAACCACATGCTGTTGCATCAATGCATCAATTTCCTCTCTTCCTTCAGATTTTGGCTGCTTTGAGGAACCTTCACTTCAAGAACATCGTACACTGTGACCTCAAACCTGAGAATGTGTTATTGGCATCAGCGGATCCTTTCCCACAGGTGAACACAAACAACCTGTTTATTTCATGTTGAATAATTCACCGGGTACAAGTTAATTTGAGAATGTCAACATCCATACAATAGTCCAATAGCAATTTAAGTAACTGTGAATAAATAAAATAAAGCACTCTATTCACTACTTTATATGTTTATTTACTGTTTATTGTATATTTTGCTTTTGTGTCTCTTTTTTAACCCACAAACCTCCTACTTGCACTTCACTGTCACGCACGCATAGGTGAAACTTTGTGACTTTGGCTTTGCTCGCATCATCGGAGAGAAGTCTTTCCGCCGCTCTGTCGTGGGTACGCCGGCTTACTTGGCCCCCGAGGTCCTTCTGAACCAGGGTTATAATCGCTCCTTGGACATGTGGTCAGTCGGTGTGATCATGTACGTTAGCTTGAGCGGAACCTTCCCCTTCAATGAAGATGAAGACATAAACGATCAGATCCACAACGCTGCCTTCATGTACCCGCCTAACCCTTGGAAACAGATCTCTCCTGAAGGTAACCCAGAAACAATGTGCTTCTGTGAAGGGCCATTTGAAATCAATATTAAGATATAAAGTCTTTAAAAGCAGTAGCATGAACGAAAGTCCTATTTCAAGAAAATAAATAGAGGTTTCATTTGTTGTACCATTAGATTTCAAATTGAGAATGTATTTCAAGTTCTAGAAAACACTGCGTGGCAGATACTTCACAAGGCCATTACTTTGTGATAACAGAGGAAATTTGATGCATTAAAAGCAGGCCGATTGAAGAGTAACTCCATCCGCCTTTGATTTTCTGTCTGCACCTATAAATCTTTTAGTTGGGATCGATGCAAATTTAGTTTGTGTGATCTCCGTTTCTCCGTAGCTATCGACCTCATCAATAATTTGCTGCAAGTGAAGATGAGAAAACGCTACAGTGTGGACAAGAGTCTCAGCCACACCTATTTACAGGTAATGCCAAAAACACACTGTCATATTCCACAAATTGAGAACATAACATGCTTGAAACTCCAATGACTCTCAAGCTTCGGGAAATCTTGCTTGTCCTACAAAGGAGGTTATATTAAATTCGCTGTTTCAATTTAAATGAATTATACTGTATTTGAGATATGCACCTTTTGCAATCATGTTACTCAGGTTGTGTCTGAATACTGTTTGAATTCTAATTCTTATTTTAATATAAACATAAATGTTAAGCTTAGAAATCACATTTTAAAGCTGCGGTCGGAAACTTCTGACTCTTTGTCGCCATCTTTGATTGAAACATAAAATTGTAGGTTGCTTTACATAATGCAAATGATGTCACAAAATCGTACCAGACAGCTCAGATTTTAAATCATTTAGTATAAGATTGCTACCGCGAATTAGAGTGAGTCCTTCCTCAGAAACATTTTTTGTTTCGTTTTGTACATTTAAAACAAAAAAGTACAGATGGAGCTATAAAATAAAAACCACACAAATGTAGTTTAGAAGGGTTTTTAACATTTGTACTACAAGGTTAGTGAGTTATTTTATGTTGAGTCCCTGGATTGTTTTTACAGGTTAGTGTTAAAGCGTACCGTTAAATCTCATCATAGAATTTACAAAGTTTTCTTTTGATGGCGGAAGGGAAAGCACAACCAAGCAGTTTGTAGTAGTAATTCTTCAGACATGTATTTATATTCCTGCCATCAGTCAAGGGTGGGTTGAGAGGAAGAAGACAAAGTAATCTTTTAGTGTTTCTATTTTGAATTCTGTCTTTGTTCTATTTTCATTGGACTATTTACAACTTTGGACTCTGTTTACCTAAAAAAACAAATTTCTCTACACAAAATATTAAAAAGAGCGTTGAAGGTTTAGCATTCACATGGTAGTGCTTGTCATTCAGCAAGTGTAATATGTATTATGGCATTAAAATTTATATGGTTTATATAAATTATTATATAAACCATAATATATAATAATATATTATGGTTGTGACATCATTTTCCAAACCCAACTCATTATTATATAATATATATAATATATACACTATATTATTATTATATTGGGGCTGTCAAACGATTAGTCGCAATGAATCTCATCCAGAATAAAAGTCTGTGTTTACATAATTTGTGTCTGTGTACTTTGCATATTTTTTTATAAATATTTACAAAAAATATAAAAAGGTAAAGGAGTTTATATTAATCGATAAATAATTGTCAATATTACGTAAACATGTATACAAGTTTGTGAGTTTGAATTAATTTAGAGTACACAGACATATATTATGTAAACACACTTCTATTCTGGATGCGATCAATCGTTTGACAGCCCTAAATTATTGTCATTACTTAAAGCATTTCTTTAGCACAATATGCATTTATAATACTTTATTTACTTTATTTACTTTATGTACTATTTTAAATATTATATGTCCTATTTTTAAAATGAAAAATACCATTTGCCACAAACGGTAATTTGAGCACAGTCTTTTTTACGCAAACCTTTATAAATAATTCCAATATTGCTATAAAAGCCCCACATTAAAGATGGAAAATAACAAATGTGAAAAATGAAGCCTGAAAGGTCGAAATCCAAGTATGGATTTGCTATAAAAGAGATTTCTGTGTGGAGGTGCAGATTACATTAAGAACAAACATGCACTCTAAGGGATGCTTTTTTAGAAACCACAAGGAAAATGGGTGGTCATTAGTTTTGGCGCCCTCACGTCTACTTATTCACAGTCTCTCTCGCTCATTTTCCTCCCCTCTGCTCTTTCTCTCTCTCTCTCAGGATTACCAAGCCTGGCTAGACCTCCGAGAGCTGGAGTCAAAGCTTGGGGAGCGTTACATAACCCATGAGAGCGATGACAGCCGCTGGCAGCAGTACGCCTGTGACCACACGCTGCCGTACCCTTCTCACCTGGTGCCTCCGCCCCCCGCATCAGATGATGAGGGTGCGGAGGATGCGGACATGCAGGGCCTGACGGAACGTGTTAGCATCCTTTGAAAAAGAGGTTGAGGAGGCCGACGAGAGAGTTGACGAGTGCCCGCAATATTAGAAACTGTAAGGACGACCCCCTCTTTCGATCCGACGGCAGACACTCTGACTTCTGACCTCTTCCTGCCAGAAGATAGCCAAGATGTTTTTCTGGGATGTAGAGATAATAAGGTCGGGGAAGATTCGTTTCGGACCCCAGCACAAGCACTCAAGCAGACACGCACACAACTAAATGTTGAGAATCTCCGGTCTGACTTTGGCTTTGTACTCGAAACAATCGTATCACCTTTGATACAAAACGCTGAGAGAGTACTAATATGTATAATGTCTGGATTTCCCTTTTCTTGTAATGAAACCATTTTGAGTTTCAGATTCACTGAAAATTTTCTAGGGAAAACAGTAGTAGAAACCCGGTGTTTTCCATTGTCATTTCATAAGTGTGGGCTGAAGGTTTGATACTTTACACTCACTCTCACTGAAGGACTGACTTTGGGACGGATGTCATCCAAAAAGGACTGAGATGCAGGTTTATCCCAAACGGAGTGCACAAGGACTGCCAACACTTTTCTCAGATCAGCTGCTATTGGCAATGGGGGAAAGGGCTGTGTTGATCTTGGTTATTTGAACTGATGTTGGTTATGCTGTGGGAGATGTCCTGGTTGTGTATTCATATTCTTAGCTGACCCAAGACCTGAGCACTAGGCTGCGTGTCCCTGAGAATTCCACTTGCTTGAGACTTATTGCTATGAAGGACTTTTGTACATGTGTAACCTTAGAAATGTAGCTTTATGGAAGGAATGTTTGCGTTCCAGCTGGTTTAATAAATACAGAAATATATCCGTGATGTTGTGTTATTGTTTGCTTTCCTGGTCTTGTGTGTTTTCACGCTTGGATATCAAGTGGGTGTGACAAAAGTGTTTTGAAATTCAATGATGAAATTATCAGACCGGCAAGAAACTGTTGTTAATAAGTACGCATGAGCAGGTTTGGTTATGTAAGCAATAAGTTATGAGAGGTTGTGCTTTATCTTGAATAAGTCACATCTGAAGGACGTCATTAAAGTGCCTCGATTACCTCATTGCTTTTATATGTGACACCAAATATTTTTTTCGAAATTGAGACTGAAAAAATAAGCTCTCCTTCGATGTATTATTGTTAGGATTACACAGATATACATCCCTTGAAAACTCTGGGAACTCCCGCTATTTTTGTTAGCGATAGCGGTTTTCACTCACATGAATAAAGTTTTGATATATTTACAGTAGGAAATTAACAAAATAAAGCTAATAAAGCGAAGCTGTTGACCCAACTTACTGTTTTTTATTTCTAATAAAGTCTTTTATTTGGAAGAAAACTGTTGACAGTTTGCTTAAAGGGAGAGTTCATCCAAAAATGAAAATTCTGTCATGAATTACTCAACCTAAAGTTGTTCAAAAACTGTATATATTTCTTGGTTCTGTTAAACATAGATGTTTAGAAATATTTTAACAACTGACTTTACTGAGACGCAATTGTCTACAATGCAAAAAAATGTAACGGTAGTAAGGGTGCTCCAGAACTGTTTGTTTTTTCTAAATTCTTCAAAATATCTAATTTTGTGTTCAACAGAACAAACACTATTTACAAAACATTTTCTACTATAGTAGTCAATGATGTACCAGAAATCTCAATTGCTAACCTTTTTCCAAAAATCTTTCTTTGTGTTCAACCAAACAACGAAATATACAGGTTTGGTAAAGTAAATGGTGACAGAATTTTCATTTTTGGTTGAACTGTACCTTTCCTGTAGCTCAGTGGTAAGAGCAGGTTGTGGGTTCGGTCCCAGGGGATTGCAAATACCTATGTAAAATGTATAGGATAAAGCAATGTAAGTCGCTTTGGATAAAAGCGTCTGCCAAATGCCTCAATGTAAATGTAAATGTTTGAGAGTCGCTTAAACTTTTGTTAGTGATTTTGACAACTTTCACTATTTAACAGTGAGGTTAACAAGACCACAACTGTAATGAGTCATTTTGAATGGTCTCCTCTGGAATTTTTTCTCAAAGTTAAACATTAAAAGTTGACGTTGTTACTTGACGAGTAGATGGAAATCACGGTCGTATTAGTAATTCTAGAAAAATCACATTATTATTGTTAGCGTGGGTTGAGAAGAAGGAACTGAAATCTCTTTTTTTGTTTTCGTTTCTATTGCTTTGTTCTATTGTGGATGGAAGATTTATTCACCCACAAACTGTATGCTCACCTAAAAATATCAATAAGTCACCAAAAAAAATCCGAAAATAATAATGATCTATCTCGCAATAATATGTAGTCATGATGTAAAAAATGTTATGCCACACCCCTTTTACCATGAATGTGTCGATATTTTTTAGTTTGAAAAAAGATCTTCTGTTATAGCCAATATTGCGACATTCGTAGCAAGTGAAAGGTCAAGACACCTTTAAAGAAGGCAAGGTGTGTACTTTTTCCATTAAATCTAGGTGAAGTACATTGCGTTTCCTTGAGAAATGTAACCTTTCAATGATCAATTAAGAGAATAAGAGGTTGAACCTCATTTCCCAGAAGTGTCAGAATTCCTCTGAGTGCATCAGATAGAAAAACACAGTAGGATGTTTGGCTCTAGAGAACATTTTGTTCTTGAAGCATGGTTAAACTTTTTTCCGTTCACTAACCAGTATACTGTGGGTGAGCTCTTAACACAAATGAATTAAATCCCATTATACCAACATCAAAAATGTTTTAAAGTGGAAAAACTGCGAAACTAGATCACTTAATGATAGTTTTATGATTCTACTCCACTGCGGCGCACAGAATGTCTATAAAACCAACACATCGAATGTTTTTTATACCAAACAGGAAGCTGAGGTAACGTTTCAAGCATTCTTCACCATCTTTGTGAGCTCCGTGTCTGTCAACAACTTTTGCTTTCAGTATATCCGTGTAAACTGGATCACATACGACTCAAAATAAACCACCTGGTGTGTCCCATCTTCCTGTAGACGAGCAGCGCACGTTTCATCTCTCCTCCTCTTACTTTCCTCATTCATCTCCTCTCTTCCACTCAGAGCGGAGTGCTGCGGTCAAACTTGCTCTCAGAGGGTCACTTTTGATCATCTCCTGGCGGGAAGCATTATTGAAGTGGGTGACACTCTCTTTTCGTCTGAGGAACTCTTTTCTGGAAAGTCACGTGAGAGCCAAAGCCAGACTGAAGAAGCACCGACGCTAAGGTGCTCAGGTTAGGGCTGCTGGGATTGAGAGGACACCCTTCTGCCGGCGGAGAACATTGAATCTTTCATTAGATTTGCAGGTGAGATTCTTTCTTTTCTCTGGGATGGGTTTATCATAGCCGAAGAAACATAGCAGATGCATAACATGTCTATTACTTTAAAAAAAAGATAAAATGTATGTGTGCAAAAAAGGGAATATGTTAAATGTGTTGACTGGTCAATATTATAAGTTGGTCACCATATTTTGGCCCTTATTTTTCGTTTTAAATGACTTTGCATTTCATTCTCAAAATTCTTTTATTCAATTTGGGAAGAATAATATTTTGCAGTTTCTCAATTAATATAAATTATAATAAAATTATAACAATGACAGTTACACAAGAATGCCGTTTTAAAAAAATTACCAACATACAAGAGCAGGTTTTGAATGTCACATAAACTTCCTATCAGTTCTTATGCTGTGTGTGACTATCGGCGGGTGTGTTTTCTAGCACCTCTGTTTGCTTCATGTGTTGTCTAAAATTGTCTGACACTTGATCCTAATAACTTAAAATCTTTCCATTCCTGAGGTGCATTCTATTCAAAGCTCCTCCAATTCGATTTTCACCAAGCGCCAGTAAAATAGTGTGCTGAAAAGTGCTTAATGGGTAAAAAAAGATACAGACTAAACAGGTTTAGTGTGTTGTGAGCCGTCACTTCCTCATTTAGTGATACACGCATTCTAACATAATAATTCACAAAATTCACACAAAAATCCTGCAGGGTTAAACGTTTTTTCATGTCCTTACATCACTGTCCTGTAAACGGGGGTATGTGTTAGCCTCAGGATGGGAGTCGGTTAGACAGCGATTAAGCCATTCTGGGGGGCTTACAGGAGGTAGCCCCCCACGCTTTTTCCTGATCACCGACCTGTCTGGTTTCTCAACAGTTCTCAGGAGGGCTTATTACGCCTGCCATTTCCATAGCAAAACAAGCCATGTAAATACATAACACAATTCACGGAAAGGAAACTGAAGAGGGCTCTGCATTGCAGTAAAATTATAAGTTAATCAATACTTTACAGTAACGGCTAAGAAAAAAAAGTCCTATCCAAGCTGGAAACTTGATCTAGATGTAAATAATAGTAATGTGATTAAATTTTTTATTAGATTTGGATTCTTAATGAAAGTCTATAAAAATACTGTGACAAATCAATATACTTACAGTACAGTACAGTGAAAATCTATGGGTAGGACAAAGTGTTAACTTGACACCATATTTTCAATATTCTTAGAACAAGACAAAAAATCACAAAGGACCATTTTTACTGCACTTAATAAATATATCATCGACACATACTTAATATGAAATGCATTACAAAATGCAGTTACTGTATTTTAATGCTTTATTTTTCTTTTATTATTGAAAATTAATAATGATAATTGAAACGTGCCTCTGTTTTGGTTCTCATTATAAGTCACAACAGTTTTTGGAAAAAAACACAACAAAAAAGCGTGTCTGCTTAGAGAAACCGCAGGGTTTGATCAATCTCTCAAAAATTCTGTCTTGACACTTATAGGTGTTGATGATGGATTCATTTGACCTAACAAACCGTATATTACCTGTAACCTAAACTTGCTGGAACAAAGGCAAGTGTGGGTTTCTCACCTAAACCCAGCAAGGGGTTGATGAAATGACCCCACGTTATTTTTGAAACAGCAATTTTGCGTGATCAAAGTAAATAAAGTAAAAGCTAATTTAACAAATAAGTAAATCAAATACCAAATCCTTAAATGTTATATTCTATCTATTTGTGTATAAATATGTAAACATGTGTGTGTGTTTGTGTGTGTGTATATACGCACCAAAATATTATTTTCAATTAGTAATGTGATCATAAAAACGTATAATGTGCAGTCACAACTGAAAGAAAGAAATTCAATAAGTGTCAATCAAATCTGTGTAAAACTAGAGAGAAAAAGGTTTCAGGTTTTTAATAAGCGTTATCAGCATAGACTGGTGAGTAGAAATAAAATCACACCTTGTGATCTGTGATTCACTTCATCTATTCAGCTGTTTTGGGATTTTTACAGAAAGTATTCTGAGCACGGAAGATTTTACATCACAGGATCTGTTATTTCCCTCTGTGCAGTTTGTGCGGTTTGCATTAACTGAATTCATCTCTTGGTCTGCGTCTATATAATCTCTCCTTTTTGTGCCAACTTTTACTTATGCGATCAGTCAACATCAATTATTTAATAATATGTGAGTAAAATTAAAGTTTTGACTGTTGAAATATATATATAAATGAATCTCAAAAACATGATGTAATCAGGGGAATAACCAAAAGATCAAATCTCTCGAGTTTTAGTTCAGTTATGTAAACCGAGTTTCTATTTGATAACATCTCTCAACCAGCTGAAATCTTGGCGGATGACGTAAATAAGACATTAAAATAGTATTATTGAGAACAATCCATTCAGAACATTGTGACATGAGAGTCTATCATATATTTGATTTCACTACAGATGAATCACAGCGTTCTTTATCATAGCTTTTCCAAATACCCTTCATCTGTCATCTCTGACTATTATCATGCACAGCGGATCTGTGGAGGCAGGGCGTACAGCGGTTTTCAATCTTTAATCACCGTCTGAGACACTATTATGCATCTAATCCTAGATCAAAAATGTATTTGAAGCTGTGAAAGTTTTTGCCAAGGTTACTCGGTTATTGATTTTCCATAGTATAGATAGGGTGAACTCCTCATCCTCGCTCAAAACCTGTTGCTTAATTAGGCTGGAATTTAGCACATCAGGGTGCTGTACTGATGAGAGGTTAGTCGCTCTATCAGCTAATGCAATTAGCATGAGTTTGATACAGAAGACAGATTGAGGACATCATTGAGATCCTAGATAATATTTTTAAAAGGCATCTTTTTGGATTAGGAGAGAAATGTGCTTCATTTCCATATGTCATATGTACTTTGCAGATGCTGTTAAACCGAAGTGGCTTGCTTGCAGTACATTCACAAAACACATTACAGACAAGCAGCTGAGAGTCCGTGACAATTTCTCAGCAAAGGCCTATTTGCCAACAAGACACTTCTAAAAACAGTTTAAACATTTTTAAAAAGATATGTGAGTGATGTTTGCAAAACCCACTACCGCAATGTCGTGGGTGGTGTCAGGGCATTATTGTTGGGTTGCTAAGGTTGGAGTATGTGTGTCATCGATAAAAAGTCAGTAAACTGGTCTTTATTTGGCAGTGTCTGTGGTTTCAGCTACTCCCAGGTGTTGGTGGTCTCTGGCAGCTGTATAGCACAGGATCAATGTTTTGAATTAAATTTAGCAAAAAATATCTTTAAAGAATATATAAAGGTTTGAAACAACAACATTTTAGATGCATTTAAAGATATATCTAAAGATGCAGGTGGTCAGGTGAAAGTGTAAATGTCAATTACCATATGAACAGATGTTAAAGATGTTAAAGATAACAATAAATCATTTATATACAAACAAAACCGATTGTAAACCTTTCAAGAAACCAAGAACCAAAAAATAAATCCATTATAAACTAGTACAGTCATATTTTGCTGAAAGTTTCTTTTGCTGCTGCTTCAAAAACACATTTGCTCAAGCATGAAATTAAGTTTATGACCAAGTGTGACATCGTGTATAAAATCCGCACCGTATCACAACATGTATAGCAAAAGAAAGAGTCCTCGTAATTTCCTTTCTGCTTCCCAGTTCCTGTGTTGATAATGTACTATGGGTGTTTAGTATTTTCATTCAGTTTTTTTTGGTTTATGACAGGCCACATCCACACGAAGTAAGAATTAAAATAAGTAAAGCATTTTAAGAAACAGAACTGCTTGATGTATTAAGATATTTCAATAAACCTGGCTGCATTCTCACCGTACATTTTGTTTTTTGTTGACTAATATTTTTAAGTTGAATTAACTCAATATTTAAAAGGCAACTAGGCGACTTATTTTTTTGAAAGTAAAAGGGATAATATTGATTTTTTATTTTTTTTGTCTCAAAACCCCATAGGCCTAACTTACTAATACTTCCTACTGGCAGCTTTCCACATACAGTAGTGTTGCAGTTTCACAAGCTGAATAAATAGTAAATTGTACATTATCTGAAGACAGTTCATGAAGATCTCAAGGTTCAGAGGTTGCAAGATTTAAAGTCTGCATGTGACATTTTATGTGACCTAGATTTGAACAGTGAAGTTTACAGTAAGCATTAGTCAAAGCATTTTTTGTTTCCATTTCAAGTATACAGATCTCACTCTTATTTAACTAATTTAACACTAAAATTAAATACTACATGAGTCTGAAATGCAAATGACCATATTCCTTTTGTTTTATATTTATAAACAATAAAAATAATCTGATAAATAATCGATCGACAGTTTTTCAAACACAAATATGCGTTTATAAACGTAGCTTGGTTGTTATATACTGAAGTTAAATACCATGTACGTATCTTTGTCTGAAGTAGTGTGACTGAGAGATGGTTTTTACTGTTGTTATTTTCACTATTTCTGCTTGTGATCACTGTTCAGTTTTTATCAAATCTGATCCAACACAACACTGTAAAAAAACATCTAAAAAGGCTTTATTACATTTTTAAGTTAAATCAAATTAGCTTTATGAGTCAATTAAACTTAATTTATATTAAACTGACTTTTACTTAACAATTCGATTTTTTTAAGCCAGTTCAATATAATTAAGTTCAGAAATTGACTCTAATTGGTGAATTTTTTACTACAGCATCTGTATCAGCAGCAAAGTGAGAGCTACATTTTTTGTCTAAAGGTCAGTGGCTTTTGTCTAAAGGTTAGTTTACCATGACTAAAGATACATTAGCTTGTATCATGCAAATCGAAAAATAGCATGACCTGATTTGTACTGCTCTGATTCTGTCAACAGTGAAATTTGCATTAGGTGGTAATGCATCTCATGAGTTTTCTTTTATGTCAGCATGCACACCAAATCCAAGCATTGTGTCAAAATATCCGAAATCAACTTTTGACAATTCTCACTAAATATAAACTTTCTTTGTGCACACAGCTGGCTGTGAACGCGATGCTCAACATGTCAAACAATTCATCGTGTGTCATTATGACCCAGTCGGGAAGTCACCTGCTGATGTCCATCAACATCATCGCCTTCATTCTGGGGATACTGTTCAACTTGGTCACCATCGGTCCCATCATTCAGCAGATCTGCAGAAAGAACATTTTAGGCATCTACCTATTCGGTCTATGTATCTCCGATCTCCTCTACATCCTCACCATGCCTCTGTGGATCTATTATTTTGCCAACAACCACAAATGGATGCTCAGCCAGGAAATGTGCAGCCTTGCGGGCTTCTTTTACTACTCCAACCTGTACATCAGCATCTATCTCCTTTGCTGGATCTCCATCGATCGCTGCCTGGCCATCACCTTCCCACTGCGGGTCCAATCCTTCCGGTGCCGACGCTATGCCTGGATGATCTGCGGGCTGGTTTATGTTTTTGTTATGGCCATACATTGTCTGATGCTGTACCTGGATGAAGTGTCGAATCCGCTGGACGACAGCGAGAAGAGATGTTACGAGACCTTTCCAATGACGAGACGCATCGCCCTCTTTAACCTGATACGCGTGGGCATCGGTTTCTTGTTGCCACTTGTGGTCATCACGGTCTGCTACTGCTTGATCCCAAGCAAGGTGCAACAAAGCACGGGGGTGGACGAGCACGGCAAACGCAAAGTGAGACTGCTGTCTATCGGAGTCATTGTTATTTTCTCTTTCTGCTTTGCGCCTTACCATATTATCCTGCTGTTACGATCCATCGCCTTCTTCTCGGTGGGGGCCGAAAAAAGTTGCTTCTTTGAACAAGTGATGTATTTGCCTTTCACTTGTTCTCTAGCTCTGTCCAGTCTAAACAGCGTGGTTGACCCGGTCCTCTATGTGCTCGCCAGCAACGGTGTGAGGGAGGACATGCACTTATACTGTTGCAAAAAAAAGCTGAGACAAGAGACGGGAAGCACTCTCGTTGATTCAAAATGGAGGACCAGAGTAACACATTGACTTAGTCAACTTTGAAACGGTGGGTTTGTTAAGAATGAATGGCGTCCGTTAATGCTGTTTGTGTGGGTTTAGCATCCGGCTTACAAAGGGAATTGTGCAAATTGGATAACGGTAGAAAAACGTCAAATTTTTCCATCTTGCAGGTCAGATGTGAGTGCGGATTTAGGCTCATGAGTTTTTAAAATGCTCGACACACCACATGCTGTAAATATGGCCGGTGATGACTCACTCAATGAATTAGGTACTTCAGCTTTAACAATCAAATTTTACCATCTATGAAAAGCTCATTTAGTTCATGTATAAACCGGATTTCAGATGTTTTGGATATAAGTGACAGGATTTTGTGATGTAAAACAAGAGCATTCAAGTGATAAATTGCCCAAAAATGGAAATTCTTTCATCATTTCTTGTCATTTTAAACCAGTATGACTTTCTTTTTGCACGGAACACAAAAGATGATATTTTGAAGAATGACGTGAAACCGAACAGCAATGGCATCCATTGCCTTGCATTGGTTTTTTGTCAACGCAATAGTGAACGGCTGCCGTCGCCGTTCGGTTACCAACATTCTTCAAAATATCTTCTTTGTGTTCAGCAAAAGAAAGTCATACAGTATTATGATGACATGAGTGTGAGTAAATTATGACTGAATTTGAATTTGGGGTGAACTGTCCCTTTAATTCAACCTTGCGGTGTTTGTAATCGGACTCCATTTTTGTCCTCCAAACAACATGCACAATTTTCTTTGACAGTTGTGTAAATCAAAAAACGTTGCAAAACGAACACAATTTTAGTGCACGAATATTTCTACAGCTTAATTTGCAATCTTGAACGTTGGTTCTGAATAGGTGCACCATGCACGCGGATTTGTCTGTAAAACGGCAAAAAATGTGATCAGTTATAAAATAATCACTTTTCTTCTGTGATGACACAAAATCTGTACACACACATTAATTCTATATTCATTTCAAAAAATTTTTTAAACTTGTCACCTATGAAAAGAGCCCATCAAGCACATTCAGATTCTGTTTTACACTCTGGAGTCTGAGGGTGTTTTGGGAGCCTTCAGTAGTTTTTACATGCCCTGATATTTTGTCAATTGTTTATAACTGGAATTCAGGTGTTTTGTGAATATACTGCAGCTTTTATGCTGTCGTACTATCTGCAAAAAGAGCGAATTACGTTGTTGTTTCATCTCAAATGGCGTAAATGTCACTGTGTCCTTGTGACCATAAAGAGGATGTGTACAAATTGCACTTTGGAATTTTTGCTATAACAGGAACTAGATCTCTTTCTTTGAAGGACCCTTGAATCACTTGAACTTTCTATGTAAGATCCGTACTCGGTCTAAGTGTTGTTATTATGGGATAAAACCTGTCTCGTTTGTCCTGTTTATATGTCAGATTACTCCGTGTAACTCACCGTTGAAATAGGTCTAGCAGCTAAAGAACATTTAATCTGTCTGTATGTAAAAAAACAACCTGTTGCAAAGTGAACATTTAGATGCACAGCATGTTGCCACAGTTCTCCATGTATCCTTCATCATATTGTGCTCAACAAATGCTGCATTTCATCTCCTTCGATTTACCGTTTTAACGCTTATCACAATTTGTGCTAAATGCAGTCAGCACAAAACAAAAAGCACTGAAATAAAAAGCACTGATTTTCACCGTAACGAGACAACAAACCAAGCGATTGCTTTCCGAGGAGACAAATTCAACAGAGAGCGTTCACGGAAACTGTTAAGGTATATCGTTTGGGTAGCATCTCCAATCCTAATCACCCACAATACACTCTGTACAGTTTTTTTCCACCGACATGATTTCCTACTATAGATGAGTGCCTCTTATGTGACTGCATTCTGAACCCTTTGTGAGTCTGAGAGCTGGAGTGCCCATTCTGTTCTACTGTAAAATGCCACGGACCAACTCGACGGAGTGATTTCGGAGGGTGAGCGAGTGCCTGATCTGCAGTCTGAATGGATTAAATGACTGCTCGCTTTCACATGTTGCTCCAGATGCTGCCTACCATTCGTGGAACATGAGCGATGTCATTTATCATCAGGACTGACTTGTTTGTGTTATCAGTTTTATTTGCAGATCAAATTCTCCCGGGTCATGTAAGGAGACGAAGCCACATAAACACCGTATTGTGTTACAATAGAAATAATGTGAGCTGGTCTGCATTGCACGATAGGATGCTACAGCCGACGGCTCACCGCAACAGGGATTTTGAGCACAACAGCATAGAACACTGTGTCTGCTTTCCTACTCTAAGGCAATTGATTTTCACCCACCTTAGACGCAGACACCCGAGGAGGTGAGAGAGCTTGTTCATATAGGAGGCTTACTGCATTAAAATGTCGATCTTTTTTCAGTAAATAGGTTGAAACTATGGATCTCACATTTAAGGCCAAAATCCCAGAAAGGTCAATTTTGTGAACAGAAATGCACATATTGTTTTGATGTCAACTAGATAAATTTAGCAAAAGCGTACGGACGATTAACTTTACTTTTGTGGGTTTTATTTCCATTAATCCTAATGGGGATTCCCATTAGATTATGATTACTGTTAATTGCCGTCAGTGCCACGCAAGTTATTGCGTAGATGGAGCGCAACAGAGTGAAACAGCCAACAGGTGTCTCTAAGAGGAGCTTGGCAGAACACAGAAGAAGTTGACACAAATTCACTGAGACATTTCTCAGAATGTCTTCTTTAGTGTTCCTCAGAAGAAAGGTTTCGACCCATGCAGGTTTTGAACAACATGAGGGTGAATAAATGATGACAGATATGTATTCATTTACTGAATAAGTGATTTATAATTTTACATTATAGTAAAGTAATTCTTATAGCCCAGGGCCAGTGTCCTTAATCTAAAAAAGAATGTAACGTGAGTTACTAAGGGACTGACTGCAGTATTGAAAAAATTGATAACAGGGTTGGAAAGAGTCATAAGCTAGCTGTCAAACAAATCTAACCTAACAATGAAGCCGTCAGTGATTTGTGGTGTGCTTTGAGTGACATTATCACTATCTCTCTGACAAATATTCAAGTGACGGCACCTCAGAGCTTGGAATGACCTTTTGTATTTACATCCCTCACAGGGATGTATCAGGCCAAACCAAGTGCAATTTACGTATACTGTATAAAATGAGAAAAGACATTGCCACATTGGATACACTCCGGATCCTTCAACTCAGCAGGTCTCTTGCGACATTTTTGGAAGATTTTGGTATTGATTATTGACTAAGGAGATCAAATTTGTCTCACTTAATCCTACACTCATGAATCTACTGTATCATAAGGCATTGGAAATATCTTGATATACAGCAACAAACAACTGAAAGACTTTTAATGACAATTTATACTGATGTAATTGATGTGTTTTGATGTATAATTTATGCGGTGTTGTGGTATTATTCTTTTGTTTGTTACAATAAGATAAATCTTTGAGTAATCTCATAAAATGTTTGCTAAATGCTCTTAACGGTACACTGTTAAAAATATATCTGTAAAATAGGTGAAATATACTGTCAGCACAGACGGCAGTAATCTACTGTTATTCCACGGTATGAATACTGCGAAGTTGCTTTACATCTTTTTACTGTGAATATGGAAAACAGTATTTTAAAGTATTTTTTATTTAACAGTAAAACACTGGCAGCAGAGATGCCAGTAATCTTCTGTAATTCTACAGTATGAATACTGTGAAACTGATTTAAAGCTTATTACTGTAACAATGAAAAACAGTATTTTCAAGTAATTTTAAGCAAAGATGCCAGCAATGTACTGTAATTCTATTAAAGGGGTCATATGGCACGGATACGTGTTCTTTTCTGTGTCTTTGGTGTGCTATAAGTTGCCCATGCATGTATTAGACACGTAAAATTGCAAAAATGAATGTGGCGGAGCAACAGATGCATTCTATCTAAAAAGCAAATGGTCACCCAGACCTGCATGAAACACCTCGTGTAACCACACCCCGGCGAATGTACGTCACTTCGTAACATGACTTGATATAAGACCGCCCAAATCTAAGTGCAAGTAAAGTGGGCGTACTTGTAAATCTCATTGTATCGTTACTGCCGGAGCCTTCTTGCGGAGACGCTGTGTGTTTCGTTGCGAAAAGAAATGAGATGAGACAGCTAAAAAACGAATGTTTACATTTTATTTACAACAATGTTCCAGAAAAGTACAATCCAAATATTCAAGTTTCCCCAACGATTGCTTCACGAACCTGTGAAAGATTAAGACCGGCTATGCATGAAAGCTTTGGTTAAAAAGTGGGGCCATTCCAACCATTAAATCTTCACAATGACAGTCTCACAAAAACTCTGTATGATGTATAGTGTTGTTTGTTCATAGTCTGTTTAACCTTGTTTATAAAAGGTAAGACAGTTAGCTATGGATTTAACTATTTAACATAACATTTTTTTAATAAAACCTTACCAATCCTTTACAACCTGCTCAAGTCGTGGTGGCAAAGTTGATGTATCAGCTTGATCATCTTGCTCGAATTGAATTTTATCACCTGTCAGTACAATTGCTTTGGAACCTGATGTTCTGAATATGGTAAGAGGCGTTACATTTCCGTGACTCGCTTGCAGTATTCGACCAATCACTACGTACTGGTTGATTGGCCAATTATTGCACACCTCCCTTTTCAGAGCATTAAACTTTGTAAAAAATCTGCATGTTTTAGAGAGGCGGGCCAAAGAGGAGATTCAAACATGCACGGTATGTGGAACATACAGCGTTTTTCGTTCCTGAAAGCGTGTAAACACATTGAATTACGTCTAAAAGAAACGATAATATTCGTTTTAAGCGTGTCATTTGACCCCTTTAATACTATGAAATTACTTTAAAGCCATATTGTGTAAAAATATATATGATTTTTTTCTGGAATTATTTCAATTTACAATACACTCTAAAGTATACAGGTAAAGATGTGATGGTATACGGTAAACACAATCCAATTTGAGTTATTTTGGCAACACTCTTATTCAAGGAGGGAACCCCGAAATAGGCTAGAAAACAAGATCACACAGTAAATTACTGCTGTAAGAACACAGGCAACAGAAATAGGCAAATAATGGGAACATTTGTTTATAAGCAAGATCATCCAAAAAAAAAGAGTATAAGTAATGTTAAAATATGTATGCGAGTAAGAAAAAGTGCAGAAAATAATACAAACTCGCTTGGTTGCATTTGGTTAAATGAAATTGCGTTGTAAAAGTTTAACTATCAGTAATATTTAAGAACAAATTTGAGATTAATCAGCGTTAATAAACACTGAATTGGGCGGATAAAATATGAATTATAACGAATCGGCAGGATTTTGCGTTTATAAACACTCTCAACAGTTGATTTCCAGCTCCAGCTAATCAGTCACCATGATCACAAGTCACCACTGATTTGGATGTGACAAAACACTCCAGCCAAAAAGTCCAGTTTTACAAGAACCACTCCTTACTGGAGTCCAATTCAAAGATTTCTTTAGGGATTTGAAATTTCATAAGTGCCACGAACATGAACAAGTTTGTGTCAAGCGCTGCTCACCACAGTCACCGATCCAGTTTTAAAACATCTTGCTCATTACTGCAGTCAGATATCAAATATCTCGCTTCTCCTCCTAAATTAGTGTCTTTCTACTTTTCCGCATATATTTCAGGCTTGAGAACCACAAACACGGACAGCCAAACTCGAACTCAATATCACGTGAAACATCATCGCCCTTTTGCTTCTACAAAAATAAAACCCATAATGCACCCTGTAAAATATAGAAACATGAATGGCATGAATACTGCAGATTACTGTTGAAAATGGCATTTAAATTAACTGCAGTTGCTTATCATGCAAACTATTGCCCATTATCCATTACTTTCTGCAGTGCATTACTGTTTTAACAGAAAACGCTTTGTTACTGTCTGAATTTGGCTGTTTATTAATAGCAATTTTTTACAGATAGCTCTGTCAATAATATTTAAAGCTGTCTATGTGCTTTTTCTCTTATCTTGCTTTCTAACTAGACCACTGAGCACGTGTGTTTTTAGAAAATGATTTCTGGGAATTTACAGAGCCACTTTATTACGGTCCAGATATTTTTCTTGCACACGGCTATACATTTAATCTCTGAGCACTCGATTTAATTAAATTAAATTGATCTTAATAGCATTTTAATGAAATCTGAATATTGCAAATAATCATTTGACTGTTGTTTTTTCCCTCACTTATATTGTTTCAGCAGGTTCATCCTGACCCAAAGATCTGAATACACACCATGGTTAACAAGGGCAGTTCTCATATCGTGACAAAATTTCTTTGTGGTTTAATTCATGCAAAGATTAATGAGACTTCATTTAGACTTCAGTGGGCCAACTAAAACTTACATTTCAGTATAAAAGCTATGGCTAAAGAAGGCACACATTGTATTGACTACTGAACTTGTCTTTTATGGTTTTGAATAAAACAATTGTATTTAGGAACACAAAAGGTACCAGCACAGTTAAAAACCTGAAGGACATCCACTTTTTGAAGACATCACCTGGATATTTCGCAGCACCTTAGCACTATCGAATTCAAAATTGGACAAAATGCAGTTTCAACAAATGAAATTTCTTAAATCACAACTAATAAGCTCTCACTGTTATTCGTAGACATGTACTCAGTAACTTTGTGCAGCTGTGACACGTCAGAGGGGACCTGGTCCTCCCGACTGAGACTAGTTTCTCCCAAGTTTTTCTCTCCATTTATTCATCATTGGAGTTTGGGTACCTCGCCACAGGGCCGCGTTGATTTGCTCACCTGGAGACTGCCATACGGGGGCGATTCTAGATTTTCAATATTAGGGTGACTCAGCCTCCAATGAGGATAAATATACTGTACATATACATAGAGTATAGATATATTTATAGCCACTCTCTAAGCACCACGCAATGTATACATTTCTAAATTAAATGACAAAGAAAGAATATGGAGAATAAAGACAAGGTATATTGTTATTAAAATTGATAATCTGCTACATTTATCATTCAAAGTGACGGCCACAAATCCATATAATAAATGTCACAATCAACTGCTGAATCATTATTTAGTAGTTGGAATAACTGGATGTGAAGTTTCCTGCCATTCATCCTGATCAGCACGAGCGCTGTCACTCCAGTGCATGACTTCGTGTTCATCACACCCACAATATGTTTTGAATTAAAAAAATACTGAAGGATTTGAAAAACGACAAAAGCCCTCTATGTATTCTTCTGCTTACTGGAAACTGACAACAATGAGCTGCACCTGGCTGCCCGTCTTCTTTCAGGGACTCTTAAAACTACCGTCAGCTCTCTATAACAAGATGGAGAAAAATCAAACAGCATCTCATTCATGAATGACACATTTCTGTGCACTACAATATCACCGTGATCGTTATCTAAAGTGTGCCGTCATTGCTGTGAAGTGCTTTCATTTTGCTGAAGCTAGTTTACAGTGTGACAATGGGTGAAAAGGGTCAACACCCGTCCCAGTTTGCGTTGTACTACACCGCTTGTCCCTTACATCACATATTGAGAAAATCTTCTGAATTTTCATCAGTCTTTCTAGTTTTTAGTTGTCACATTAAGAAACAAGTTGTTTTAACCCGAAACGCACTCATGTTTGTGCCATTGTTTATTTAACTGTTTAACAGCGCTGTGTCAAAAGCAGCAACCCGGTGCACACCAGGGTACAAAGAGCTCACACAAACACAACTATTTTTAAAGCCTGTCCTTTATCCAATGTATGAGACGACGGCAGTGATTCAATCATGAGGAGGCTGCGAGTTATGTCAATAGCAGTGGTGTAAAGTATTGGAGTAAATGTAGAAAGTTACTATACTTAAGTATCTTTTTGGCTACTTTGTTGTTATAATGTGTATTAAAGATATTAGAAACTTTTACTCTCTTGACTACATTTTTGAACAAGTATATGTACTCTTCACTCCACTACATTTGTAATGACTAATGCAGTTACACGTTACACTTTGCATGGCACCTTTTTTTGCAACAGTTTATTTTCGCTACACAACAATTAATCTTTTCATTTACAGGGCATTGAATCTACTATATCTTGTGGATTTTGCCCTAACCTACTAAAACTTCTCAACAAAGCTTCTTTATGTGAATACGAGTGCAGGATCTGGTAGTTGTCCATTTGGCCAAAACCAGCATGTCCAGTGCAAAAATGCTTTGACTTTTTAAGTTTACTTAACATTATTTTATTTATCTGTTATATTGAAGAGACCTTTTTCTAGGAGTTTGGATTTCTTATGAGCACTTGAGGTTAAATAAGAATAGACGGGTTTGTAATACACCTAGGATATGGTGTCGGCGATGATTTGTTGCAATTTTGAGGTGTTCAGTCTTATTACGATTTAAGAAAATAAATGCGATTGCTCTCCTCACGAATCAACTCTTTCTTGTTTTTCACTGACATGTCTCTTAAGTGTTGAGTACTATTGCTTCTTTGAGCTTACGTTCAGTATGAGTAAAATATTCAAGTACTGTTAAAATCAGATATGCTAAGACTTTTACTGAAGTTGTTTTGGAAATGATGACTTGTAAATTGTAATGGAACAATTTTCGCTGCAAGGTATCTGTACTTTCTCTTAAAGTTGGTTTTCTGGTACTCTTTGCACCTCTGGTCAGTAGATCGGGCGGCGATCCTCCCATGTCAACTTGCCGAATTAAAACTCACTAAAACATCGTAATCTGTTTGGCTTTGAAACTGTGTTTAGCCTATAGGTTGTGGTTAGCTTATTACATTTTTTTTAACAATTATACATTTTAAAAGAGAAACTAATTTTCTTTCCTTAATTGTTTGTTCGTTTTTCCTTAAATTTTTTCTCTTTTTGAGAAGATCGTCAAAGTTTACAAAATGATAGATCCACGTCTCTTCTGTGCTCAAAATTTAAAGACCTTAATTTGAAATGAATGTTATGTAACTTTTTATCTATTCCTTAATTATGTTGTTGTTGAAATTGACTAATTAACAATATAATAACAATATAATAAGCTGAAAAATTACATAAAAATGTTTTCGTTCCGTTATTATATCACAGTCTAATTTTTATGGGGGCTTAACTAGAACTTTAGCGTGTCTAAATCCCACCTAAAAAGGATCTAGCAATGCCACTGCTGCAGTATAGATTAGCTTAAAGATTCTGTAAATTCAGTTAGTTTGCTTTATTAGTATGATCTTTCTTGTTCAACGAACACCATGCGCTGCACTGTTTTAGCTTTTCTGTGTTTTCTGTTTTTCTTATTCTCTCCTGTAAAGCTGCATTGGAACAATACGCATTGTGAAACATGCTATGTAAATGAAACTTATTGAACTGAATTGAATCGGATTGAAGCATTCACCCTCTTGAAAGACATTGTCCGAGATATGAGCAACCAAAAGGCAGGAGCATTTTCATTCTTCACCATATTCTGTACTCTTTCCACCAGCATTCTTCTGTTATTTGCAGACAGTTGATCTGTCGACACTTATTTCTTTAGCGGTTTGCAGACAAATTGACAACATAATACAAGGCATTCACACAACATGCTTCAGTCTCACGCCAGCATTTGAAAAGAGGGAGCAGAAAAAAATCAATATCTTCTATCATTCAGTTCTGAAACATGTCCATTGATTTGCAAATATATACATCATGAGGGAGATGAAAACATTCAAACTTTCGTATTCAAAGACAGATCCACATTACAGCTGATTCTGGTTAAAGTTTTAAAGTGACCAATCGGAGTTTGTTTTGTCGATTTTATGTCACAATAAAAAACAAGTGTGAAAGGGTTTTCATAATGGTGCAGAAGTGTATTAATACAACACAGAAACACACTGTAAAAACATTGTTTTCTTTTAAAGATTTGTTAAAATGCTGTAAAAAATACATTTAAATGTATAATTATGTTAATAAACTGCAAATTTACAAGTAAAATAACAACAATTCAAATAATTTTTCATTTCAAGTAAAAACTTTATAAACCACTTCGCATTCCAACAGCGGTCCAGAAGCACCTCCAGTTTTTTTATTAGTTTTACATAATTCAATATTTAAGATGTTTGATAAAATAATAAAAATATTTTGTTGGTTAACGTTTGATCAAACGTTTCTGAAGTGTTAAAACTGAGAAAGAAAGTTCTTCTGGATCAGAGTGGATCAGCGTTGCTTATACGCTTTGCGAAGTGGTCTAGTAAAAAACATGTACAGGCTGTGCGATCAGATTTTCTGCTCATTAAAAGAAATAAGAACAGATTATTTTACAAATATCATTTTGAAAACAATTAGAGCTTTAGTTGCTAATGTAACTCGAATAAAAACATTCTCTAAATGAGATCCAGTTTTAATGGCTATATGTATCATGCTGTTTATAAACAGACTTCATATTTGAAGGGATCATTTGAATTTTTTAAGCCAAAGGAACTTGCAAACCCATGAGAACACGTTGATTAGTCTCCAAGTGCACATTCCATAACAGATAACTGAAATAATTGCTTTTATTCACAATGTTTTTACAATTTAACAGATTGATTCACAAAAAATAACGAGCATGTTTATGGAAGATAAGCAAAGTCCCTTTTTATCTCCATCTCCTCAACACTGAGGTAATGAACTTGACTTCCTTATTTATCTCTCAAGAATGCAGATCATGCAGTGCTAAGCAGACCTTATCATTAAAAAACGACCAGAATGTAAAAGCCACATTAACATCTCTCTGAAAATTACTGATAGTAACGCAATTTCATAGCACACGCTAGGAAACATAAGTGGTACGCATACACAGCTGTGCACAGCTGTAATTTTTTAAAGCAAAATGCAGAAGGACAAGCAGGTGGTAACAGCGAGTATCATTTCAGTTTGTACACATTTTAAAGCTGCACAAATAACACATGCTTCTTCCATTTTGTCAATTGGTTCAATAATTTTTGTGTCCTTTCCTGAACCACCTATGCAAATGTATGCAAATCCATGCACCGTTTACCTTGGGAAATGAGTTACAAACACTTGAAGTTTCTGTGAAATGAGTGTATTCGCAAAAAAGAAAACAGTTGACTGCCCAGATTGTTGATCTTGGGTTCAAGAGATCGTACAGCTGGAACAGATATAACAAATATCTGATGCTGAATTTTACTTGGCAAGTGGGTTTTAAAATGTAAGGACGTATCTTTCTCCTCGTGTGCTTTTGAGGACATCGCTAATGCTCTCAGATGAAGTCCATATCTGTTTGATGTTGTTGTTATCAGTGTTGTTAGGGCTGCTGTCATTTAAGATTTGTTCTTTCAGGCAAGTCCCCTGACGAAGGTAGTGGAAGAAAGACGCAGTGCTGCCAAATGGGAACAATCCAAATGAATTTTGCTTGAGTGGCAACTTAAAAATCGTTGCTATGGTTTCGCTGAAACACCATTTCACCTCTACAACATTCCTTACAATTGAGCTCTTTTGTGATGGTATTGCTACTAGACCAGGAGTAGATTTCTTATTGTTCAAGAAAGAATGATAGGTGAGATTGTCTTTTAACTTACAATGAATGTAACGGAGAATCATTTTAAGAATCAAAGAATGAAGGAGCAAGTTGACAGCTGCATCAAACTTTCTTCCAACAGTACACCAATGCATAAGTGTGAGTGTTCTATGATACTGTATTCATTGACGCTTGGTTTAAATATGCCACCTAAAGGTGAATCGTGTCAGTTTTTCTCTGTTAAAGGTCCAGTGTATGTAGCGGCATACAGAGGTGATGTTACGAATTGCAACCAACGGTTCTCTCCACCCCTCAACCCCTCCCTTTCGAAGTACTACGGTGGCTGACACAGAACTAGAAACAAGATGGAGAATTCCACGTTAGGGGACCAAGATGAAGATAGATGTATGATATGTAATGCTTCCTTATGTAAGCTCTTTATAAACCTATGAACACATAGGTATGTATATTATATTGCATTTCTATCAATAGATCCTTTAAACAGTTACACATTGGACCTTTAATATATTTTATCATATTTTAGTTTAATGATCAGAGACAAAAATATGTTGGCCATTCGTGAGTAGATTTGGGGAGAGGCGATGAGTCTGTACCACCAATGACAAGCCAAGGAAGCCTTCTGGGTAACCAGTCATAATTTTTTCATTAAAAAAATGTATTCGTGCAATTTAATTTGATACTATTATGACAAATATTTTAGCTATCACACACAATACAGATGTGACAAAGTCTGCAAAGCATGTTTTGGATCTTTGAAGGATGCAAAGAATCTTCTAACATTAACTAAACCAGATGATGTGATTTAAATTAGAGAATTTATGGGGCAGTTTCCCGGACAGGGTTTAAGCCTAGTCCCAGACTAATTTAAATGTTAGAAGTGTCTCGATCGAAAACAACTTGCAATCACATATCTTAAAATAAAAAAGTGTGATGGTTGTGTCTCGAGATGTACACCAGTAATGTCTTTTTGTAAATTATGGTTTTAAAAATGATTTAATTATCATGATTAAACTAAGGCCTAGTCCTGGTCTAAACTAATCCCTGTCTGGGAAACTGCCCCTAAATGTATATCTTTAAGCTCAAATATCATTACAGAACTTTGTAAACGCAACGAGTCAAATGTATTTTCTGAGGATCAACATGCTAGCAATTTTGTTGACATTATTCGAACATTTCTGTCATTACTTATTTCTTCTGAAGTCATTTAAAACTTGTATACAACTTTTTTAATAAATAAGAAATATTGTGAGAAATATATTTAAATAAGATATCGTGAGAAATGTTTAAGGGTTTTATGTCAATACAAAGGAAGTCGATGGGGTCCAATGATGTTTGGTTACCAACGGTCTACAAAATGTCTTCTTCTATCTTGTGCTCTGAAGAAGAAAGAAATTCAGACAGCTTTGAAATGACATGAGAGTGAGTAAATAATGAACAGATTTTGAGTCAACTAGCCCCTTAATGTTGTCTCCAATGCCTACAAAAATTGCCGAATGAAGCAAAACAGAGAAAAGGTCCATTTAAGTTCCTATTACTGTATGATTGTTCTGCCTCCATTAACCTGCTACTATGTTGAATTATAAAATAACCCACATAATGACCTGAACCCTCTTAATGTTTGATCTTTTAGTCTATTTTTTCTTTGCTTTTCTTCATCTTGAGTTATTTTTGTGCTCAAGCCTGTTTGTTTCTTTGAGAACCACTCAGAAGGTCCTCTTAAGCCAAGAGCAGGTGAGTGTCTTACAAAGGTGCATATACGGTTGTGTTGATACATTTGTTTAAAGTAAGGAAACCTAAATTCACTCCTTAAATCCTTTTCTTGCTGGTTCCTTTGTCTTGTTGAATTTTTTCCCCAACTGAAACTTAAAACGCCAGATGTGTTTGACATTAAAACCAATAACAGCAGCTGCTCATTTGAGAAGCTTAGAAAATGCATTTGTTACATCTGCATTAATGTCTGAAGTCTGCAGCGTTTCCCCCTATACCTTTTCCTTTGCAAAACTGCTTTGAGCGTAAGGACATCATTAGACTCAAGCTTTCACTTCACTGATTTTCCTAATACATCCGGCAAGAAACTAAAATAGATTATTTTGAAGGATAAAAGCTTGTCCATCAAGTTGATGTTGCTTGTCATTGCTTATTCTATATTTGGAGACAATAAGATGTTATGTCTGAGCATAGAAATAAACATTGTGCGTCTTTATTGTCTCAGTAATTGATCATAGACAGCAATAAGAACAAATAGCAAGCAAAGGGATTTGCACACAATAGATCTTAACATTGTATCCAACTGCCCAACTTTGTCAGGAAAACAAAACTGCAGTTAAAACAAAGTTTTATAGAATTTAAATTTACAGTAATACTTAAAGGGACAGTTCACCCAAAAATGAAAATTCTGTCATCATCTACTCACCTTCGAGTTGTTCCAAATCTGTATAAATCTTGGTTCTGACTTACAGAGAGAAATATATGCTTGCAACCAAACAGTTCTTGTACCCCATTGACTATACCATAGTAGGACAATTTGTATTATACATATCTTTGTTTCTTTCTGAAGAATGTAGGAAGTCACTTTTGACTACCGTTGTCACTTTTCCTACCATGGTAATCAGTAGGGTCCAGTAATTGTTTGTTCACAACCAAATAAAGACATTTATACAGATTTGGAACAACTCAAGGTTGATGACTTCATTTTTATTTTTGTCCATTTAAATAAATTAAATCTGAAATGAATCTCGTGAGTTATGAAAGGGCAAATGAAATCTGAATAATAAAACACTCATCAGAGCACCCACGTCGAGTTAGCTGTGACTTGTATGCCTGCTCCTACATGCCCAACATGGGGTGACTAACTATAACTGCATCTCACATGTTTAACAATGTCCCAGGGTCTATTCGTCATTTATTATGAATGATGAATGGCAGACACTGCAAGAAATTAACGGGGGGTCACCAGGATGACCAGCAGAGTATACACAACTTTTTATTTAGACTGGGTTTGTTTCTTTCCCCTTGTGTACTTGGACATCTTGGGGATGTTGGCGGGTTGAATTTGAAATTAGCATGCAAATCCAGGTTTTGACATAATTGTACTTCTGCTTCATTCCCAGCCTACTGTGCCAGCGTATATAATTACAATATTGTATGTGCCCCGTGTTTTTGACTGGAAAGAGATTTGTTTGTTCATTCATGACCATTTTTAGACTTGGCCGTCTGCTTCCTTTCTCAAGGAAACACTGTCTATAATATAATGTCATGTACTTTCTCATAAACCACAAGACTCTTTGAAATGCTGATGAAAGTGTTACAATTTAATTACACATTTACAAGGTCATACACACATTTCTGCAGGCCAACCACATCCACAGTGGTTGTTATCTGCTTCATTGCATTCACAATAGTCTTAATACACATTTTTTGGCAATTGAGATCCAGCTAGTCAAACATAAAACTACAAGACTGTACGCACATGCTCAGTCGTGGGTGGGTAGACGTTCATTTCTAAAGCCAGGTGCATGCTGTGCAGTTTTTGACATGATTTCTTGACATGATGTTCACAATTATCAGCCTTTACATTGAATTTTACCTTGGAATAAGTTCTGACAACAATCTAGAGGTGCAGTTGTGGTTGTTTTTGGGGGAGATGTTCAGTCAGAAATGTTTATGATTACTCATTATTTAGCATGTTCATCACATTACGATTGTTCAAATTACATTAAATTTGCCCAGCCACAACCGACTCCTGACAAAACATTGTCATCAAATGCTAGCTTGGTTTGTGTAATAAATCGATTGTAAGTAAATGAGACTGTCAGAATGAATACAGGTTGGTGATTGAAATGGCCAGGTGGCACTGTCTTGGGTGAACAAACCATTCGGAAATTTCTGTAGACGTATTCGGTCTTAGGCAACATTATGATGTTTCTGTGAGGTCTGATAAACCGACAACAAACTAAAGCGAAAAGAAGAAAGCAAATTACAGAAAATAATTGTAATGTGTACTCATCTGAAGTTAAAGTCCCCTTGTGATGAAAAATACATTTTAAAATTGCATGTCTTTGTGGTGTTTTTGACACACTTTAAGACAAACCATGTGTAAAATAATTTCTCAGCACAATTGTTAAATAATTTTCTCCTGAAAATGCAGGTCACCAAAGACAGTCTCAAAAACGTGGTTTGAAACGACCTGTTCTCTACGTTTCAAACCAATCATGTTGTACAGTGGCTGAATGAATCAGATCTGGTGTGAATGAGTGGAGGCGGAAACTCATTTGCATGAATTATTCCATGTATACTTAACGAAGAATGACATTCAGCTATTTAAGAGCTAGACAAAATAATTTAACAGGAAACACATTTAGTGACAATGTGTAATCTGTTAGATGACTTTTAAAGGATACATTTCACGACTACAGGGGGACTTTAAAGAAAAAACTATAATTATCATGTCTTAGTTTCAGTTCACACGCACGTTCTATGAGTAATCTTTTGGGTCATTGTGTATTCATCATACAGATTGATTTACGGAGTGATATTACGGTGTGAATGAAATTGTAATAAAGTCTATCTCACACCTCTGGAGAAGCGTCAAACTAAGACATCAATTCTTCCGTCTCTCCGGGGGAAAATGACAAAATCACATAATAACAAAACATCTAGCACTTGTTCTCATGAAATTATCATCACTTAGCTCTCGTCAGTTACGAAAGGTCAAGCTCGACCTGTCGAACGTTTTACAGGACTCTGTCTTCAGGCGGATTAGGAGTGTTCCGAGATCTCATCTGTGCTTCATGCCAAAGTGTGCAGTCCATTACAGGAGGTGAAAGGCCGTAATTCGATTGAACTCAGATTGCTGGAACCCTCTTGAGAGTTTCTGGACTCGAGCGTGAGAGCTTCTGAGAACAATGATCTATATGACAGGGAGCAGTGATCCTCGAAGAATTGTGAGGGGGGTTCTGCATGGCTTGTTTTCCGACACCGATGAGAGCTAAAGCAACAACGTTCACTGCAAACTCTGTAAGCGCAATTACGATTGGGTCAGAGGTGACGGGAAAGAAGTAAATGATCTAAAACACCTCGTATTTCTTCACGTCTGAAGGAGAAAGATGACAAATAGTTGTCGACATCTAGTTATGGCTTGTTGTTATTTCCTCTCGCTGTGATTCAAATGTATAGCAAAGCTTATTAATCTGTGTTTAGTATCATAGATATTCCTTCAAGGTTAAGGAGACGTACGAGGAGCCTAAAACTAATGTCCATAGCAACATCAAAACAACCTAGAAAAATCAACCTAGAAAAATCCACAGCCTTCATTCTCAGATAAGAACCTTGAATATTGGCAGGAACACCACTTCACTGCTGTGAAACCCCTTAATGTCTAAGTGCCCCTTCTGATTCCGATATGCCGCACATCTTCAGAGACAGCTGTCTCGGACAGGACTCTCAGGTGATTGGCTGTCCTTCACTGCTACATCAGAGATGATTGTCAGACAGGTGGCGTGGTTACGGGAGGCGCAGCGAGATAGTAACTCCTGCCCACTGCGTCTGCAGGGGCACAGGTATCCCCTCAGGTGCATGCGGACCTTACTGTGAAGAGAGGCGTAGATAAAGGGGTTGTAACAGGCCGAGCTCATGGCTATCAGGTGGCAGCTGACCTGCAACATGTTGACGTAGCGTTTGTCCAAGATCTGGAAGTCAGAGTCCAGGTCCAGCAGGAGGTTGAGGACCTGCAGCGGCAGCCAGCAGAGGGCGAAGGCGAGAACGGAGGCAACCAACAGGGAGAACGTCTTGCGCCGTTGTTTGCTCCATCGCTGCTGGCCTTGGGAGGTCTCTCCGGGCAAAGTGTGTTTGCGGAGGTGCACGCTGATGGCGCAGTAGGAGACGCTGACCGACAGCAGGGGGATCATGTAGGACGCCAGTAAGAAGAAGCAGGAGTATAGCAAGCGCTGGCGCTCGGCACCTAACCAGAACTCCTCGCATACCACCAGGTCCATGCCACTCGGCCGCAGATCCACATAGCGTGTGTGGAGAGATGGGGGAGCGGCGAGGGCCAGCGAAACCGCCCAGACGCCCAATGCCACCGCGCTGCAGCCCCAAACTGAGATTCGTCTCCGGACCGGGTACGCCACCACTACGTAACGGTCCATGGCGATTGCGGTGAGGGACAACACGGAGGCAAATACTGTGGCGCCCTGCAGCAGAGGAATGAGGTGACACATCGGACGGCCGAAAGCCCAGCCACGTGAATCAAACGCATACGAAGCAGTCAGCGGCACACAGCTCAGACACATCAACAGGTCCCCCGCCGCTAGGTTTCCGATGAAGAAATTGGTGGCATTGTGCAACTTCTTATCCGTCAGAATGCAGGCTAGGAGGAAGGTGTTCCCAACGCCGGCCACGACAACAACCAAAGCATAGAAGGGAATAAATAGCGGCTTGAAACGCAAGAGCAGCTGGGTCCCTGAGAATTTATCCAGGGGGTCTGTCCGATTGGACGCTCCTAGGGTTCCATTTAAGCCGGCCAAAACTTGTTCCAGCAGAGGATCCATTTTTACCTGTGACAAAAACATTTGTAAACAACAAAGGCAATCGAGTCACACACACACAAACAGAAACACACTCGCTCGTCTGTTAGAGATATACTCTGTGTGAGGCTGGCACATGGAAACGCTGTTGCCATGCCCCTGAAAGCTCCTTTTAAAAACTCTTTCTCCCTTCTGCACTGATAAGACTCGAGCACCCTCTAAGCGCAGAGCTGTGTTTTACCGATCCGTTTCCTCAGCTAAGCTAAGTTTTTTTTCCCTAGATGAGTTAACTATCCTATTAGAGAGAGTTATTAATTGGAATTAGCTGGAGGAAATCCTTACGTATATACCCTTTGTTAAAGCCACATTGTCAGGTTACGGTAATTCATGGGCTGATATTAAGGCTTTATGAAAGCAGACAAATGAAGTTGATAACTCTAGATCACCTGTTTGATAGATGTTGAATAGATATTGAATATATACCTACGTGGATTAGATAAAATCCATGAGAATGTCAGATTGCGATTTGATTACAGGGCACAGCAGACACGAATGGAATATGTTTCCAAATAAAGCATTAAAGATCATAACAAACATCACATATATGTAGACCTTATTCATAACTCGTGAATGAATGTTTTCTATTTTCTGCATAAATGATGCACCTTAGTAGTAACACTCCCTTTCCAATTTCAGTTTTGAATAGTGATAGTATAAATATAAAAATAGAGAATTTGAAAATTATTGATATAAAAAATACACATACATTATTCATTTGTGTGCTGTATAAGAAATTATATCAGATGGTGACATCAGGAGCTAAACAAGGTAGATCTGTTAATTGTTAAATTGCTAAATTAATTGAAAGATGCCTCAAAACAGAATTGAATAAAGATGCTACACCTGAATCCAATTTAATTACCAATTCATTGCATTAAGAAAGATATCAGCTTTCTGAAGCATTTTAAAAACATAAGTGTGTTAACACAATACACTTTTGCAAAAGCACACACAGTGAGAACGACACACGCGTGTGTGTTTGATAGAGAGAAGGAGAAAGACGCAGAAAGAGTACCTGCTGCGCAAATGCCCGATCTTCAGCAAAGTGCAGATTTTTTGATGCCCCCTCAGTACTGCCTCACAATTGAGATATTGTGCATCTCCACGTTTCCACAGAAATGTTTAACATGAACACATCCATTAAGTATCCTCTGTGGTCAGCTTTCTATGCAGTACTGTGTGTCTAATGTCCTTTAAATGTCTCACAGGAGGAGAGTGGTTAGTGATGTGGAGACCACCAACCCAATGGTCTGCGATGGAGGGAGGGGGGAGTTGTGGCTGAGAGAAAGAGAGAGAGAGAGAGAGAGTGTGGGTGAGTGAGTGACTTTGTCTTCTGTCACTGCTGCAGTAAGACCAAGACTCAAAAAGGGACACAATCTAAATTCTCAGACCAATATTTCTTGGACCCTCTCTTCTCAAAGGTGCACACAAAGGCTTACATAAAAAAGTATTTTCTACTTATTCGTCTTTCTTCTGTGTTTGAGATAAGTTGCCTCTGTTCAGCTTGGCTCCTGTGTGCGGCTGATAATTCTGGAAAAATAAGCGCACTGATGGACGTGCTTGGAACACTAACAATACAGCATAACACAGCGAATAAAACACTGTTATGAATGAAAACATATTTAACACACTGGCATTGAAAAGATAGAAACGGTCCGAGGAGACAAACAGCACCATAATAGAGTTAAGATGTGAGGTTTCTGTTGATTTTTCCTTAACGGGTTACATTTCAAACAAAAATATAAACATAAAAATCGTACATGGTCATAAACAAGTCATGAACGGAAAAATATTGCAGATATTCTACAATGATATCATATAAGGTCCTTCACTTCTGATGTAGACATATAGCTGTATGATTAAAGATATTATCCGTCGGCCTCGATTTATCGTCAATGCCATTAGGTTGGAAGAGATCGGCACAATTTTTCTTTCATATTTCCCAGACCACAACGCTGATACATTTTTCATTCGCATCTGCTCTGTTTTATAACTCTATCCCAATTCTCAATGTCCCAGGATGTGATTTAATTCTTTGCTAAACGGCCCTTTTAATACTCTTGAGAGAAAAGATGGATATCGTCAGACACATAATTTATTTAAGGCATCAGTCAGTCATCGCTAGCTTTTTTATGCGAGGCACAATGAGCAGGCAAACATTGGTATGATTTGAATAAACGATCACAAGAGTCATCCTTCAGTCATAAAGAGTTCATATCAATTTTAGGATTCCAGCCATAAGCCTGTTTCACACCACATGGCGCATATTTATGCAGTGTCTTTATTATGCATGCAGTTTGAAACAGACTATAGAGAAGCTCAGTATCTAAAATGTAACTCTGAGTAATATTTCTTTAGGTTCAAATTTGTTTTTCTGTCAACATGTCAGTAAGGATGTTGGATAAAGGTCAGTAACAGACGACTGTAGATCCTCTTTGACTTGCATTGGGTTTTGGCCATACAATAGAGTAAAGGGGGACCAACGGTTTTGGGTTACCAACATTTTCAGAATATCTATTTTTGTGTTTTGCAGAAGAAAGACAATCACACAGGTTTAAAAATAAATGATGAAAGAATTTACATTCTGAAGGTGTATAAGTCTTTAGAGGTCAGAAGTGCAGGATTATTTAGAGTTTTAGATGTTTCACCTTATGTCATTTCACACATTTCTTGGACTTTTATCCGTCAGAACCGGAATTAAACCTCTCTAAGCCAAACAATCTATACAAAACAATTCTACTGATTACTGTGAATCATAAGTCGTAATCATACATATTTTGATCAACTCATGGGATGTTTATTTGTCACAAGAAATGAATAATTGTTCAGTGAATAGACATTTGGACACAAGATGTACTACATGCATCAAAGGACTGCATGAGCACCTGTTGAATTACTGGTGGAAAGATGAAAGTGGTGTACGCTGAATGTGGTTTGGGGCTAGCATTGGTTTAAACACATTCAATTACCATCTTGTTGATGCCTTGAGAATTGTAAACTAAAAATGGTCAAAAAGAGAGTTGAATAGGGTGGATTTGAAAGGTTAATTGCAGTTAGCTCTCTAAGTAAATGTCTTGGAATAGCTTGTGTTCTGAATTTGGCCTTGGGCAAAGCCCTTAGTGTGAGATAATCAACGCTAATAATTTTACCCCTTATGAGATCTGACCCTGCTGTGACCCCTTCGCCTCCTATCGCATTGTAAACAATATATGAGCAGTTAACACAAGTCGTGTTCTGCACCTACGAATAAAGGGTTCAAATGTAGTTCAAAAGAGCAAAGAGAGAAGTTGGGGATTCATTGGCCAATGTTTACTGGTTAAAAGTCATTTAATGGCACTGATGTAGAATCAGTTTGGCAGAGTCAAATGTTGACCTTTATGAGGCGAAATACAAAGATAAGTCAGCAACAAAGCGACGTTCCCTATGAGAAAGAAATGGAAAGCTTTCTAAACATTGAAAACTGAATGTCATTTAAATCTTAAAAGCTTAAAGGTCCAGTGGGTCATTTTTTGGAGGTTCATTGACAGAAATGCAATTTTATATGCATAGCTATTTCTTGGAGGTGTATAAAGACCTCACATAATGAAGTGATGTGTATTTATTACCTCAGAACAAGCTATTTCTATCTACACACACCTTTTGTCCCCTTACATACAATTCACCTTGTTGTTTCTACAGTAGCCCTAAACTGACAAACTGCTTTACAGAGCACATTTCATAAATACGTAATCTGCTTCTGCAAAAAAGTGAGAACATGATGACATCTGTGTCAGTACTGTAGTGTTTCGAAAGGGAGGGAAGAGTGTTGCAACCTCACCGCTAGATGTCACCAAATGTCATACACTGGACCTTTAATCTCCTAAATATAAATTATTTACTGCCCTAAATTATCTTCCTTAAATAAACTGTTAAAGTCACCACGAAATAAAAAATGTCAATGCCTTATTTTATTGAATATTGCTGTGTTTTTGTAAACTATTTATCTGTTTATAATTATATAAAAAAGATTGTACAACCATTGTTCACACTAGAAATTATGAGATTTCGTAACATGCTGTAGCAAGTTTCAGTAATGTTTGATGTCAATCAAATCCCCAACAAGACTTGTTCCTTCTTATACAAACAAGGGTTTCAGAATTATATTATAGATAACATTCAATTGTCTGCTAGACTAGGAACAAAGCCATTTTAAAATGATTTCCACACTAATCACACCAAAATAGAGTTGGTCACAGCTGTCTCCATAAAAACAGAAGAAAGATATTTGGATTTTCTATTTAGAAGCAATTTAGATCCGTTTGGTATAATTATTTAAGACCATTTTTATCTATCAAATGTGAAACCGGGCTTGGAACAGAGGGTAGTCCTGATCCAGCTGAGCGGCTGCCATTGAGAAGAATGGGAATGCTAACAGAAAACTTTCCCCAGGCCTATTGATCCGAGATACCACAGAGAATATCATTGTTTTCTACCTGACCACCTCTCAACCCCTCATGCTTTTAGTGTTCTGTAGTTTATTCATTTCTATTTACACCAAAAAAGAACATGGCAAACTTTAAAGGTTCTGCTCTGCTAGAAGCACCGCTTCCAATTTTCAACCACACAAACACACAAAGAACTCACAAATACAGATGCATTCATCACCGTAACATCAAGAAGGAAGCGATGTTGTTCTTCACCCTGCAGTGGTTGAGGATGCATGTTGCATTCTCTCTTCGGTTGGGACAAAAAGTACAAAATTTGTCCTTTTTATTACTCCTCTTATAAAACCATATTTTTCAGTCCCTGTGCATTAAAGCTCCCTAGTGGTTCATCGTAAAGATAAAGTAACTGCAAATCTTGTGTGTATGTTTGAAGCCAGATCCAGTTGGGGTCACTTAAAAATTCTGTATGGTAAACAGCATAGATTGATGTGAATTGTATGCATTTGATATGCAAAGATTGGGTGTTTAATATGCTGCTAATGCACAGAAAGAGGAGGTTCTGTGAAACTATGACTGTAAAAATATCTGAATAATTGTACAGAAGTCCAGACACACAATTACAAATGCTTTCGGTGTTAAAAAAAGAAAACAAAGCAGAATCTCATTGATCACTTGCCTCATTAAATGTCTAGGTTAGGAATAATGTACAGGTTGTTATCGCTAAATAAACCTGACAGGGTTTTCGTATCACACTGTTAGATTGTTTATATTTCGATAACAGCTGGTTGGATGTCCATAGTCCTGCTTATTACACGGCTACTTGCCACAGTAAATGATTAGACAGGAAATATTGATTTGAAACAGTTTATTTGCTCATTAACACATTCTAAATACTACAAACCTTCTGATCATCTTTCAGCCAAGACACATAATTCAAACATTCAGGATGAGCATACAACTTAGTGTCATTTCTTGATATAATGTACTATATTACCACAGAAATGAATTAAGAGGCCATTTCAAATTTTCATTTATCCAGCATTTCTAGATATACTGTGGTCATTCCAGTCCAGTATTTGTTGAACTTCAACAAAATCAACCTCGGCAGTGACATTAAGTCATCCAACAGCAATGTGAAAGACTGATAACATGACAAGACGTATGAAAACTGGGATAAAAAACAAAGTTACGTGTAAAAAAATGACTGTTTTCATTGATTAAAAGTAAATATGAACTTGGATACTTATACAGATCTTTTATATTATTTTCACCTGTTTCTCTAGTGGTCATTTTCTGCAAATAAATGCAAATTGAAACAATATTTTCCTTTGGAATTTGGGAGAAATGTTGTTACTAGTTCACAGAAGGAAATAAAAATAGATATATAGGCCTTAACACAAAGCCATGTATAGTAAATTCAGAAAAAAAATCAAAATGTCTCAAAACGTTTTGAGTCGCTGTTTGTTATTAATTTGTCATATTTAGCACAAATACATTCGATTGATTTGTGCTAAAGGTCTATTATTTGTGTGGTCAAGTGTACATTTAAGTGTTTTTTTCTGGGAAAACATACCTTGGAATATCATGACTGACTAGAGGAACATGTATTCCAGAGAGCATTGTAATAAAGTATATTAACCTATCAATACTCGTCATTAATTTCGCTAAATGCAGTGATTAGTTAAAATGTGTGCTCATAGTTTTAACTCAGTACTCACACACAACGTTGTTGTTAAAATACCTTCATAGTATGAACAATCTGCTGTAGAGCATCTTCTGGAACTTGCCTGAAGTGAGAACCCACACATACCTAATGCCAGATATCTCTCCATCTGGATCCAGAGCAGGTGCCTTTAAGACGTTTAAGTGACATGCCTAATCAATATAATCTGAATTTCATCAAACTGCCCGGTTCAATAAAAATCAGTGTTGAAACTAAACTGACATAATGCTTATTCCCTAAACGGGGGGAAAAACTCATTCATATGTTTTACCGTATGATCTTAATAAGGATACTCAGTTCATGTCATTAATTGCATATTAGAGGTCAGTTCATCATGTGTCATGCGGTCTACAGCCTTGGATAAAAATGGAGACTTTTAACATGACCACATACGGTTATCTATTTAAGCAGCTGAAGGTTTATTTTGAGTCTCTACTCAACTGCCCAATCATATTGCAGTCAGTCATGATGTATTCATGTTACTAATATTTAGTAAAATTAAAAGGACATGCAGTTTTGGTCCGGCGCATTATTCCACTGGACAGAAGTTTATTTTACATCACAACAAATATGGACGTCAACAGTAAATGTCAAAGATGTTGTAGGAACTGTAAGGTTTCAAATATACAATACAGCAGTGTAAATGTCAAGTGACGCAGTAAGTATAAATGTCTGTATTGTGGCTCGTGTGGTTTTATTAGTTTACTTGCTGAAAGATGCCCTGTTTAAATAATTTTGCAAAGGTTGTGGATTTACATTGTACATTTTATTGCATGGAAAAACTAATATGAAAGTAATTGAGCAGTTCTGTACATAAAATCCATAATGAGGGGTTTTCAAATACTATAGCAACAATTCAAACATTTGAGTTTTCACAAGTACGCCAATTTATAGCCTACTTTTCTCGGCTGTCATTTGACAATGCCCACATCCTGTCATTCATGGATGATAATGATCCGTCTTGTGCAACAAAGGCAAGACAAGGTATTTTAGAGTTATAATTTAAATACTAATTAAATTGTAATGAATGAGTAATCTACAAACACTAATAGGAAAATATAAATAAAAGTGGGGCGATTTTGTCGATTCGAGTAGAAACTTTTATTCCACAATGATTCCTATTTATATGGTTTTGATTTGATTCGATTTTGTTGCTAATACAATTCAATGTATCAATATTTCATCAAAGGGGCAGTTAACTTGATTTTTTTTGTTCTTTCTTTCCTCTTTAGAACATTAAAGAAGATATTTTTGACAAGATTATTTGACATGCATTGGTTTTATGAAGTGCATGGGTACCGCCGTGGTAACCTACAGTTTGCTATTGTAAAAAGTCGAAGAGGCTTAGTAAAAATCTTAATTGACAACAAGGGTGTGACATCGTATTTAGGTGTTTCATGCCTATTTAATGATTAAAAAACAGCATGTAAACAACAAAATCATTCATTACCTTTGACAAGACTTGCTTTCTACTATTTTGGAAATCGATAACGTCACAAGCCAGCAACACATGAATGAAGTATATGGTGCTTTCATGGCTGTAAGTTTGTTTTGAGTATTTTGTACTTTGTATTTGTTTGTGTGCTTTTAATTCCATGGTTGCAAACTAATTGGGTTGTTACTACACTCTAAAGAATGTTGTGCATATTTTACATGAAATGTATAAATGTTAATGTGAAAGTGTGAGTATGTGAGTCAGTCAGTTTTTATATTTATATTAAAATTCACCCAAAATATTTTTATATTAAAAATAAATAAAAATGTGTTAATTAAACATATTATTTAAGTTTATGTAATGAAATCATAAGTATGTAAATCAGAGGGATTTTTGTATGTCCCAATGAAAATCATTTAAATGACTTTAAACGGTTTTATCGTTTTTAAAGATGTGCCATGTGACATGGAAATGAGAGACACCACATAGTTGTTATTTTAAAGTCACAAGTGTGAAACCACCAACGACTTGAGACAGGTGTGTCTGACAACCCAAAATCAACATGTATTGAGTAGACTAGTGGGAAACTTTCTTTCAACCAATGAAAGGTAGGTAATTGTATGTGACAAACAGCCAGTGTGCTATCACTTTCCCTTTTCAGTTTTATTATGCATGTGGAGAAACGTTTTTCATACTGATTTTGGAAACTGGTTCACAATTACACAACTTCTGATGTTTGAAACTCTATAACCAGTCCTGAACTTTGAAAAGAGTGTTGTTCAAATGAGAAGGCAGTGAGAAAACCTCAGGGTTATGTGCAGTGCACTTCAAAGGAAGCTGCATCGGGCTGTGAGCAAGGATAACATGAGTGTTTCAGGCATTGTCACAGTTGTAATTGCATTTCATTTGATGTACTTTTCAAACATTTATTTAAAATGGCTCAACACACCAGTGCTAACTCCTTTACTTCTGGCTTGTGTGCTTTTACCTCCATTCCCTCTTGTACATTCTCCTCCTCGCTCACTTTCTCTGTCTCCGCATCTTTTTTGGCTGCTTTATGTACTCTGTTGTTGGTCGCTGGCAACGCTAGGGCAAATGCAAATGAATAAGAGTTCAGATATTTATGAAGAGGTCTCCTGCTCATTTCTGTCGATTCTTTACACGGCACATAGTTCAAGCAATGTGACAACAAGGCAGGCGATGGAGAAAAACTCTTTGTTTTATTAAACCCATTCTTATTTATCTTTTTGTAGCTGCACAGGTGTTATTTTTTCATGCATGGAATTCATCTCTTCTCTATAAATATACAGCAGTAAATGTAAGATTATAAGTACACGCTGTCTCAGCATACAGTACAAGCTGTACAAGTTGTCTCATGATATGAAAGCATATTTAAAAATGAATCTTTAAAGTAGGCATGATGAAGCTCCGTTCCTTTGTGATGCTATTATGTTTATTGCTTGGGATCATTTTGGTTATTTTTAAATACCATCCTGAAATTACAACCTGTACGTCTGTTTTAACACTCCTCCTGCTACTTCTTTCTTGCATTCATACAATATCAAATTGATTTGACTAAAGCTATAAAAAAGCTGTAATAAAACAGCATAGTATGTCTTCTGCACTCATTCTAGCAGGTGTGTGTGAATTAAGTATGAATAATGCATGATTATTCTGACCTCTTGTGGTCAAGTTACCTAACTGAACAAAATTTAGAGGTTTCTTAATCCCTCTGTTTTTTTCAGAAGAAGGTAGACAGTACTTTTCTTAATACTAATCCTTATGCACACCCTGTATCTCACTTGAACACTTCAGTTTGGTTGATTCTCAAACTTTTTCAGTGTAAGGCCACCTTTGTTTAGGGTGCATCGCATTGTGGTCCCCCAAAAATTATACAATGATGTAACATCAATTCCTTATTATTGGTGGTCTTATTTTTCTGATGTGTGATTGCACAAAGTTTGAAATTTACATATGTAATTAAATGCCATAAATACTGTCCCTCTGGATCCATCTTTTTCTCTGGGTCGGGTATTGTTTGGGTTTTCCAAATCAATACTTTTAAAACGGTTCACTTGTCTTTCTTGTCACATATATTACTGTGTTAAGAATGAGATCCACGGCAGGTGGCACGCGCTTCATTGATTTTAAACGAGCTACAGATTTAATCTGATTGCTTGCATTAAAGATGTGTCATGTGCGTTTAGATATTAAAACTGCTGTCACTTTAAAACTTGCCTTATTTGACTGTTGAAGTTAAAGCGCCTGGTGATGAATGCTGAATGGAGGGAGGAAGAGAGAGCACGAATTAAAACTGTCAATCACTATGATGAATCCACGGGTCATGCATGTTCTTATCGAGTAGGCGCGCAGGATCCATGCAGATCCCACATTATTAGCAAATCATATACCAGTTATATAATTAATCAGTTCGCCTTGCAGATAATAAGTGTGATGAGCGACGAATATTATGCATATTTGGCGTGCGTTGATGCTCTCTGAGGAGACGGGTTATGTGACCTGCTTTTAAGAGTGACTGAGAAATCACCACAAGTGATGAGTTTGGTGGGATGGGCTTCGGTGAAGCAGAAGCAAGCATGAAGGGAGGCTGCACCTGGGGAAGAGAGAGAGGTGTGACAAAGATGATTGCTGGAGCTGTTTGTGGAGGCAGCATCTCATGTTGGGTTGCCTCCTGGGGAGAATGTAGAAGGATAGTCGGAGGAGAGTCGGATGAGAATAGGTCAGTGCCTGCGCTGTTAATGGAGGCACCCTCATGCTAGAATTCGATGGAGGGGTAGAAGACCACTGACTGGGGGGAATAGGAGAGAGGATTATGGAGGGCATGAAAGGTGGAGGCATGCTCGCGCCACTATGGTGGCTCGCGATGTTCAAGACTTGAGCAGTCCCGGGGCCATCCACTGGGTGCGTTGCGCAGGCTAGCCCAGGGCCTGCTGCAGTGTTCCAGGGACCGGGGGGGATTCCCCGCTAAAGTAGTGGTTTAGGCGACTACGGAGATTTGCGGACATGGCTTGGAGAGTTGGCAATTTTTGCAGGGGTGGCTGTCTTAGAAGACCGGGCTTCCTGGTTGACAGAGCAATAGATGCAGATCCGCCTTGTTTAGCCGCCGGGAGAAATGTACATCGTCGTTGGTAAGACCCTGTCTTAGGCCCAGCACGGTTCATTTCTCGATGGCGGGGAAGGAGGGAAGACCGGAGTTCAAGTTTATAAGGACCCCGAAGAAGGTGGAGGTGATGGTGTGCTTCGGCGTCTCGGAGTACGAGATGTAGAGCGAAGGGATCGGCGGGGCTGTGTTGTGGACAGGGGCTCGCTTGAGACGGCCTGGCCTTTGACTGCAATGTGTTGGATTTGTGTTATCCGAGCTTTCCAACTTTCGTTCACGTGAATGAGGGCAAATGTCTCAATCAACAGTTTAGTCAGTGGCACGAAATCTGCGTTTTTATTCGGTCCAGTTACATACCGGATGTAGTACCCACTACCAGGGTTGGGTCTTACTAGTTAATAAGTAATTAATTACTGTAATTTAATTTAAATCTTTTCCATGAATAAGCAAAGTATCCGATTACTTTATTTTTGTTTATAATTTAACCACAGTTACTTCTGATGTAATTAAAGTAAATACTTTGTGATATCAATAATTTGATGTCAATTCAATAATTTGACATGTTCTATTAATGTTATATGTAATATTGACATCAAAATTCAAAGTCCAACTCTAAAATCCTTGCTTTAATTCTCACATTTGTGATACTTTGGTCAGTCAATAATGATTTTTTATGCAGTTTTATATTATTTATCTAAATTAATTAAAAGACCAGTTTCATGTCTATCCTCGAAACACTTAACTAAAAAAGGTTGATATAGGATATATAAAGTAATTACAAATAAGTAAATAAATACTTCTTGGCGAGAGGAATTTGCACAGTAATATAATAACACTATTGAATATGTATATAGTATTTAATTACTTTTTCAGAGTAACTTGCCCAATACTCCCCCCTATTGACTAAACAATGAGTTAAAGACGACTGATTCTAAAAAATGCTTGAAAATACTGTAGGTTTATGTGCTTGTCAAACACCTCTTGGTCTGAGAGCTTCATCCACAACATGTTTTTTCAAGCTATGGATAAAGAAAAGAACAGGCATTTTATCTTCATGCCTGGCATGCATGTGCCTCAATATCTCTGTGGGCTTCTTTTATTGCTAGAGGAATAGTTATTTTGTCAGAGTTTACGATTCGATGCTTTCCATGTCCAGGAAGAGACCTACACGTTACGCACAAATGTCTCTGATCCAATGTTTTTGCTGTCACCCAAAATTATGCCAAACTCTCAAAGGGCTTGCTGTCAACTGACATTATATAGATCTGTGCTGGAAATTTGATAAACTGTTATGGCTTTATGTATATAAACATTCCATAGCTCAATATTGCGTTTCATTTTACATACTGTTTAAAAATAAATGTATATTTTAAATGTACTTTGTGGCTTCGATGGAAGTGTCTTCCAAATAGAAAAATGTTAAACCTAGCGCCCTCAATCCTTATAAGAGTCATGGAGAATAAAACAAGATTAGACATGAGGACTAAGAGAATGTGAATAGGATTATTTTTTATGGGTGGCTAGGCTGAAGAAGGGAGAAAAAAGTGTAAAGAGTGCAAATGGGGGACAGCAGAGTAGAAGAGCAGAGCAGAAGAATTTCAAATGAGATGAGAGCCACACTGATAGACTGTTATGAATCATGCTCTGTCCCTGTGAGACGTTGAGCAGATGTTCAGCCTGATGTGAGCAGATCTACAGTGGCTTCAATGTCAACAAAAATGTAGATGGACTGGCTTCATTGGACAGCATGCCAAAATGAGTATTGGTGTCCACCGTCGACACACCACCACCACCTGTGTTACCATTTTAAAATATAACAGAACTTTAAAATTTCTTCTCTCCCCAGAAAAATAAAAGCAAAATGTTGTTTAAATGATTAGAGTATTGCTCATTAGAAACGTTTGTGAAAATATTGCTAAATCTAGTTGTAGAGCTGTTTGGGATGTGCAAGCACCCAATTCATTTGCGAACTCCAAACCGTAGCTGAGGCTTAAAGAGAAATGAATGCATGGATTCAACATTCCGCTGTCTCTGAAGCTCTGAAAAACAGTTTCTGTGATGTGGAAGATATTGTCTGTAACCTCGTTTTATACAAGCTGGAGTTATTTGCTCTGTTGTCATGAAATTACAAAAGAACATGCATTTTGTTACCTGATTAGAAACTTCTTTTGGGTTGTATTTGGTTGAAATTTTGTCACCTCATACATTGTTACTGATCATATAATTTTATATTAAAAAAAAGCATCTCCAAATCTGTGATGATGGAAATGTGGTACTTAGCTCGCAATCATAGTGGAACCACAAGTGCTATATACAGTAGAAACATATCTTGGTTCTTCAGAGATTCTTCGGCAGGTTTAACAGGTTCATTACATGGAAGTGCTGCTTTATAGCACCTCAGTTGTCCCAAAGAACCACTGAAGAACCTCTGAAGAACCACTGAAGCACCAAGATATGATTTTATTAGCATTTAAAGTGGTTCGCCTATGATTACAAGCAAAAAAAAGAATACACGTTTAGTGCTATTTTGCACCATGTTTTGAGTGTATATAGAGATGCCATAAAAATCACAACGTTTACTTCAATGTCAGAGGATATAGCCGCGTAGGCTAGACTAGAGACCGTGTAGTGCCAAAAAGTACCACGTATGTACGGAGGTAATAGCTGAGTATGCTAGGAGAGAGACCTTGTAGGTCTATGAAAAATCTTACCATTGAAAATAGCCGTATTGCTGGAGAGAAAGATGCGTAGGTCTTGTATACGAGCGCATACAGAGTATAAAGTCACCGCCACCAGTAGATGCAAAGAACATAAGACGTACCTTAGATTTGTGTAGAAATCGTCTGTTGAGCATACTGGATAGTTTGCGAGTCGGATCTTATGTAAGAATGCTGAAGACCCTCTGCCCAGAACCTTTATTGATGAGAGTTTGACACGTTGTGTCGAGCTGACAGATGGGGTTCTACTCTGACTACTATAGAAAAGGCCAATGCAATTTTGCTAATGAAATTTGCATTCATTTTCCTTTGGTTCGAAAGAGCCTGAGAACCTCTCACGACAGCAGCAGAGGACGATACATGTTGTGGCATAAGTGACTTTCAGTCGGTCTCTCGACGTTGTGTCGAGCTGACAGATGGGGTTCGTATGGAAAATTCCACAACACTGTATAGTGTCACGATTTCAAGCAAAGCGACGGTGGCAGGTCTGGTTGTGTCAGCACGCCGCTTTGGCGATACTGTAACCAGTGTTATGGTCATACCCTGACCAGTAACCTTTCACGGACGGAGGCCTTAGCTCCCTATTGGCGAGAGGCCGTTCGGATCGGGTTTTTAACGGGTAAGCGTGACTTCCTTAATTAGGGATGCGCTGGAGAGGCCACTTCCTACCCGGGGGGAGGAATACAGTGGATATAGATAAGCTCTCGCCCTTAGGGGAGATCGCATGGGACATGCGGACTGAGTAGTTAACCACGAGGTGGAGGTCCACCCGGGGGAGGTCATGGGTTACCAGGAAAGGGAACCATCTTATGAGGATACATCAGACGGAACAGCCCACGGAGGGGGTGTTACAGACGTCCGGTAGCACTAGGTCCGGTTAGAGCTATCTGTGATCATATGTTCATATGTTCTCCTGGCCTAAGGGGGAAGGCTGCTCTCCCCAATCGACCCCCAGGGGGTGCTTGCTTAGTGATGGATGGATTGCCTGTTCTTAACCAGTGGTTGGGTAAGTAGGGAGGTAGATAGCAGACTTACCCAACCTGCTGGAGGGTGGGGAGGTGCTTTTTCAGGCATACGCCCCGCCGGATGTCAGTCCTACATGTTGCCAGGCAGTATATGGGCTGACACCGGGCTTACGCAAAGGTTGTAAAACCTTGCGAAGGTGTTGGGCATAGCCCAACCCGCAGCTTTACAAATGTCTGCTAGAGAGGTGCCTCTTGTGATCAGTATGCCGTCATGACGGCATCCCCGATTCAGTGTGCCAGTCTCTTTTTGGAGACAGCTCTCCCCTTCTGCTGTCCTCCGAAACAGACAAAGAGCTGGTCAGAGCTCCTAAAGCTCTGTGTGGTGTCCAAGTAGAGGCCCAGTGCAAACTGGACACAACACGGATGGGGTTGGGTCTTCCTCCCCAATGGGAAGCGCCTGCACGTTCACCAGTTGGTCCCGAAAGGGAATCGTGGGAACTTTGGGCACGTATCCGGCCCTGGGTCTCATGATTATGTGAGAGTTGCCAGGGGGTGCCGAGGGGGGCCGTGGTCAGGAAGTACCAAAGCGGACATTGGGAGGTGTCCAGGAAGGCAAATCGGTCCGCCTGCCTGAATTGCTCCCAAATGAGCTGGACGAGGTTGGATATGCTCGATGGCTTCCATCTGCTTCTTCTCCGCCGAACACTGTTGAGAAAAATCTTTGACGGTGTCACCAAACATCTCACCTTGCACGATGGGTGCAGCGAGAAAGCATTCTCTCCGCACCTGACCTCGCTCTTGGACCAAAAGAGTAACGCCTTGGACACCTTCACCAGCTTTTGTTTGAATTTCTCATGGACCTCCCGACCATCCTCTTTTACTAATGTCACCGGGTGGAAAAACCCAGAGATTCAAAAATCCCTCATTGGTCCCAACTCTGGCTGTGCTTGATTGCTGGCCATAACGAGCGGCAGCTGAAGTGAATTAAGCTGCGCTTCATTGAAGCACGCGCTCAGGACAAGGGTGCATATAAGAGTGGTGTATCTGGGCGAGCAGGGTGTGGTGTATCTGGGCTGGTGTGTGGCTTGACGGCGGCTTAACAGGAGGGAGCTGAAGGTTGGATGTCTGATCGGTGGTCTATTGGGAAGAGATTACACAGCAGAGGAGAAGATCGCTGATGTTTTCACGTCAATCTTCGGAAGTCGTCATCCTTGGAGTCATTCACCCTACAGCGAGAGGAGAAACGGGTCGACTAATCACTGTGGAGATGAGGTGAGTTTGCAGTGTCTGAGAGAGTGAAATGTACACGCGTGAGGATTTCGAAGAGTGATTTATGCACGAGTGTGGTGAGGTCTAACGACTGTGTTTCTTCCGAAACTGAGATGAATGACAATTGACGTCTGCATATGAAGTTCCCTTTACATTGATCTGTCTAAAAGCTGTGTCCAGGTTTTCCTTTGTGCCCGGTGTGGCGACAGACTCCAGCCGAGCCCGAACACCGTCATTTTCTGTCCCTCGGAGAAGAGGTGAAGCTGCTGTCCTCCCGCCGACTGTTCTACGAACACACACACCAGCCGAGCCCGAACACCTTCGTTGTCTGTCCCTCGGGGAAGAGGAGAAGTTGCTGTCCTCCCCTGGATTGTGCTGTGAACTGACACACCAGCCGAGCCCGAACACCGTCGTTGTCTGTCCCTCGGGGAAGAGGAGAAGTTGCTGTCCTCCCCCGGACTGTTCTGTGGACCTACTCACCAGCCGAGTCTGAGCATTGTCGGCTGCCTGTTTCACGAACATATCCGAGGAGGCGAAGAAAGCCACTGTCTCACCCACGAACATTCGCATCACTGCTTTTATTGTTTTAAATTAATAAAATACTTACCCTTTTAAATTCACCTCTTGTTGTCCGCCTCTTGGTGTCCTCTGGTGTCTGCTCCTCCGGAGTGTGGTTATTGACCCTCGGCCCTAACATCGGTGACATCACTTTTGGCGTAGTCGGCAGGGTTACCACTCGGAGTTGAGCGGCCGGAGGACCCAGGATGGCGGACGAGGACTTGCCAGCCGCCCGGCAGCCGATGGCATCTATGTTCATGGGAGTTCCGTGGGCTCAAAAGTATGGTGGATCTGGCTCTGAGTTGAGTTTTACGGACTGGAGGGCGCAAGTGGAGTACTTGGCCGGACTGCAAGGGCTCAGTGAAGCCCAGAAGATACAGTTTGTCTTGAATTCACTTGAGGGGGAGGCGAAGAGAGAAGTCCGAGCAGCACCTGAAGATGTCCGAGCCACCACACGGGCCATATTCGAATTTCTGTCTGGGCAATACGGTGATTCGACTCCGGTGGCAGTGTTACGAACGCAGTTTTTCAACTGTAAGCAGGGACCTGGGCAGACACTGCGAGCGTTCGCTCTGCGACTACGGGAACTGTTCTCCAGGCTGAAGAATCGAGAACATCATGGATTGGGAGAGGAAGAGACATTGTTAAGAGACCAGTTCCTGTTGGGGTTACGAGAAGGTCCAATACGACAGAGTCTGAGGTTACAGCTTCGAAGGGACGCCACCCTGACATTCGAAGATGTACGTAAGGAGGCCCTAGCCTTGGAACAGGATCACCATCAGGCTGTAGAGACACCGGTGTGTGTGGCTGCAAGCGGAATGAGTGCCCCAACACCGCCCGAACCGACCGACTGGAAGCGGACCCTGCGTGCGGAGTTAATGAAAGACGTCCGAGAAGAAATGGCCGAACTCTCAAAATCCATTCTTGGAGAACTCCGCCGTGGACGGCCAGAGCCCCTGCCCCTACCTCGAGAACGTTCGTATTCTGACGGAGGGAGAGATCCGGGAAGACGCACCAGCCGTCCGTTCAGTTCCAGGTTCCAGTGGGATGAGCAGGGGCGCCCGATCTGCAACACCTGCGGAGAGCCCGGACACTACAGCCGCCAATGCGGTTCCCGACGTAGTTCGCAAGGGGGTTTTTAGAACGACCGGCCACTGTGGGTCAAGTGGTCGGGACCCCCCGGATAGACCCTTGTGTGGACTCGGCTCCACGAGATGGCCTAGTGGGACGCTGTCCCCTCCTGGAGATCAAGATCAATGGCGTTACTGTTCGGTGCCTGGTAGACACAGGGTCCCAGGTCACTATGTTGTCTGAGAGTTTGTCCAAAGATCTGTTTGATGCTCATCACTTACCCGAAGCTGAAGTCCCTTGGCTCACCCTGCGTGGGGCAAATGGCCTGCGCATCCCCTACATCGGATACCAGGTCACCAACTTCGAAATTCATGGCACCACAATCCCGAAGAAGGGGGTAGTGATCGTGCGAGACTCCTGTCTGGGAGAACATCGAGCCCTGTTAGGGATGAATGTCATCATGGACTGTTGGGAGGAACTGTTCCAGGCTGGACCTCTTCGTTACACCTCCACAGCCGAGAAGGAGGAGTGGGAGCGTGTTGTGACTGACTGTCGGCGAGTGCAGGTGGCGATTTCCCAACACGACCGGGAGGACGTGGGTCGGGTGGCCTGTCGTTATGCTGTCTCTGTCCCTGCCCGGAGCGAAGCTGTGGTCTGGGTTCGGCTGCCAGAACGGACCTATGGCCCTGAAGATTGCCTCCTGGTTGAACCCCACTGGGAGTGCCAGACTGTTGAAGTCGCTCGGCGGTTAACAGTAGCCCGTCGGGGCCGAGTCGCAGTTAAAGTAAGAAACCCGAATACTTACCCCGTCCATCTGTACCGTCACCAACGACTGACCCGTATCACGCCTGTAGACCCCCACCAGGTGAGGGAGGAGCAGGAGGTCCGCTTCTGCCAAGTGAGCGCCACAGTGGTCGAGGTTGGCCTGGCGGAGAAGGAGTCTCGTCCTGGTTCCACTGTACAGGGCATGCCGGGCCACCTTCAGAGCGAGTCCCTGGAAGGAGAGGGCCTAACGGAAGAACAAACCCGCAAACTCCAGAGTCTACTGACCAAGTGGCAACACGTCTTCTCCACCCACGACGAAGACTATGGGTGCACCGACATAGTCAAGCATGCCATTCCTACTGGAGACGCCCCACCCAGTCGGGAACGATACCGCCCAGTCCCTCCGACTTTGTATACGGAAGTACGAGCCCTACTGAAAGGAATGTTGGGACGAGGAGTTATCCGGGAGAGCAGCAGCCCATGGGCCGCCCCAATTGTCCTGGTCCGCAAGAAGACAGGCTCTTGGAGGTTTTGTGTAGACTATCGGAAACTGAACTTGGTCACCAAGAAGGATGCCTTTCCCTTACCCCGGATCGAGGATTCCCTTACGGGACTGACCGACGCCAGCTGGTACTCTACCCTGGACTTAGCGAGTGGCTACTGGCAGGTGAGGATGGAGGAACAGGACCGTGAGAAGACTGCTTTTACTACCCCCTTCGGCCTATTTGAATGGGATCGTATGCCCTTCGGCCTCTGTAACGCTCCTGCGACCTTCCAGAGGCTCATGCAGCGATGCCTGGGAGGGCAGCTGATGGACTCCGCCCTGGTTTACTTAGATGATGTGATCGTCTACTCCCCTGACTTCAATTGTCACTTGTCACACTTGGAGCAAGTCTTCCGGGCAATGGAACGGTATGGACTGAAGCTCCAGCCCGGGAAATGCCAGCTCCTCAGAAGAGAGGTTCAGTTCCTGGGGCACCGGGTGAGCGCTGCAGGAGTGGCTGTTGATCCGGAGAAGGTGTCTGCAGTGCAGGGCTGGGTCCCTCCGAAGACCGTAAGACAGGTACGGTCCTTTCTGGGATTCGTCGGCTACTACAGACGCTTCATAAAGGACTTCTCAAAAATTGCAAAACCCCTGAATCAGCTGCTGGCCGGTACCGGTGCCTCGCGGAGCCGAAGTTCCCCTACCATCACCTGGAGTCCGGAGTGCGGGACCGCCTTCCACCGACTCAAGCAGGAGTTGTTGCAGGCCCCCATTCTGGCTTACGCCGATTTCACCCAGCCTTTCGTCCTCTACACTGACGCTAGCAATAGCGGGCTGGGAGCCGTACTGGCCCAACGACAAGACGGGACAGAAAGGGTCATCGCCTACGCCAGTCGGAGCCTCCACCCTGCTGAACGGAACGATGCCAATTACAGCTCTTTCAAAATTGAGCTGCTGGCCCTGAAGTGGGCTTTGTGCGAGAAGTTTAAGGATTACCTGTGGGGAGCCGAAGTGCTGGTAGTAACCGACAACAGCCCGCTGGTGCACCTGCAGACCGCGAAACTGGGAGCGGTGGAGCAGCGGTGGGTGGCCCAGCTCGCCAACTTCAATTATCGGCTACAATATCGACCAGGCCGAGAGCACATAAATGCCGATGTCCTGTCCCGATTACCACCAGCTAGGGAAGGGGGAACTTCAGGGCCAGAACCAGAAGAAGGGCTGATGGTGGGAGTGGTGGAAGCACCTGGAGCACGAGCAGAAGGCATACCAGCAAATTGGGGATGGGACCCCCATCGATGGAGGGAACGGCAAGAGCAGGATGAAGGGCTGGCTACCCTGTGGACCTACCTGGAGAGGAACAAATTCCCTGGGGTGGAGGAACGACAGGGACATCCGGTGAGGGTAAAGAAGCTTCTGGGGCAGTGGAAGAGGCTGAAGTTGCGAGATGGTGTGATCTGTAGGTCTGTTCTGGACTCGAGGACCCATGAGATGGTGTCTCAGGTGGTGGTGCCTGAAGCCCAAATTCAGCCGTTGCTCCAGGCCTATCATGACCAGTTAGGACATCAGGGCCAAGAACGGACCGTATCACTACTGCGTCGGCACTTCTTTTGGAGTGGTATGGAAGAGTCGGTGGGGAGGTATGTACAAGGATGCCCCCGTTGCACGCTGTTCAAGTCCCGGCGAGACGTGAGGGCCCCTATGGTTCCGGTGCGACCCAGAGCCCCGTTACATATGGTGGCTATGGACTTCCTGACCTTAAGTCGCCCAGCAGACCGCTACCAGAACATCTTAGTAGTGACTGACTTGTTCACTAAGTACGCTTGGGCCATACCAACCTTGGACCAGACCGCCGCCACCACTGCCGGTGCCCTATGGAGACACGTCTTCCAGCCCTTTGGATGTCCCGAGACGCTCCATTCTGACCAAGGGCCGAACTTTGAGTCCCGTGTCATCCAGGAGCTATGTAGTCTGTACGGATGCCGGAAAACCCGCACCACGCCTTATCACCCACAGGGGAACGGAGGGTGCGAACGCTTCAATCAGACGCTCCTGAGTCTACTGGGAACACTAGATGCAGATCACCAAGGTTACTGGGCGGACAGCCTGCCGGCCCTGGTGCAGGCCTATAATAACAGCATTCACAGCACAACGGGTTATGCCCCGACTTACCTGATGTTTGGGAGGCATTTGCGCCTGCCCACAGATCTGCTGTTGGGAGTAGTCCCGGCTGAAGCCCCCGCTACCACCACTGAATGGGTACACCGACACCATCGTCAACTCCACTCTGCCTACGACAAGGTAACCAAGCATCTGGAGACAGCAGCAAAGAAGAACAAGCGCTTGTACGACCGCACCGCTCGAGAGGCTCCTTTGCTACCCGGAGAACGGGTCCTGGTACGGGATAACCGGCGCCAGGGGAAGGGTAAACTCAGTGACCGGTGGGAAACTACCCCCTACGTAGTGGAGCAACAGCAAAGGTCTGACCAACCCGTGTACACCATCCGTCCCGAGGGTAAGTCAGGCCCTGTGAGAGTCCTGCACCGAAACCTGCTGCGTCCTTGTCCAAATTACCCGCGACAAGAGACCGAGGCGCCGCCAGCACCTGTGGCCCCTGCACCACCTTGGGTGGGCTGGCCTATGATTCGAAGGGCCCCAACTCCCGAGCCCAGGGAGGGGGAGGCCGAGGCCCCAGCTCGACGCTCCCAACGGGAGACTAGAGGAGTACCCCCTGCAAGATACGGAGAATGGGAGTCGGGACCCCGTTCTCGGGACTAGAACGGATCCGGTGGGGGAGGGTGTCACCGGGTGGAAAAACCCAGAGATTCAAAAATCCCTCATTGGTCCCAACTCTGGCTGTGCTTGATTGCTGGCCATAACGAGCGGCAGCTGAAGTGAATTAAGCTGCGCTTCATTGAAGCACGCGCTCAGGACAAGGGTGCATATAAGAGTGGTGTATCTGGGCGAGCAGGGTGTGGTGTATCTGGGCTGGTGTGTGGCTTGACGGCGGCTTAACAGGAGGGAGCTGAAGGTTGGATGTCTGATCGGTGGTCTATTGGGAAGAGATTACACAGCAGAGGAGAAGATCGCTGATGTGTTCACGTCAATCTTCGGAAGTCGTCATCCTTGGAGTCAATCACCCTACAGCGAGAGGAGAAACGGGTCGACTAATCACTGTGGAGATGAAGTGAGTTTGCAGTGTCTGAGAGAGTGAAATGTACACGCGTGAGGATTTCGAAGAGTGATTTATGCACGAGTGTGGTGAGGTCTAACGACTGTGTTTCTTCCGAAACTGAGATGAATGACAATTGACGTCTGCATATGAAGTTCCCTTTACATTGATCTGTCTAAAAGCTGTGTCCAGGTTTTCCTTTGTGCCCGGTGTGGCGACAGACTCCAGCCGAGCCCGAACACCGTCATTTTCTGTCCCTCGGAGAAGAGGTGAAGCTGCTGTCCTCCCGCCGACTGTTCTACGAACACACACACCAGCCGAGCCCGAACACCTTCGTTGTCTGTCCCTCGGGGAAGAGGAGAAGTTGCTGTCCTCCCCTGGATTGTTCTGTGAACTGACACACCAGCCGAGCCCGAACACCTTCGTTGTCTGTCCCTCGGGGAAGAGGAGAAGTTGCTGTCCTCCCCTGGATTGTGCTGTGAACTGACACACCAGCCGAGCCCGAACACCGTCGTTGTCTGTCCCTCGGGGAAGAGGAGAAGTTGCTGTCCTCCCCCGGACTGTTCTGTGGACCTACTCACCAGCCGAGTCTGAGCATTGTCGGCTGCCTGTTTCACGAACATATCCGAGGAGGCGAAGAAAGCCACTGTCTCACCCACGAACATTCGCATCACTGCTTTTATTGTTTTAAATTAATAAAATACTTACCCTTTTAAATTCACCTCTTGTTGTCCGCCTCTTGGTGTCCTCTGGTGTCTGCTCCTCCGGAGTGTGGTTATTGACCCTCGGCCCTAACATCGGTGACACTAACATTGAGGAGTAGATTGGTATCAGGTAGCACAAGCCGTGTTATCCCTCCACGAGGCTACCAGTTCTCGATCAATGTCTCCAAATCTTTTGCAGAACCCTTTGAGGACCGCAGATATGTTGCACAGAAGACTCATCTGCTTTTCGTAGTTGGCTGCATCTCCACGGAGAATAGCTAAGAGATTGTCATGATTACCTCCTGAAGAAAGATTCCAGCACACCTTCACCAAACCATCTAAGAGAACTCGGAGGAACTGCCCTTCATCCGTGCCACTGTTTAAAAAGCATTTGTTCCGCTTGTGTGGACCCCCAAGCACACGGATGAGGACCCTAGATTTTAAGATGCGGCAGTCACCCAATCTCATTGCCGAGACAAAGGGCATCCATTTTTATCAGTGATATTTGGGTTACAATTCAGTCTAGGAACTTAGGGAACTTAAGGTTCTTATAAGCATTCCAGTTATTATCATATTGGCTTTTTATTAGTTATTGTAAAACTCATATTCTACGTCATCATGTTCTTCATCACAATTCCCACCCAATACCTAAACCTTACAACTACCTTACTAAATATTAATAAAAGTCAAAGTAAGAAGCGGGAGTTGGACCCAATAATAACGTATGACAGATATTTGTGTTAGTTTTATTATTAATCATATGTATATACTGTACATGGGGTTTAATTAGTTTGATTCATTGTATTACAGTATACAAAAAATCGTACCCCACAGGTCGTACAACCTATTGTAGAAAGTGGCTAATTTGTATATATTTGTTTGTTGCGAATTGTACAAAAACACAGAAATATTAGAAAAAAGCAATACGGAAGCCCCATCCCCTAAATCTAACATCACTGGCGCAATATCAAATCGTACTAAAATGTACAAATAATATTTAAAAAATTAAATGTCACGAATTACCGCGAGATGAGAATTATGTATGATGTAGTCCATTAATATGACTACATCAGCAACTGTTGCAAATAAAGCTGATATAATGCAAACTCAGGTAGATTTTTTTACAGAGAAGGAATAAAAAAGAGGTTCAATAATGCCTTCAAAATTAGCAATGTGATAAAATACATATAGGCTACACAACACAATTTTGGCAAAATACCATGGTAAACCAGTTAACATAACAGTTACAAACCAATCTACACTTTATTTAACAAGGATAGCCATGATGAGTATATATTTTAAATATTATAGCATAAAAATCGTGCATATATTTAACATATTTAATTAAATAATTAATTTATAGCGTTTATAGTTTCATAAACACATAACTTAAATAATTTTATTTTATGATTTTTAATCCCTCACTTTACACACTGATGCAGATTTAAGTCTTCGGTAAAAAAACTCAGATTTATAAAGTTGTTTTACAAAAACTGTAAGTTCCCGACCTTTTCCATGACTCGTGACATCTGTGTCTTCATGTTGTTTCTGTGAGCGTTCGTTTACTCTAGGCATCTTTTGTGAGGTTGATTAAACTCTTCAAACGTGTTCTGGAACCGACATACCCAGAGTAGCAAGGTTTGGGTTGATCAACCCAGAGTTCAGGGTTTAGCTGATAACTTAATCCTGTTTTCTTGAATACACCCCTGTTTTCTCAAGTTACAAGATACACAAACAAATGCATTATATTGTTTAATGTTATCTAACTTTTTTTTTTGTGCAATGCGTAATACTTGTTCGATGTGTAGACATGACTTATCTACTGTAATTGTGCAATGTATTTAGCACGTTTGAGGGAAAATTACAAATTTATAATCAAAAGTAAAAAAGAATGCTGCATCTGATTGTTGAAGCACATTTTAATACACTTTTGGTTGATGTGGAGGTGGAAATTTCAAGTTAAGTTTTTATTAGGGCCTATGTGTTATCCAGTTTTCTATCTCCAAACAAAATGTGTATTGTACATAAACATTACCGGCACTTTATTAAAAATGAGCACAAAGTGTTCATTATGAATGTGAACCTTTCAATTTTAGAGAACGATAAAGGGAATTGGTGATCAATCTATTTTCTCAGCAAATCAGGAATTCAGTTTCTTTTGCATTTGTTAGAACATATGATAGGCAGTGTGTGGTGTATATAGGGTTAGTAACAGCATGAAAACCTTAATCACATGGTAAGTAATTAGAGGATAATTCACAATAGTCTCAAAGAGGATATCATGGCTGCACTAAACACCAGCAGGTGAACGACACTGACAACTACAAAGTAAGCATATTGACCATTTCTCTTTTAAACACAACATTTTTACTTTGCATAAATGTGTAGTAACTTTAATAGAGCAATCCAGCAACAAACGTGCATCCCTTCTTAGAACCAAAAACTTGCCCATACTCTATATATTTACTTTATTAGTGTATGTTCAGTCATTATATTTTTACTGTACTTAATTTATTATTCATTTATTTAAGATTTAAATCGAATAAATAAAACATGATAAGTCACATGTAGGCGTGTTTAAGTTTAAGCGCAATTCTCTGGTTGTCCTGCAGGTGACCTTACAAATCTGTCTTCTTAGGATGCACTTAGGCCTTTACGATTACTCCAGAGCACTCGTATCTACAATGATTTTCAAGTGCTACTTCAGCTACAATGCTTTCGGGAAACACACCATAAGATTCAGATCAATCGTACGATAGTTTTTATGATCAACTTAGACTTAAGATGCTTTTGCGAAACGCAGCCCAGGACAGTTTAAATTCAGAGCAATCTCAACTTCAGTACAGACTCACGTCTGACTCAGGTTTAGTCCTTATGAGGTCAAAGCTCTACCTCGGATAAACTCGGTGTGCATAAGAAAAGATTACTTGACACCTATTTCTGTAACCCAAAGCTCTTTAACTGACTTAGCACTGTTGTGCGATTGTTTCGGACTGAAATAGAGACAACCGACAGTGTGTGTGTACGCAAAGAAAGATGCAACCTTAGATCCTTCATTTCCTTTCCGAAAATCACAGAGTTGCTGTAGTCTGTGCAGGACTTACCAAAGATAAACACAAACAAGACTTCACACAGACTCTCAAAATGCTGGTAACAATGCTTACAGCCATGTATATGATGGTGAGAGTTGCAGAACAGGTAAGACAGCTCATTAGATTTGTGATCTTTACATACCTGTCTGCTGTTCACTTGCTGGAGATTTCTTTCATTGTTTCATTTGAAAGGGGCTAATAGTTTATGACAAATGCTAGATAGAGACAATTGCGATGACGTATTTGTTCATAGCGCATATGACAATATTTACACTCCTGTCATTCAAAACCTGTGCACCATAGATATTTTGAGAAACGTTTCAGTGTTTTTTTGACCATACAATGGCAGTCAATGGGGTTCAATGTTGTTTGGATACTAAAGTCCTTCAAAATATCATCTTTTGTGTTCTGCACAAAGAAAGTCAAACAGGTTTGAAATGACATGAGGTTAAATAAATGATTACAGAATTTAAACTTTCCGAGATACTGTGATTTACTATTTAAGAAGCTTGTGTTGCCATTTGCCTTCTTTAAATTGAAGTTTGACTCGCTTTAAACACTCTTGCGTGTCGTTCTTGTGCTTTTTGCTTGAATTGTTTTTGCTTGAAACAAATGTGATTTCTATTTCCATCTCTTATTACTGAAATGGGCTGGAACTGACATCTCAGTTTTTAGGAAAAGGCGGCAGAACAGATCAGCTCATAGCCAGGATTCTGTTTGTGTACAAATATATTTTTTTCCCTGCATAATTTACCAAAATCACAAATGAATGACACAAATATTCTTGTAGCTAATGATACTGCACGAATTGTTACATTTTGTACGCCACATTGATATTCCTCCTTTGTACGTTATTTTATATGTTAATATAAACCAGGAAATAAAGGTGCCCGGTACATTATCATGCTAATTATTGCCATATCATTTATTACCATACAATACATAGCCTAATTGTACCACAGTACCTCCAGAGGACTGTTGTGTATGGATCTTTAGAAATATTATGAAATTCACAACAAAAAGATTGAAGTCTTAAGGTTTGGTTGTTATTCCAGGCCTGAGGATGAACATTTTGTCTTTGATCCGCATTAATATAGATATTAAGGTGCATATAGCAATGCATGGATGTAATATTCTTGACAGTTAATGGGAATTAAACCTCTGAAACGAGATCAATTAACACAGGATAAGTGTTAACACGGCTGTTCCAACTGTTTATTCCATTGGGGTTGATTCCATGCATAGGAGACAAGATGGAGGTTTGTTAATGACAGCTTAGCATGCGAGAGCAGGACAAATCATGAGTCACGCTAACCCATAATAGTAATATACAGAGGCTAAATGTGCCTTCAGATAGAAAACTGCACACAGATAGAACGCATACTGAGCAGTGGCGGCTGCTGGTCTTTCAAAGAGGGGAAGCTCATTTCACAATGAATGAATTTACAAACTATCTAAAAATATATATAAACACGACGGAGGAAATGTGGGTATACATTAAACTGAAAACAAGGAATGTGGTGTATAATTGTGTGAAATGTATAATGAAAATTGGCAAGCAATCTCGGCAAGCAAATACTAAGAAATAGGTTGCAGCAGTTTGTCTTTCAACTACACTTGAAAAATCCGCAATGGGACTGAGATTGAATAGCTTTAGCGTCAGCAACTTTTTATAGAACAAAATCGCTGTCAATCAAAACGAGATGCAGTCTTTCGACAGACCCTCCAATCATCACGCAGACGCTCGGAGTCCGGGTCAGCCCACTCATCCATTCATCCCAGAGACGCTGAGCGTCCGTGGGCGGGACATAATCGCAGCATTATCCAATGACCGTCTTGTTTCTAAGCACTGAAAAAAACTGTTTAAAGCAGCCCCATTGAAGTCAATGGACACTGGGCTTCAACAGAGCAATGCACTGTACGCTACGGGAATGAATGAGAAGGAAATCGAGTCAGCCGACCTAAGTAGCTGATTCAGAACGAAATTGTTTTCGTTCGAGATGAACGTGTTTAACGCATTTTTAGTCAATAAAATGTTAACATAATAGTAAATATATTTGACCATTCATTTTTTGACAATTATAGGGGAAGCTGAGCTTCCCTTGCAGTCTTAAAGAAATCGCGACTGATACTGAGCAGCCCATTTGCATGACCTGCGTATAAATAACACACACCGTGCAATATTGTGTAATATGTACTCCAAAGTTCGATTTTGCGGCATACAATACGGCTATTTTTTGCGTGCAAATGATACGCCAATTTAGCGTGTGTGCATATTAAACGGCAATTTGTCCCATTAACATGTACCCAAACCCTAAACCTTACAGAATTAATTTAATTATTTCAGGGTTTCCTCTTCATGTACGTTTAAAAATGGCTGCTCTCTACCCAGGTACAAGCAAACATTGGCGTATCATATGCACGCAAAATCGAATTTGGCGTAGATATTACACGATAATGTAACATGGTGCTATTTATACGCAAATTGATGAGACCAGGTTGTACTGAGATATGCAGATGAACAGAATTGCATTGTGCTGTGTTTCAGCTGGGTGTGCGGTGGATCCGTCAGCAGGAACCTCTGCCCTACATGGTTTCTCAGCCTCTGCCGTGGCAGATCCATTACGTCTCACAAAGCAGAAGAGGAAGCCGGACAGAGGAGGTGAAGTTTAATGAAACCAGATTCGCATATATTTAGGCCTCATGTACCCCTTTTGCCCCATACTACAATGCACAAAAAGTGAACTGATGCAATGTAAAAAGCCATTTATTGGTACTTCAAATTAAATCTGACCAATGCATGTTAAAGTCATTATATTTAAACCCAAAATCTAAATGATTTTTTTTATGCATAAAGATTGGTTCTGGTTCTGAGATAATGGTTGTGTAATGCATAATTCCCTTTTTATCTTTAGAGAAATATGACCCAAACATTTCTTCATTAAAAGGTTCTAAATTTGAGCTTTGATGCAGTATAGCATAGTTGGTATGGCTTGAAGATTTTAAGCATGACTGATTCTACGCCATATTTTTCCCCCCAAAACCTCAATTGAACAGTTTCCTTATGATTATTCTATTGCTCTCCAAACCAAACTTGTACATAAAATTGACTTGTACAACTACTGTATGACAAGAGTTCAACACCCTAGGGTTGTTTTTGACCCATGCTGGGTAAACATTGGTCAGAACACACTCCTGGGGAAAAATTATCCAATGCTGGATTATTTTTATCCCAATTGCTCACCAAATTTGACCCAACCCCATGCTTTACCAAACCATGATAGGAAATAACCCAGCAATTTTGACCCAGCAGTGTGCTCTGTCCAATATTTATCCAGCATGCGTCAAAAACAACCTACCACCTTTAAAGGTGAAGTGCCTTATAATGTCCTTTAATGTCCATAATTTGGATAATATGTCTATTTAATGTCGATCAATCTTCATATTTGTTTTCCTCTGAAGACATTGAATATTAGTAGTTAAAATTGCTCAAAACTGTGGCCTCCAGTCTCCAGCTAAAATCTGACAGGATTCATCTAGAAATGAACTTAGTGTTTCTGAGGGCTTACATGAAGGGACTGTTTTAGTCCAGTAAGAAAGGCCAACACTGGTGGGTGTACAACGAGACGAAATTCTTAATATGACTCTCATATATGAGGATGGTCCTAGTTCAATGATATTTGGGAAAGACAGAAGCCCTACCTCAGAATCTATTTCTATTTTGAGTAATAGTTGGGAAGTTTATACTTTTATGTAACATTTTTTGTGATCTTGAAATCCTTTTGACCTGAAGGCATTTTGTCGAAATGCTTGAAATTGGTTATGTGGAGAAAAAAAGATTCTAAACAATTAATTGCGATTAATTGCATCCAGAATAAAAGTTTGTGTTTACATAATATACACTGAACAAAATTATAAACGCAACATTTTCGTTTTGGCCCCCATTTTTCATGAGCTGAACTCAAAGATCTAAGACTCAACTCAAAATGATGCACAGGTGTGCCATAGGCTGGCCACAATAAAAAGCCACTCTAAAATGTGCAGCTTTTCTGTATTTGGGAGTCCGGAGGTAATCCGGGGGGTCCGAAATTTTGAGCTCAACTCAAAATGATGCACAGGTGTGCCCGCAATAAAAGGCCACTCTAAAATGAGCAGTTTTATTACACAGCACAATGCCACAGATGTCGCGAGCTTTGAGGGAGCCTGCACTTGGCATGCTGACTGCAGGAATGTCCACCGGAGATGTTGCCCGTGAATTGAATGTTAATTTCTCTACCATTAGCCATCTCCAAAGGCGTTTCAGAGAATTTGGCATTACATCCAACCGGCCACACGGACATCTGCTGCAACAATCGGTTTGCATAACCAAAGAATTTCTGCACAAACTGTCAGGAACCGTCTTAGGGAAGCTCATCTGCATGCTCGTCATCCTCATCAGGCTTTCGACCTGACTGCAGTTCGTCGCCGTAACCGACTTGAGTGGGCAAATGCTCACATTCGATGACGTCTGATACTTTGGAGAGGTGTTCTCTTCACGGATAATTCCGGTTTTCACATTGTAGTGACATTCATCCACGAACATCACCTCATGTTGCATCAAGATAATGCACGGCCCCATGTTGCAATGATCTGTGCACAATTCCTGGAAGCTGAAAACATCCGAGTTCCTGCATGGCCAGCATACTCACGGTACTTGTCACCCATTGAACATGTTTGAGATACTCGTATACATGTTTGGATCGGCTTATACGACAGCGTGTTCCATCCTGCCAATATCCAGCAACTTAGCACAGCCATTGAAGAGGAGTGGACCAACATTTAACTGGCCACAATCAAGAATGATTGTTGATCAACTCTATGCGAAGGAGATGTGTTACACTGCGTGAGGTAAATGGTGGTCACACCAGATACTTACTGGTTTTCGGACCCCCCAATACAGTAAAACTGCACGTTTTAGAGTGGCCTTTTATTTAGGCCAGCCTAAGGCACACCTGTGCGATAATCATGCTGTCTAATCAGCATCTTGATATGCCACACCTGTGAGGTGGATGGATTATCTTGGCAAAGGAGAGTTGCTCACTAATATAGATTCAGACAGATTTGTGAACAATATTTGAGAGAAATAGGCCTTTTGTGTACATAGAAAAAGTCTTAGATCCTTGAGTTCAGCTCATGAAAAATGGGGGCAAAACAAAAGTGTTGCATTTATAATTTGGTTTAGTGTATGTCTGTGTACTATGCATACTAACTTTGTATTTATAAAACATACATACCAGCATATATTTAAAAAAGAAAAATATATATATTTGATGTATAAATGTATTATATATAATTTAAATTATTGATAAATAAAAGTTTCTATTAAAATAGTAAAAGAATAAAAATAAAAATATAAAGAATGAATAAGTGACCCTAAATGGCAGTGTACACGTAAACTCAACCCGAGCTGTTGATTCCTGTAATAATTTTCTGGTGAAGTTACTCAATGTGACTTGTGTAACTTGGTTTAAATGCCATGTCTTGTCATTTAAGATCAATGTCACAAACACCCAGACACAGAATTCCCTCTCTGCTATCCTTAGAAAAGCTAAGCTGGGGCAACCCTCCGGTGCCTATAATCCAATGAAGAGAGATTTGTGTCCTAATGCATCATGGTATTTTGAAGAGAAGTCCTGAGGTATAATCTTTGGCTTGGCAGCCATGAGACAGTTTACTTTTATCATTTAACTTCCCTTTTTAAAATAGATAATAGATGTTATATCAGGAGGATAGTAAAACCAATGCAACAGAAGATGCATTAGTGAGCCATGATTTGCTACTTGCTATTGCTTACCCTAGGCAGCTGGGATTTATAAATTAGAAGGAAAGGAGGTAGAGAACAAAACTGCTTCACATAAGCTGATAGTACCTGACATGTTGGTCAAAATGGTCAAACCAGGTTGCCAGTGATGAGGTCAGTACACGCTGTTTGCTTTTTTAGCTCTCTAGAGTCTGTTTCAGACAAAAATCTTTGGTTTTAGCATGTACGTTTTATGAGGTTTTACTGATGTGTATTTAGATATTTTATGCCAACATTGTTAGATTCTTTGTTCAAAATGTCGTTTCGAAGTGTCAGATTTTGCATTAATTAAATGTTGATTTAGAAAAACAACACATGGACATTGTTAGCACGTTGTTACCGACAGTATTATTTGATTCAAAATGTAAGGGAAAATAGGAAAAATAAGTACACAAAATATCTCTTAATAATATGCAATCTAAGTTGTTTTTTAACTTAATTCATTTAAAAAGTAATGTAAAAGTAATTTAAAACGTTTTATATTTTTACTTAAAATAGATAAAAAGTAAAAAGAAAAAAAATGGGTAGGGATGGATTTTAATATATATTTTATAATCCGATTCATTCCTTTTGCTGGTCACAACACACATACAGTACATTATAATGTTGTATTATTATTTTTGTATTCAATAGCAAGTCATACATTTTGTCCCATTACGATAGAGTGAAAATCAACCAGACATAGTTTCTATTTTCTATGAGGGGTCCTCTTTGACCAAGGACAACAAGGAATTCACATTATTTAAGAACATTTAGCCTTTTTAAATCAAGTCCATGATTTTTTTTGCACACAGCCAGTGCCAAGTATTTTAACATTAAAAAATCCTGTAGCTCAGTGGTAAGAGCATGGCGTTTACAATTTAATGTCATGGGTTCAATCCCAGGGGATTGCACATGATTAGAAACAAATGTATAGGATAATGCAAGATAAGATGCTTTGCACAAGAGCGTCTGCCAAATGCATAAATAAAACCGTGAAACTGGCCATTTAAAACATCTAAGAAACACATTAATGCATATTTTCTGCCATATTGACTTTTACATGTTTCATCTGAGTGAACAGAATTGCCTGTTCACACAGTTGACTATCGGAGAGTAGCAGAGGCGCATTGTGAACCCCCGCTGTAGCATGTGTGGAATGTAGCAACAGGGACGTCTCACACCTGCACGATCTGTCTGTGCCAATATGTCTAGCACATTCCAGCAGTTCACGAGACGTCCAGAAGGACATAGAGGCGTCATGTGTGATAAGAGTGTCATGGGTGATGGACTGGTCATAAGGTTTGACCGACACTGCCGTAGACTTTGATGTTGAAAATACAGTATGGTGGGTCAAGACAGGTTACATCAGGTTTGATCCTAATAATGACATTTGTTGTAGAGTTTGCTTATGGTCACTTGCATTAAAAATTTAAATTTAGACACCCTAACAAACATCAAGATTATTGTTCCCTCTTTGTGGTACACAAAAGGAGGATCAAAGCTACTTAATTCCATACAACAAAAGTTCATGGCAATCACTGGTTGTCAAGTTCAATTGCTGTGTGATTTTACTTTATTAAGAACAACGTTGAGATTTGAACCATGGCACAATGCATCCGTTTGTGTCCGTCTTCTCTTGCGCTCCATGAAAGACAGAAATTTATTGAAAGTATATGATGATATATTTTTAGGCATAACATTTCCTGATTGCAATTCTCCATATTGTTGATATTGTAATATTTGCTTGCAGTATGAGGGCCGGAGAAGAAACAGCATGGGAGTTTTCAGAAAGAGTAAGTTTTCGATCTGTTTACATCTACTGTATGGTGGACACTTATGAAGGTGCAGTAAGCGATTTCTGAGAAACACTGTTGATATCTGAAATAAAACAGACATCCTTGTCTAAAAAAACACACCTCTGCCTTTCATAGCTCCGCCTTCATAATAACAAACAGTTGCTCTCTCTCTCCTCCCCCTTCATTAGTGTAAACACTGTTGCCGATATTGAGTATTACGGTATATGTTGATCGGTCTGTTTTATATCTCCTTACTGTTTTATTTATCTGTTTACAAAACAAACACATGACCTTGTGTTGCAATCATTATGTTCTACAGCACACGTTAAGTTGTGCATACTGTAGTATCTAACAATTTGTATAATGGATAAATCAAACACACACTTCTCTAACATGCAGAATTATCTTGTGTTTGTTTAGACTCTTCATCCAGCAATGGATACACTGCTTCTACAAAGTCTTCGGCTGATGAAGCAGCAGCTACCATTCAGCATCAGTACAGGAAGTACCAGCAGAAGAAGGGCAAAGACCACAAATGAAAGGTCAACCAGACTAAACGTGTCCCTTACCGCTGATCAATAACCAGACGCAAATGTGTACTTCCTTCCCACATAGTATGCAAAAAACAGTATCAAATGAGTATTTAGTAGTCATGGTAGAGTAGGTAAACAATACCTTTTATATTCAAAAATAAACAATAGACTGCTACCCCGGAAGTCTTAGGGAAACAAGATGCAAAGTTTGCAGACTAGTATTAGCCAGGTGTCTTTTTGTTTGAGTGATATACTGTTAATACTAAATGTAATGTATTGTACAACGGAAATTGTAACTATTTTGTGATATTTATTGTAATATAGGTCAAAGAACATCAAAGGTGCCAACATGGTGGATGTTGTATGTCCATGAATGTATGTTCCTTTTATAATACACCAGCACACGTAGAGAGAATTATATATTTTCCTCTCTGAGCCCTATGACTTCAAAATTTGTGAGTGTGCAAAACTTGGTCATCTATCAGTGCTAAAGGACCACTTCTGATTACAATGTCAAGCATTCTGATGCACAGATAGCAGTCACTCGAGTGAACACACATTCAACTGATGATAAATATGTTTATGCATCAGCTGATAACTCAAGCCACATACTCTCATAGATTAGAAGATCTTGAAATGAACGATGTTAGGCACACAATGATCAAACATACAAACACACATACTGTACACAACAGTACTGTATTAAGGCATCAGAGGTAAACACACACACTTGTTTACTTTGCTATGAAAATGAAGATATATCATACACACGTTGTTTGTATCTACTGCTGAGAACAATAATTTCAGTCAAACTGAGTATTTTGTTCAAAGCGACTTATAATAGTTACTCATCCTAGGAAGGCTGTAATATGAGACATTTCTTTTATTTTTAAACAATAATTGTTAGATGAGAGAGTTTGTTTGTAATAAGAGTACTTTGAGTACTTTAATGTATTGAGGGAGGGTTATCGATGTAGGATCCTATATAAGTGTATTAAATTTAATGTGCGTGATAAAGAGTCGTTGCTTTGTGTGATATTGACAAACAACTTGCGTTTTGTTTGTCAATATTACACAGGGAAATCCTAGCAATAGACCTTAATAATTACTAATAATCCTGAAACATCTCTTGCAATAACAGTCTTTAAACTTTTTTTTAGTTTAAAGGGACACTGCACCCAAAAATTGAAAAAAATCTGTGAAGGTTTATTCTCATCTTTTCTCATTCAATGTCTCTTTAGGACTGTTTTTTTCTGTGTAACACGACAGAAGATATTTTGAGAAATGTGGTTTTGTGTCCGTATAGTGGAAGTAGGTGGGACCAATGTTGTTAGGTTACTGACATCTTTGAAATATCTCCTTTTGAGTTCTGCGGAAAAAAAGACAGTCATACAGGTTTGGAATGAGTGTGAGTAAAGGGTGAGTAAATTATGAACGATACAAGAAGAGTATTTTTCTAAGTTATGTAATTCCTTGGTTTACAACTGACAATAGCTGTTACAAAATCTACTCTCAATGTAATTGTTACACTTAATGTGAATGTTTGTCGAGATGGGATGCCACCAGTAAAATTACAGCTCTTGTAAAAATGTGACTTCTAAAAATTGCAATGGTATTAAATATAAAATCCCATTTAATAAAGGTTTGTTAAACACAGGTCGTCTTCTCAAATGTGATCTCACTGTTCCCTCTACTGGAGAGCTTGTGAAAGCAAAGTCAAAAAGTGAGAAACAATTCAGCCTCCACATGACAAATTTTACATCTTTGTCATTTTGTTAACAAAATTTTAGCAGAACATCTAAACAAGAAACAATTGTTCAGCATAAGGGCAGAAAGAACCCTTTAACCATACTTCATGTGAACTTGTTGTGAACTTGTATACAGTACAGGTTACTTGTATAGACCACTTCAAACAACATAACCAAAGCTGGTCCGGAATAACTTCCTGTCTTTTTTTTTACACTACACAAATGTTTAAACAAAATACAATAAACAGAACATTTATGACAGAAAGTGTAACATTTTATTTCAAGATTTATGATACTAACAAATTAAATAAAAACTCAAACTGGAAGGGCTTCTGGACCAGTGTTTACATCTTGCGAAGTGGCACATATACATTGCATACGCATCTGTAGGTTTATTCATTGTACCGAGTAGTTGAAGACTACTGCGTGACCAAAAAATACCCAAGGAACGAGGCAGCATTCATAGAAAGATAGCTTTATTGCACAAGGTGTTGGAGTACTCTTTTTCTGTTTTTTTTTTCTTAGTTTTCATAGAAAAAACGGTATATTTAAACACAAGCAATTGCAAATTGAAGCAACTTTTCCATAAAAGTTTAGTAATCCCCTCCACATGTTTAAACTTTTCTCCCTTTTAGTCATTCGTCTCCTTTTTCTTTTAATAACCAGCAAAATATTCAGAGCATGCAATGCCATTTTTCTTCAAGTTAACCAAAAAGGTAGAAACGAAAGTAAAAACAAACAAAACAACCAACAACATAAATGAATATAAGACAAATTATAAAAAGGAAACAAAGAAAAATCAAAGAAAACACCAGACATCATCAGGTCTGTGTTTATGTGCCCCATTCAAAAATCAAGGTGTAAAGTATATTTGTTAGATTTTGTCTTTTTAATCCCCTCACATTTATACCTTTAACCAGACTTATAATTGTGCCCTGGTTGCTAATGGAGATGTCGAAAATAGTAATTATTTATACAAAACAGTTTCATATATACAAGAGTCTTTATTTGTAGATTAGAAATTCTGCTGACAGGGAGGTCTTACGTATAAGCAGGATTCTTTTTATTGGTTGAGGAAAATGGGCTAATCGGATAATGTGGGAGGGGAAACAGGCATGTGGGGATGGAGTTCTGTTCCTGACTCCCCCCAATGTCCACACAGCTTCTCCTGTGATTGGTTGGAGCTTGGGGGTCCCTGATTCGAATGGCTAAACAGGCCCGCCCCGTTGCGCAACACAACTGCATTTATTCAACATAAAATATCATATAACAAAAACTAAGTTGGATACATACATTTTTTTTATAAATAATGCAACAACAACATAAAAATATTTTTTAAGTCAGCACGAGGGATATGGGGGCTTTCTGGCGGTGGTGGTATAGTTCACAAGATGTTTTACCTGAACAGGCATGAATACTGATATAGATGTCGGTCTAATCCTAATGAAATATGTTCATGGCAAAATGCACTGGGCAACAATATTTACCCAGTCAGTGGGCTTTTGAGCAGCAATAAGACGTACTTCTTTCGCTGTTTTTTTAACGCGTTAGAAAGCTCACATTCTCCGCAACTCCGTGGGTTAGATCTGGGTTATCAAATTCACCCTACACAAACATTGGGTACACTTTAACACAATCTTAATGCCAAGCCACCAATAAAACATCTGTTCATTCAAACCATTTATTTTCAATATGCCTCAAACAAACTCAAGATATAGAACCGTTGAGACGTCTCAATTTTAACCCAACACGATGTCCCTAGTATGAAGAATTTGTTGTGTCTAGTCTGCCGGGGTTATGTGAACTCAAATGTAGCAAGCTCAGATGCTCAATTTCACTAAAAGCTCAAAGCACTATGGTTATTTTAAACTAGTCGTCGGTGCGTGCCGTGAATGGATCCCAACGACACTTGAAGGTGGAGTTGCAATGGCAAACCTCAATTGATTCTAAGCAGAGAGTGTGTTCGACAACCATAAATATCTCATCTGTGAAGTGGTTAACCCCACAAGCACACATACTATACAGCCTCACTCTGAGAAAGTTGGATTAGGCGATGGGCGCCAATCCCAATCTCAAAGACTGACCTACCGAACTTACTCTCGGCTGTTCTTTTATTCCACCTCTCTTAGTTTTGTTACCCGTTCGTGATCGACTCCCTCGCTTACTGCTACACCCCCACTGAGCGATTGTCTTCAAATCTTTTTTTAAAATAAAATTTTTGTTTCAATTAGATATGGCATTTAAATCTCTGCTCTCACCACTTATATATTTACTATATCTTTAGATAGAAATATATATGTATATATTTTGACAACAAACATTGCAATATATTTTCTTCTTTTTTTTCTTTCGTATTGCAGGAGCCCTGATGTAGAACTTTTTCCATTGAAATCATTGGGAGAGTTTGTTCGATTTTTGGAAGTTTCTCTGTCAAGGGGCTTTGCTTCGGAAACAGAGCGAACGATGGAGGGTCGTTCGATTCGTTCTCTCGTCCCCCCCTCTTGCATTTCGCTTGATCCCTCCACCCCTGCGCCACCTAAAGCTACGGTCTCTACGACTTTCGAATAGGAAGACCGCTAGAGTCTTCGTGTGGGGAAGAAAAGCAAAGAATAAAGAGAACGATTAGTAAACGCAGAAAAGCTACACAGCGACGGCAGATATCTCTCCCTCTTTCCAATCGGCCCTCGTTGCTATCTACCTCTATGTACTCACTAGCTAACGTACGCATCCCGCCTTCGATCGGTCCGTCCAGGAGAGGCTGTAAGGCGTTCACAGTGAGACAGAGGAACTGGTGGCGTTTTGTGGGAGGTCTGGGTTTGGGGTGAGGAGGGGGTGATAAATATATGGCATCATACAGTCAAACGAACAAACAAACAGCAGAACGAGCCGTTCTTTCATATCGAAGGAAGCCGCGAGGAGGAATCCGTCTACCCTTCGTGTATTCTCCTCTGCCCCCTGGACATTAAAATCGAAAAACCAAAAAAAATTACAGTAACCCCCCACTGTGAAAATGGCTCCAGACATTTTTTTCCACAATTTTTTTCTGTTTGTTTACAAAATAGTCAATAACACTCTATATACTGTGTAATCAATTGCATGAAAAAATCCCAAAGACTCGATTCAGGCGGTCAAGGCTGTCATCTTCGAGCTTGTCTTTTCCAGACCGGTCAGAAGGGGAGAAAGACGGACACCGTGGTGGATTCTTTTATGCATAAGCTTTCCGAGGCAATGCGTTATGCGAGACATAAAAAGAGACACTTTCGACAGTCTAAAAACATCTAGACAGATTAATGTGAAACAATATACCTCTTAAAACCGTTGCGTTTTCCTGTTGTCAAGAAATCAAATGAACAAGTGCACATGGAAAGCGTTTCGTGCATAAGGTCCAAGGTGTCTTTGACAGTAAGAGAAGTAGAACGAGAAAGAGAGAGTACGAAACCAAAAACAAATTGAAGAGAGAAAAGAAGGCAAAGTGAGGGAAGGGTCCCGTGGTTTCGCATTTTTAATCCAGGAAGAAGGCAGGAAAGTGAGCGAACAAGAAAGATCTAAAAGGAAAGGCAGATTTGGCTTTGTTCAGACGCACAACACAAATCCGTTTTTTTTGTTACATTTGATCTCGTAATTGAATTGCAAAACAAAAACCAGATGTTTACAAACCTGTTTCAAACCACTTGAATTCAGATTAAGACCAGACGTTTTCCCATGCACCTTGTGAGTTTAAATAAAAAAAAAAATGTTTTCCAGTGTTTACAGTCTCCTGGTAGCATGCGAATGCGAGATTTCGACAGATATTGACTGAACATTGCAGTCGATTCAGCTTTGCAAACCAAAATCGGATTTGTGTGCAGTGTGAACAAAGCCTTGAGAAAAAGGTGTCAAACAGGAATAGAGAAACAGAGAGAGAGAGAGACCCCTGTGCTGAAAAAGTTCCGCCAAATGCTCAGTTACGCCCCTGTCCGGCGCCGGACAGACTCCAGGTGCGTGTGAACGTACTGTATGTGTACATGTGTGAGAGCTACACCAGCGTGTAGGATTTGGAGTACGCCCCAGCATTCTGCTTTTGCAGTCTGCCCAGGCCGGATGAGCTGCTCTCTAGCAGAGAGTCCCTGGATCCTCCGACCTTGGAACTGCCGGGCGTCAGACCGCTGCCCCCCGCCGAGCACCCGCTCGCTGAAGCACCTGCGGCGGCCACACCGCTCGGGACCAAGGAGGTGGAAGAGCTGCTGGGCATGGTGAGAGTCCTCTGGGGCAAGGTGGCCGTGCCTGAGCAGATGCTGGAGCTCCCAGCGGCCCCGCTTGAGGCCGGGCCTGATGTACCGGAGGCTCCGGAGCTGGTCAGGCTGCTCAGGCCGCCGTGGCCCAGCGTTAGGGCCTGCTGCTTAGAGGGGTCCAATGTCATGTGTCGGCCCTGCGTGTGGTAGGCCCGGGCGGCCAGGCTCCTGATGGAAGCCTCACGGGGCGGAACAACAGGGCAGGGGTCGTGCAGCTCGGCCTGCTTCCGGAAGAAAGGGTCCGTCTTCATGTACAGGGGGAGGTTACAGTACTCACCTGCAGGAAAGAGAGAGAGGTGTCAGCACAAAAATGACTTAACATACTAAAATATTGTAATGTAAGTTTAATTTGTTATGGATGTTTTGTTGGTTTACGATGTTTTCTAGGTTAATGTGTTATGTAATTACTCCCTGTATCCTTAAGACTGGTGATAGGGGGCGGGGCTGAGTGAGGCGGGGGCTGTGTTTCTGAGATTGGGAAGTTGGTTTGATGTAGGCTTTGGGTTAAGGCTAGAACAATAACCCTGTTAATTTCCCAGTTGCTTATAAAAACGATGAACCGAAAAATCGCCTGGTCATTGTGCAGCAAAGCAACAATATTATTAGTAGGCGTTTGAGGAAAATATTTATTGTTTTAGTATTTAAAAATCTAGACAAAAAAGTTTTATGTTGGAGTATTTAAACAAAAAGAGAAAAATATTTTATGTTTTAGTATTTAAAAATATAAATAACATAAACACATAATGTTTTCAGTATTAGTTAGAGAAAAATATTTATGGTTTTAGCATTTGAAATATAAATAATATAAACACTAGATATTAACAGTATTAGTTAGAGAAAAATATTTATTGTTTTAGTATTTAGAAATATAGAGGAAATATTTAATGTTTTTGTATTTAACAATAAAATATAGAGAAAAATATTTATAACTATAGTATTCAAAAATCTGGAGAAAAATATTTATTGCTTTAGTAATTGATTATATCAAAACAATAAACACTTAATGTTATCAGTATTACTTAGAGAAATTTTTTTATTGTTTTAGTATTAACTACATAAATACAATAAACACTAACTGTTATCAGTATTAGAGAATTTAATGTTTTAGTATTTAAAAATATAAAAACAATAAACTCTAGATGTTATTAGTATTAGTTAGAGAGAAATAATTAATATGGTTTCTTTTATTTTTTTAATAATAAATTATTAAATATTTTCTAATACTAATCATGCTTAGTGTTTAAATATATATTCTTATTTATTTTTTACATCACTTAAATGAATGTTTATTTTCACAATGCATATATATATAAATATACAATAATTATAAAAAAATCATAACATTTATTTAATATTATATGTTTTGCCACTTTATAATTAATTATTAATTATAGACATGCTACATAAATTACACGAAAGTGGGGTAACAGGATCTGCAAATGCAGAAGCCGGAGTCTAAAACGACATCATTTCTCCAGCACTCACTCTTGTTGGCGCGGTGTGGAATGGGCACTGCCACGTTCTTGCCGCGGTCATAGTCCTGCGGTTTAGGCGGAGAGGCAGTAAAGCGGCAGATGCCCGGTTCAGACGGTGTGCTCATGGAGGTCATGCTGTCGGCGTTGTCGTTGGTGCCAGTGGTCATTTGATCAGACGAGCTGTCTGAGATGAAGCACTCGGTGATCTCGAACTTGGCGTGCTGCAGGTGCTCCTCGAGCTTAGCGTGCTCGTATGCTCGGGCTAACTCCTCATACGTGGAGGACGCACTCTCGGTGGACACCATGCTGTTACGTCCTTTATCTGAGGATGGAACAAGCATTGTGTTAGCGTCTGCTAAATGCCAAAATCTGTAACGTCAAGACTGTAAAAACTAAATGTTGAATGTGTAAGTGTGTGATTGGACCTGTGTCCTGTGACAGGCTGGCGCTGTAGCTGTCACTCTCAGTAACCGTTATGCCATGCTGAGAGCCCACAGTCCGCCAATCTGAGGTGAGAGTACGAGCCGGTGTGGACGCCTGGCATTTGGTCAGAGTCCACTGACTGGAGTACCGGTTTCTTGTGCTGTGTGCGGACTTCACGCTCTTTCTTGAAACTGGATCTGAGGCAGCAGAAAAAATGTAACACAACATAATATATATTAAAACAAAATCTTGAATCAATCTTTCCTCCATCATATAACAATACAATGCAACATACTGGTTCCTGGTCTTATGTCTGACATGTCAATCAGAGGGCCGGTGTTTTGAATAAGGGCGGGGTGATGCACTGACACGCCCGTGCAGAAGCTCTGCGGGTTCACTGATTGGCTGAACTCGGTGTCTGTCACAGGAATGGTGGCTTTGTCTTCACCTATTGGACACAGAAGATAAAGCTCAAAACATTAGTGCTCATATCCAAATGAAACAAGGTTGCCGCCGTTCAAAAGCTTTGCATACTTGAAGTATGAAAAATGTAAGGGACAGTTCACCCAAAAAAACAACGTTTGTCATGATTTCCTCACCCTCAGACTTTACAAAACCTGTAGTCATTTTTGGGTTCTTCTAAACACTAAGGAAGATAATTGTAACTGAAAATGTAGGATTAAATCTGTTTGGTTACTGACATTCTTCCAAATATCTTCCTTAGTGTTCATCAGAAAAAAGGATTTATCCAGGATTGGAACAACCTGAGTGTGAGTAAAGCAGATATTTTATTTTTGGGTGAACTATCCCCTTAATATGTACCAACTTTTCACAATACAATTAAAGTGCATTGCATTCAAATAATGTAGATCTGATCCTGCAAGAATTTGATAAGAAATATGTGAGATCGTGTAGAAATCATTCGTGTAGGAATGTACACTGACACAGTTGCCATCTCTTCTGAAACCTCGAGGCGACGCATTACAGATTACGAGGGTCTATTTCTCATGAGAGGAAATCTGAGAAGCAGGAGAGGAAACGACAGACACTGACCTATCTGTTTGATTCCCTCTTTGTCCTCGATGAGCAGTTGCACGCGGGGGATATCTATATGCAGCCGGGGTCCCTGAGGTGGGCCTTTCACTGGGGTGTCAAAACTTCGATTGTTCTTACTGCTCCAGGTGCAAAACAACCAGACAAAAGAAGTATTGCCACTGCTGCTTTTACAGATCCAACTTTGAAAATGAATATGGACTACAGTATGCATTTAAACATGAATACATATATTAGTTACTATATCCTTACCTGATAAGCATCTCTGCCAAGCTCTTAGCATCTGTAGAGGCAAACAACTTTGCTTTATTCAATTGCTTATGTTAAATTATTCTTAATACGATGGCAGGAATTATTTCTTCAAGCTGTCTGTGTTGTTTTAAGGATTGTTATACAGTTTCATATTTGCATGAAATTATGCAGATCGGGTATTAGATGTTCAGTAAAAAGTTGACCCAAAAAGAAATATTGTCATCACAAATCTGTTTACATTTCTTTGTTCTGATTAACATAGAGAAAGATATTTGGAAGAATGCTTATAAGTAAACAGTTCTTGGGCACCATTGACTACCATAATAGAAAAAATGACAAAGGGAGTCATAAGCGCCCAGGAACTGTTTGCTTTCCTACATTCTTTCGAAATATCTGCTTTCGTGTTCGACAGAACAAAGACGTTTACAAAGATGTTTTTCCTACTACGGCAGTCAATGAGGTCCAAGAACTGTTTGGTTACAAGCATTCTTCCAAATATCTTTCTCTCTTTCCATCAGAACAAAGAAATAACTTAGACATTTTTGGACCAACATGAGGGGGATTAAAAGAAGACAGAATTTCATTTTTCTTTGGTTAAATTATTCCTTTCAGACGGTGCGTGTTTTTTGTGTTCAAATACCCACCTCTTAATCGTTTGAGTCTCTTTTCCTTACGTTTCCTGCGGATGATGAAGAGTAAAGCCATGCCAAGAGTGACCAGAATGACAGGGCAACCAATAGAGAAAAGCTTTTTAACATCGTCTCCTTCCCCTCTCGCTGACTTAATGGGAGGAATAGTGCCTGTGGACAAGAGCAACGAGATGAAGCAAGAGATATTTAAATAATCTCAAAGCCTCTTACCAAATCACCCTCCCTGAATAACTAACTTCTATTGTTACTGTATGTGGTGTGCACATTATCTAGTACAGTAGAATACAGTGCAGCCCCCTGATTGAACAGCATCAAGGGTTTAACCAATCATCTCCCCGTAAGGTTGACATGTAGTTTGTCTTACTGCCGTCGTAATCCAGCGTGGCAAACTGGGAGCTCTGGTTGCCGCAGCCAGCGCTGTTGCACGCCTTCATCTTCAGCTCGTACCAGGTGGCCTCCCGCAGCTCGGCAAGGAAGATGTCTGCCGAAGCATTGGTGCGCACGCTCTGCCAGGCCCAGGTGCCTTTGGGCCGAAAATCGAGCAGGACAGCAGTGATGGGACAGCCACCGCTCGTCCAGCCCTGCAGGTTGAGGCGGGCGTGGGTGGAGTTGATGTGAGTGAAGATAGGCTGGTCTTTATTGAACTGAGGCTCTACAGGAAAATAGAAAATAGGCATTTTATGTATTAAATAATATACAGAACATGACACATGGATGCAGAGTATAATCTATAGTGAGTTAACTCAGTTTTCAAAAATCTTTCAAAAATTCAAAAAATATTGTTATGTTTTAATTGTGTTTTACTTCGTTACATAGCTCTACTTTCTTTAAGTAATTATTACTTACTAAGTCGTCATGTGCTTTAACTTGTTATTGCTGTATTAATACAACCCAACAGCAGTTTGATTGATATTAATTGTAATGCACAATAAAAAAACATGATTTTTGAATTATCTGGTTTACAAATAAACTCTTCATATAATGTTTCCAGGTTCCTATAATGATGTAAAATAATCCGTAATAGTTCCCCTCACCTCTGCCATGAGTCTTTGCTTCAATGATCTCACTAATGCGGCCAGCTCCCACGCTGTTTTTAGCTGCCAGTTTGACTTTGTACCAGGTACCACACCTCAGGTTGTCTAACTTAAAGGATCGCTCGCTGGAGCTGATGAAGACATCTTTCCATTCCTCAGTGTTATCTACTGAATACTGCAGTACGAAACCTAAACACACACGCAGCACACGTTTTAATCCTGTAATTGTTTTAACAACAAAAAGAATATTATTTGTCAGTATGTAAACACCATAACATTGCATCAAATTTTACAGTCTATAAGAAAGATGGTAGTATACAACACATAATACACAGTGTGCCTGCATTCAACATCAAACATCCTTGAATCTAAAATTCAGGAATCTAGTAAGTCCTAGCATCACCACTAGATGGCGAGTCACACCACAATCTAATCGCAGAGTAACAATCTAAGAGCTGATGTGATCTCGTAAACCACCATTAGTTAGCCAGAGTAAGAAAGAGAGAGATGCTGACAACACACTTATGCAAATAGAAGCACAATATGGCGTCCGCCGTCATTAAGATTGGGACAGATTTGGTTTGTCTCTTCAGATCTGGCAGATGGTAAAATAAAGGGTGCCGCATCAAAAAGATTTACCCACTGACATCCTCGAATCATCTTTATTCACCTCCATGCTTTACATATAAAACAATGCACATATCATTTTTACCCCAATTTGCTGTGAAACAAAAGAGGTCGGTAGATACTTTGTAGATATGTGTGCATGTCATAGATACTTTGACACAGTGAAAGATTAAACAAAGTTAGATATATACAGACAGATGCAAAGAAGAGAGATGTGTAATAGAACCATAGAGAGAAAATCAATTGTGAAAGATGGAGTATATGAAGGAACTATTAGATCTTTTTATTTCATTTATCTGTGTTGCTCGGAATACTCAAAATAATCATCTTTTTACTCAAGACATCGTTGAGATCTCTTTTAAAACTGAGAGGAGGAAAAAGGAGAAAAGAGATTTCTTTTAGAAAGTCTCAATTTGCTAATTGTTGTCAAAAAGAAATAACTGAGATACAAGTATAAAGAGATCTTGACTTGCTTCTAAATCTAAAGAAAGAGTTTTGGACAGGAGCTTGTACCTCTGATGGAGCTTCCTCCGTTGTCTCCTGGTATCCAGGCCAAAGTGATCGAAGATGTTGAGGTGGTGGAGACCGTCAAGCGAGGTTGATCTGGAGGCACTGAAATTCACAACACACAGTTTTAACTCTAATCCCTGGTGGAATGATAAGCATTGTTGAATGCTGGGATGCTATTCTTTACCTTGCACCAACAGGTTCACAATGATGGTGTCAAATCCCAGCGTGTTTGTGGCCGTGCAGGTGTAGTACCCAGAATCCTCTGCTTTGACAGAGCGCAACACCAGGGTTCCATTGGAAAGAATATTACGGTGACCGTCCTGAGTGACGGGGATGGCAGTGTCCTCACTGTGAAGGTCAGATCAGAAGAATACATCATCTTTTATTAAAGTTATGAGTTAAAGCTCAATCAGACCAAATCTGATGCAAAACTGCTTCAGAAACTGACAAATATATATAATAACTATTCTCAGACCTGTCTTTGGTCCATTTGATGGTGGGTGTCGGTTCACCCACCGAGCTGCACGGCAGCCGGACTTCTTTCATCCATGGAGTGGTCACCGTCCCACCGAAGGACAGGATTTTAGCAGGAGCTGAGGACAAAACAAGTCACACAGAATCTTCAGCATTTTCAATAATGTAACACAAAAAAAGTATTCAGAGTTAGCCATAATGCATACTAAACTCTCATTTATATATCTGTTCTATTTCTTCTTTTATTGTAGATTCCCACATCACAAAAAGTCTGTACCAATAAAATGATGTCACTGACAGTGTCAGGGGTGCAAAGTAGGCTCACGTAATGATTTTCAACAGACTGCACCCTGCAAATTGCCAACATGAATTATTTTAAAAATTGACCTACATAAATGACTTTTGCCCACTGGAAATACAATGGAAAAGTGGGCCATGACATCACCACAGATGCACAACATTCAATTATATTTAAACCAGTGGTCAGAGAGTGTATTAAACTTAAATTCTGAGTAGTAATGAGTGCTGAATGCATAGAACACATGCGCACACACACTTCCTCCGACTCGAGAGATATTGATTAAACTGCCCCCTTCATTTTCCCTCCATTGTGTGCTATAGTGGCCCGGGTCATTGTCTTTTCTTTACTCCCCTCCACATAATAAACGACAGTTTATCCCTCCATCCATCAGGAGAGTGGACAGATGGAGGTTAATAGGACAAAAGAGCAAATCAGAAAACCATTCAGACACTCACCCTTAACATACTGTGTTCATTCAGGTCTATTGGCCCACTATATAATTTTTCTCAATTCTACATGATCACTGAATAAAACAAATCATTGCAGCTAGAAAGTCTCCTTTGCTTGTTAAAACCTTCGTCCAGTCTGTATTATTAATATATATTTTTTGTCATCTTCAGTGATTGAATTTTAGTGACATGGATCTGACTGTCAGGTTTAGAGGGATAGTTCAGCCAAAAAATCTAATTTGCCGTGTATTAACTCACCCTCCGGCCATCCGAGATGTAGGGGAATTTTTTTCTTGAGTAGAACCATAAAGAAGATTGTTTGTTAAATCTGCAACCCAATCTGCTTCATATAATGGGAGTCTATGGGGTCCACCTGTCTAAGAGTTCCTGAAGCACATAGTTCCAAAATACCGGCTCCTGGTGACATGTTGACGTTTTGAGAAGTGACTCGCTCGATATTTTCTAAAATTTTAACGTTTTTTTTAATAATATTAGCCATAATGTACAGCCTCAACACCCACTTTCTGCAGGTGGCGCTAAACTTACCAGACGCCGGTATGCCATCCGCTACCAAATACTACAAGAAGAAGATTGCGATTGTATGCAGAGGCTGCGCATTACGCCTAATATTATTAAAAACAGCGTTCAGTTTTATGAAAATATCAAACGATTTGCTTCCCGAACGTCAACATGTCGCCAGGAGCCGCTTTTTGGAAATATGTGGAACTCTTAGACAGGTGGACCCCATAGACTCCCATTATATGAAGCACAGAGGGCTGCGGGTTTACCAAACAATCTTCTTTATGGTTCTACTCAAAAAAAAAATGTCACCTACATCTCGGATTGCCTGAGGGTGAGTAAATAAACGGCAAATTGGAGATTTTGGCTGAACTATCCCTTTAAGACCTCGCAAACGTCAACACTTCTGGTCCATTAAACTCCAGGAAGAACTCACCTTTACTAGCAGGCTCAACAGTGACCTTCTCGCTGATGTTTCCTCTTCCGGCAGTGGTGACGGCAGCCGCCCAGATGAGGTACTGCTGACCCCGGGTCAGGTGGGTGATGCGGTATATCAGCAGCTCAGGGTTGGCTTCATATTCGCTTGGTGCCTGGAATTTGGCATTGCAAAAAGATACGTTTCAAACGAACCGAAGGTTACGTGAATATTACAGTGGCACAATAACACATAACGGAAGAATTTGTGCTAGCGTAGACTGTGTGTGGCTTTATATGATGTTTTTTGAGGCTAAAAATATAAGGTGATGACTCATGTTTAGGTTTGATCTGGGTTCTACAAAGGATATACCTAGAAAAAATATGATTATCCAAACTCTATTCTTCACCCTCAACGTTTGCTAAATAGCACACTAAGAGTTTTCTGTCGTATCTCTTTCTGTGAGGTAAAAAAATCCTGTATGTATATGTCTGAATGAGAGAGAGATAGAGAGAGAGAGAGAGAGAGAGAGACCCAGGGGACTTTACAAAAGCGAATGAGAAGGTAAAATACAATGCCCTCACTCAGCCTCATATACTGTAATATTAACTATAGAGTCGACAAATGAGAGATTTCTGCTGCTCACCTCACACACTACCGTGAGTATTTCTATTATTATATCCACCTTGAACTCCACCGTACAACAAGAGTATAAACCTGTATGAACACGCACAGAAATACAGCGAGCTTAGGCTAAGCTGCGAGGTTTCCCCGTATTTGTTGTGCGTTTAGAAAAGCCGTGCGTCTGCTGTCCAAACACATTTGTTGCTGCAGATGCCCGCAGACATCCGAATGCTGAATACTGCCACACTGTACCATCCTCTTACCCTTTGGCCTTGACACTAACACATAACGTCTGTACAGTACATCCCTCACACACGTACACACAGCTGTCTCAGTTCATGGAGCATATCAACATTAACCAGAAGTTACTGGTAATGCATGGAGCTGTGGCTAAAGAGACCAATTGAGGTGAACATGAAAGATATAAAGAATTAAAAGAAAAAACATAACTTCTTGGAACTATCTGAAGGCACCATGAATCCCGTGACGCATGAAAATGTTGAACTTTCGTTGTTGCGACTCTCTCTCTCTCACTGGCTACCTAATACAAATGTTGGTTAAGATAGCGTATATAAAACTATTTTCATTGATGTTTGTGATACTGAAGTTTTGATTTGGCTTTCGATGTGCTTCCCTTTTCATCGCATTGGATGCTGCGATCCAGATATCTATTATAGAAACATGGATAACGGATTTAGAAAATTGCCAAATTAAGGGATCTTAGAAGGCAGCTGCAAGTGTGCCTAAGATGCCTTTGAGTGATATTTCACCCAAAAATGAAAATTCTGTCATAATTTAGTCACACTCTTATCACTTCAAACCTGTACAACTTTCAATCTTCTTAAGAACAACATTGACCCCCATTGACTTCAATTGAATGAACGCAATATCACAGATACATTCCTAAAAATATATGATTTTGTGTTCCACAGAGGAAGGATCTTTTAAATGGTTTTGAATCACATGAGGGTGGACGAATGATGACAGAATTTTCATTTTTGGGTAAACTGGCGTTTTTGCTGCTAGATGTCGCTTATTGAAAACAATAACAAATGCGTACCTTGATGCTGCTCATTGTGGGAGTTGTTGTCTTTACCTCTATTGCCGATGAAAATCAAACTAGCGCGACTCAAAAATAATTTTTATGGATGATGTAAATAAAACACAAAACTAATATGTTATAATGTAAGCCAACAGAGTGGCTTGCAAGAAACAGCAAATTGATAGGCAAGTCGCTACAACCACTACTACCACATTTGATCCCAAGACTCACTGTTTCTTCATGATTTCCATGCCAGTTAAAGTGGTTAAAATTGCGAATATTGAAAACATTTGGGATCATACACTGTGCTAGTAGTTTTTCGACTTGTATATTGTGCCTTTAAAATGCGGTCTAGTACGGAAGTTCACCAGGTTTTGCGACATGACTTCTCTGTTTCGTTCGTATGTGATTTTAATCTACCGATCTGCGATCGCTACCTTCGTTCCCTGGTTTGTTTCGATTCATCTTTTCCCTTCACGTTTCCCCTGTCAGCGTGAATCAGGTAACGGAGGTGCAGGGGGGGGGGTTGGTGGGGGGATTATTGGAGTGCTGTAACGGATATTAAAATATTCCTTCGGTGTGGAGATAGCGGTGATCCGGGGAACGATAGAGGGAGATAATGAAAAGAGGAACAAAAGTACTCCCCGCACGCTGAGTCTGACCCCCAGGCCCCCCCTTTTCCTCTCACACTCATTTACATAGTAATCACCCCGCGAGAGGCCAGAGAGAGAGAGAGAGAGAGAGAGAGAAAGAGAGAGAGAGTGATTTGTGAATGAGCGAAGGAGAGAGAGAGTGAGCATGTGTACATCTGGACAGGTACATTAATTCAGTGTGAGAGTACACAAATTGTGTGTTCGCGTGTGTGTGTGTTTGTCGAGGAGGTGGTTATAAATGTGATCGAGCCAGTGAGATGTGTGCGCGCGTGTTTGTGTGTGTGCTGTCAGCTTGTTTCCTGCCCTCCCTGATGAACAGATGAGGTTGTCTAGGCAACGTGATGAGACGCAGATATGCAAATGAGAAGGGGAGGGTGAGCTTGCATGCACACACTGCAGTATGAGCCTCTCATTTACATACACACACACGCGCGCGCACACACATCTCGCTGATACCGCAGCGCAACCTCACACATGCAGAGATTAAAAATACACTCGCCACAAAGCCAGACCCACAGACCAAACGATGAAATAAACACACATTTATAATTAGAATCGAAAGAAAATAGACAAAATCTGAAATGCACGCGTTCTGTACACACCCATTTTAAATAAAGCATGCATTTGTGTTAAAAAACACACACACACGTTTAAACTCACAGTATATTCAACAAATAAACAATGACGTTATGCCCTCTGCTATAAAAACGTAAAACACACAATGGCACTGCCAAAAGTGGCGTCGAAAACACATTTCCCCTTTCGTACGCCTCACCGGTTGGCCTGATCCAGGGCTGGAGCAGTAGATCGTGTATTTGCGGATGATACCATTGGGTTTGATAGGGGGGAGCCAGGATACCACCACACTGCTGGCAGAGGATGGCACTGCTTTGATGCCCGCTGGAGGGCCGGGATCTGAGAGAGAGAGAAAATGAGAAGGACAAAGCTGGATTAATGGTCATGTTGGATATTTCAACCCTCTATAACCAAAAGGTTTGTCTCAAGATGATGTGTGTGAGATGAATAGTGTGTGTATGTGGATTAAATTGCCATTTTTGAAGGTATTCTTGACTTTTCTTTTAAGGGTTCTGAGAGAAGCTGTATTTAAAAATGCCTAAAGCTGTCTAAAGGGTTTGCTGGTCTTTGCTGGTTCAATCTGGTCCCCCAGCCTGATCAGTTAATAAGTGGCCAAAACCTGCAAACCCAAACATTTAGCTTTTTAATTAAAATTTCAGAGAAAAAAATACTGCAAGTGAACTGACAGTACAAACATATACATAAACATTTCCCTCAAAACATTTGGTCTTGAAAACCTTTTTACTGAATGTGTCATAATGCATTCTGGGATTGCCGATTTGTAGGACATATGCAGTGGTGACTTGGTACTAGTATTTTCCTGAATTTATCAGAATCATTTTTTTTAGAACTAGCCTCAAGTCAAACGCACGCCCCATCACAACTATCTCACTAAAAACAATCTTCACACAACCGCTTATTTTCATCTATAGGTGTCGGATTCACAGAGTTTAGTCTTTTAGGCAATATGTGTTACAGCAATGATATTCTAAGGCATAAGTGAGGGTGTAACATTTCTATAAATTAAGATCTTACCCATCTGAGCAATGACATTAATAGATTTTTTGACATCCAGATTTATTTCACTCTTGAGAAGCGACTTACAGTTCATTACATGCATATTTTTGTCACCTTGTGTGTTGCCTGGAACCCATGACCTTGGCATTGTTAGCACCACAGACCTCCAGTTAAGCTATGAAGCTGGGCACACAAAAGTTTAAAAGAAACCAGACTAGCAACCAATAGCTCTAAAGACAAAAACGTGAAGAGGACGCCCATTTGCCTAATCTTGCAAAAGCCAAGCTCTCACACACACATGTATACATCAAAATCAATTCAATGAGAAATACTCTTATATTTTTGCCCCTCATTTCCTAACACACCCTGCCCGTCCTAATGCCCACCAGGGAAAGGAAGAGAGACAGATATCGCTGTAATCCTATCCCAACCAGTGTAAGCACAAAATTTAAGTCGGCTAATCCACCAAGAGTAAATCCTCCTTGTGTTGAGTGGTAAGCTGGTTGAGGGATCTGCTTTGAGACACATAGACGATTTTACAACCCCCAGCATCTTAATTCTCATTATCTGTACTAATGGTATATTAGAGCCCAAATGTCGCCACGGCGACCACATACAGCGATCCAGCTCCCTCTGTATCTGGACCGTGCCGAACTTGCCTCAAGCTAATGTGTTTTTTGTGTGGCACGGTTTTCTACCCCACAACCTTCCCCCACCCGGACAAGCACATACACACTCACGCTCTCTTGAGCTTGAATAGGGCTGGGGGTAAAGGGGAAGTGGCATGCACATAATGTGACTGTGTGTTTGAAAGGAACATGGGTTCTCCACTGTCTGGGTTGAAAGCTTTTTGAAGAGTCACAATTTTGTCAGAGATAAAAGCTCGACATCTGGTTGCTATCTTGACAACATTTTTAAGTATTTTATGTGTATGACGCTCCTAATCTTTCATTTACATTTACATGTATGTATTTGTTTCTAAGGTCCATTCGAGCTATACACTTCAACAGTATTAGTGTTCTCTAGGAATCGAACCCGCAACCTTTTCGGATAAATGAGCATTTCATGCGTCCTTCCCAGAATGCGCAGCTGTTTGTATATGTTGCATGTGTGTAAACTCACGGTCTTCTCGCGTCTGTATGTACAGGACGTTACTGCGGACACCGTCTCCCGCCTGCGTGTAGGCCAGAACCTGAATGCTGTAGTTGGTGAACTTTTCCAGACCCTTCAGCTCCACCTGCTCACGAATGGTTGTGATGTTCTGCATCTCGCCCCATTCTGAGCAACATTCAAAGAAAAGGATAGCATTGAAGGGTTAATTGCTTTCTTCTGCATTTGAAAATAAACAGTAATATTAGCTTTCTAATATAAACACATCACAAAGGAGAACAATATTCGCTCAACACTTACAAAAATGTACTGTGGTTTTGCCGTTTCTGGACATGTATAATATCATGTCATCCTTTGATGTTGCTTGATTTAAATAACATGCTACATGAATATGGAACCATGGTATACTGAATTAAGGTGATTCCACAATACGTTTTTGTAAATTAACAATTAAAATACATTTTGGCATTTTCAAACAAACGTAAAGTGTGTAATTTTTCATTTTTTTCACATATCCCAGCTCTGTACTATGTACAGTCAACAATACGCATTGAATACTATAAACACAGTGATGTTTCGAAAACATTTGCTTCCTCAAGGATTGCCAATTAAAGGGACAGTTCATCCAAATATGAAAATTTGTCATCATATAATCCTCCTCAAATTGTTCCAATCTTGCATACATTACATTGTTCTGGTGAACACAAATTAATGTATTATGAAGAATATCTGTGCCCAATGTTTGAAAACCAAACAATTCTGGGGCACTGATGAGAGCTATAGAAGGCAAACTCTGTTATGGTAGTCAATGGTGCTGAAATGTTTGGTTTCCAAAATTCTTAAAAATGCCTTATTTTCAAAGAATCAAAGATCAGATCAAAGAAATTCATTCAGGTTTAGAACAGCTTTAGGGTGAGTAAAAATGAGAAAGATATTAATTTTTGGCTAACCTGTGCCATTAAAGATGCAATCCATAGCTTTTAACGGTTAGCAATAATTACATACGAAACTGTTTCGAAATTGTCTTCCGATTTGCATTGGTAAGCACAAAAGAATGATTTATAATTTTAGCTGTTAGGTGGGAAGGTAAGTTTGACGTCATTTAACTTGAACCCAGTTAGAGATAAGTACATAAATGAAACTGCAATTTTACAGTTCCTTTCAAACTATAAAGGCAAAAGTTATGGATTGCAGCTTTAACATTGGTTCCACCAGCATTGCCACTTTTGGCTGGGACTGGTTTGTCCACTCAGGAAACATGAGACAGAGCTCGGAAAACCAGTTCGCAATTCCATTTCGTGACAGCAGAAATTACACACTTCACCTTTAAGAGACCATTCGGTCTGTCGACAAAAGCACATCCTGTAGTTTTGACTGAAAGGGATACAGATACACAAGTAGACCATAGGGGGCGCTCTAGGGTTCCTACATTGACTATTGGGGAAGTAACAGTAGTAACGTATAATTACTCTGGTTGAACCCCAGTGTCTGGCCCCCACAGCACCCACCTCCATCGGGGTAGAGGGACCAGAACACCACACGGTAGCCCTTCAGTACCCCATTCAGGGTCATTCGCGGGGGCTCGGACCACGTGATCACCGCCTCGTCCGAAGTCACCGTGATGGCCCGCACGTTCTGTGGTGGCTGGCTGGGAACTGCGAGAGAAAACAGAGTAAAAAATCACATAAAAGCAAAAGAAATGGCTGGAAAATAATCCAGGCACAGGTAAAGACAAGATACAATAGGTGAAGAGGGAAGCAAAAATTGCAGTGAAAGAGCACAATTACAGTGATATAGTGAAATGACGGTAATATACCCCAATTGGAGCACTTGCCGTGGCCCGAGAGCATCAACAACCTTGTAACTGCGTTCAAAGCGGACCGAACAATCGCGTGCGGAAGCTGAAGAGAAGTCAAACGTTACAGTCATCTCGAGCCGTTTCACCTACTGAACGCGCTCGTTTTTGCCGGATGTGCCATGAACGTGGCAGCGATGATGTGCCAAATTGCGTCCCTGAATAAATAATGCCGCTATTGAGGGGGACATAGAGCCCGTCTGTGCGGCTCGCTGGGAGGGAAAAGGAGCCTGTGCGGACGACAGGATGAAAAGAAGGATAGGGGAGGAATAAAACTGGCTCTGCTGTGTGAGGGAGCAGCTGCAGTTGGCACAGATAGAGAGAGAGCGAGCAGAGGAGGTGGTGGTGAGGGGGGCTGGAGGAGAAATGATGGTATTTGTCTGAAGAGGACTTAGGGTCCCTGGAGGAATACACTAAAACTGCCATTCAGGACAGAACGGCCGTGAGTGCCCGTGAGTACAACTCGCTACAACTATTTAACCCTGAACCCAAAAGCCAATTTCTTTCTCTTTCTTTCTCATATTGGCATCTTAAAGCCCTTAAAATACAGATTACTGTCATTTTTTGGATTTAACAAAAGGTTAAGTCCTTTTATGGTTCAGGGTTGGTTCAGACAGCTGATCAGATGGACTACATGGTGCTACACAATCTCGATCAACACAGTGCGAGCAAACACACCTGAAATTGTACGATTTTAAAGGTGTGATGAACTGTGCTTGTTTATTGTTTTAAACTGTTATATGAGGTCTACTTATGACCTTCGTGTGGTTTTTACATCCAAAAACATCAAAATCAACAAGTAATAGGCTATTTTATACCCAGGTTTTGAGGCCAGCTCTGCAAACGGATAGCAGTTTGCGTAGTTGGAGCCTTCTGTGAATTTGGTTCGAGACGTAATGTTAGGTTACACATTAGCACCATTAACAGTTTTCGCAGGGCATTAGTGTTATCTGAAGATTTATAAATGACCTCCCCACATCACTATCTCATGTGACACATTCCCACGAGATGATTTTACTCAAATTTACTGACTTATTTCACTGATGTGATGGCATGGCTTTGCGTATAGTTTGTATAGCCTATACTTGTATTGCGTTTATTGATATATGACCGTATCTGGCAGCATTTTAGACCAGTGATCCCGAATCGGACAAAAGATCAACGCAATCGGGTCTTAAATGCTACGAGTTTCAATGACAAATAAACAAATGGGACACTCCAGGTAACTTATGGATATCACCCAGCACGCGGAATAATTCCAACACACTTCACAACACCCTCCATCATTCGAAAAGGGTGTATAAAACCTTGAAAATTATATTGTTTCTTGTATCACAAACAACCTCTGCAAGTATTACAAATCAAGCGATCTCTAACAAAGCAATAGTGACGCAGAGTAAAAAAATGTTTTACTGACATAAGATCTTGAAGGCACAGCACTGCTTTTTAAATATAAACTCTCCACAAATTCAGTGCCGATCGCTGCCTTGTTCACGAAGGAATCCTCTGAGAAATGAAACGAACAAACGCTCCATGTTTTTCCCACATGAGCTGGAACATCTTTAAAATTAAACTTTAACCCTACATTCCTAATATCGAAATCCGAAGGAAGGTTATGCAGTGACTGTTTTCTTCCACTACCAGGGATGGCACACTATTTAACTATCTTTAACGGCATGTTTGTTTATTGCTTGCTCGCTCTATCTGGTTCTGCGCCACTGGTTCCGTCATGCGCTATCCAGTGGGCGGGGCTAGAGAAGTAGTTGTTGATATTTTTCTGTGGAGGTGGTGTTCAACCTATCAATGTTGTCATAGATATGTGCATTCCAGAACCTGGCGCTCGCTGGGCCTGGTGTCAATAACAGATGTAATCTCAGTAACAAGAGCGTTTTCAGTTCTGACACTTATACGATGTTCGCGTGAATACGATTCACACTTATTTAACAAAAGCTCGGGTTAAAATCCTGATTTCAATTCATGCCTCCTTAAAGGCTGACACTTGTAGAGCCGAAACTTAAAACCATGAGAGGATCATCCATAGAGGTATAAACAACATCGGGGGAAAACAACAAACAAAAAAACGAGGGAAGAACGCTCCAGCGTCAGGAGCACAAAGAGAACCCAGGAGCTTTCCAAAAATAAGGATGGAGAAGAAAGACAGCGCGACAAAGGTGGGCGGGGGACTGGAAGGGGAAGTTGGGAGCTAGAGGGAGAGATAAATGAAAGGTGCTCTGATGGCGGAGTGGGGAGTTAAAAGCCGGAGAGAGGGATCTGGAGAAAGATGAAAAGAGAAAGAAGGAGACAATGCGCTCAGCTGCAGATAATTAGAATGGGAGGAAAAGCAACGGATCAGGGAGAGGGGCTTCGGCAGACAGGCTAATTATAATTATTTTTCCTATGCTTGTTGTTATTACTATTATCCTTAACAGCATCAATATCGCTGTCGCCTTGGTGACAGTGACAGGCACGTGGATGAAGGCCACGGGCCAGAGTCACCATGTGTTCAACACACAAGAGAAATCCCAAAAAGTTTTGATTGACATGTTGTGGGATAGATACTGCATATGTTCATACTTTGAAATAGTATGAATTTGCAACCATTTGCAATCCCAGACCATCCGCATTTGAAAATAAGCGAACATATTTCGTACCATCTTCAAGGGTAGTGGCGTTGATCTCTGAACTCGAGGGTCCCGTTCCGGCCCGGTTGAACGCCTGGACCACCACTCCATATTGAGCAAACTTCTTTAAGTTATCCAGGGTGTAAACCTCGCTGTCTCCCGTGGCTTTCATCTCCACTATGCTGTACTGACCATTACTGCCTGGTCCGTTCTCCCTGTAACCGATCTGATAGCCACGGATCACTCCGTTCTGAAGTTCCTTCTTAGGCGCCTGAATGGATAGAAAAGAACAAAAGATGAGTCTTTTTGCACACAAGGTGATTGTTTGAGAATGTAAGAACGATGTGAGATGTTCAGCTCTACTGTACCTTCCAAGTCACGCGGATGCTTTGAGAGGTCATTGCCTGTAGGATCACATCCATGGGTGGCCCATCAGGAGCTGTGAGAAGATGACAATTGAATGATATATCACAACAGTTGAGTATAAAAAAGCTTTATGTATTTAGGACACTGTCTTGTTCACTTAGAGATTTATGCATAATTCTGGTTATGAATGGTACTTTCCAATTTTTTTCTGTCACACCATGGGACACGTATGCTATATTTGTCAGCTACCTATTAACTTTTGCATGCAGAAATTACATTTGGAATTACAGTTTTACGGTCTAGACATCAATACGTTGTCAAAAAAGAAGTGTATACATAGATGCTCTATTCGACCACTCTAGACACATAGATGCGTGCGCCATTTTGGAATGGTCAACATTTCAGTTGCTGTCATCACTCATAACACTCGTCTTCACAACAACACATAACATTTGATATTCATACATGCGTATGACTTTTCAGATTACAGACGCGCAGTCAACTTGCTAGTGTGTTTATGGACAGTTCCAATATGGCGGACGACTTGCGTATAGAGTATTGTACCTCAGAGATGACATATCTTTGTAGGCAAACCCGGAGGAACATTGGTTCCCTCGACCGAAAGCCTATGCATCTTTTCCCATAGACATTTGGAAGATCACAAAAAATAAGATCTGTGATGAGCGAAGGTTTAAGATGTTCACAGGTTTCGTATATCAAGATAATATTTACAATATTTGCTGTTCTTGAAGCCTAAATACAATCGGTTGAAGTAAAAAGCTAACGTGAGGCTATAAATAGACTACACCACGGTCGTTTTTATATCAAGGTCACCAAGTCTCCGACAACTTTCTCAAATTTATTAAAAACGTTTGGCCTGGTAAATGACTACTCCGTGAATGAATCCCCATCCATTTTCTTAGAGAATTGTGCCCATGTTGTATTATTTAGGAGATTCACATGCGCAAATAAGTCTATTGTCCCCACCAAAGGATGTAGTCGCTTTAAGCAACTTGTAAGACACAATAAAGCTTTAAAAAATCACAAGCGGGTTTTAACTGGTGTTGTATGTCATAGACTAAGTCATGAAAACATTTTGAAGTTAACCACAGATTTCATTTCAGGCAATTTACCAAAAATCCATTAAAAAACCCGTAGACTTTGGGTCGATGGAACTGGAAGTGCTAAAATGCAACAGTGCAACTCGCTCCCGGGAATTCCATACAAAAAAAAACGTCATCTCTCAGGTACTCTATGGTGCCACACAGAAACAGCAAAGGATGAGGCATATGTGTAAATATTATCTATGTTCTCAAATATGCTTTACATATTCAGAACCAGCAGCTACACATGCAACAAAAAAATTAGAATAATAAAAAAGGAATCTGCCATAAATAAGGTACACTTAATAGCAATAACCCAAATTCATCAATATTATAAAAAAATACTAGGACAAATACATGTGCGTGTGTACATATCCGAGATCAACTAAAAGTTCAACGCAACTAATAATTCAACGCAATTAATAGTGAAACAGATCCATAATACATACGTGCTTCCTCTGTGCTGATGGTCAGCTCTTTGCTGGCTTGGCTCCGGCCAATCTTGTTGTAGGAATACATGCGGATGCTGTACACGGACGCCGGGTGGAGCTCAACGATGTTGGCCTGGTTGTTGGTGGGCGAGATCTTGCGGGTGGCGTGTTTGAGCTCCCACGGGTCTACAAGAGGAACGACAAAGAATTACTAAGTGACACCTCAGTCCAGGCGGTTCACGAACATTGCATTTTTTGGCTGTACAAAAAGGACAGTTCACACATCAAATGATTCGGATGTGCCGAAAAGGTCTGTAAAGACAAGGTGCAGAAATCCCTTCACATCCCAGGTTTTCCGCAACATATTTCTCTGACACGCAAATACATAATTAATGCACACTAGCCATGTTATTCATCCAAGCTTGAAATGGAAACAAAGCAATGGCGCACCAGATTTATTCTTGTACTCGATGTCGTAGCTGGTGATGATGCTGTTGCCGTCGAACCGCTGCGTCCACCTCAGGTTCATGCTGCGATCTTTGACCTCTCGAACCTCCAGCTCCGGAGGATCAGGGGGTTCTGTGAACAAAACGCACGGAAAACGACTTCAATTGGATGATGGAGATCAAGACACGTGGAGAAAGAAAGAGCGATACTAAAGAGTAAGTGGTGGCTTGGGGGCCGGGAGATAAATTATTGATTTTGTGTCTCTGGATAAGGAGTATCATGTAAGATGTGAGCGTGTTGTTCATGGCCGATTGTCTTGCCTTGCACAGTCAACTGGATGAGTCCACGGCCCTCGCCGTAGGAATTGATGGCGTGGCAGGAGAAAAAGACAGAGTCCCCGCGTTCAGCCGGCTTTAGCTGCGGGAAGAGAAGAAGTTTTTCGGTTAAACTCTTTGCTTCTTTCTGTATTGTTGTACAATGGGGATTTATTTTAAGACTGTTTTTTTAATTGACCTCATAAACGTGTATGTACAGTATATGCATTTGTGTTTCACCTTCAGTGTGGAGATGACTTCATCGCTCTTCTCATTGGGGCTGGTGGTGATGGAGTAGCGAGGGTTGCGGTCTGGGTCGATGACGGTGTCACCCCGCTCCCAGCGGATGATGATGGGATACTCGCCCCGGGCGGTACAGTTTAACTCCTTGTTTTGACCCTTTATAGCCATGGTGGTATTAGGGTGGGACGTGATCATGGCAGGAACTGCAGGAGAAGAGGTCACAAGTGGACGAGAAGTAAACAAATGAAATCAAAATGAATTCTAAAGGCAGAGGTCAGTAGGAATTTAGCCGACACCTGGCGTTCCAGTGAGCATTACTGTGTGTCTTTCTCTCCACCTCCTCAATCACTTTTCACACTCTCTCGCTCACTCATTTCCACTCAAGTAACTCTTCTCCAGCACTGCCTCTCACACACGCACACACACAATATCGATCTGAGGAGGGTTCCGCTGTTTTGTTTTCATCACTTATTCATTCCCTCCTCTTTCAACGAGTGAAACGGATAGAATTGAGGGAGTCAGAACAGAGGAACGATTCAATCAATAACACAAACACTGAATCAGAGAGAGAGAGAGAGAGAGAGAGAGAGAGGGAGGGAGAGAGAGAGCGAGCGAGCGAGCGACACACTGTTAGACATGAAGAAAATTTGGATCCCGTAAACACAAAGCTGCTGATAGCCACAGGCATTGCATGGAAATGTAAAACTTTGTTTTACTCATTGCTTGGTAAGTAACAACACATAACCAGCAAGTCAAATTTATGCCAATGCAATCTAGATACAACCCCAGAGTCACATTCATAAAACTGTCGAGAATGTAACACTCTTAATTCATAATTTTTTTATTATATAATTTAATTCATTATTAGATTAAAAAAGGTATGCAAATTAAATTATGCATAAAAAACATTATTTTTTTATTTTTTTGTCACGTTATATATTAATAAAAATATAGTAATGGAGATAAGAAATGTTTATATTAGAAATGTTCTAACACTATGCAATACCGATAGTCGATTATTAAGATTGATATTTGCTGCACTGTAAAAAATGACACAGATATTTACTTAATAAAATTAAGGTAACAGTATTACACAAAGTATTTTTAAGTACTTTAAAGCAGATTTTTAACGCAATATTCCACAAATAAATCAAGTAAAACTACCTAAATTATTTAAGCACGTCACAAGATAAACTTTAAAAAATCAAGACGAAATACTAATTTGAAGTTAATAAAACTCATTGATCTTATTTAACTCCAGTTTAATATGTATTATTGTTTACAACATATATGATGTACAAGTTAGCTGAGAGTTGACTCAGTACTGACATTAGCAGCATTACAGTTCACTGTGTGAATAAACACCCACAACATGAGCACAAGCACCACTCTTCAGAAAGATGGTATCCACGAAACTGAGAAATACAAACAGAATATCTTCTAAATCTTAAAGACAACTGAACAATAAACACTATCTAGTCTTTCATTTTATTCTATAGCACATGAAATAGCACGTTTTCACAAAAATGACTCTCCTAATGCTGTCGCATGCAGAGCATGCTGGGAACTCTAAATTCACTGCTCAGTTAGGGAAATTAACTTAAATAATTCATGTAGTTCCACCACAAAGTAATTAAGTTAAGATTCTTTATACAAGTTTAAGTGGTTTGAACATGATGAAATTAAGTTGAATTCACTCAATTATTTGTGCATGTAGAATTCCAAGATATTTCTATAATTTTAACTTAAATTTAAAAAAAAAAAACAATATCACAAGTGTATAAAGTAAAGTTTACTCAATTCATTTCATGAAATCTACTACGACACATAATCATTTTTTACAGTTTGATGCTGATATTGGTGGTAATGGTAACTTGCGTAAACTAAATTCAAAAGATTATATATTATAATAATATATATACAGTAAATATTACTTAACCTTCTGAATGTTATTGATTCATATCATGACTATTAATATTGAACATCAAACTGGTGATGTTTCTTAACATTTTCTGTACACAGAGCACAAATTCATTGCATATTCCTGTCATATTTTGATTGACTGGATATATCAGCCCTGATCATCAGCTGTTTTAAAACCATCCATATAGGGGAAAATTGCTTTTATCAACCAATATTCAGGGCTGGGGAATAACAAAATACATGAGACTTAGTTAGGTATTTAAAATACAAAATTTGAGTAACTGTTTTTCATTACAGCTACTTATAAATTGGTGGTAAACAAATCAATTACATGCGAAAAGTATTTTAAATTACCAAATTGATTACTTTTAATTTAAAGGTCATTTATTTAATTTAAACATTACTATGAGCTGTAACAGGCAATAAATGTAAACAACAATTGCGGTTTCTTTAACTCTGAAAATCTGCAAAAGCATTCTATAAAGCAGTTATGCTCAAAAGTTTCATACTCCCGGCTGAATATGCGAAGTTTGAATAATTTTAACAAAACAAGAGGGAACTGGTTTCATAGTAATTGCATGCTAATATTATTTAGTACGTTCTGGTATAAGTGTGATGGTTCTTTGTGAGTTTCTTGATTAAGTATTTTTTAGGTAATTGCGACTTTTTGTCTCACAGTTCTGACTTTTCTCAAAATTGTGAGTTCAAAGTCATAATTGTGATTTATTTTCTTCGAATAGTTGACTATAATGTCTAGTGATGGAAAACGTAAAACCAATGCCAAGTCCTCTGTTTGATGATCCCGTTGCTTTATGTACCTTAATAGTATTACAAAGTATTCTAAAGAATTAAGATTAAGTTACAAAATTTGTGTAATCTAACGTAATGTGTTACAGATTACTTTTTAAAGCATTTATTTTGTAATCTGTAGTTTAAATAAATAAATAGTAAATACATTTGAAAAGTAACCTCCCCAACCCTCTCATCCCTGCATCTCTAGTTTATGAATAATGTGAATTTCATGTGTGTCTTTTAAAAAATATATAGTTGTGTTAAAGTGTACTGTACATCATTGCAGTATATCTAGTACAGAAGGTGTCAGAAAAGGATCATTTATGTAACAATAATGGAAATGTATTATTTGGTGCACTATAGTAATGATAATTTAAATGGAAAATATCTTTAATTATTGTCAAAATTATGTCAGAATGCAAAACTCTTAATGACCTCTAAAAATACGTTTCATTTTCTCCTTTTATTTGATGTTGTTGAAAAATATGACGGAAGTTTGTGAGACGGTAGAAAGCTCATGGCTGTGTGTTAATGAATACACCCGTGCATGTTATTTTAAATGCGTCTCTAGCTGTAACTAAAGCCTGGGGCAGTGTTGTGTGGACGCGGGTTTTCTGCACTCTACATTAATGTGAGAAATCGATATTATGGATGTGGGCAGAACAGATCGTGTGTCTGATCTAACCATCAGTCATGAGATGGCCTTACAGAATCGGTTGTAATGTTCTATTAATGTAAATGAGGTTGGTTGGACTCCAATCTCTTGTTTTCACTCAAACACTCGCAAATACACATACACTCCAGGCAACTACTGTATATATAAAAGACAAAGGCTGCTTGTATTTCTTGCTTCAGTATGACTGATATATTATAAACTGACAGGTGCAGGTGTATGTATGCTTTCTGTGTGTGTGTGTAGGGCTTCTCTGTGTGTATGTGTCCAGCCAAGCATCTCCAAACCTTCCCACAGGCATCAGTCTGAGACGTTAAAGCCCATCTGAGGGCACTTCTTGAACAAAGACCTCAAACACACACAAGAACAAACCATACCCTCCATGCAGGTCAAATCAGATTCCAAATTATTGAGTGTGTGCAATCTAAAATGTTTCATTTCATTTGTTTTAAATACTCTGTTATGTTTTAATAATAAAGATATTACAATTTTATCCTCATAAAGAATGCAATAACAAAAATTCATGAGTTGTTGATTCATTCTGTTCTGTCCTGCTCCAATAATATACCCTTGAAAGCAGAGCTACTGTTTTTTTGTTTTTCATTCAAAGCAGACATTACAGTGCTAGGTCACAAAAAATTCTGTCATCATATACACAAAAGAACACTAAAGAAGATATTTTGAAGAATGTTTGTAACCGAAAAGCGTCGGCACCCATTCACTCCAATTGTATGGACACAAAACCAATGCAAGTCAATGGGTTCTAGTTGACAACATTCTTCAAAATATCTTCTTTCGTGTTCTGAGGAAGAACATACAGGTTTGAAATTACAAGAGGGTGAGCAAATCCCTTTAAGCGACACAGATGGGCCTGAGAAGTTAGACGTACTTTTAACGGTCAGCATCATGCTTTTGCTGATGTCAGAGCCCACTCCATTGCTGGCCTGACACAGGTAATACCCCCGATCCTCCTCCAGCACGTGACGAATCAACAGAGAACCGTTGGACAGGATCTGGATGCGGCCCGTAAGGGGCACCGGGTGGTACTGCTGGGGATTCCCGATACCTGAAGAACAATGATGGAGAGAATTTCGTGCAGTTAGAAACACAGAGCGCACCACATTAGATAATGTCCTAACTGACTTTAGTAAATCGAATTTCTTTCATTTGGAGGCAGTGACTTTGGACAGAACCTTTGGCGTGCTTCCAGACGACTTTGGGTGGGGGGTAGCCTTCCACAGAACAGTTGAGAACCTCGGACTTTCCATAGATCCCATCCTGATTATTTGGTTGGACCCGAAAACGAGGAGGAACTAGGACAGACAAGATTGCAAATTTTATTTGGAGATGCAGATTAAGAGATTTGTGTACATGATGTTTCTTGTCTCCACAGTTCTTCAATGAAAAATTCCAGTCCAATAAACATGAAAATCGGTGATAAATGATAGCTGTACCTAGAACCTAGAACCCCTCTCTCTTGCTCACCTGTTACTATAAGCTGTCTCTCTGAACTGACAGTGGCGGCGTCATTGCTTGCGATGCAAGTGTAGTTTCCGTTATGCTTTAGTGATACTTTGGATATCTGTAGGGAGCTCATGAATTCCTTGGTCTCGATGGTGACCCCGGATGTCCCCGACACGATCTCCTGCCCGTCCTTTCGCCAGGTGATGCGGATGGGCATGTCTCCGGATGACACCACACATGCTATGTACATCAGCTTGCCGATGGAGGTGGGCGGGAAGTCGAAGGGCTGGATGAGCGGAGGAACTGAGGAAGAACGAGGGAGAGATCTTTAAGATCGTTAAAATTCATACCCTTCCGTGATCTGCAATGTAAACCTGAACCTCATCACCCTCCAAAATGACACGCACTCACATCCCACCCCTCCAGCCCATAATAGCTGCTCTAATTAGAGCCCAATTGGCATGGGGAATAATGGCATTGCCATGGAAACAGAGGTGGGGGGCTCCATCGGAGACATCTGGGGGATTTAATCTGGGGCTCGTTAAAATTCAGCTAATTAAATCAGAGACATGACAAGACAGGCAGCGCACTATAGCGACTTCACACTGGAGTCAGTGTTCTGTTGTACCACTACACACATACACACACACGCATTCACGCACACACACACACTAGACCTTGCTGTCTTGGTGCAAGCGCCTTCGTCCCCTTGTATAGACACATGTGGTGAAGATTCAAAACCTAACATCAGAGCGGCTTCAATTTCATTTCCTTTTTAACATACTGAAAATTACAGCCCCCACGTGCACACATACACATGCAAAGTACACTCGGTAATTGATGAGCTGTTGTAATGCTGCAGAAGGCCTGTAATCCTGTTAATCAGAGGTTATTAGTGTTGTGCTTTTTTTCATGGTCTTTGTGCCAGTGGAAGGGAAAGACCATCTACGGCCTTCATCGCCCGCCTACAAGCTAAACACACACTGAGACCACCACAACACACGCTCTCACAACAAAACAGACCAAAGCTAACATCACTTTATGACCATTATCAGGTATAGTGAAGTTTTAAAGATGAACCACTGTAATATGGAGGGGGGGGATTTAATATTTTATTTATTAATTATATATTTATTTTATAAAATAAACCCTCTAAGGTTTTCATAATTATCATTAGCAGTCGCTACTGTCTAAAACGCCTTTAGGGTGTTTAAATGAAATCCTAAATGAAATAAACATGTACCAAAAATATACTGGTGAAAGTGTGATTCCTTGATGATAAGAATCAATGTTTAAACAAAAATCCAATATAAATGTTTAACAAAAGTATTTAAAATGTATTAAAACATAAATACAAAATAATCAATGCATCCTGTCAATAGAGTTGACCTGATTAAATATGACAAAAATTGTAAACTGATTAATCTTTAAAAAAAATATTTCTATTATTATTATGAAAATATTTAACTAAGTTGTATAAAATATTTGCTTAGAATTGAGAAAAGTTTATAAAATTATGTATAAAAAAATTATGAAAAGCAATCAAAATAATAATAATAGTAACTATTAATATTAATAAAACTATTATGGTTATAAATGTTGGAAGTATAACTATTATTTCATTATATTTAAATACATATTTACAAAATTAAAAATAATCTACAAAATTATCAATATTATTATTATACACAGAACCCATGCACAAAGAGTTTAATCAAATATTCGTCATTTGTCATGTTTGGATATCTCAATAATAAAAATCCTTTTGAATAATACATTTCAGTACATTCCAGCCATGGTATGAGAGAGTTCAAAAAGAAGAAATGCTTTATAATCCTGTTATAAAGGTTTTTATGCCAAACATTTGTAATTGGTTGTAATATAGTAACAAAATGAGATTAAGCCCACCCCACACTTCCGACTTTGTAGAAGGTTTCAAAACTTCACTAAAATCATTGGCAGAAGTTGCTAACCTTTAACAGTGACGTAGACTGTTTGGCTGATGGACAGCTGTGGTTGGATGAGCACGCTGCACAGATACGCCCCCTCATCCATACCCTTCTGTACATCGCTCAGCTTCAGAGTGCCATTTTCGTACACGACCTGGCGATGGTTGTCTGGCAACAACATCCCGTCTTTATACCACTTGATAGAGTAATATGGATAGCCGATCACACGGCAGTTAATAAAGGTGTTACGACCGGCCACGGCTGTGATGTTCCTCATGGCCCGGATACTGGGAGGACCTGCAAGGGAGAGGAAAGAGGGAAAGAAAGAGAGAGACAGGAGGAAAAGTATAGCAAAAAGAGGGATGGAGAAGATGAGGCAGGCATAAAGGGTAAAAGAAGAGGATTCAAGGGAGAACAAGAGAGTCATAGAAGGAGGAAGATGGAAAAGTGTTGTTTTGTAAAGATATTTGGGGTAAAAGATGGAGAAAAGTGGGCAGAGGAGAAAGGAAGAGCGAGTGATGGAGAAGGAGGGGGTTAGAATGCCCTTGCTCTTCACAGCAGACATTGTGGTGTAAGAAGTGCGTATGGTTGTGCACATCTAAAGTTTTAATGTGTCTGGTACTGTATACATCATTATTTATGGCTTGGCAAACAGGCACGCAACATAGAGATCATGCCATTCATTTAACCTCAGAGACTGAATGGGGTGTGTTTCTGTATGTTTAGCTTAATAGACCAAGCCGAAGGTTTTAATCAGATACATTTATGTGTGGCGTAAACTTTACAATAAAGTCAAATCTAAGGTGTTTGTGTAGACAAAGTGAAAATAATGTAACATTTCATTGCAACATCCCAAAACAAACATGTATAGGATTGAGGACTGTGAGAGCAGAAGCCTTCGAATTAATTTAGCAATTTACCAATGTGCCATGCTGGCTTTTGAAAAAGGATTGACAACGTAATTTCAAATGCACATTTTTCTGCTGTGTCCAGTGTAAAACACTGTTACACCAACAGCAAACTAAACGCTCTAGGTTGCCAGGTTGCTATATGGGACCCTTGTTATTTTAATAATAACTTTTGTTTGTTTTTGTCTTTCTTCCTGTAAAGCTGCTTTGAAACAATAAGCAAGTTGTAAAAAAAAAACTTTATTGAATTGTATGTACTTGTTTCTAGCACAAGTTTTTAAACAACTCAACAGATAGCATAAGCTCCCATCTTTATTTCCATGAAAACATGGAATTAGCTTTCATAGCTTTGCTGATGATACTAAATTACACAGATCATCTAAACCGGCTGAAACCTCAAAATTGATGAAACTTGAAGAGTGCATTCAGGACATAAAACATTGGACGACTAGTAATTTTCTTCTGCTCAATTCAGATAAGACAGAGATATTACCTATCAGTCCAAATACCTGTAAACAGAATATTACAGATTACAACTAGCAAATAGAAGGATGCACAGTTACCTCAGCATATAGTTAAAGGCCTTGGCGTTACCTTGGACAGCAACCTGTCTTTTGAAAACCACATCTCAAACGCCACAAAAATAGCCTTCTTCCAACTTAGAAACATTACCAAACTGAGGAACATTCTATGTATTTCTGACGCAGAAAAACTAGTTCATGCATTTATGATTTCGAGACTTGATTATTGCAATGCGCTACTTAGTGGTTGTCCTGCATCATCATTAAACAAACTACAGTTAGTTTAAAATGGGGCTGCTAGAGTTCTTACAAGGTCTAGACAATTTGACCACATAACATCAATTTTATAATCCCTACACTGGCTACCCATTAAGTAACGTATAGACTATAATGTACTTCTAATCACTTAAAAGCATTAAACTGCTGAGCTCCCGCGTATCTAACAGAGCTTATTCCACGCTATAACCCATCAAGCTCTCTACATCACAAAACTCAGGACTTCTGATAGTAATCTAGATTAAAAGCACATCTTTTCAGCAAAGCATACAGTACATACACTCACCTTAAGGATTATTAGGAACACCATACTAATACTGTGTTTGACCCCCTTTCGCCTTCAGAACTGCCTGGCATTGAATAAACAAGGTGCTGAAAGCATTCTTTAGAAATGTTGGCCCATACTGATAGGATAGCATCTTGCAGTTGATGGTGAGTTGTGGGATGCAGGAAGCTCTCGTTCCCCCACATCCCAAATATGCTCTATTGGGTTGAGATCTGGTGACTGTGGAGCCATTTTAGGACAGTGAACTCATTGTCATGTTCAAGAAACCAATTTGAAATGATTGGAGCTTTGTGACATGGTGCATTATCCTGCTGGAAGTAGCCATCAGAGGATGGGTACATGGTGGTCATAAAGGGATGGACATGGTCAGAAACAATGCTCAGGTAGGCCGTGGCAATTAAACGATGCCCAATTGGCACTAAGGGGCCTAAAGTGTGCCAAGAAGACATCCCCCACACCATTACACCATCACCATAATTGCATTAATGAGAAATTGAACAGGTGTTCCTCATAATCCTTTAGGTGAGTGTATGATGCATACAGTATTAGTAAGTAAATTAACAGCAGCTAGGCTAATTGTTCTCTTTCTGCAGTCATCCCCTTCTTCGGTATACCCATCCCGAGGTCACCACAGATTATGCTGGCTCAAGTAGGACCACCTGGTGTCATCCTCCTGTGAGAGCCTGTGGACTGACTGACCATCGGGACACCCATCCAGAGGAAACTACACATTACACCAGCACCAGCTGATCCTCACGTTCCATCCTCATGCGAGAAGCTATGGACTTCATGTGCCATCCTCCTGCAAGGTCCTGTGAATTTAACTGGTCATCCCTGCACCAGCCCAGTCAATCTCCATCAACAAGCAAGAGCAAAGATGGACCCTTGTAATTTAATACTTACTTTTTCTTTTTTTATTGTAAAGCTGCTTTACAACAATGAAACATTGTGAAAAGCGCTATATAAATTAAACCAAATTGAATTGAATATAAAACAGGCCTACAATAACACCAGCTTGCATAAATAATGAAATTTATAATTTTGGTGATGCAATGAGTTTCTACTTTTTGAGAAAATTGCTAATCTTTAAAGATTAGACAAGGTTAAATGATAAAAGTAAAGTACAACATTCTCCGGGATTCTGCTCTCAGCTCACACACAAGGATGGAGGGGTGTATGGATGAATAGATGGAGGAACACAGTGAATATGGGAATGGTCAATGTGTGAAGATGCAGAAAGATCAAATCATATGAATGCTGAAGATAACTGTCATGTCGGTAGCTTACCCTGCACTAAAGAGATATTCATACAGGAAACTCTGCTCTTAACCCAGCTCCATAGAATGCAACAGAAGAGCAAAATTAAAAGGTCTGGATGCACGTTTACCAAATCTGAACTAATTTTGACTTGTCACTGTGTCTTAGTCGTGGCTTTAAAAGTGCAAGAATAATTCAAAAATTAAGATACTTCCTCCTCTTGGAAGGTTTACTTAAACTTCTAACTAGTTTGGCCTTACAGACAGCTAGGCTGCAAGTCAAAATACTGTGCCACAGCAGTTTGGATGGCTGGCTCACGGTCCTTTCCCGACTCCTGTCCTCGCTTTAACACCACGTATGATTTTCTGTCATCTATTGACTTGTCTATGAATTAAAGGCAAAAAACAATAGCTCAATCACACATGTGAGTCTCTCAACGGTACAATTTCTTGGCTTGCAAAATTATAAATAACAAGCAAAAAAGGTTGAGTACTCCTGGAGAAGATGAACCAGGTGGCAAGAGAAACCAGAGGCACGAGAAGACGGAAAAGGACTTTTTGTTTGGCTCAAAATGGAGGGCGGATCCGTTTATAAACGCAACAAATGCGCCGATGGGGCATAAGGAGATTTTATGCACACAGATATTCTCCTCTCAAACAACCCACTCCTCATCACAATGTCTCTCTCTTCTTCTGTAGCTCTCTCTTTTCTCTCAGCGTGCATTGTGCTTTGAAGTCACCGCTCTGACAAGTCAACCCTGATGTATTATTCAAGAAGACTGTCGCACAGTATCCCCCTTCTCTCTTCTTCACAGTTATTCGCCCGCTCTCTTTCTCCTTCTCACTATTTCTTTTGTTCTCAAACATAATATATGAATGTATGAGTTTGGATAAGGATCCAGGCAGGAAGTGACTGCTGCTATTGTGCCGTTCACGAGAAGAATGGGCTTTATTGCTCACGAACGTCTGTGTTTGTTAAATATTATGTTAAGAAACTATCATCTCAAGAATAAATGTGTTTGACAGATAGGAGCTCTGTTTCAAAACCTAGCAAGATGCCTTACAGTACAGGCAACTGGCATTGACTTTAGCATTTTGCAACATTCTGCAACATTAATAAGATAAATTCAATAGAGTTTGGTTTAAGCACGTTGCTAAGCTAACAGCACAATAATGTTACAGGCATTAAACTGCATCAAAATGAAATTTTGGGTAAAATAATAAAAATCCTTTTCAAAGCTAGTCAAGTTCTTCTTGCCTTATCCATCTATCAGGGAAGTTTTTGCTGGGCATTCTGGGATTGCTTTTTCCACAAATGGCAACAAAAGGCAATGCTCACTTCTAAAAAGAAGTCAATCACAACCAATGTTGTAATGTAACAAAATAAAAATACTTAAGTACAGTACTTAAGTATTTCTTGGGAGCATCTGTTCTGTACTTGAGTCTTTATATTTCTGCAGACTTTTTCTTTTACTCCACTACATGTCCTGAACAAAATGTATATTTGTACTCCGATACAATTCCCCCTAAGAATGTTCGTTACTACAAAATAAAAGCATAGAAACAGATCTGAAATAGACAAGTCGGTGATCCAGTCACCATGACAATGCTGAACCAATCATTGGTTAAAGCTCAATGTGCAAGTGCGAAAAGCTGGTCTCTCCAGTCAATTTCAACACAAGGTTTTAATGTGCTGCTTCTTGTAAAGATAAACAGCAATTTTGTTCAGTTTTTATAAATTATCAAATGACTGGGTTGTTACCGCGAGGGAAATGCAAGGAAAGAAAGAAGTAAGGGCCTGACAGATTTGTTCTGATTTTGTTCCAAGCTGTTCTCTTAGACGGATTATATTGGGGGTGGGAGGGAACTATCCTTTTATAAAGTTATATGTTATAAAGTAAAAATGTGGTTTCTGAATTTGTATTTTGATAGTTTAGCAATTTGGCAACGTGTTCTTCCAGATAAAACTACTGAGCTTGAGATTTTTTAAAGTTGTACAATTCTATGCAAGTACCACTTTTTATCTTTACGCTAAAAAATAACAAAAATGATTAGAATTTTCTTCTACTTTACTTTAAATACTTAAGTAGATTTAATATGAAAACATACTTTTGATACTTAAGTACAATATTTATCTGTTACTTTAAGACTTTTACTCTCAAATTCTAAAAGGTTACTTTCACTTCTACCAAAGTCATTTTCTTGCAAGATATTTGTACTTTTACTAAAGTATTGCTTTTAGGTACTTTATACATCACTAATCGCAACATCCTATTTATGGTGTATCAATAACTGTTGAGTAGTTTTAAATTATTTTCGTACAATTCAATTAAAACAAAATATTATAAAAAAACTGGCATTACTATAAATTAAATATATACTACATTGTTAAGTTATAACCAAACACATACCGGAAAATAACTTTGGGTCAGCCGCGTGCGTCCAATGCTACTGTCTATAGTTACTGTAGTAACCATTGTGTTTTGGTTGATGGATTCCTATTTGAGATTCAGTACAAATTTCATGGTTAACCATTCCTACCAAAGTGATACAATGGTACATTTGTGGCTACTATTGTGTTACGACAAATAGGCGAAAATAGTCACTGTGTCTACTTTAGTAAAAATATTTATACACCTATTTAGAAAGCTCAATACATTTCGGAAAACATAGCAATAGTGTGTGACAAAGTCAATGCCTTCAGTCTGCATGAGTATTCTGTGGTCAGAGTGTATTAGTCAGTGTTTAAAGACTATATGAGTGTGTCCATGGCCGTTGGTGAGTGCGCGTGACTGTGGCTCACTGGCGCTGGGTCTCATTCTCACTCCAATGATTGTTCTGGCATGTCTCCTTAAAGCAGACAGATCTGTCATAACTGAACAATTCAGAGAGAGAGATGAGACAGGAGAAGTTGAATTCAACAAGCCTGTCAACATGACTCAATCACTCTTAGTCTAGTCTAAGACGGTACGCCCACGATCCGCCCACAGTTCTTTGTACTGACCATAAGATGAATACGGTACACAGGAGTGGATTTGTAGTTTCTTGATCCTGTTAGCTCTTGTTTCATTTGAACTAAGCTTCTTTTCTTGTCTTTCTACTCTTCTCCTAGAACATCAACTCTCTTCTCTTTTCCCCAAAACATCTTCCTCTTCTCCATTTTTCTCTCCTCTTTACTTTTCCTCTAATCTGCTCTCATTCCTCATCATTTTGTCTCTTCTTCTCTTTTCTTTCTTCTTATCTAATCTCCTCCACTCACCGTAGGACCCCTCTCCTCCCCTCTCAGTCTGGTTTCTTAGCTGACGTGTCTCTATTCTCCCTGGCGTGAAGGCATCTCCTCGCTGCCAGCTCTCCACTCTGTCCCAGAACAGCCAGGACGCCACACGTGTGCCAGCCAGCCGGAGACACCGAGACAGAGACACCGTGTATGTGTGAAAGAGGAGAACAAAGACTCAGCAGATGAAGAGGCAAACAGGAGAGATGGAAGAAAGAGAAAGAGAGACGCAAGAACGCACGCGCATGAGAAGACAGTGACAGAAAACGCACAGGTGACAGGACCGTGACAAACAAACAACATGAGACACGCCACCCACACACATCAATCCACCCACCCCACCCACGCAAACACAAGATGACACTTGAGACGTATGATTACTGGAATCGAGATGAGGGGTGTTCGGGGGGTCAAGGGTTGGGGAGGTGGCAGGTTATAACCCTAAACGTCTGAGATTGAAAAGTAGACAGGCACCTCTTACGTTTATGCGCGCTTGGTACTCGGCGCTACCGGCCGAGTTGCGTGCGGCGCAGCGGTACACGCCCCCGTCGCGGATCTGTGGGTTGGTGACGTTGACGTGCGAGACAGTGGAGCCGTCGGAGAGCGTGTACTGGCTGGCCCGGTGCGCCGAGTCCCGCGCTACCGGCTCGTCGTCTAGCGTCCAGGTGATCGTGGGGGGAGGAGCGCCTTTGGCTGCGCACATGAGAGAGAAGGGCTCGCCGGGAGCTACCACTCGCTCGCTGAAGGACGAGACGATCCGTGGGGTGCCGTCTGAGAGGAAGAGAGAGAGAAACAGTAAGAATCAAATGAAGGTTCATTGCTTTAATGTACACCTCACACGGCACATAAGAATGGTTATAGTGTAGTAAATTTATTAAAATGAAGATCTTTTTTGCTAATTCTGTTATGGTTTTCAGACGTTTAGTGGGGTGACACAACTTTTAGAAAATGCCAGTGTGGATGAAGTGAATTTTTTAACCGTTCGAAGCCGTTTTCAAATGTATCCAGATTTGTTGACCTTGTATCTCCCAGATAGCACAGGTACGTCTGTAAGATGTCTGCTAAAGATCTAGAAAAGATCTGCTGTGTCAAATCATCATATAAATGTCTAAGAAAAGGCAATGTACCGTACATTCTAAATGCGCCTTGATGACATCTGTGTATGTAAGCGCTGACATCAAATTGATGTTTCCAAGATGTATGTGTGCTATCAAGGTTAAGTTGTTTGAATTCAATTTCAGTTATTTCTGTTGCAAATTCTGTTGCTTTCCAAACTCGATGAGCCAAAACACCTGAAAGCACACATTGTCATTGCTTCGTATTTGAGTTTACTCTCTAAATGGTTACATACAGTGCTGTACAGTATTTGAACATTTTAGCACAACTAAATCCACAATGAAGCCGTTCTCATTTATATATTTCCTATTTCTGTTTTCAGACATAAATTAACAAACAGTAGACTTTGCATCAATCTGGGTCCTATGTGCATGTGTCCTACAGGTGTAATATCATTCGCAAGTGTCTTGATCGCCACCACTGCTGCTGCTGTTGCTTCAATCCGCGGAGCAGTCAATAAACGAACATGGAAGTCACGTACGGGAAAAATCAGGCAGTCTCAACATACGGGATGTCCCGGCTAATACGGAACGGTTGGCAACCCTACATCTGGGAGACGTCTATTTGATGTCTGCATTTACATCTGCGAGATGTATTTATTTGATTGTTTAGTCACCTGCAATAGGTCTCTGACACGTCTGCTGTCAGATTTCCTAAAGACATCTAGAATATGTCTGAAATATATTTATGATTCAAAATGTATGTAACTTCCCTTTCTATGACATTATCAGATGTTGCAGATGTTTTCTAGTTCTCCAGCAGACATCTTACAGATGTACCTGTGCTATGTGGGAAAAAAGGGAGTTAGGATCCAGAACCACGACCTATCCCAGAATCCCCACTCACCCTCCAACAGTATGATGGAGAAGTCTTGGGCGGTCTGACCCTTGCGGGTGGCGAAACACTGATACGCCCCTGAGTGTCTCTTCTGGGCCGCTGTGATGAAGAGCGTCTCGTTGTGAATTCCCTGGATGGAGAAGTGCTGGTCAGGCACAATGGGTTCTGTGTTGCGGAACCAGGAAACAGTGAAGTGGGGCGAGCCCTGCACGGCACAGGACAGAATCACTGTGCTGCTAATGCCCGTCTTCAGGTTCTTTGGAGACAGCGTGACTCGAAGAGGCTCTGTGGAGAGAGAGAAGGAAAAGAGAGCTGTTTATGACTACAACGGGACTTCATAAATATACCGTACATTGATTCCAAGGTCTTTTTAGCAGTAAGGGACAACAATTATATAGACATATAACCAATAGACAGATAGATAGAAAATGTCAGTGAGCAATAAGGCAGCTGGTGTTATGTGCTTGAGGCCTCTATGCGTGTGATGGTGTGTGTACAGTATGTCTGGGCATGTATTGTATTGCATGTGTGTGTGTCCTCCTCCCCTCCCGTCCTGTCAGAATCTGTGAGAGCAGACCGGTGTGATGTGCCCTTCGGCTAAACGTCCAAATGTCCACCCCACTTCCCCTGCCTTTACTTCCCTCTGTCTTTCATTACGACTCTGGCCAATTGCATCTCACTGTTCTTTAGCTCCTCCTACTGCATACACACTGTTGGTTGCGTAGAGTAAGGGTCTGACTGGAGAAGCCAGAACAGAGCTTCCTGTCCTTTCGGATCGTATTCCGTGTAAGGTAGCATGAAGATGGCAGCGGCCTACCAGTATGCCAGCATCACTTTAAAACAGAGTGTCTCTCTCACGCAGTGCTTCTCAATCTCGCCTCCTGGTAGACACCCACCCTCCCAGCAAGAATATCCATGTTGCTGTACGTTTTTTTTGCTTTAGCTAGGGTTCTAGCGTGTTGAGGAAAAGGTTATTGATTGCTTGTTTTGAATTTTTTTCTTTCCATAATCGTTGATGTTTCCCCGAACCACAGGGTAATTTTTGCATATTTCATAATTTGTTTAAAGTTCTCAAAAGTCCTGTACGTCTTTTCCTTACCAATGACGTTAAGGTGTCCCGTGACCTCTTTGGAGCCGAAGCTGTTGGTGACTTCACAGATGTAGTTTCCGGAGTCTTCCAGGCGAAGGTCGCTGATTGTGAGCCCGGTCAGACGCCGCGTCCAGCGGGAGTCAGCGGGCAGCGGTCGCCCGTCTTTCAGCCAGCGGATGGTTGGGTTGGGGTAACCGGAGGCGATGCAGGGCAACTCAATGCTGCGGCCCACCTGCACCTCCCCTGACTGGAAACTGTCCATCACAGAGGGCGTAGATTCAGTGGGGTCTAAAGAAAGAAAAGAGATAAAAGGAGAGGTTAAGTAACAAACAAAAAGGAAGGTTTGACAAGGCAAGGTCAAAACTCAAGACTTCCAGGTCTTGACTTTGAATTATTACTTACATTAAAATGCATTATATTCAGTAATACAACATGTCATTTAGATACAGAAGCCTTAAGGGAACCAAAGGTATAGAGGGATCTATGGCTAAATACGTTGTATTAGCCTTACACTACTAGCATTTTCATTAGAAATTTTAATTTCTTAAAATTATCTAAAGGTAATACTCATTGTAACCTAAGGAGGACGCCATGTTCTTTTTCAATGACGTTAAATGGATATAACTGAACACAGACACACTAATCAGTTCAGTTAGAGCGAAAGGCCACATGGTGGTTGTGTGTGAGTGAGTGAGTGAGTGAGTGAGTGAGTGAGTGAGTGAGAGAGAGAGCGAGAGACCCCGCCCACACCTGCGTGTCTGCAGCAATGTGACAGAAAAGCAGGTGATAAATGTATTTATTCCTCGTATTGTTTGTATCACAGCAGTAAAAAAATCATGCAAACTTTTGAAAGAGCAGGTCTATCAAAATATATTTTTTATCAGTTGTAAGCAGCATGAAGAGTTAAACGAAACAGTAAGCTATCAGTGTTTATTAATTAACTTGTTTATTAGTAATTAACTTGATTTTCTATTTAGTTATTTTATTTATTCAATTTCAGTATATGTATTTCCCTATTGTTTTTAAAATGCTTTGTTTATTGAAACAAAACTGTACACGCGCATTAACATTAAAGTTTGACAATATAAACGTCAAATCAAGAACAGGATGCATTTTGACATGATGGCCTATATATTACACTATAACTATTCTGTTTTACACTATTCTGTTTTTAAATTTAAACTTGGCGAAGGGATATGGAACTGTAATGCGGTCGGCAGACCTGGAACACCTTCATAGGTGTGCATTTAGCGAACGTAAATGCATATCCTAAGAACGTTTGTCTACAGGGCCGGACTGACCGGTAGGATATTCTGTCGAAGCCCAGAACGGCCGTCCCGCCTATGGCCGTGACCAGAGGCGGACACATTATAAACGCAAATGCACGCAACGCAAAGGCATTAGCGAATTAGACACGAATCCATGAAACACAATGCACACGTTACATACTACACATACTCATACACTAATATTCACGCAAGCTCTAATACAGAATAAATAACCAAACCGCAAGCTTCTTATTATTGTGTTTATCAGAACATTCTCATAATGTATAAAGTATACTACAATGGGGGATGATGATGTCTTAAAAAATTCATATCACAGGCAGTTTCTGCCAATCTCATGTAAATTTGAGTGCCTACACAGTAGTATTGCATACGTCGTATCTTCGAAGAGAAATTAGTTTGCAAAAAATGGTGGCCTCTGAGTAAAACATTTTTTTCAAAGTTTATGAATATTGTTTTTTAATTTCACATTCAAATAGGTCAATGCCATTGTTAATATATATTAACCCAAACATCTCTCTATACCCAAGGTTCCTTTTAAAGGTACAATAACACAAACATATTTGTTTTTCTAAGAGTAATATAAATAATCCTGTAAAGTTAAATACTGATCGTCACACTATACAACAACAAATAATATTAATAATAACACCAACAACAGCGATAATTATTATTATTATTATTACTTCAACGACAACCATAATAATAATAATCACAACTTCATTGTCAAATTCATAATAATATGAATTTGTATCATAAAAAATATCACAATAATTTAGCAAATCAAATTCTTAAAAATAGTTACAGGAATAATACACATAAATGTTCACACTAACCTAGCACAGACAGACGAGCCCCGTTGCTCTGCCTGTTTTCTCCGCTGTATTTGTGCTTGGTAATGCAGCGGTAGGTGGAGAGAGCGTCCTCTTTCTGAACGTCAGATATGTAGAGGGCACCAAATGACGTCAGGAAGAACCTGTTACCTGAAAAAGACAAGTTGAGATTATGTAAATAATGTACATTGATTTCATTAGCCCACATAAGACATTTTGGGTAGTGGATATTTCGGGTAATGACATACAAGTACTTTGACCCCTTTAAAAACCTGTTTCATCCAGTTGTTCAGTAGTTCTCACAGGTATAAATACCTGTCCTTGACCAATTGTCGAGAAACATGATACGAGAGAGTTTTTGAAGGAAACAGCAGAAATTAAGTGTATATGTGTGTGTGTGTGTGTGTGAGAGAGAGAGACAGAGAGAGTGTGTTAATATGTAATATTAAAACGTATGTTATTTTAACAGTATATTACTGTCATGTTTCTTGCACATCACAGAGGTCCGACTTGACTCTGATTTATCTATATGTCCATAAAGGCTGTATTTTCATGAGCACTGATTTAGGAGTGTGTGTGTTATCCATAGCCTTTACAATCGTTCCCATTTAATCGAGTTTATTTCGAATGTCAATGTTTCTGTCAGAAAAGCACACTAGAAAAAGTCTGATTTTTGAGATGGGTGTGTCTCGTTGTAAACAGTCAAGGTGTATAACTATACAAACATAAAACAAATACACTTCAAATAAGACTATTCTACTAAACTGCAATGAGATTAAATGGGGGCTCTCGCCAAAGTCTCCCGATTCCCATATTAATAATAATAAGAGAGCAACCTATAAGAGAATAAAAGGTCCTCTAAGATGACTTTGAATTCATGGATTTTGTGTGAATGTTTTAAATAAAGGTGATATGTGGTTTGTCGAATTGCACATCACTGGCCACAAAAACACCACTACTGTATATGTCAGTGTGTGACAACAGTCAGTTTTTTTCCGTGTGCGTGTTTCCTAGTATATCCGGGCAGTGTGGATTTGGCCAACCGTTCTGTTATGAAGAAACAAACTGAACAGGAAATTCCAAAAACACGCTAATGCACAGAATGGCACATTTACATTTACATTTATTCATTTGGCAGACGCTTTTATCCAAAGCGACTTACAAGTTGGAGAGCATGTAAACATTTTGTCAACACGCTAAACAGTAATAGGAGGATTAAAGCTGGAGTAAGAAAAGGAGAGAATGAACAACAAGTTGTTGTTTTTTGACAGAAAACAGACATACATACAGAGTTATTGGTTAGTCAAATAAATGCGGAACAGGTATGTTTTGAGCTGTTTTTTTTTAACTTGTGAAGGATGCTGCAGTTCGGATGACACAAATGCACACAAGTAAACAAACCCCCAGTTATAGGTCAACATCTGGAAAAAAATCCAGACTGTGACTCAATAACGTTTATATTCATTTATATATTTATTTTGAGTTTGAGTTTTTGTATAGAAAGCCATGTAGAAAAAGGTTCACACTCCAAGTACTACATTCAACTATTATACAACGTAGTCCCCTGACTGTACTGTACACCGTCAAATAATGTTTTATTTTTCATATAATGTCAACATATTTCGGTGAGGGTTAGGGGTCCTCACTTATACAGCTAATACAGGCCTGTGTCTATGTGTGTGTGTGAACTCCATCTTTGTCTACGCCTCTACATTAGGGCACACGTGTGCATTCAAAAGTCACTCAACAAGACACAGCATCATTCCTATAGAAGGCAGGATTACCCTGTGGGAAGAGCGATGTGTGTGTGCGCGTACGTGTGTGTAAAGGATGGCGATCGATGCGTTTTATAGCTCAAGAGCTTCATCCAAAGCAGATTTATGAAAGCGGAGAGGACAGGCTTGACTCGCTGGCCCACACACACACTCCATCACTATAACAAGCAGCTCATTCACTCACACACACACATATACAGAGGAGCGGTAACAGACAAAAAAAAACTATGGGTAAAATAACATAGATCAATTCAGTTCAGTGTGATTGTCATGGCCGTGTTATAACACAATAAAAGTACATGCAGACAGTGTGTGCATGTGTGTGGGACTTTTTATCACTAAAATATACTGCCGAATTGATATTCATACAACAGCTAAGCACACCTATGTGCAAGTGTGTGTGTAGATGTGGAGGGGTATTGTTGTCACGCTGAGTGCTAGGCCTGGCAAACTGTAATTTAAGAGTCGGCCCTCGCGCGCCAACCTGCGTATTAAGCCTTACAGGATAATATGCACTTGGTGACTTTAAGCCCCTACAACATCAGCGCAATGCTGTCACAACATTTCACCCAGAGCAAGAGACCGATAAAGAGAGACTTGCTGGTTTGTAATAGTGATCAGTGAGTAGGTTTTTCAGCTTAAATTAAAACTGATTCTAGAGATAACAGTTCTTAATATTGAGGCTAAAAATTATGAAATAAATATTGTAGGGGTGTCAACGATTAATCGCGATTAATCACATCCAGAATAATTTTTTTTATGTTTACATGATATACAGTCGTCTGTGTACAGTATATATTAACTTTTTATTTATAAACGGAACCACACATACATGTGTACATATTAAGGGAATATTTATATGTATTTATTTCATATGTACCAATAATTACAATTTATTAATTTGTGTATTTTTATTAAATATATGCATGTATGTGTATTATTACAAAATGAATGTGCACAGTACACAGACATATATGATGTTAACTTAAACTTTTATTCTGGATGCGATTAAACACGAGTACTTGTTCGACAGCCTTAGAATACTATAAAAAGTAATAAGGGTTTAAATAACATGATGGTAGGTTAAATTCTAGAACCACTTATTGCATAAACAACACCTTCAATTTCAACATTTTCATATCTATTACATTCAACTTTTGCCTGGAGATCTCTGTTAAATGCTTGTCATTGACAGTAAAATAACAGAAAATAAGAAATGATATGAGAAAACGTTGCAAACCAGAATCGAACTCACACCGCACGCATGAGCACCACATCTGAGCATGGAGCATGCGCAAAATCCACAGTTTTAACATCCGCTACCAACTACTTTACATGCATTACCTGTTTTTTCCTGCTTGAATGAATGTGCGTCTGTAAAAGAATGTACACGAGACATTCAACCGTACAGAAAAAGTGACCCTTTCAGTGTACAGAATTGAAAGTGATGGATTTAAAGAGAGTCAGAGGAGCGGTCCATATGTTGGTCCCATGTCTCTTTACAATCACTTCTGTTTGCGAGCGTAGATCAATTCTTGTCTAGTCTCTCTTCGCCTTGAGGTGTGTGTGTTTGTATGGAGGATTAGAGAGGGGCATGTAAGGTCTTACTAAAACAAGGGCTGGGGTGTAGCACACAAATCACACACACAGTTCTGTGGTAGTGCTGAAGTGTGTAGCGTGGGCAGCCTGGGGCATCATGTCAGACCAAGAGAAGAAAAAACTGTGGAATTGGATTTATGTGTGGGGCATGGCAACCTTCCAGTTACATCTCACTCTACGTTGACTCCCAACGGCCAGAGGAACACAAACACACACACTGTGTTTTGTTATGGGATGTCAGGAGGCCAGGCAAAACCTCTCTCACTCAGACTGAGAGAGGGCAGCTGGGAAAATTTTGGTGTATAAATAAATAAAACCCAACCGGAAGTTGACTCTTTTTTAAAGGAAAACACAAAAATGAGAATATTGTTATTCATTGTAGTAGAGTAGGCGGGGCATGACCGTGTTTCGAGACCAGTGAGTAATTGTTAATGGGCGCCAGCTGTCCGCAAACCGGTCTCAAATCACGTAGGAGATTGGGAGCATATAAGAGAACGAGCGACCGGACCTTCGAAGAGAGAGGACCGGGCCCGAACATGTTTGTATTTCTGTTTTATTCGCCGGACGTCGTCCTTGAGGGGAGGCCGGTTGTCTTTTTACTTTTGTTATTATTTGATTAAATGTTGAAATGTTTGCCGGTTCCCGTCTCTTTCCTTCCTTTTACATTCATATAACAAAAAGGTGTGTATCAATGTAATGTCCAAAATACAGTCATACAGTATAGTAGTAGTGCAATAGACTAGAAGTTTTGTTTTAAAAGTTGGATTACTTTTATGTTTACATGCAGTCGTGAGAAGAAGCAAGAAACGTAAATCCAATAGGACCGCAAAAGTGTCTTTTAATTCAGCGAGAAATGTCGACTGGCAAATAGAACTGCAAAAGGGATTGGTGTTGAGTGTAAACCATAGTTAATTCAATACCTCGTAAAAAGTGTTTACTCTGAAAATGTAATTCATTACTAGTTACTAATTACATATTCAATAATGTATTTAGATTACTGTACAAATGACTGTCTCCAGAAAGCATTAAATAACTTATTACTAATTACTTTCTGTATCCTACATCAACCTTGAACAGAATTGATTCAAGGATAGAAATGGCTTATTTAATGAATTCAAATAAATAACTACATCATTTATTCTTATTACCTGACCAAAGTATTATAAATGTGAGAAGGTTACATTTAAGGATACATTTTAAAGTTTGACTTGATGTAATTTCCACTATTGAATATATTACAAAGTATTTAGTTCAATTACATCAGAAGTAACTAATTAAAATAGAGAAAAAATGAGAGTAATCCCTTACTTTACTTTTTCATATGAAAAGTAATTAAATTACAGTAACTAATTACTTACTTACTAGCTACACCCAATAGTGCTTGTATATAATACATTATACAGTCTGAAATATGAAGTAATTTCAACTTTTTCATGTCTTTTGAAGGCCTCAACTCATCTACCACAATAATGCATCGTCATTGAAGTCTCTTTATCAATCCATGATAATCTGTGGAAATTGTTTATTTTTACAATATACTTTTATTGTACATTAATATTACATACTGCATGAATCAGTTTTCATCTGAAGTAAAGCATTTAAGCTAAACATGATTCTAGTTTGTGTAATGACCTCGGAAACCAAGCTATGATAATCGATCAACTGAACATGTGATTGACTTTGTGGTATGCCAGTCGACAAATCAATTTCAATGACACATTTAAGAGAAAATGAAGAGCAAACCAAACAATAGTAAGGAAAACAGCGCAGCGCCACCAAATCGTAAAACGAAAAATGGCAGCGATGCCAAGGAACTGACGCATGACAGGAGCACAGCAAAATATGAAAAAGATGAGAGAAAAGTAATACCAGAATATAACAAATAACAACGGTAAAATAAAAGCGAAAGACAGCTGGAAGAAGGACGCGTAACGAGAGATTGATAGAGACGTGAAGACAGAAGGACAAGGGATTCGAAATGAGAAGGGTGTGGGTTGAGGCTGTTGTTGAATTTGTTCTTGGAGCTCCCATGCAAATGACGGCGCCGCAGCAATGCTAACGAGGACCGGGTTTCAAACTGTTCGGCCCATTACTTATTAATGCTCTGCGTCTCTCCCTCCTCCTCTTTCCCTCTCTTCCTCTACAGTCTCGCTCCAGTTTTCTCTCTCGCTCGCTGTTGCTAGGGCCTCCGCGCTCACGTGACGTGGGTTAGGGGGCGCTGCAGTGGCATGTGCGAAAACTGTGCGAGGGATGGAGGGAGGGATTATGGGTAAACTGGCAAGGAGGGGCGTCAACGCTTGTTTGTTCGTTAAGCCGCAAACGGGCTACCAGGGCACGCATGGAGAGCCTGGCACGCAGAGAGGGACGCCAGCCGGGGCTCTGATTGGCTGCAGACGGGGCCCTCGATGCTATTTCGAAGCAAAATAGGGTTAACGAAGAAGAGCTGACAAAAATCAAGAGAGAGCAAGGAACGGGGATCAAAGATAAAAACAATGTCACCAAGTGAGGGAAGACAGTTGGCGATGAGTGAATAAGGGCTCTATTGTCAAGTCTTCATTTTTATGCAAGCAGACACACAAGAACCCCCACTGCACTGTAGATTTTTTAAACAATTTTGAGTCTTCCTTGACCCAATATGGCACATCCAGAGACAAACAACTCAGAGGCTCTTATGCAGGGCTAGAAGGCGGTGTTTTGAACGATAAAAATGTAAATAATAGCCATGATGTAAAACATTCTTTTTTTAGGTCCAATAGAGCAGTGGATCAAAACCTTTTACTTCATGAGTCAAGGCCGCACCATTGTCCACAACAATATTTGAAATCCACTCACAATTTGTACCCAATAACATATCCTTGACCTTGGCATAACAAGAAACACTTTGAACAGTTCACCAAACAATGAACATTTTCTGTGATTTTTTACTCACTCCCTTCACTTTATTTATTCTGCAGAAAACAAAAATAATTTGAAGAACTGCATGGACATAAAACCAATGCAAGTCAATGGGTACCACCATTGTTTGGTTACCAGCATTCCTTAAAATAGCTTTTTTGTGTTCACACAGGTTTGAAAATGACAAGAGGGTGAATAAATTATGGCACTATCTTAAGTTAAGATTTAGTTACGGGTATTATTGAATTTGTGCAATAAAAAAATGCGTCAATAATATTTTTTTGCTTTTATTTTTATGCATGCATCAATAAGGCACTTAATGGCGTGCTATATTGCAATTACAATCACAGCTAAAGTGGTTGAACACAGCACTGAATATAGGATAGCCTCTCACACCTTCTTGCTTCAGTACATAATAAGTACTTATAGCTTTCAGCTACGGTTTGAGAAGGAAACACTTTCTTCTACCCATTTGCCACACATCTCATGAGCCTTTCCTGCATCTCCTTTCCACTCATCTGCTGTCACTTTCTCTTTACCACCTACTCTCGTCCAACTTCAACCTGCCTTCTCTAGTCGTGCTGGTTCACGCTGTTCTTCTCGTCTTCAGAATGAAATGTTCCAGCTATATGGTATTGAGAACCTCAATTACATCTGTGTGGGTGATCAGTGTCCGCCTCTAAGTCCACTCAAGCGATATAAGTTGTCCCACATACCCTGTCCATGCGTGGTGGGTTTAAGTGATGTAAGAAACATTGACAAATCAAAAAATCTTATAGACATGTGTTCACGTATTCGATTTTAACAAAATTGGAGGCTAATTTGTATGAATTTGGGCAACATCATCCATGTTTTTGTCTGTTTTCGCACTATTTTACAAGGTGGCTAATTCGGATAAATTTGTACAATGTGTCTACCACAAAAACATATGATTATTAGAAAAAAACTATATTGAACGGTGTTTCCCCTACCATTACCTTAGGGAGGAGCACCGCCCCCTTGAAGGGTCAAGTATATTTCATTTTCTATATAGCGCCGGATCACAAGAGAAGTCATTTAAGGTTAACTTTTTTAAAGAACATGTCTATACCTTGTTCTTTTATTAAACAAACTAAATATCATTATGGTATATATCTTTTTCACACATCTGCATGTCAATTTTGTCTCTACATGGTCGCACGTTTACTCCACTGCTCTCCGTATCAAGTTCTGCCCCAATGAAACCACAGACACGTGCGCGCACCTACACGGGTAAGCACACTCCAACCAGTGGACGTTCTATCTGCACCGCGAGACATAATGAACAATTCAAAACATCAGACTAATTCTGCAATTTAAATTGAACAGTGTGTCTACATAACTGAGATGTACACATCACTCGCACTCAGTGACATTAATATTGATTATATTTTTCTATATCAACTTATATCTTTATTTAATGCCAAACGTGCTTCATTTTAAAAGGGTCATATGGCCCGAATACGTGTTTTTCTGTGTCTTTGGTGTTTTATAAGTTGCCCATGCATGTATGAGACAAGTCATTTTGCTAAAATTAAAGTGTTGGAACAAAAGATGCATTCTATCTAAAACTGAATCCTCACCCAGACCTGCATGAAACTCCTCGTGTGACCACACCCCCACAAATCTGTTCTTGGTGTGATTTGACCAAGACCGCCCAAATGTAAACACAAGTTAGGTGGTCGCACATGTCAGCATTGGAACCTGATGTTCCAAATATGCTAAGAGGTGTCACACGCTTGCAATATTCGAGCAATCACTAAGCAATGGTTAACTAGCCAATCATAGCACACCTTACGTTTCAGAGCGATGAGCTTTGAAAAAAATCTGCCAGTTTCGGAGAGGCGGGGCAAAGAGGAGACACAAACATGCACAGCGTTTTTTCACCTTAAATGGTGTATACACATTGCATTACATCTAAAAGAAACCATAATATTCGTATAAGCCGTATCATATGACCCCTTTAACCATTAAAGAGCTGCTTCTCCCGACAAAGACGCATCGCACATTAAAAACCTGTAGACACCAAGAGCAGATAAATAAATGGACACCTTTACTACTGTAACGCTTAAGTAAACGATAATGCAGCAGTTGTAAAGTATTTTTAACTTTTATAGATAAATCATAAAGTCTTGTATCTACATTTAGCCTTAATGATATTTATAATATTAATAGCATTAATAATCAACATGTTAAGAGGATAACATAACAAATTATGTTTTGATTTGAGACTACTGAGAATCAGTTCTGGCGTGAAGTTAAACTATACTAAAACTGTTAGAATTAGATTGTTCTTATTTATACGATGGATAAAAAATAATGGATACGATCAAATATAGAGCGAGACTTTAACATTTATTTTCTTAGGATCAAAAGGTCAAGATGTCAAGTAATAAGCCAGCTGTCCCCTGTGTTACACTTAAACGTGTTAGTATTCATACAAGTGTGCGCTATACTTCGTGCTGGTCCGCCCTAATGACAGAACAGAGAGGGCAAACATAAAACAATGTTGAGCTCAGCTATAAACATGTGTTCCTTTGGCCACAACACGTGTGTGAGTGTGTGTGTGTGTAAGATTAAGAAACCACCATCATTACATGGCCAAGGTCAGAACAGAGTCAATCCGTTAAACGTAATTTACTGCATTTTGATATTTTCATGCATATAATACACTCACCCACACATATATGCACAAAATGTGTACATAATTTTGTCTGCATGTGTATGGCAGGCTGAGGCTACAGTTACCTCAACTTATTGCATTTTAGTGACATACAAATAGCCTCATAACTAACAAATCTGTCTTCAGCCTGATTCATTGACCATAAAGCCACTTTGACTTTAATAAGAGGAACGGGCAGAGGTAGGGCAAATGTGAATGACTGTGTATAAGTGGACATGTGCCTTTCTGAGGACAGTACCGAATATACAGTAGTTAAATAGTACCAAAATTGTTTTTTATGTGTGGAAACAACAGCACACAAGCATGCCACCACATGCGGTCATGCCTAACTTCACCATGCCACATCATGTTACACCAGGACGTGGAGATGCCCAAAAGGTCACCGTGGATACGCAGAGAGTAATTAAATAATAATGTGGCATATGGTGGAAGGCCACAAAACCCAACGCAGCCCGGCAACAGTCACACATGCACTTATCCTACTTAGCCACATAGGAAGAAGGCGGGAAATAAAAGTATAATAAAGAGTCAGAGAGGAATTAAAAGCTGGGACGGGAGATTTAAAATGAAAGATAGATGGATAGATGGTCGGGCGGAGGGATGGATGGATGGATTAGATAGATGTATATGATGATGGATGGATCAACCAATAATTTATGTCTACACTGTCATTTTACAGAATCTTACTTTTTTTACAGATTTCTTCATGTATAATGTAAAAAAATTAATTTTACCCAATTGAATTGTTTATTTTTCAATTTTTTTTTTACGTATAATGTATTTAAAAAGCATTTTACATAATTTTCACGTATTTTTGAAACATGGTTTAAAGAAAGTAAAATTACAGAAAAACACTGCACATTTTCAAGAAAATAATTCTTTACTGCCTTCCCAGATGCCGGAAAATGTATGTTTCTTTACAGTTTCGTTTTATTTTTTAAATGCGGTAAAAAAATGTCTAATTACCGGAAAAGACTGAACATTTTTAAGAAAAACATGTAATTGTAAGTGAAAAAAATATATTTTACTGGCACCCCTACTGCCAGGTATTACTTTTTTTGCTAGTTTTCTTGTTTTTGAAATACAGGAAAAAAACATTAAATTACAGGAAAGACTGCACATTTTCAAAAAAAAACATGTCATTTTAAGTGAAACTTTTAAAATATATTTTATTGGAGCACCAGCTGTCGGACATTTTTTTCACAGTATTAAGTTACGCTAAACTATTTATTAATCTCCTGCCATAAAATGAATATACAGTCTGTCCTATCACCATATCTAACCACAAATCAACCAATCAAAACTATTTGTCACCATTTTATTTTTTATCTGGACACGAAAGTCTCTTTCCAGCCATGTTTTTGTTTCTCACACGCGTCTACAAACATACAGACAGCCATACCTCAATCTCCCACACACGGATGCACAAAACCCCACAATTTTCACATGGCAGCGCACTGCAGCCACAACACACAATTAATTGACATTCACACTATTGACGTGTGTGTGTGTGTGTGTGTATGTGTAGGAAGTAATTAAGACTGAACAGCAATAAAACAACCCATCCCGCTAAATCTTAAGGCCTCGCTGAATGCTGTATTAACAGAACTATCTGACAGGGGCATGAATGAAATGAACAGAGCTCTGGTGGAATCAATACCACCCTCCGACTCTCTCAACCACCATTAATTCTATTCTTCTCCTTCGGTTGGCCGCAAAGAATTACTCAGCGGCTGACAATAGCACATCTACACCCTCCGACAATAGCCACTCATCTCTCCATTGGCTCCTCTCTCTCCGTACACTTATGAATGAATGATACGTTTACTTCATTTCTGGTGTATTCACATTCAAAGAAGACAGAATAGGCTGGCTGAGGTGTACTGATTATAATAGAAACATATTTGGACAAAAGACACCTAACAAGCTCTCTCAATGACAAAGCAATCACAGCGGAAATGCTGACGTGGCACAGGGACGGTGTTTGTCACGGCTATTTATGGTCTCCCGCCCCCTCAAAAGATTTGAGGATGTAAGTGTGTAGTGTTCCATTGGAACATTATATTTTTAACAGCTTAGGACAAAAAACGTTTTTTTTATTATAAAATAATGCCTCGTGTATGTGCTTTGTTGAGTTTAGATAAGTTTTACTCAAGAAGCCTTCAATAAGCTACCAAATATGAGCATGACTGATGTCCATCACATAAGTGTTTTTCCCCCAATTTTTTTCCCTAAAACAATATGAAAACTTACTGGCTAGCACACTACCTTAAAAGTCCATAGATATTATCGTCAGTTCAAGGGCTTTGAACCTTTTCTAAGAATAGGGGATGTTAAACAAATGTTCCTGTTTGTTCATGTTCCTTCAACCTTAAGATATTAAAATGATTTCTGTAGTATTTTTTTTTTCATGGATCATGTCGGTCTAACTGTTCCCCTGTCTCAACCCCACTCATCTCGCACAATCTTCCACCTCTTGACCCTTTACATTCATTTTCCACCACACCCTTCTTCCATTCTTTCTCTCGCTCTTTCTGTCTCTCGATGCAGTGGTTGGAGGAGAGTGGGTTTGTGGAGGACTAATATGCTCATTAAAAAGGCATGCTTCACCGTCAAATGCCAGCTGCCTCTTTTCCCTCCCTTCCTCCCTCTCTCCTAGCCTCTCTGTTTCCTACAGCGAGAAATTGTGATGCCCATGTTCACTCTTAACCATTGCTTGTCTCTGAAAAAAGCCAGTAAACACACCTATATATATATATAGTACATAAAAATGAAAATATATGAGGGGAAACAGCAGGAAGGATAAATTATCTTTCCCTTTCCTTCGGTCTCTGCCCTTCTCTCTCGCATTCTGCCAGTGCTGGTTAAAGTCTCTCCCACACTCGCCAGCCTAATTAGAATGGCCATAAATATTCAAGTGGCGCGATGTGAAAGAAGAAATCAAGAGAGGCAGAGGAAGGAAGGACAAAAGAGGCCGGAACAGGAAGAGATAGAGGAAGTAGATGGCAAAAGACCAGAGCAAAAAAATGAGAATGTGAGAAACCAAAAAAAATGATAATCGGGAGAAATTACAGTCTTGGCTGAGAATGTTTTTTCTCAGCAGTTTGCTCATTCATAGGTCTGAAAGTAATCAATAACAATAATCTAATTACTAGACAAAAATACCTAATAGGATTTACAATTTTGTACAGTTGTTTTTATTTTTTATGTTATTAAATTTTTTAGGCCTAAATGTATGGGAAAAAACTGTGTGAAAACTTGACAAAAAAATTAAGAAAAACATTTCCTTTAATGTGAAAATTCTGCTAAAAGTTGAGTAAATCTTACTGGTTGTTTTTTATTATAACTTGCAATTTTATGTTTCAAACAGAGAGGGCTTTTTCAAGGCAAAAGCTACCGACTGCAGCTTTAACCACATGCACATGACCAAGAGGTTGTCAACATCCAAACACATTTGCAAGTCCTTGCATGAGTCCCTTGTTTAATAATTAAATCTCATTGATAATTGATACAAACATGGGCGTTAAGGAGAAATGAATCCATTTCTAATGCGCATCGTCACAGAAAACTAACACCACCAAACATGAACAGATTATCAGCAGACTGGGGAGAAAAGAACAAAACAGACAAAGACAAAAGAGGAATCGTTGTTTGCGTCTAAAGATCTTGTCTTGAAAATCTATTATTGATAAACTTACCGTCCCTCTTGAACTTAAAACTGGATGAATACCTGTTTGTGTTTGTGAGTGAGACAGTGATTGGTGTAGGCTTGGTTGCTGAGGTTTACTTGCATCTGTAGGCTGTGTGTGGGTGTGTGTGTATATGTGTGTGGAAAGTAATGTATTAACACACACACACTACACACTGCCCATTCCCACACAAATCAATACGGAGTCTCGCCAAAGAAAGTTTGGCCTGGCTGACTCCTACACTGAGAAGTGCCAGAACTCACATCAGTCAAAAAAACGTATCTTCCTCATTGTTGTTGTGTTTGAGACAGTGTTTTGTTTTATAAAAAAATGTGTTGATTAATAGACAACTAACTGGAATGCTAAAATGCATATGTTTTTGCTGTATTCATCCACATACTAGATACCAACTGGTATCTGCAGACAAATCAAGCTCAAATCAAATAAAACTATTAAGACTCACTTATGCAATATCTAACCTGCGTAAAGGTTTGGTATGTATAATGTCAGTTTTACTTTAAGTTGTTAAGAAATCCGGGGTAATAAACCGTAAATGTGCCCTCTAGTGTGACAGCAAAAAATTTGGAAAAACTAAAGCCTTGTCCACAACTGTACGATAATCACACGCTTTATCACCAGCGTTTTACGAGACGTTTTTCGACGTTCATACCCAAGGATTTTCACTGCCGATGAGCCGAGCGACAAGCAAATTCACTCTCTGACATTAGACGATGCTTAGTGAAAATCAGAAATACCCCCGATACACAAGGGCACGCAACTTTGATTAGTCACGAGGCGTTAAACATTGGCGATAAGTGCGTGCGATTATTGTCCCGATGTGGACAAAATGAAGATTGGAAAACAATGAAGATTTAAACTCTCTTTTACAATTTTTTATATAAAAATGAATATTAATACAATAAAATAGCCTATCAGTAATAGTTTGATTTAAAAACAAATGATATATCCCACCATAGTACACAAACAGTAAATATTCAGTACGGTATATTTGTAAACTAACCTCCTAGAAGAATAACAACAGGTGTAGCTCAACACATTAACTACAATATGGAAATATTCCACTAACTTTGACGGACACTAAGTGTTCAATCTGAAAGAACTGTAAAACCTAACAAACCTACTTTGCTTGAAAAAGCTATTTTTTAAACACCAAGGGACCACTAAACAGCATCAGGTTACTGTGGCATGTTACGTGTTCAAAAACTTTTTATCAGGCTATATATTTTATATACAGTGTACTGCATCAAGAGCAAACTGAAATAGGAAAACAGAAAAGAAGTAAAAATGAAAAAGTCAGAGGGAATGTGTGAGGCACTATAGAGACAGATGTTTCAGTGTGGCACTTGGAGTCCCCTCAGCTAAGGCCCAAGGGCCCAGAGATAGCACATGACAGAGAGAAAGTGCAGTGCTGTGTGTGTGTTCGTGAGGGAGAGACAAAAAGAGATAGATAGAGAGAGAGAGAGAGAGAGAGAGAGAGAGAGAGAGAGAGAGAGAGAGAGAGAGAGAGAGACAGTAGTTGTTGTGGCAGAGTCCTGTCCGCATCACAGTCTCTTCTGCATCAGTGCTTCATGCTCTGCCCCAATTTAACCAATGTCACTTTAATCAGTAAGCAGCACATAACACAGGGGGAGGGGAAAGAGAGAAAAACAACAGAGATAAAGAAAGAATAAGAGAATTAATGTATGACAAAATGTGGTTAATACAGGATACATCATCATAACTTTGCCTTTGAAATCAATGTACAGATCCCGGTCTTCATGTACTTACTGTTGTGTCTCACAGGGAATTCTCTTAAAAATTAGGTTTTCGTTCAAAATTTGTGAGGTTTACTTATATATGAAGAAATTTGCAACACTTCGGTATACATTTAAGGTGTTTGCTAACCCAAAAATGTTGTTCTAGATCTATTTGACTTTCTTTCTTAAATGGACCATAAGATGGTACAATTTGAAGAATGTTGATTTTCCTTTATAATGAAAAGAGTTTTAAATGACATGAAAGTCAGTAAATGATGACAACTATTACTTTTGTGTGCACTGTCCCTTTATTGCCAGTAATGCTTGTTTGACCACGTGAAGGAAAACAACAAAACACGTTGATTCAGAAGATGTATGAACTGTGGAAGACATTTGAGCACTGACATTCCGTATTTAAGTATTTCAGCTACTGCAACTTCAGCCAGAAATGATCCATCCTGTCTTTGAATATACAGGTCTATATGCTGCCCAATAGACCTTACTCAGCGTGTTTGCCATATCTAACTTTTTGTGAATGAAAACAAGGCTATGAGGTATGGAAATACAGTCTGTTCAAAGTGCTATTGTGAACCTTGATGCAGCAACAAATTATAATAATAAAATAACTTAAATAAATATAATTTTCCTGTCTTATTCATCTACTATAAATATTTGAAAAATATGTTTTTTTATTGTTTTTTTACATGAACGACACAGCATTACAATCTGATAAGCAGACTCCACATATATTACTTCAAGGCCTGGTTTTCATTGTGTTAGTTTTAATAAAGCATCCAATTCTAAGGTCTATTGTACTACAATTGTTCAAGACATACTCTGAGACTTTCATAAAGCCCAGTGTCAAGTGTTTAAGATCTAACAAAAGATCAGAATCAGGACCAACAAACAGATTAACAAGATCCTGGTGAAAAAAAAACATAGAAAAGCAGAGATTTGAGGAGCAAAGATAAGGGACTGAAGAAAAAGAGAGATAAAATGAAGAAAATGTGATGGGGGCAAGGAGGGTAGGAGTGACTCTATAATTTATGAGCCATGCACCATGTGCCTGGTGACATCTGCTGTGGCACAGCTAATGTGTGTCCTCCATCCCTTCTCTTGTGATGCAAACATGCTCACGCACACACGCTCTCTCACTTTTACATACACTATAAATACCAAAATCACTTGCTCTACAAGAAGCAGCAAACATAACATTCAAAATGCATAGACTGCCCCCATTTGTACATTAGTTCATGTTCAGCATAGCAAATGCAGCCAAGCAAAGGCACGGGAGCAGCTAAGTGTGTTCACATAAACAAAACACTACCAATGGAAAACACTGTAACTAGAATCTTACATGATGTACACGTAAGAATTTATACTAAGAATTTGAGTAAAATGGCAAAAATTGAGACTTAGAGTTCAATCATTCAACGTTTCAAGTGTTATTCATCATCAATTAATTCTTCAAATTTCTTGTTTTTAAGTCTTCTGCCTTCCATTTAAATTGATCCTGCCAGGACAGACCTAACTGAAACTACAGGACAATTTGGAGGACGATTCTAAGATAAAGATGAGTTGCGATGAACACCCCAATAGTTATTGTGTCTGTGAGCCCCTTTCAAGCACCCACAACCCATCGGATGATGCGTTTCTCTGGCAACACCACGTCGCATTACGACTCTAATCAAAAATCCTTTCAGAACTGGAGGCCAATCTCCCTTTTTGCACTGATTATAAAATGTCTGCCTTTGCATATGAGAGCTGTAAATAGGCATAAATTAAAGCAAACCTAAGTATGACAACGATGTGTAACACATATCTCTCTATCATACTGTCAGAACATTGCATAATGTTATTATCTGTGGTTTAGACTTTTTATCAAAGTCATTGTGAGGTTCATTTTTAAAGTTGACTGGTTTATTTTGAAGCCAGTAAACAATGTTTGAGGGAGGCTAATACATGCATGCATAACCTATAACACACCAAAGACACAGAAAAACATGAATTCGCGCCATATGACCCCTTTAAGGTCAAGGTTTAACCAAGAAACTGCCCCTGAGAAGAAATGCAATCAGATACCTTACTACAAATATGATAGATCCCCTTTGTTAATATTTCCCATTGATTTTGGGTAAATAATGGTTAAGGTTGGGATTGGAACAGTGGTTGTTCCAAACAATGTTGATCCAGGAAAATGACAATGACTTATTGAACTGAGTAGAATTACAACAATAGAAAATGAATGGACCATGAAGAGTCAGAGGTGAAAGCAGATGATGCAGAGGAAAGCGATGAAAGAAAGATTACATTGGATCTGTTCATACTTGGATGATATTCATCAGAGCGACAGGCGTGGAAAGAGGCAGGAAAGATGGAGGGAGGAGAGCCAGGGTGGATTTCTCAATCTCCATATGCCACTCCTTCTTTATGAGGTTTCTCTTCTTGCTCATATTGGATTTTTCTTCCTTGCTCGCTCACAGGTTGTTTGGGTTCAGGCACTTCCAGCGTTCATCACATTTGTCAACAGATAATCATTACTAGAGCACTGGGCCCTCCGTTGAAAGGTAAGATTTCTGACCTATCCATGCTCCAGCATACTCAAGGATCCTAAGTTTACTGAGCCAATATAATAATAGCATAAAAACAAAGTGGGTATAAGACAGAGCAGGGATGCCCAACAAGGATATTCTTGATGAGATTTGTATACTGCTTTGTTAAGACTATGAGATTGTGACTTTAAAATAAATAAATAAATACCAGAAAAGGTTTGAAGAACAGTGATAGAATACGACCATTGGCTGAGTTTAAAATCCCCTACTATACCCTCATTCACTATTCCCAACATTAGCTCACTAATATAGTCAACTTTAAGGAGCAGGTGAAAACGAGTGAGTAAATTCGGACACCTGTTGAACTGGAAATGCTGCGGGCGCCATCTTCTGCAGAGACGCGGGAATTCATTCAGTGCGAGCATCACGATAGATGGCTGACAGTTAGCCATTAGTGTATTATTGGATTGAATGAGTGCACTCATTTATGTCCACTATGAATTCGGAGGCTCTCCTGTCTATGCCAAGTGGTTGATGTGCTTTAGGCAACATCATGTTGACCCTGGGACAACATTTAAATCAGCCAATCAGATTTCAGAAATAAGTTTACAGTTTATTTGAAATTTAATCGTTAACCATTCTCACTTATCATTTCCCTCTGATTTCTGGGGTAAGTTATGGTTAGGGTTGGGGTTTGGTGTGGGTTTATGTTATATTTATCAAAATGTTGTCCTTAGGTCAACAAAATCAGGTTGTGTGAATTCGGACACCAATAAAATTGGATGTCCTCCATATAGTGCGCTATATAAGGGTAAAGGGGGCTATTCCTAAAACAGCCGTTGGCATTTCCTGGAACAACGTTCTTCTTCTGTGTCCCATATCTAAAATTTGCAATCCTTTCTCTATGCAGCTTCAGCATGTACAATTGTCCTATTTATGTCTTTTCAGAGTTTTTTTCTCTATCTGAGATATCCGAGACATCGATGACACTTCAAAGAAATCTAATCGTAAACTCCAAGTCTCCAGAGCTAAAAAATGGTAACCTCTAAACGATAGGAGAGCCTCACTGATTGGGCTGTGCCAATACATAAAACAAAAAGTTAGGAACACACAGTTTTAGCATACTGGGGACCCAAGAGTTTAATATGCCAGCATAATAATAGTATAAAACAGTGTGGAAGTGATAATGGAAAGAGTAGCAGGGAGCAATGGATTGAGATGAAAATGAATAAGCATAGGGTAGAGGAAGAAAAATGTGACAGTGCAGTGACGAGCCGAGGAGAGGGGAGCACTGAGTGTGTGTGTATTCATATCCCCCGGCTCTAGCACACATTAGCTGCATTAAGTGAGTTGACAGGTCCATCCCCATTACCCGCGCTGGTGGCACACACTGCACATATCGGCCTGACAACTACACACATACACACACAGAGACACATGAAGCCACCCAGCGCACATCGGCCTGTCTCAGCCTGACAACCGCACCATGTGGGACACTTTCACACACCAAACATACTTTCTTACTCTTGGAGGAATATGATCCACTGCAACGAATTTTCCATCGCAAAAAACAGTCGTAATTAAAATGCAGGTATGATGGCTCGAGTACGCCACTTTTTAGTACTCTATACCACTGAAAAGGAGCACTTATATATTAAGCATTCATTCGATGATGCTCAGATTCAGTAAGCGTCAATTCAATGTATACTGTACATTTCAAGAGCTAGTGCGTTCCGTGGGAATTTAACCTGTGACCTTGGAGTTGGAAGCATGATGCTCTACTGGTTGAGCTATAGAAAATGAAAGCAATTTGTGTAATTAATACTGTAGTATGTGAGTCAGTGTGGTTTTGGGTATGTCTGTATCATGTCTCCGTGATACATTATTGATCGGTTGTATTGTCTTGAGGTTGAGGGTTAGAGACCTTCTGTCTCCCCCACTCTTTTTAATTATTTACCCTGCCCAACGTCTGCTCACCAACCCACACACACAAAACACATCAAACTCAACATACACACTTTTGTATTGGGCAGTAACAAACATTAACCGTTTTAGGTTGAGAACCATTAGAATGACAAACTAAAGACCAATACAAGTAAAAACAATTACTTATGGGTTTTACTCTACTCCATTCACAAACAGCAACGTTAAGCAAAATAAATATTTGAGAACTGTGCAATACAATTATCTCCATTTGACTTGCCTTTGAATTTTGTATTTTGTGAATCTCCATGACTTTTCCTAGACTGGAAAACACAAAACAATTGAAACCCAATAGAAGCAGTTTCTATTAAAATTCGATATATTACTATATATTATTAATATAAAGTGTGTTTTGGGCATTATTGTGTCCATTATGGATAACGTCCCGACAATATAAACCATCACATACCAGTAGACATTAGAGTTTCCAATAAAACCAAAACAATTCCCATTTTAGCAGTTAAATATATTTTTATGCAGTACAACAGTACTATTTCTTCTTGAATTTAGGGAACTTTCAACCATTATTTGAATGGGATAACCTTAGGGATGGACATATTTAATCATTTTTCATTTCGACAGGTTTGAAAAACGAGTACTCGGTTAATTGGGGGGGTCATTAGAGGGGGCGGGGCATTAGAGGGGGCGGGGCGTGTCACGCATGGTGACTGATGCAAAATGTACATTATAAAAACTACGACAAGAAAGATTTCAAATTAAAACAATATTGTTAGATTATAAAAAAATCAGTGTCAATGTTTTTGAAAATACAGTAAACATTTAAAAGAAATATCTGTTTCTCAAAAATATTGTCCTCAATTGTTGTTACAGATACAGTAACTTGCAGCGAAAATGACTCCATTCCAAGTTACAAGTCACCAATTCCAAAGCCAATTAGTAAGAGTCTTAGAGTATCTTTCTTTAACAGTACTTGAGTAATTTAGTCATAATGAATGAAGGCTCAAAGAAGCACTAGTCCTCAATAATCAAAGGGCCGTTTCATTCACGCGTCAAATTCACTTCACTACATATGCGAATTCGCGTCATGGGAGGGGCTTATGCCAGGCTGCCCCAGTCTCGTTTTAATATATTGCTCAAATTGTGTAAAGATCGTTTTTGACAATTTGCCAGATTGTCTGACCTCCTCACTCACTTTCTTCCAAGTAAGATCCTTTGTATTTCTGTTTCGATAAAAGTAAGATGTATCGTACAGCTCCAGGTATCCACATACAGCAAAGATGATTTTGTCCTCCATTGTTGTTTGGGATTTCTGCCTCCTCTCGCAACATCATAATAACCTCACTACTAGAGCAAGCTCCTGATTGGTTAATGCGGCGCGAATTTTCGCTAAAGTTAAATTTTTTTAACTTGTGCGAATCACGCGAACGCTCAATTCGCGCGAATCATACGCGTTATGCGCTCAATATTCGCTCAAATCGCGTCATTCGCGTGAATTGCGCCGCAATAAGGTCTATCGCGTCTTTGCATTGACTTAACATGTAAATCACTCGCGCTTAACGTGCCATTCGCGTTTGGTCTGAACACAACATTAGCGTTCAGGAAGATTTTTTTTGCTGATCGACAAACCAACATTTACAGGTTCGTATCTCCGGTCCAGACAAAGCTAGGACTCATTGGAAAGGTCTCCGCCGGGGCATTAGATTGTCGCTTACCGCGAGTCGATGCGACCCCTAGGAGCTCGCTTGACAGTATAGCACGGGTTTCGAAAAACATATATATTCTCAAGAGTGGATGAGTACCAGCTGTTCTCGATCAAGCTTCATCTCCGGAAGAAGTTAATATTACACATTGTTTTTAAAACGCCTTTCTTTAATAGTGTGTTTAGCAAGTTAGTGGCTGTAGATAAAATATTCTTGGCTAAACCTGAGACGTGGTCCAAAGACAGGTGTGATGTCGTGACGTTAGTGGTAAAACGCAACCCGCCCATCGGTTCAGAAGACTTGTGATCGATAATTTCTATAAAGATTATTCATTCCAACGAAAGAAAGTTATAGCAGTGTCTTTATCGGTGAGTTCAGTGTTTTCCTGTATTTCCTAAGTGTGACAATACTTAGAGCACATAGAAACAGAGTTTGCATTTGTAAGACAGTGAGGTTATGCAGAAATTGCTACTCAACATAATAACACCTGGTTGCTGATCTTCACATACCTGTCTGTCATATACAAGTACTCTGAATGCATGTTTATGCCTATGTCCGTGTTAATGTCAGTAAGTGATATGCATGCACATGATTAATCATCAATGGCAAACATTTCATACAGCAAATGGTCAGCATATGTTGTTCTATCTATATTTTTGTCTTTTCCATTTAATTCGTATTAATGATCAAGGCATTAAGGTGATTTTAATTGCTGATAGTGTATGGATTGACAAAGATATGTGCTTTCCACATAATTGCTTGTCTTGATGTCATCCAAAGCACATGTGTAAGCAATCTACATAATATTTTGCATACGGCGAGCAGAAGCTCATTTGCATTTAAAGAGACATTAACAAAAACAGGGCGTTTTCCATGCAGCTACAACCAGGCAGTTTTATTTAATCAAGTAACATGTTTACTTGTTGTGTGGACAGTATGTAGCCTGTTTATAGTTAGACCCGCAGCAGAAAACACCCCTTCAGATGGCACGGATGTCCCAGGAATGCAGAGGTAACGCCTAGGGAATCGCGTTGCATTTGCTTTTCACCAGCCAGGATTAATATCCAAAGAGGGCAATTGGCCACATAAATGTGTCTTGGCTAAACATAAATCCGATCTGCAACACCCGCGCAAAATACACACATTATTTATTACTTATTCATATTCACATTGTTATTTTTACGTCATGTCTAAATGAAGGCAGGGAAACCATGGGTCACGCCGCTTTCTCCTCCATCCAAAAGCGCACAGGAGGCTGCCGATGCCAAGCTCTACTATTCGCTTTGCTGAGCTTCATTTCGCTGTTGTGTAGACAAGCCGGGAAGACAGAGAATCTCAAGGCGGGCTGTGAGAGTGATTGTCACGCGTCTATATTAAAACAACAGACTTGAGCTTGAGCAAGGCTGCCAGTGACACACTTCGTTTGGAGGATCAAAGCCCTCACAAATGTGGCCTCAACAATCAGATGAATTACACTTGTCCAGTTTCCTGAAGTGGTTTGCGTGATCGGATGTTTAAGAGTAAATATTTAGCAATTTTTAGGTCCATCTTTGGTTAATGGGGTGTGTAAAAACATTTTCATTTTCTAATAATAGTGAGTTATTAATACCTTACTTCTTGACTTACTCTCAAATGATTTGTTCTGCGATTCATCTGTCTAATCCCCTCCTTTCTGTCAGCCTACTCTGATCTGATTGGTCAGATGGTCTAGTCTGCTGTGATTGGTCTACCGTGTACAGTGTCGCAAATCGAACGTATGCGGGCATTAAGACTCATTTTTCCCCAAGCCAATAACTTTGTTATTCTTTAACTTTTGGCTTTACAACTTGGCAGGCTGCTTACATTCACACACAGCAACACTACACTGCATGAAATGTCATTTTAAGGACTTCTTTAATCTGTCTCACAAAAGTTTCGGTGGCCATTTACACCTGGTCGCATGCGTCTCAGTTAACACTGAGTTAACACACGTATGCATATTTTTCTTTCACCGTACAGAAAAAAAAAACATGTATGATTTAATAGTTATTTAAAAATGAATCATTAAATTATGATTACTATCATTAAAAATATTAATAATATTATTCAACTTAAAAAAATAAACAAATCCTACCTTTCAAATTGTTTAACTGATAGTATTAATTGGTCAAAATCTTAACTATCGGTTAACGGTTAAAATAAACATCCATATAGGCCTATGATTAATTTATTTATTCAGTAGCTTTTAACTTTTTGTCTTCACTGTCATACAGTAACATCACTGTACTTTTTTTTGTAACGAGAGCAATTCCAGTGGATTGATGTGAGGCTGTCAGACACATCGCTGGCCACTTCATTTCTCTGCTTAACTCTCATCTAGAGACAACATCCAAGCTAAAGCCAGTTCCTTAACACTCTAAGCTGCCAAAGAGCAGCGGCTAAGCACTTATTTAGCTTGCCCTTCTGACACTCCCAGCCCATTCAGCACTTAGCACTAATGTTAGAGTTTACGTTAATGCCACAAACAACACCAGACCAGTGTTTATTTACAGAGATTCAGACAGGCGGGCCGCTGACCCGTTGCGTCTTTTCCTGTCTATCTACCCCAACATCAAAAGGTGGATTATTCACTCAATCTCTATTGTCTTGTTCTGCTCCGAGCAATAAACTGCACATACAGAAAAGAAGAGAGAGAGCGAGAGAGAGTGAGTAAGTGGGGGATTGTTGTTTGTGGGTTAGCGAAGACGTTTTTCCTCAAATGCGATTTCTCTCCATCGCCGACTGTAATCTCCCCGGGCAAATCCTTCTTTAGCCAAACGAAGGAAAAACAGTGGAGAAAAGGAAAAGCCATCTTTATCCAAATCCAATTGCGACTGGAGTAAGGGAAAAAGAGTAGAGTAGGAAGAGAAGATCTTGTAATTTGTCTGAGGGATTACAAGAAGAGTTGGCAGGCTATGGGTGTCTGTGTGGTACATTTGTGATAGTGTGCTACTTCATGTTGTTGTTCAAGTGTTATATAAAGACATTATTGAGGGTGTATTTTGAATTGAGGGATCTAAAGGACCAGGACGAAACTGCAAACTTTGTTTCGCAGAGAAAATCTGTGCAACTCTGCAGAGTTGAATTAAAGGTGAAGTATGTAACATCTGCACTACTTGCATAACCGAATTGAATGGCAGACGTAATTCCTGTTCACTGTCGCAGTGGTAGACCCGCCCAAAGCTTTTGGCATTGTTAAAGTAAATTACTTTTATCAAAGATTGTGTCTTATTCACAAATGACTGAGCTCTTAAGTACGCAAAGCAACATATCAAAATGTTATATATTTTAGGGCTGTCAAATGTTTAATCGCGATTCATCGCATCCAGAAAAAAAGTTTGTGTTCACATAATATACTGTATGTATGTGTACTGTGCATATTCATTTTATATTTATAAACACAAAAACGTACACATAGATGTGTATATATATATATATATAAATATATATATATACAGGAACTATTTATATGCATTTGTTTATATTTAGAAATAATTTAAATTATATATAAGCATTTTTCCTTAAATATATCAATGTATGTGTATGTTTATATAAATACAAAATGAATATGCCCAGTCTACAGACATATATTATTTAAACACAAACTTGTATCCTGTATGCGATTAATCGCGATTAATCCACCCTCATATTTTTGTAAAGTATGCCGTCTGTGATCAAACCTCAGCACTATTTGGGATTCCTGTTCCCCTCTCTCCTTTACAGGCAGTTGGTTTCTCTTCTGTTGTTTTCTTAATATACTATCAAATAAAAGATGAAAAATAAATACACTTTCTCAAAATAGACTTTGAAAAGCATCTTCTAAAGTCTGTACTGTCCATCTATCTTGTATAAACAAATTTAGTTCTCCGAGCTCAAAATTCCCAAAGCTTGGAATTTTCATTACTCCAACTTTTTGGGCATGTTCTCACCAATACTTGATTTGCATAATTCCTTTACTGAATTTAATTTAAAGTCATTGCAGTCTGTGAAATATGAGCACTGAACCACACACCTAACAACCCACAGTGACAATGTATTCATCCTGAGGTTGCGCTCCTCGTTGACATTTTGTGTCCCGTTTGACCCCATAACCTGGTCAAATTGTTGCACGCTACTGAGAGACAGGCAGCAGACGAGAGACATCCCATCCCTCTCTCTCTTGCCTGGACGTAACAGCCTATGACAGCCCCAATTAGGCAGTGTGGCAGCAGCCACTACCAGGCACATATCAACACAGACAGAGAGACGGGTGGGGGGGTGCAAGGCTGGTGGCTAAAGTTTATGTGCCATGCTATGATTTGATGTGAGAGACCACAGCTCACACACAAACACACAAACACACACACACACACACACACACACACACACAGGACAAGGGTAAAAGAAAAGGACAGAGGTCTAGATCTGTTTCATTGTGATGTGCCGTCAGTATCCGTGTGCGTGTTTCTGAGTGACGGTGATCCGGTGGAGTCTCATGCTGCCCAAAGCCGTCCAGTCATACTGTACCTCATACTGTCTCCTAGCATATGCTAACAAACATATATGATTTACGCATGAAGAATTCTTGAACGCTTGAACTATACATTCCAAGTGCACACATCACAGAACTGTAGATATTTGATGTATATTGATGGAAAGATTTGTGATTACACACTTTCGGAGTATGTTCACTAACACTAAATACTCAACACTTATAAGAATATATCAGTAGTAATAGAATAGTTCAGATATTATAAAATGCACAAAGCACAAGAGATCACTTATCACAAACACACATGCAGGGCGGTGGTGTCCCAAATTGAAGAGTGGAGTGCTAGAGTAAGCTGATTACTGGCGGTCATCCTGCCCTGCCCTTCCACAATTAGGTCACCCCCCACCCCCCTCATATTCCATATTTCCACTGATCTCTCCATCTTTCTCAGCTCCTCCCGCGGTCTCCTTAACTTTAAAAAAACGAACAAAAATATACAATGAGAATGAAAAAAACACTTTGATAGTGAACTCAATTGCAAGAATGTGACATGATTTTCAAATAAACTGCTGTTTTTCTTAACAATTTTCTAAGTTTTGTTATTGTAAATAATAGTTTTGAAATCGCTGCGTGATTTTTCATTCGCGCTTTCCGAGTTTTTGTTTGAGTTTTTGGCCCAAAATTTGGCTATTTTACGCTGATTGGCTAGCGAGTTTTTCATTGATAGCTCGCTGACAAGGAAATCAATACTGAAGACATTGCAGCGGATTAGAGAGCAATCTGCTTGCGGTGTTCTTTATTGTATTGTTTTAGTGTTTGTACTTAATTTACTTTCTTATTTTGTTAGTATATTAGCAGGGTATATTCCATATAACTCCAGCATTACCCATCGGACTTCTCTTGCTCTTTTAACTTTGAACTGTTTATGAAACATAAAATATTCATAAACAGAATTTTGAAACAAAAAGACAATCATTAAAACTAAAACGTAAAAGAGAAACACAAAAAAACGAGAATACAAGAAAACAAATACTTTACTGCTGTTTCTGCGCCACTAGTGGCAACAAAGGGAATTGCAATCTGTTAAATGGTCCCATGTAACAATACTGGCTCATGAAGTAGTTTGAGATGGACCAACAACAGATAGAGGGGTCATTTTAAAACAAATAGTAATTTTGTAAACAACTGTTTTTATTAACCTGTTCTGCACTGCATATTTTGGGTGTCTCCTCTATCGAACATACCTAACCTAGGTCTTGCAGTCTGTATAACTGAGAAGTCGTGCCAGGTGTGTTAAATAAACTACATAAACTTAAACCTTTAATGGATAAAGGTGGATATTTTAGCAGCATCTACTGATGTGACTGTGAATTGCAACCAACGGCTCACTCCACCCCTCCCTTTCGAAATACTATGTTGGCTCTCGCAGGACTATGATTTTGTCATGTTTTTTCTTCTTTGCTGAAGGCGATAACGTATTTACAAAACTTAATGAACCTCTGAACAGATAGTTATGTATATCTCATTGCATTTTCTTGCATTTCTACAAAATATTACACACAGCACCTTTATGGTTTTACTTTTACTTGATCAGGTTCTTGAAAATGTTGTTCGCTGGTAATGTAGTTTGGTTAGGTCATTAATATTTATGCAATGTTCCTGAGTGAACATAGTATCACAACTAGAAAACACTATTTAGACAACCTTACTTCTTAAATAACTCATTTTTGTTTGGAATTCACATTTCTATTTTTAATCCCTTTGGAATGCATTGCTCAACATATCTCAACTTCTACTGACCTTGGGACATTCCTTTAAATAGCTTTTAAATTTAAATAAAACCTCTTACTTTGCATGTTTCCGCTTAAAACACATTTTTAGAAGCTCTGACAACATTCTTTACAGTGTGGAAATAGCTGTAATACCTAAAGACATGTTCGCTTCACTTAAGTGGAATTCTCTTCTTTCTGGTGATAGAATGGTACATTTTACTTTTAATACATTTTCAAAAATTCTTGCCTTATTATACCCAATGTAAAAATCCAAGGAATTCAATTCAGTAAGGCATTAACAATAAATGAACAGTAAAGAAATTTCTTGAGGTAATGAAAACTTAAAGTACATTTGAAGCGATCACAAACAGCAGGCAAAGCCCTGCAGCAACAGTTGATATAATGCTACCAGAAAATCCTGTTGTCTGTCTCTCTGGGCTGTACATCACACACGCACACAAACGCCTGCACACACATCCCCAAGCGCACATCCACAAGTGATACTTTTAACGCAACAATAGACTTTAAGTGATTTTCGCTGTTTCAATCTCTTAGTTCACTCATCTACCTTCAGCTGAAGGATAAAATAAAGTGAACAAATAAGTGAGCGAGTTAGTGAGTGAGAGAGAAAGAGAGAGAGAATGGAAGAGCTCAAATCAGCACTTAAAAGAAGAATGCATTATTGATGCCAAGACAAAAAGAAACATTTATTTCTCATCCAGGACACAGTCCTGAGAATAGGCGGGAGTGAGAATCAGAGTCAAAAGTCACATAGTTCAACATCTTCCCATACACTCAGCTGATATGCATTAAAGACAAGTCATGGATAAGCCTAGACCACCGACAGATCACACACATACTGTGTATGTTTGCTTTTATTGCAGCTTTAAAGAACACACCAGAGCTGTTATAATCATTAGACCAGTCTGCACAGAATACTTCATACAACAATACAATAAAATACTGAGGTAATGCAAACAAGTGTTTGTGTTAAACACAGCCGCGGAAGAAATTAAAAGACAATTTCAAATGTACTATTTATAGGTATTCATTTGGGTGAATTTATCGTTTTTGTTTCCTTCTGTGAACTACCAACAATACTTCTACTTTCTAATAGAAATATTGTTTCTATTTGTACTTATTTGCAGAAAATGAAAAGTGGAGAAAGAGGTCAAAATATCAGAAAAATTCTCTATATTTTTCAGCTCTAAAATACTACAAAGAAAACAAGTTTATATTCTCTTCAAAGCAATACAACAGTAGTATTTCTAAATGTATTTTGCAAAAGTTTTGAAAAAAATGATGTTAGACCCTGCATTTTTCAAACAGATTTCATGTGTCTTGTCAGTCTTTCACATTGCTGTTGGATGACTTTATGTGATGAAATGAATGAAATTCAACAGACACTGAACTGGAATGGACAAAGTACATACGGATTAAATTGAAATTTGGTTTCTTATTTTTTTCAGCTGCTGTATATAAATGTTGAGAAACTTTGACAAAGGTGCCAATAGGAACAAATGGCCAGCTAGTCCAGTGGTGCTTTCAGTCTTATTCAATCATCGGCGATCGGTGCCTAATCTTCAGCGCCAGTTTTAATTTAAAATATATGTTTGCCGCATCCCATGAACAAAGATTTGCCTGCTGCACACGCGTTGAAAGGATGATTAATAAAAGATGCTAGATACTTGTTTAGACTAATGTGTAATCATAAAAGTGTTAAGCGAGTGTCTTGTGAGTATCTTGTGAACACGAGCATCTTTTTAACTTTAAACCCTTTTGACGAGTCTGCAGCAGGCACGTATTTTGACATGATGCACGATGCACATAGGATCATGTGAAGTGCCGAACACGCATTTTGACATGATGCTGCACACACATGACGGGCTACATACATTACATGTTTTCCAAGATTTGCATTACCGCTTCCCCATGAAGAGGAGGCACAGATCACCACTGTATTTAATAGATATCAAACTCTTTACAGACTTTCAAACAGACCTTACAATCTAACCCTCTGTCAGAGCTTTTTCTAGTGTGTAAGTGGTCTTACGTTGTGACTGTGTGTGTGAAGGAGAGTGAACAGTTAGAGATTAACTCCGGTCGCCTCAGAGACAGAAGCCGTACCACACACTGTTTCTGTGGCGATTTGCCGTTTGGCTTCAAAGTGCAGCTCGACACAAAAGTCTTTCAAAGGTTAACAAGCTCCGCTCTCCTCCATTGAGCTATTGTGTTCCAACTGAGAGAATATAGGTGCGCCGTGTCCTTTTTATATTTGCTGAGTATTTTTGTAGGGTTTGAGATATGTGTACAGGGTAGTGGGCTATTGTGTTGGTGAGAGGCTTGTGTGCCGCGCGTGCACGTCTGTGATGAACGGTCCGTTGCAGGGATAAGTACTCAATAACAGCTGACATAGTCTTGCCCTCTGCCCTACCCACACAAAAGCCTTTGATTATATTATTGTTTGACTGCTGCCCCCCGCTACAGCTCACTCACACACACACAGACTCGCAAACTCCCCTTGAGCCCCCACAGCCAACATAATTACCACTATTGTGCACCAGACACACACAAACTGACAGGCGCACAAAGACGCACAGGCCCTGAGATACACACGCATACATACACATGCCACTTGGGGCTTTGACAAAGATGCAGTCTCTGCGTGGCAGACATTAGGAGACAACATGACCTCTAAAATATACAGAAGCGTCATGCCCATTCAGACCGAGGAGGCACGTGCCCTCTCAGATTGTTGAGCCAAGTGCATTTTGAGCACAATGTTATAAAGGTATAGCCGGGGCATAACCATCATTTTTAGTTATTTTTAAAGTTTTGCTACCTAATGTTGAACTCAGTATAATATATAACAGTTGCCATCCACATATTTTTTCTGCACATATTGCCATGTCGTAGAAAAAAACGTTTAATGGAAACAGGTGTGCATGAATTCTAAAAATGTCCAAATAAAAAGTGTGCCCTTAAATAAATTGGATGAATTTGATCAGATACGAAGAAATGTGCAGAAACTGTGATGGAAACACATTTATTTAAAGAAAATAGGATGCGCATTAAAAATGTCATGTGACTTTGCTTCAATGGAGGGCATGACTGCACTAACCGGTGGCCCGATCTCGATATTTTTTTATTATAAAGACAACCTACAGTATTCCGACACAGTCTCACTGGAATTCGTGACATTGTCACAAAGTGTTATCTATTTATTTGTGTTTACTGACACAAATTTCCCTATTTTTTTTTTCACCTAGAACGAATTATAATCTGATGTTTTTTAAAATTCGATATCTCTCATATGGAGCAACGCAATCCTATTTTACAGGTGGTTCATTCGTGTGAATCCCTATTTTCTAAGATTTCATAGGTATGTTAAGTTCAGATTTGATTTTTCCCCTGTGACGTGGGGTTTAGGGGCGGGGTTAGAGAAGCCATTTGCGTTGTTTTGCCACCTCGTGAAGCTCGCATTTTTGCCAAATTAGTCTTTGTGGCGGTGTTTTTAGGGGTTGGGATGAAGTAAGGTGTTGGTTAGCCACATCCTAAAATATGTATGATTACTAATAAAATCAGGTTATAAATATATAAATGTAAATACATACGCAAGTCTGTGTATTGAAAGTCGTGCTCCTTTATCAGGAGGTTGGGATTTTGTCCCTTTGAACCACTGGATGGAAACAGTACTTTAAACCGAAGCGTTTTGCATCAATATTACCGTTTTATGAATAAACTGTAACTTTGCATGGAAACATCCAGTAGCTAGTGACCATAACGCAAATTATTTCGTCCCTGCAACCTGATCTCACGGGAATTGGTAACTATTTTACGAGGTGGCTAATTGTAAGAATTTGTACGTTGTGTATCGAACAAAAACGGAGGATTACTAGAAAAAAGCAATACTGAAGCTCCACCCCTAAACCTAACCTCGGTGACACGAATTTTTTTTTTCTAAAATATACGAAATGAGATTGTATGCTTTGATAAGAATTAGCCAAAATTATCCACTTGGTAAAATAGTTATGTTTTTGTCATGAGATTGTGTTGGTTCTTTATATTTATCTAGTGCAAATTGAACATTGTGAAAGCCTTATGATGAATATTTAGTCACATCCTTACATTTTAGGCAAATTGTGTTGTCGCCATAGAGGAAATCACCCAATTGACAAACTTATGTTGACCTAGTAACATCTCTTATTTCGCAACATCACTTTAGGGACTCAAGCCCAGCAGCTAAAAGTGCATCATAGTCGCCTCACAAAGCAATTTTTGACCAGGTATCTTCTGTGTATTCTGTGTCTGAGTGATTTGAAATGCTGACGCTTTAAATCTTCGCAGAATGACAAATGTCCCTTAAAACATGGCACACCCTTTTAGAGCTTTGTGACCTCTTTTAGACACCGGGGATGGGGGCGGCAGTATAAATGGCCCCTCAACAGTTCTATTTTATTGGGGCTTCTGTTTGTATACTTGGACTAAAACTAGCTGTGAAATGGCTTTGGTAGCACAAGTGGAGGGGCCATGTGAGGAAAGTGAGATAGGGGTGGGAAGGGGGGGGTTAGGGGAGCAAGGTTAAGTGGAGGAATGGAACAATTCTCTGTCCTGGATGTGTTTACATGGCCGCACGCACGCACAGACAAATGTAGCCATTAATGTAGTCTACCTCTCTCTCTACCTCTTGGTCTCTTTTTCTCTAAAACTACACGCCCCTCTCCACCCGACCTGTCCTTGACAGATTGTCTGCGCTCACCACACTCCACATACACTAAACACACACCTGCTGAAACCGTTCTACTACTTATTCGCTTGTTCTCTCATACATCCATTTTTCTCCATTGAAAAAGAGTTACTGTCCCTTGACATGCTGGAGAGTTTTAAATCAACATCAACATGAATTTTTTTTTGTTTCATTTCCATTATATTAGACTGAAGTAAATCTTATATTATCCTCCAGGAATAAATGGTATTGTGAAAGTTGCTGTTTTTTTAAGGCTAAAAAGTGTGTTTTAGTGACATCAGCTGGAAAAGAAAGTCACTATTTAATTAATAAATGTTACCGAAATATTAAGAAACAAATCTTTTTTGAAAAGCACATAAACCGTTTTCTACAAGAAAAGAAACTGGAACTGACTTTTGTGTAACAATTATGTTGAAAACACACCAGCAACAAGGCACTTCTGAGCAGTTTTAGTACTGGTGAGGTGAAAGAAGGGAAATGAGTGTGTTAGTGTGTGTGTGTCAGGACTGAGGGGAAGGCCCCATGTGTGTATAATTGTTTAATAGGTTGAGAACACACAGGCGTACCCCAGGGGTTTGCTCTGGGCCAACTCTGATTCCAGAGGAGCAGAGAAAAGGACAGGAGATCGATCAGCCTTTCTATGTGAAACTGACACCGTACATTACGCACACACACAAACACATTTTACCTAGCTCCCTAAAGGTGACATAACTTTATTGTTTTCATGCACAGCCAGTTATGTTTCCTACCGATTAATATTAATCCAAGCCCTAGCACAACTGATAGCTTTAACACCACAAACGCATATTTTTTACATGTTTTCTTCAGGGCACCACACGATTCCGAGAGAAATAATTTTGTACACATAGTAAATTTACAAAGCCCACTACATACAGAAAACTCACCAAGAAGTGACTACGCGTTATATCAGTGACAAAATGGTGGCTGTTCATGCTGCAAGGTGCGTTTGTGTATGAGGATGAGCAGAAACCATGCGGTTTCAGCCATCTGTTGACATGGTCGAAATTAATTAGCTGAACTCATTACAATTTTGCAAGGGGCCTCTAGCTTTAATGAAACAGCCCGCGGACACAGGCAGAGAGCAAAATACAGCTGAGAACTCCCTTAAATCTCAAGAGCAACGGCTGATGCATTTCCTTATAAATTCAATCCACTAACTTTTCCATCTTCCTTCTATCTATGCCAAATCACAACAGATTTGCTCGCACACACCTTTCCATCCCCGCCATACTGTTGCTATGTTTCTCCTTTCCCTGTCATCTCTCTCTCTATCCAGAGGGAGTGCTCAGTCAGTAGCACCAAAGACACAACAGATGGGACTCAACATCATCCACGAGAGGGAGAGAGACCGAGCAAAAGAAAGAAAGAGAGAAGCATTTATTATTTACACCACTCCATATTGGAATATTAATGCTAAAAGCAATCGGGCGACTCTTCATTAAATTAACTGGAGATGCAGAGAAAAGGGGGTGGAGGGGGCAGTTGGGGTGGGGGGGAGAAGGCACATGCTGTTAAAAGGCCCTAAAATTAGTGGAGCAAAAATGAATCCATTAAGGCTTCCATTCTCTGCCCTCTTCCCCATCCCCTCTCTCTCTCTCTGCACACCTCACACACTCCCATTAAAAACTGCAGCTCTGGCAGCACATGCACACTTAAAGCTGTTTTCCCGTGTCTATCCAGCAATATGCATTTCTGTGCCGTCCCCGAAAGTGCCTGCTCAAAATTTAAACATGCATTTGGCGACCAATCCTTCCGTCGGCTCCAATGTCTCTCTTTTTCTAAATCTTCTCTTTCTTTATACATTGACATTTCTCAATATTTTCTCTAAACAGCATTTTTCCATAAATTAAGGCCCCAGATGTTTGTGCGCGCGCTGAGGATACCGTACATCTGGTATTACAGCATGTGATATGCGAAATCGTTAGCCGCCCTTCGTATTTATGCACGTACACAAACACACACGTGCACACGCTCATGCCAGCGCCAGCAGCTTCTGCTTGGCAACACGGTGCGTGTGTGTACATGCAGTCTTCCTATTAGCCGAGCGCTGGTACACGCTGTTGACTTATCAAGAGCGAAAAAAACATACATTTAATCTCCCTGGCATTACACGTTGACGTTCTAGTTAGAAGCGCACTCGCCTACTCTTCAAACTGTGTGTGAACATGCATATGCCTGCATGAGGGTGACAATCTATCCTGTTTAAGGCCCCACACACACATTCGCACGCACAAAGGGGCCGAATCAATTCCAATTTCCTAGGTGTTCATTTGAATGATTAGGATGGCAGGGTTGAGATGGAGAGCCAAGCACACGCACTCATTTAGGGAGACAAATCCATGTTCTGGATGTCTGGGTTATGGGTCACATCGGGTTTAACCTTTACGCAACACGGAAAAGGAGGACAACAGAAAAATAAACACATGCACGTACTTGACACCTACAAAGAGAGAAAGAAATGCTAGTGTGTGACCGGCTGAAGTCTTTTTTCGATCCTGCATGTTTGTGTAAATATCGATGAAAGATTATGTAAATATCAATGGAACATGGTTATTAGCGTATGTGTGTGTTGTTGTATTTGGGCCGTGCATTAGCACGCCAGCCGCAGGGACAGCTCCATGAGAGGATTATTGATTTTAATGGAAAATATGGAAAGATCTCATATCGTACACAGATTACTAATCTGAGCGTGAGACACGATGCTGCCCTACCGTCCACCCCCAAAACAAACATGAGAAATCAATAAAAGTACGCAAACATCAAAACACACTGTAAAAACACACACATATCTCAAAGTCAACCAAATCAAGTAACACACACAGCACATATCTGCACAAACATCTCAACATTCTGTCAGAAGAGTTGCTATGGCACCCTGTCCATATGTGTGATGAGGCTGCTGTTAGTCTTAAAATAAAACTGGGTTATTCAGATCTGACTGTTTGCAGCACTAAGCGTCGCATTAATGCTCGGGTTTTAATGATCTCAGCTGTTTCTGAAATAATGCTTTGCTATTGAAACACACTTGGTGAAATTCAAGAACCTGCAAAACTGCTCGCACAAAGATGAAAGGATTTGAATGATATCAATCCACAGATTTAATGATCTTTTAATTAAAAATGCTTTCTACCGCAAGAGTGTCTCAGTGGATTTGACAAACACAACGTCAAATGTCATTGGCTCTCATGTGTCTCAACCAAACCCGACACTGAATTTGATCATGCTGAAGCAAGCATAAGATTTGACCTTCTGTGGAAGGCAATATTTTCAATAGCAACTTAAATGACTGTGTGTTTTTGATATTAAGTTAATGTAAGGTCTCTAAAGGTGGTGCTTTTTAGGGTTTTGAAACTTACATTTTCAGTATACAATTTGCTTTGTGTTCCAGAAAAAACAACAAGAGCTGGCAGAATTAATATATTTGGGTGAACTTTTTACTAGAGATGCATGGATGTATCTGCCAATAATCGGTCGATTTATTGAACTAGCCACTTCATAAAATAGTAACTAATTGTAGGAAACTTTCTGACCTAATCTCACAGGAAAACATAACTATTTTACATTGTGAATCAATCAAATAATTATTGTTCGAAAAAGGGAAGGATGAAGCCCATTGAGGCTAAAGAAGATAAGAGTAAATTGTGAATCCTGTTTAAGCTTAGACAAACAGTTGTATGTTCTGCATATACAGTGACATTTTAAACCAATTACAGATATATCGGCTAGTAATCGGTATCGGTCAATCGAACCAATGTTTTACAATATTTGCTTTCGGTCGATAGTTTAAACACTGCCGAAGATCAGGGCTGATATATCCTGTCAATCAATAGAGGACAGGAAACTCTCTACTTTTACCTGTACTTTAACAAACAAACCTTAAAAAAAAATCTAAATAAATGTATTTAATAAATAACAATAATGTCACGCACCTAAGAAAAAAATAAACAAATTCAATCAAATTAAAAAGGAAATAAAGATATAAATATAAAAAAGCGATTTGAAAATATTAATAAAAAACTATTGAAAAAAACTATAAAACTGGAACTATAACTTTACATTAAACACTCAGTTTGGCATAAATATGTGAGACAACTGACTCAGCAAACAGTCGAATATCTGGTTTGTGTGTTATACACCCTGACACCCATATCTCAGCACAGAACAAAAAAATTGAGTGTGTGTAGGTGGGGGTCTGCCATCTGGCACAACCTAGGGCTGTTTTTTTACCCCATTGCCCACATCTCTCTCTCTCTCTCCCCCTTTTCCCTCTCACTCACATTCTCTCATTCACCTTATTTCCCTTAGCTAACTCTACATTCAATGTTAACGCAAACCGGCAACAAAAAAGGAAGAAAGGTTAGAGGAGCAGAAACCAGACTCGCACTAAACCACACCAACACTCTCACACAAAGACCAAATTAGGTTAATGGAGATGAATTGTAATTGAAGCCGCAGCTGACGTAGACCACACACATAAACACGCTCCCTTGTTGGAGGCCAAAGGGACCGAAAGAGAAGACGGAAGATGGGTGGACTGGAAAGACAAGAGTAATGGATGGATGAAGAAATAGATGACGATAAAGAGTGAGAAACAGCTGGAGGTAAAACTTAAGGAGCTCCAAGCGTGCTCCTCGAATCCTGTCACATCAATAAAACTCATTCCCAACCTGAAACCAAGACAAAAAGGAGGAATCAATGGAGAGATAGAGAAAGACACAATGATTCACATCAATAAGTAGACGTGGGTCGGGTCAGGAAATAAAACAGCGTGAGAACAGAACGCGCACTCCACCGGATAAATATACACTTGTACCTCTGCGCGTCTCCACCCACACGTAAACACTCATTCACGCTACAATCTGCATGTACGCTTTTCCATATAAACAATCTGAGCAGTAATTTTATTGCTTGGAGGTCGCGCTTTCAGAGCTCCAGACAGGTAATGAAGTTCTCAGTCATCTTTAATTTGAGTCTCAACTCAAGATGTCTCAGATGTTACTTCTAAAAGCCACCAGAGAAATAAAAACACAATTGTTGACACGCAGTCAGAGTATAGAGCTGTGTGCTTTAATGTGGACAGTATTAGTTTAGACACATTGGTCTTGGAGGTATTTGAGCTTCACAGACCCCTAAATCAAGTCCATTTCATATGAAAAAAACACACAAGATAAATCACAGACATACCATCTACACGGAGTCTCAGAAAGTGTGACCGAAGGGATGCAAAACAGCATGAATGCGAGTTTGTTTTTCTCTCAAATAAACAAGGCAATCTCTTGTCATTCAGAGAGAGAAAGAGAGAGAATGTGAGGGGAAGAGACAGAAAGCACAGTGTCCACAGCCACAAAAACAAACCGAGATGGATGCCAACAACAGAGACCAAAAAGGTCATGAGGTGAAAGAAGAAGAGGAATGATTCGTTCGTGAATGACTGACGCTTTGAACAAACCTTTGAAGCGAACAAATCTCGCAGAGCTGAATAATCTGAAAGGTGAATGGGTGTTGTTGTCTCACACACACTTGTTTGGCTGTCTGTCAAGGAGATGTTATTTTAAGTAATGTGTTCTATGGCCATTTTAACATTTCGTTGACAAGAATGTGAAGGAGAGAAGTGTCCAATATAGCTTCTGCGCACTTTAAAATCTAAAATATGCCGTCTCAAAACCTGCAACTGTGTTAAAGCTAACAAATCAGGAAATGTAATGGAATACTACATTCTTGTGATAGTCCTTGGGTGCATGAAATCTCAGCTAAGATCTTGAATAAAACGGAAAAAAATGACGTACGTACCACCCAGGTGTACACGAGACAAGCAGCAAAATGTCTTGAGAATACAGTCTGTACACAAAGGCCTTGAAGAAAGACCATATGTGAATGGATTCGGTCACTTACAGATTTAGAGCGACCCTGCTTTCTTCTAGGACTGAGCGAGTTCATGTGAACATGCGGACTGCTTTTGTAATACTTCAGCTTTTCTACTGCCTGCTAATTTTATTTAAAGATTATTCTAATGTTACATACAAAATGTAGAAAAAGCATAATACATATAAAATTGTGAGTGTATGGGAACTTGGCCATCCATCTTGCATGTTTTGTCACTTAATGTTAGCAAGACCGTGAGCGTTCAAGTGCTCAGCAAATGCATCGAGAACAATCTGTTCCCATGCACGCTGAAAGACCAACTCCACACCAGTTGGTTTACAAAACATGTGTATGTGTTTTGTGTGTTTGTCGTGCATGGCACACGGTCATGCTCGGATACCCTAGGCCTTGTATTAAAGGTACGGTGACTGCAGAAGAGATGTGTTTGTGTGCCTGTGTACGCGTTCGAGGAGGTGAAGGGGGGGATTGGGGTGGTCTCCAGAGGATTTGTATCAAGGCTAGGCTGGTATTCAACTGAAACGTATATGAGATTCAAATTACATGCCTGCTTTTTTCTTTTCTCCACCCCCTTCACCCTCCATCGTGTTCCTCTTCTGGGATCTTCTGGCTTCGAAAGATTCCTTGTCTTGTGTTTTCACTTATAACTGCCTTACCAAGCAGACAGCTGGAGGGACAGCTACATGAATGTAGACATGTTGAAAACAATGTGACGATGTGTGTTAATGACAGGACTGACACGCCTCTCTCATGTGTGTTGGGGGGTTTTGAATGGTTTGCATTTCAGTGGACAGTCACAGGCCTTTTCAACACAATCTTACAGGAATTACAATTTTAGGAAGTGGTGTGCAAAATTCGTATGATTTTATTCGGACGCTTTGTACGATATGCTTTCGCAGCGAGTGGCGGTTAGGTTTAAGTGGTCCGTTTTGCTTTGAATTGTATGAATTCATATGAATTAGCTACTACGTAATATATTAACTAATTCCGTGACAACAGGTTAGCATTTTAGGAAACTTTAAAAAAAAAAAAAATCTAATCTGACAGGCAAGCAACTATTTTACAGCAAAATGTACAAATAAGATTGTACAAATTCATACAATTGTTTCGAGATGAGACACAAGATGTGAATCCTGTTTACAATTAGAGATGCACCGGTCTATCGTCCAATAATCGGTATTGGTCGATAAAAACAATTTTTAAAAACAGCTGATGATCATGGCCGATATATCACTGAATAACATGACTTTGTGCTCTGTGTATAGAAAATAAAAAGAAACATCACACGTTTGATGTTCAATCTGAATAGTCATTATATGATTAAAAAGGTTAAGAATCGGTATCGGTATTGACATATATCGGCTATCGTATCGGGGGAGAAATTTGGCATCAGTGCATCTATTAAGCAATCCAAAGGATCACATCAAAGGATCCGAAACCAAGCTCACCATAATAACCACATTTGCCAAAAGCTAAAACATAAACATACCTAAAGGTATAAGCGAGCTGTCAAGACACAAAAGTCAACGTTTTTCAGTCAATGAGTCAATATTCCTCTCACAAGATTCAAAAAGAAAACATAAAGGCAAAAGAAAAAAATAACAAAAGTGTGGACACCGGACCAAAGAAATCAGACTTTGGCAAAGAGCACAGAAAGGCATACTGTCCAATACTTCAGCAGGGGCATGGAGAGAGAGAGAGGGCAGGTGAAAGGGCTGAGAGAAGAGAGATGGATAGGGAAGCTAGTTAGATGAGCACGAGGAGAGAAATAACGATCCTGAACAGGAGAGGGGGGTCAGGTGCGCCTGAAACGCTGTGAAAAGCCCGAAACAAAGGATAAATATCGAGCGGAAGGAAGGGAGAGCCTGAGGAGGTGGAACTCGAGAGAGGAGCTACAAACATGTATTTACTCACTCAGAAACACATTCTTAATTCATAAATAACTACACTCAGAGGGAGACGGGTTAAAAGACACTTTTCTGAAACAGACAGGAAGCTGTGCTGAAACCTCTTCAACTAAAGAAAATAAAAGAAAGTCCTACAATCTTTTAAAATCTTTTAAAGGTCCTATGTTTAATTTTTTGGAGGATATAATATACATAACTATGTGTTCAGAAGTGTATAAAAACCTTACATAATAAAAGATTTTGTGTTTTTTTTACCTTAGAATGATCTATGTCTATCCACACACACTGCAGGTCCCCTTGCTTAGAATTCATCATGTTGTTTCTACAGTAGCCCGAAATGGACAAACTGCTCTAAAGAGGATGTTTCGTAAATACGTTGTCGCCTTTGGCAAAGAAACGAAAACGTGATGACATCTTAGTGCTTTGTCAGCCACCGTATTGCTTCAAAAGGGAGGGATGAAATGAGCTGTTGGTTGCAATTCGCAACCTCACCACTAGATGTCGCTACATTTCATACACTGGACCTTAAGAGGGTTAGTTATTAAAAATGCTGACATTAGAAGAATTATAGTCAATATTGACTAAATAGAAATTTCTTCTTCATGTTTCAAATAAAAAAGAAGGTATAAAGGACAACATAAGGGTGAGCAGATGATGACAAAACCTTCATTTTTGGGTGAACTATCACTTTAAACAATTGCTAGAGTCAACGTCATTGTCTTAGAAAGCAATGATGCACAAATTGCAAATTACGCAGCTATAAAGCAAGTGCAAAATGCATTACAGATACTGACTCCACTTTTCCCTGAAACATTGATCCACCGTAAATGCATAAAAGTGTGTGTGTGCAGGCATTCTGGGAGGCCAGTGAGATGATGTCCAGATTAAAGACTTGTGGGAGTCCCAGGACGCTCACTATATAAAACAGAAGACATTGATTAGCCATTAATGACGCATTGAGAAGCCATCTCCCCCACCAATACTCAATCATACCTCCACAAAGAAAGTGAGTGGGAGAGAAAAAAAGAGAGAGAAGCCATCAAAATGTTTTGATTATATACAATAAAGACAATTCATACAAATTGTATGTAACTAATCATATTATATGGCAATGTATAGAATATGTAGATACAGTATACCTATTGGCTAAGAAGAGAAAGGTAGATGTTGTGGTGCATTTATACAGAACATGTTCTCGTATGTTACATGCAAAATTTTGGTCTGCCACTGCATAAGTAAAAACTAAAAGTCTGACAAACAGACATTTCTGTTCAATATTTTTAGAGACTCGCTTCATATTTTGACACAGCGTCAGTTCAGAAGCAACATGTTTCATCAAACCTGCATTCCATTTTGTTATAATCACACCTCAGTCGCTTTAAAGATGGCTAAAAATGTTTAGTGGAATTTACATCCGACATCAGGAGGTATTTAGGTATCCATCTTACTATGTGTCAATTCTCTTGACCAGTTTATCGATACCTTCATATCGATACAAAGTTAGACAACGTCATAATACATGGTCATTGACAACAACCGTGATTTAAAAAATATGATAACTGACATTGTGTTAATACGATAATGTGAATAATTCAGCACCCAATTACTGTATCGTTTGTCCTTAAGAGCCTCAATGGATACAAACCTAAATTCACCAAAAACCCCAAATAAACTAAATGAAAAAAGTTGCCTTTTATTTATGTTTTATTTAAAAAGATCTGTAGATAATATAATATCGAGATCATAAATTATTTTGGCCACTGTAACAGTGTGAACATCATATCGTGACAGCCGTAATTTATCCACACATGTACTCTTACACCCCTAAATATTTGATTTATTTTATGACAATATTATTTGGCAGTCCTGGGAGTAAAGTGATGCTTACCATAATCACACATCTTATTGTTAAAAGAACAATTTGTCATTAAGATTTGTTACAGCTTTTCACAGAATAAACTGTATGGAAGATGTAAGCACACACACAGACTCTTTCATGGAATCATTTTCTGACCCCAGGGAAATCTGTCACTCCATGCCAATGTCAGTTCCAGATCTCACACACACGCATGCACACAAACACAAAGTCATCATCACTGCAGTCAAACAGCATTAATCTCTGTTCAGGGACTCGTGGAATAATTCAAATAACACATCCACCGCATTTCGTGTCACATCTCCACTTCCACACTTGTGTGGCCCACACATTTCCAAGTGTGAACCGGACTGACACCTTTTTAGCAACACACACTGATCCTGGTTAACATCAAGGACGGTTATTCTGTTGGTCAAATAGGTTGCATAATGTCTGATTATAATCCGCCTGTTTGCAGTTATTCTTCCACTGTTGTGTGAAACCTCTATATTTAGATCCGGCCTAAAAATCGTACAAATTCTTGGAAATATTCACGAACGTACATATATTTGCTAGGTTGACAAAACGGCAGCACATGCACACGAGCGGAGCGTGAATAGCGCAGTCTGTAGTTTGCTGCATAACTAAGCATGTAGAGAGGAAGCCATCTTCTCTGGGTAGAGCCAAATGAATTCACAGAGGCTCTATGCAAATGTTCTCTGGGCTAACGAGCCTGGCTGCATGATTCGAGTGCCATTGAAATTCTCCTCTCGCACAGCACTGCTTCCTGCCTTCCTATCTCTCCATCCACATCTCTCTCTCTTCTGCGCCATCTTTCTCTAATCATAAGAACTACTTACCTACCTATCTATCCATCTATCAATACATCTATCCTTATCTAACCATCTATCAATGCATCTATCCGTATCTATACATCAATCCGTATCATCCATTCTTCCCTCCATCGTTCATTCCTTCCCTCCATCCATCCATCCATCCATCCATCCATCCATCCATCCGTATCTGTCCATCCATCTATCAGTATCTATCCATCTATAATCCATCCACCATCTATCCATCTATCAATACATCTATCCGTATCTATACATCAATCCGTATCATCCATTCTTCCCTCCATCCTTCCTTCCCTCCCTCTCTCCCTCTATCCATCCATCTATCATCTATCCATCTATCTATCCATCCATCCATCCATGCATCCATGTATCAGTATCTATCAATCAATCAATCAATCTATCCACCATCTATCTATCTATCTACTGTATCTATACATCCGTCCATCCGTCCATCGATCCAGCTATCCATCCATCCATCCATCCATCCATCCATCCATCCATCCATCCATCTATCTATCTATCTATCTATCTATCTACCTATCTATCCATCTATCTATCTATCCATCTATCAGTATATATCAATCAATCCATCCATCCATCCATCCATATATCTATCTATCTATCTATCTATCTATCTATCTATCTATCTATCTATCTATCTATCTATCTATCTATCTATCTATCTATCTATCTATCTATCTATCTATCATTATCCATCTATCAATACATCTATCCTCATCTGTCCATCTATCAATAAATCTATCTGTATCTTTCCATCAATCTATCCGTCCATCCATCACATGAGATTATAAAATGCAGTTCAACCCCGTTACCTTAACATCCATCCATCCCTTCAACAGAGATCCTGATCTGAATTTTTAATGTTTAGCTAACTCTCTTTATTTATTTATTTCTCTCTCTCTCTCTCTCTCGGCCGTGTCCCTTCTTAAGCAGGCGACGATGCTTTGCACCTGCTCTCCCTGTAAAACATCCAAAAACACCGCCGTGAATAAACAAGCCCGATCCTCCAGCCCTCCCCTCAAACCCACCACCACCACCGCTGCCTCCCGTAAACATACATCAATAAATAAACGCCTCCATTTCCCTCATCTTGCCCGGCACACACACACACGCTCACAGCAGGTAAGATGCCTCCACACCTCCTTCCCTTTAGCACCTTGCACTTAAATGGAGATACTGAGACAGGGATAAATAAATAAGGGGCGGGCAGGGTGTCTTTAGCGGGCGGATACAAAACCATCAGTTTCAACCCTTCCTTCCCCCGGGGGCCATGGCGACACTGAGACTTAAAAGCACACACACACCTCTTTCTCTCTTTCTTTCTCTGTCCATCTCCATCACGGCTCTCACTGTCTGCATAATTCAGCACCTGCCACTCTTTCTTCTACTTTGTCCCTTCCTTCTTTATTTTTGTTGTGCCACTTTCTCTAGGAATATTGACAATCTTTCTGTAAATCTCGGAAAAAGAGAGAAAGAGAAGATGGGGTCTTTCTGTAAATCTCGGAAAAAGAGAGAAAGAGAAGAGGTTGGTTGGGGGAGCAGCTGGAGTGGAGGCACGCTCCACTAAAGAGAGCACTGATTACTCACGCTCACAAAGCAGCTCTCCATCTCCACCTCTGTGTGTGTGCTGCAGAGATTCTGGGGTCTAAATATGCAGATTGGAAGAAAATGGCTGCGTGTAACAGACCGAGGGCTGGGCGGGATCAGCTGACTCTCTCTGCCATTCATTGATGTGTTTTAGGTTTACAGAGGAACACTTTCTCACTTGCAGATAAAGTATGCGATTTTTTTGAGCCGTGCTCCCACAAAATATTTACCTTTACATCGACCAATTTTTTGATCATTACTGTTAACATCTCTTAATTTTTTCGTTCATTTAATCACAATTCCATTCACTCAGAGCTGTTGCATTGCAAGTAAAAATTAGTAATCGCTTTTTCATTTGTACATCTTGCCAAAAGAATGTAAGGACACAATATAGATGATCTATCATCATAAAATGATCTCCCGTTCCTGCCATTTTTAAAGAAAAACATATACCATGCTATCCCTGTCAAAAGCAACAAAAGGGACAAAAAATATATATCTGTGTATAAATGTGAGTGCAGAAATGCACTGCCGGACGGAAACGTCCCGTCACATCATCGTAGTGAAATTCCTCCTCGGCGAGGAGAGTCCCCACTGGACTTCAGTTAGCCTATCTCTTCCCTCATCCATCAAACTCTCCTTCAGCACCTCCAAATAAAAAGCCATACACTCTATCCGCAGCTCAGACAATTGATTTATCCTCAGCCTCACTTTAAAGAACAATTTGTATAAAGCTATTCCATAATTCATGAGTGTGTGTATTGTTGTAACTCGTGATGTGTGAGGGGCATGTTAGGACATGACCGTGTTGTGTCGTGCCCCCGTAGCACATTTACAGTTTGGCCTTTATGTGCTGTCGCAATTTTCTTTTTTACATGCACACACGCACACATGCGAATGATATGCAGGGATAAAGAAGGACCGAGGGATGTGATGCTTAAAATTAGCAGGTTCCTCTGGAAATCATTATTCACTACAATGTGAGCTGGCGGATGAGTAACTACTAACTTTTAAAGCTGCTGTCAGTAACCTTTGCTTCTATTTGCCATATCTGCTTGAAACATAAAATTGCAGGTTACTTTTCGTATTATATTTACATAGGTTGAAGTCAAATGACATCAGATTGACATTTCCTCCAAAAATCGCACAGGCATATGAATTGATAAATGCTTATCAGTGAAAGATAAGACAGTTTTTTTATGTATCTGCTTAATACTATGCTTTTTATTTGAAGCTGATTGCAGTAAAGGTTTTACATTTCTGCATACAATGAAAGTGAATGGGGACTGGGGACGTCAAGCTCCAAAAGGACAATAACTGAGTTTATTTTCCTTGCAGAAATATGATTTGGCTACAGAAGGCTTTATCATATGGGACATTTTAATTGTGCTTTAATGTCAGTTTCAGAGCTTGACAGGTCCAGTTTCCATTCACTTTAACAGTATAACAGGATCAGCATGGCATTCTTCTATGGAACATAATTGGCTGATTAATAATTAATATATAAAACTATCTAAAAGAAACGTATAAATTATTTCATCATTTATAAATCCTCGTGTTATTCTAAACCTGTAAGACTTTCATTCCTCTGCAGAACACAAAAGAAGATATTTTGGAGAATGTTGGTAACCAAACAACATTGGCCCCCATTGACTTTCATTGTATAGACAAAACCACAGAGATTTTTCAAAATTTCTTCTTTTGTGCTCCACAACTCAAAGAGTTTTGAACAACATTGGGGGTTAATATATGAATTTATATTTTCGAGTCGGGTATCCCTTTAAGACATGTTGTACCAGAAACAGTCCACTCTTACTCTCTTTGGCTAACGTAAAACAGATCTACAAACTTTCTGTTCAAAATCCCACTGTCATATTCAGTTTCCTTTCTCTGAGCTTTCTCCGTAGAAGCGTTTGGTTCAGGGAAGTCTGTCCAGGTTGGAGTTTATGCCCCTCGCAGCAGGAAATCTGTCAGCCGCTCTCAATGTGTTTGTGGCATGCTCATAACTGTGAAAGCACTGGACTGTATGTCTGCGTGTGTGTGTGGCGCCATGGTGGTACGCTAATAAAAAAAATTCACACTGCGATGCATCCTCACACCTTCCTCATTCCGACCGTCGTTTCATACTCGTTGCTATGGAGATAAGATAAAACTCACACTGTTTTGGGCTTATAGACGAGGAGGAGAATAATCTGAGCAAACTGCCTGATGGAAACTCATGAATACACACACACACGCTGGTGTATACATTTAACACAATCTCTCTAAGACCACCAAGAGGATTTAAAAGAAACATGTACTTTATGTACAATGTAAACCAACAGATTTTTAAGCAAACGGTTCTTTGCTGCCCAATTGACCCTTCACGAAACCCTGCCCCCCTTCGTTTCTGTTGCTTTGTCCGACAAGATTTCAATATCAGAATGCGCTCCCAGTGTAAATGTGTGTAGTCCCTGTGGAAAAAGTGAAGAACTCGTAGAAAAATTACGCTGACCTCAGAACGAAAGGTCTGGAATATGCATTCGAAGATACATTCAGGATTTAAGATAACTGTAACAATAATTATACTAATATTTGTGTCCACACCAGCAGACGAGTTACATTCATTCTAAACTCGCCGGATTGCAGTAGGCTACTACTACCACACAAATGGTTGCATCTAGCTAACCTAAATGTGGTGTATTGAGCATTTATATTGTAATAATGACAATTTTAGAGAGGGAGTAACTTCGGGTAGAGTTTCGATTGGCCGTGATCCTTCATTAAAAAAATGAAAGTAAACTTTAAAATTTTCGTTCAGTACAGAAAAGAATAACAATCCATCAGTGTCTTTAGCTTTATTGTGTTAAATACAACAAACACAGTACAGCTGTTGCTTTATGACTTCATTGCTGAAAAAATCTTTCTTACAAAATGTCACTGCAAATGCTGCTCTCTGAAGATGCGCTTGTCACATCACTGGGACGCAAAGCATGTCATGCCAGCTTAATCATGTATGTAATATATGCAAGTAATATTAATATATCAATGAGTGTTATATTCCGCCATTAAACACCACCTTCCGGACGCTTGGTATATATCTCTCTATTTATTAATACTATAATTATTTCACATTAATCACCAAAGCTGTACTACGGCGGGTAACGCACCGGTTTGTTTGTCAGACAAAATGGCGGTCAGTAATGGGGCACATAATATTGTCGTTATGATTAGTCTGATCGCCTGTCAACCAAACTGCTTGCGAAGGGTCAAGTATCTCACAGCTTGTAGATGTATCCATGCGCAACACTCCTGGATTTATCAGGTAGTCAAACATTGACATGTTAAACACACAAGAGCGCTTCAGTGTGGCCACATTCCTGCCTTGACCAGCTCAAACTCAGTTACTGTCATCTGTATATTGTTTAATAGTGTATGCATGGCAACGTAGCGTACATGTACGAAATAATGAGGTCGAGGACAGGAGGATGAAGCAAAAGGAATTAAGAGGACAAATACATGACGTATAAATTACGTTGAGTTCTGCTTAATACGAGGAAAGAGGAAAAAGTGTTGACCAAAAATTTACTCTATTTTATAAATAAAAGTATTTAATTATTTTATAACTTCAGCAGACTGTCAAAATGTGTTTTTTTCCTCGTATGGTTTACCTTGAAGTGTCAAAGATGAAGATGAACCACACACACACATTCACTTGTTCAGATTTACTGCAAACAGGATGCAGTTTTCCTCGCCCTTCATATAAATAGTCCTATCAGCATAATGATTCCACATCGCACATGCTGACGTGCTTATTTCTTTATTTCTTTTCCATTTTAGATCAATAATTTAGAATCCCTCCATCTTTTTTGCATTTCACTAAAGTCAGGCGGGGAATCGCCTGGCAGCTATGAGACCCATCCTGGTATCATCAATGGGGGAGGGGAAATAAAAAATGGATTTGGAGGAAAATAAGTGAACATCAAACTGGAAAAGCATTGATGTGGATGCAGACCCTAAATTCAGCCACACATGTGCATGCCTAAACTACAGAATAACACTTCTGGACTTTTTACACTACATGGTCCAAGTGACCCAATGCCTATTTTTAATCCCATGTGTAAAAAAGCATGTTGATTTGAATCTTATCAGATCTGTTTTAGGTCTCATCTCTTGTTTCACATACTGTATGCGGAAATAAATTAGATATGTATCGGAAACGTACATTTGCATCTTCTATTTTGCAAATGTTTCTGTAACTGTGAGTCATTACTTCAACGTCATTGAAAAGCGTTGGTGGTCAATGATGTCAATTTCGTTACAGTATCGATGACGTTACAGTAGACACAAACCGGGATCAAATGACTATTTGCATAACTGTGTTTTTTTCCAATGGTATTTTTATCAATGGTGCAAAGTTTAGCTGCGCAATAAAAACAAAACCTTGTATAATCACTTTGTCTGTGTCCACTGCCTTTTTTGCACCATTTTTACTGTTTTCCGGTCCGTGTGCCTACATTGGATTGTTTCACAAATGGTGCAGGCCTGGTACTAGGCTGGCTCGACTGTAGGGGGGGTAATAACATATTCTGGTTGGTCAGATTATAGTTTATTGCTTGCATAATTTGTCTGTGTTAAAACTGAAAGATCATTATTAAATAAGGCATACAATTAAATTGTAAGTATTTAATAATAAGTATTACATTTTTAATTAATTAAATTGTCAGCTGGATGTTTTTGTAGGGCCCCAAGAAAAAATCAGGTTGAATCCTGAAAGTGTATTGAGTAAAAACAGATCCCAGATACGGGTCAATTTTAAAAGATGATGAAAGCTGGTCATCAAAAAACAGAAATTCTCAACAAGTTGGGACTGGGCATCAAGACCTGCGGTGTAAGTGCAATGTCAGTGTAGCCTCGCTGTTTTTTAAGGGGAAAAAGTTGACACATTATGCCACTCAAACTATAAACGAATTTTTCCAATCCTGATTGTTTTGTGCCATAGATGTTAAGTGTGTACCCTTCTCTCTAAACCAACACAGTCAATCTTAATCATATTAAACTGCATAAAGGTGAAATATCTTATGAAAACATGCACACTTGGGTAAAGGGTTAGCCCTTACTCATAAAGTAGCTTCATGTAGAAAAAAACGGAGGTCAAAGGGAAGCCAAATTTGAATAGTGAGGAAAAAGTGAGTCTAATGCTAAGTTCCCACAGAACGCGAATTGAGCGATTTGCGCTTGTAAATTACATTAAAAAGTCAATGCAAAGACGCATGTAGATGCAAACTTGCGACCAGTGTTGGGTAAGTTACTCTGAAAAAGTAATGAATTACTAGTTACTCATTACATATTCAATAGTGTAATTAGATTACCGTCCAAATTACTCCGTCCAAAAAGTATTTAGTTACTCATCACTAATTACTTTCTATATCCTACATCAATCTTGATTAGTCAAGTGATTGAAGGATAGACATGAAACGGCTTATTTAATTCATTCAAATAAATAATATTATTAACTGACCAAAGTATTACAAATGTGAGAATTATACATTAAAGCACAGATTTTAAAGTTAGACTTTGAATTTTGATGTCAATTCCACTATTGCACATGCATATATTTCACAAAGTATTTAGTTAATTACATCAAAAGTAAGTGTAATTAAATTACAGAAAACATATGAGTAATCTCTTACTTTACTTTTTCAAGGGAAAAGTAATTAAATTACAGTAACTAAATACTTAGTAACTAGTTACACCCAACACTGCTTGCGACAGACGAGGTGAATAATGGTGTTACGCAGCAGTCACGTTTGTCCATTTATTTTCAAAGGAAAACATCTGGTAAGCGGCAAAACACGGCCTACTTAGTGGGTGCAGTGGAGGTGGTGAGCAAGCGGTGCTCGTGCATCCAAAATCCTGCAACTTCCAGGGCATGGATTTTTTCAGCAGGCTTAGCTGAAGATGAAAATATTGTATCTTTTTGTGAACAGCAACGGCAGCAACATCGGATCAAAGGCGACTGCAGCACGGCAATTCCATCGCTCACCGCGCACCCGTTTGTCGCGAATCGGTTGAAATATTTGTCAGATCGCATCACTCACACAAAAGCAACAAACTTTTCCAGCGAGTAATAAAGAGTATGGAACCCAATCGTTCATGTTTGGTGTGAATCCAGCATAAGGGGTTCTAAACTAAGACAATGATGGACTAATGATAGGCGGTGTAATTTAACCACTAAATCCTGCTCTAACTCCTCACCGCTCTTCCTGATCCTCTTACACATCTCTCCATCTTATACATGAGTCACACAGCAGAAATCCGCTAACACACACAGTCCGGCCCCCCACATACACAGCCAACATCACATGTACAAATACTATGTGTAATAAGGTTCAATTAAAAGGAAGGAAGGAGACGAGAAACGGCAAACATTTAAACATTTAATAAAATAATTGAATAATATAGAGCTGGCAGCCCCTCACGGACGACTGCCGGCTACACACACAAACCATAACTAAAAGCCAGGCCTGGTCCTCTCTCGTCAGCAGTCCCATCGCTCGTCCTCTTATGTTCCCAATCTCCTCCGTGAGATATGAGACCAGTGTGCGCACAGCTGATTCCAACTATCAATCACGCCACCGGCCCCGCCTCACGGCTCTCGTCACGTCTTCCTGACCACACTATGGTATTACCATATGATGTCATCACTGTACCATGATCCCCCCTAAGTGGATCACACCCATTACCTTAGCGTTGTTTGTGTCTTGCTCTACAAGTTGAGAATCAAGATAAAGCCAGCAGGCCAAAATGTTAGTTTTAGTCATGAGGAAGTGGATAATTAGAATTTGTTGTCTGTCTTTGAATCTCGATTGATGCGCTGGCTAATCTTTAAGCAAAGAGTGTCAGAGTCGGTTTACGAGAGATGGAAATGTGACCTTCTGTTAATCCATTAAAGCGACCGGTTAATCAATTAAGCAAGAAGCGACAACGCCACACAACGGACGACGGCACTGGCGAACACACAAGATTATCCCTGTGGATATTTTCCCACAATCCCCTCGGTTGACCACTTACACATAGGCATCAGTGACAAGAGAAAGGGGAGCCCATAATAGATCAATACGTGCTGGAAACCTCCGGCCCCCTTATACTGATAAACATTGACACGGAGGCCAAAGCAGATCAATGCGCGGTCCAGCGTGAAGGGCAGGGAGACGCGCACCTCCATTGAGAAAGATGAACTTACCGAGCGGAGAGGGAATCAACTCACTGATTCCATCTGACTTGGCCGCTGTAAGCAGCACCTATTGATTTTCCAATCAACTGAAGGGCCAGGGTTCACACAGATGCTGCGGAAGCACACACAGTACTTGGGGTAGGAAGTCCGTTGCACGGGGAAACCGATACCTTGTATAAACCCTGGCACACAACGGATTCTTGGCAGAATCACTTCGCTGTCTATAGAGTCAATTTGATAAAGTGGGTAATCACTTGTCCACATTAGACTGCATTTATTACACTCCTAAGACATTGCAAAGTAATTTTCTAAGTCTGTGTTTTAAGGGTCGGGGTTTTATCTCAAATATTAATTATGACAACATTTACATACCCTCAAGTCATTTCAAACCTTTCTATGACCTGTTGAACACAAAAAGAAGATATTTTGAGAAATAGTTCAGTGGTTTTGTGTTCATACAATGGAAGTCAATGGGGGGTCAATGTTGTTTGGTTACCAACATTCTTCAAAGCATCTTCTTTTGTGTTCTGCAGAAGAAAGAAAGTAACGCTTGTTTGGAATGATGTGAGAGTAAACAGTTGATAAATATATTTGTATTTATGGGTACGTTATGCCTTTTGCACAATATAAAGGTATCTGAGAAAAAACATTTTGTTAGCTATCAGAAATTGTATTAAAGAGTTCATAACTAGGGATTTGTAAGGTCCAATTCTGGTTTATGGAGTGTCCAACAACAATTTAACGTAAAGAGAAGGTGTAAAAACACTATAATTTTGTAAATAGTAAACCTTACTTCTTGACTGATTGTCAAATGGTTCGTTGCGCAATTCATCGGTCTAAATCCCTAATTTCCACTAGCCTAGTCTGATGTCGTTAAAAATCTTGTGAGCGAATGAGGCTCACAACTACAGTGTTTGGGGGAGAAGAGTGAAGTTTTCCCGGGCAATCCCAGCAAAACATAGACGGGGACTATATGTAGTGATGTAAATTCGAATCGGACAATGGAAGACTCGGTTGCGTAATTCAAAGTCGACTCACTTTTTTTCCAACCCAATTACCTTGCCATTCATTCACCTTTGGATTTACAACTTGGCAGACTACTTACTTTCAAACATGGCAACACTAAACACTGCAAGGAATGTAATTTTCATGGTCTCATTTATGTACTCTTTAAGCGAAACATCTTAAATTAAGTGTGTGTTCTTGCTCCAGTGGAGAGTTTCTTGCTCCAGCATTTCTGTGAGTTTGTTTTATGATAAATCTATGAGAATTTAGTGTGCTAAATTTTTAATACAAATTTATGAAAAAATCTAACAAGACAATATCATTTGTGTGCATTTACACTGCACAAATAAACACACATGACAGAAACTGTTTCACAGTTACAGTTTATCACAAAATGTTTATCTATGTCAATTAGCTAATAGCTGTCTAGCAACAGTGCTGGGGGCAACAATGACAATTTGCAATGTGCAAGACAAACATCAACAGGAACCTAAAAAGGATGTATAGAGATTTCTTAAATAAAATATGTGTATAACAGCACACCAAACACATACAGGTATGTGTAATGAGTATTATTCATGTTAACAGTCCAGTTCACTATGTCTTTATCCAACTCCATTTTGTTGAATTGTCCCTATTTTCACTGTGTCTATTCAATCCAGACAAAATGGAAGACATTGAGAGAGGCTAAAATAAATTAAGACTGATTAAGCAAACTTCCCATGTAAGACCGTGAGAGAAACTTGAGCCAGACTGATATCCAGGGGAGGATTTTCATCTTTATTTTAATTAGACCTTGAAATAAAAGCCCTCATATTCAATGAAATAAGGAAAAATATAAATGCAAATCCTAGTCGTGCTGTCTAAAATCTATCTTTCACACATATGGATTTAAATGCAGCACAAAAGAGTCCTGTTTAAGGGGCAGCAACCTTTTTTTTTTACAAAACATCATTTAAAAGCATCACATTATATACATAATATCGTTGGATATTTATATCACAAAATACTATTTATAACTGCACTATTCAACCCTGCATCCAATAAATTAAACAAACCATATCTGTTGAATTTATGTTTATGCACTTCGCAGAAGCTTTTGTCATAATGACTTACTGTACAATACAATCAAGTTATGTCATAAATGTTATTTTATCAGTATGTGTGTTTCCTGGAATTGAACCTACAACCTTGGTGTTGCAAGTGCCATGCTCTATGCAATCTACTGGACAATGGTGACAAAAATGTCGACGCTATTTTTCGTCACGCAATTACCTGAGACTTTCTAACAGTGGGTACAAATTGAATGGATGCATTTTTTTGTTGTGTTTTGTCACATTTTGAATGGTTTGGTTTTCCCCTACAGTTTTAATTAAATAAGAATAAAGAAGACTTACCTCAAGACAATGTAAATGACATTAAAAGTTCCAACAGACAAGAAAAGAAAACATGTGAGATTCCTGTCATATCTCAATTGTTTCTCCTATTTATACTAAAAAGAAAAACTGAAATGTCACATATGCATGTTTCCACTAGATTTTAAATGTAGACAATGAATGCAATGTAAGTCAAAGGATCTGCCAAATGCATGAAATGTAAATATAATTTCAACAGCATCACAAATTAGGCACAGATTTGCAAAAACAAGCCAATATTAATGAAATAAATCCTATAAAGTTATACATCTCAAATCAAATGTATCCAAATCTAGAATATCCCAGCTTTATTATTATATAGCTTAATATAATTGTAAAAATTCATATTTTTCCTAAGCAATTTAAGGAAGAACATATGAGACACGTGAGAACCGTTTATATATATCACACGTGCCAAAGGTTGCCAACCCCATGAATTATTACATGTATTATATCCACTTCACCAAACTTTAAAATCCAGAAAGACCTTTCAATCCTTTACAAGACAGAGCAAATAAAACAGCAGATACAATAAGCCTTCTTGTGCAGACAATTGATATATACAATATACATATAAATATAAAATATATACGTTGGCCAATACAGATCAAACATACAAACAACAGATTATAAATGAGAAGTAAGATAAACTTCAAGTGTCTTACCTGGGACAATGGAGACAGTGTCTTTCTCCCAGGACACCACACTGACGTACTCTTGCACAGCAGAGGGGATGAGGCACTTGAAGACGGCCACGTTTCCCCGCATGGACCTCTGGTCCGCCACACGAACCGTGTAGGGCTCCCTAAACACTGTCCATGATGAAGCAGCAGAGAAACAGATATTAGGAGAGTTCAGCTCACAACATACAGTAGTTTGTGGTTTCATGCACATTATGGTGCCAGTGTCTCCATCAAGCTTCTTAAAGGAGTGGTTCAAAATTAAAATTCTCCCGTGTGACGTTCTTTCTTCTGCAGATGAACAAAAAATATAATTTTGAAGCTGAACTATTCCTTTAAGTCGGAGCCGGTCAACAAGTTCACTTTCTTCTTTTCAGACAATATTCGCATTTTAAATTGGTTTTCATGCGTACGATAATAGGGTAATCATTTTTAGAGGAGCCGTGTTGTGTTTCAAAGAGTTCTGTCAAACAATGAATGAAAATAATGATATCAAAACTAATAAACATTTATATATAATTTAAATTATTGCTAAATATAAGTAAATATTTCCTAAATATGTAAAGTCTAGATGTATGTATATGTGTTTATTCACACAAAATGAATATGCACAGTACATAGACATATATTATTTAAACACAAACGTTTATTCTGAATGCGATTAATCGCGATTAATCTTTAGATCATTAGACGCTTTTACGCGTCAATTCTGTTTCACAACTTGCCTAATCATGAAAGTCGACTTTAAGATTTATAAATCGAATAAACAAGATCAAAATTGCACACCTTTAAATCTATGCTTCTCCACCAATTAAAACTTGAAAATAAACCTGTTTGGAAATTCAAGCTGGTTAAAACATTTACCCAACAGGGATAAATGAATAATTAAATAATTAAACAAAAAACGAATATTTTTGAAAAGCCTGTCGGCGTTTAGAGAGGGTCAAGTTATGAGAGTTCAGAAGGTGGCCTTTTAATAAATCAACCCGAAGATGCTTACAGACGGCTTTGAGCGGACGGCCCCGTACAGCCCCCGGAGCTGTCAAAAACATTTGTCCCCGCTAAAGGGAACCTCTCTGCACCTGACAACCGGAACCTTAAGCAAAACCAATCGAGGAGAGCACAAAAGGAACGGGCTTCGAAAATGTTATTTACGGGTGAGGAGATCCTCCTACGGTAAGGGCCGACGGGGAGCGCGAGCAGATTAAAGGAGGCGCCGAATTTCATTTTAATTTCAGCGAATCAATTTGTTCAGCGTCTTTCATCAACATCTATTTACTTACGGATTTTAATTTCTGCCTGGCTTCTTTGGGGAAGTAACACGAGACGCAGAGCGAGGCCATTTCATTCACGAACATGATGTTGCAAATTTGATCACGCAGTTGGGGAATGTTTCGAGAGAACTACGCGGGTGTTGCAATTGGATTCGCGGCCAATTCGACTACGCAGCTTTTGGATCCCATCAGAAAAGAGACCAATCATAAGAACTTGCCCGACGTGCCGCGCTCTGGGGCAAACACCCCAGCCCCCCCCCCCCCGGCTTTCTTTCACTCGCTGCCTCTATTTCTATATATAATTAACGCCTGGCTTGCGGGCGAATTTCCTCGGTCATTAATAATGGTTTCTGCCAGGTGCCAGTGTCACCCACCGTGAGGCGAATCAGTCTGATATTTAAGCCGCTGACTCCTGAGAATGTCTGCGTTCCGTTCGCTTTTATTCTTTCTTCATAACTAATTCATCGCTTTGTATAAATATAAATGCAAATGCACAATTGAGTTTAACCGAGTTAAAATTGGCTGTTTATATTCGGCCTGCGTTAACTAACCGCCTTCTTATTGATGCAGATGAGGTTTGAATCGATCAAACGAATCGATACGACTCCCTATTATACACAGGGCTCCATAGTCTACAAATAATCATTTATTTAGTCATTGATTGACTGCGAGTCACGGGCCTTATTGAATTTCTAAAGATAAACTAACTCGAATGTGCCCCTATTAGTTTTATTTTCAGCTCAAACACAATTGGAGAGGCGCCGCGCAACACCTGGTAGAGGAACGTTGTTTTACAGAGGTCGGGAAGGCGTAAACAAGCCAAAACACAACCGTGGCTTCAATAATGCATGCATAAAATTCACAAACGAATCTGCAGACAACAATAGCAGATAACATTTTTTACGCGCAAACGACTCACTGTCTTCATGTGCGGCATCATTAGAATGTTACTGATGCCTGACTATACTCGTCCGTTGCTTAGGAACCGACTGAAACCCGCCGCTCTTTCTCCCATTCCGCACGGGGAGAAGTCCCGTATCACTATTGTTTAAATAATTAACTTGAGAGAAACCAAATGCCGCATTTACTTATTCATGACGCAAGATGTAGAAAAAAGGATGAAAAGAAGCGGAGTGAATATGAAGGAATTGGCGAGCAGCGCTCATTACTGGAATGGTGAAGAAATCGACGTGAGCCGTCGGGACGCACCAAGAAGGGGAAACAAAGGAAAGAAGTGCGTGTCGCTACACACCTGTCACACTCGACGCACGAGGTCTGTGTTTAACCCTCGGATCGACCTCACATAAACTCAATCCACGCTGTGGGACAGTGTTCACTGTCACTAGGGATGTCACTGCTTATTTTTTATTGTGCAGGTGATGTAGTTGAGAGCATATTATTGCGTTACATTTTTTATTTTTGAAAGTGGTGTGAAAGTCATGAAAGTTAAGATTTATTTGAGGAAGATTTATTTTTAAGAAAATAATAATTTTTTTAGAGATATTGTAATGCTGCCAATGGCCTGTTTCTAAAATTGGCATATAAAAATGTATCTGACAATTGGCGATTAATATGCTAAATAAAAAATGTTGTCAAAAAATCGCATATTAACTTTTCTTCAGTCTTATCATGTCACACATTTTTAAACAAAAAATTATGTCAGGATCTTGCTCATTTTGCTCTAAACATTTGCCCTGTGACATTTAGGAAAATATACCACGGTGACCGTGGTTCCATTATCTAAATATGCTTTCTGTAGACGGTTCCATTGGATGTACATGTCTGGCCCAAAGTTTACTTCCGTCAAAATTCTGTGGGCATTTACTTGTCATGTATTACAATCTGCATGATTTCTTTGTTATGTTGAACACAAAAGAAGATATTTATAAGAAAGTGGGACACCAAACAGTTCTGGGGCACCATTGACTACCATAGTACTTTTGTTTTCTACTAAAGTAGTCAATCGCGCCCCAGAACTGTTTGTTTGCAAACATTTTTGCAAATATCTTTATTTTGTGTTCAGTGGAACAGCATTTATACAGATTTGAAACAACGAGAGTAAATGAAAACTGAATTTTCATTTTTTGGAGAACTGTCCATTTAAGTCAACAGATACACACTGCAGTCGAAAGTTGTAAACATAACTTTTGTTTCAAGTTGATAGGCTACACGAAAAATCTTGCGTACTTTGAAAATTTCATTAAGCCACCCAATCGCTTTTGCAGATTTTGACAAAGCTTATGACCAGACAGTTATTGATGATGTCCCTGAAAGTTTTGTGAGTGGTTAAGAGCAGAACTTTATCGTTGTTAGGCCCCCTTTGTCTAAAGTTCATTGCTTCGAGGCCCCCCCCAAATAAAAACATATAATCTCATACTTAAAATGTTATTGAACCAAAACATGTTATACAATGCTGGAACATCAATACTTATTTTTCTGATGTTTGATTGCATAAAAGCTATGAGACATTTCTATATTTCATAAAATGCCACAAAATCTGTGGCCTCCTTGGATCCATCTCAGGTCCCCCAGTTTGAGGATCATTTTGACCAAATTTTTGTTTATTAATAAAATGAAAAGATCAGTGTATTTTTTTTAATCCACTAAGATTATCACAAGAATATGATAGATCAGAAAAGAATATAAGATTCATAAAAAAATATTAAAAGAGTCCGAATACTGTAGAATACAAGGAGCCTCCACGTAATCTCTGTAAAAATGTCTCCATCTAATCTACTGTTCATGCTTGTTTCTAAGGCTGCAGCACAATAGGGATACAAACAATTACCATGCATATAGTTGACACACTGCAACATTGTAAATGAACAGTGAATGCGAAGAACACACAAACTCATGTGAATGAGATTTTCATAAATGTAGAGCTATCCGCACAGGAGATCACAGCATGCAGGAGAGTGGGTGAGAAATGATGAGGGGGGAGAGAGATGAATAGGGGGTGTCATACAGTGAGCTGTCAACTGTCATCGATCTCCAGCGCCACCTGAGACGCTCAATGCCACACCCTACCCCTCCCCATCCCGTAACAATACTAACCCCTAAGTGCGGGGAGCCGATTGGCTGGCGATGCAGCCCCGGCGCTGGGCTCCTCAGGGCTGCATTTGGGTTGCTGGGTCCACCAGCAGTTTTGCTGCATTTCAGCACTTAATTGATTAATTAGTGTAATTATTTGAGGCGAAAGTCACCCCCGTCTTTGTCACCGGTTGGTTGGTAATTCATTCCATCCTCTGAGATTTTAAAGTTAATGTGGCTAAGGTGGAAAAAAGTAGCTGACTGAACTCGCCCGGTTGCGCCGAATCCAACAGTATTTATAAGGCGTGAGGTCTACGGCGTTCTAGGAAACTAGTAGGTGAACATGTGCATATGTGTGTGTGTAGGATGGAAACTCTAGCATAGAGGACAGATGGAGACTGGGAAACAGGAGGGACACTGGCACAGTTCAGCCTTTCATAAGTGTGTGTGCGCAGGGAGGTATATGGATATCCCTCGCTGTTGCCGGGCGGCCGGTCCCACTCGCGAGCGGTGACCTTGGCACCGAGTGGGAGGGTCAGTCAGCCAACTGTCTGTGGCGGCGTTAGCCCGTCTGTGCGTTGCTTTTTAAAGCAGCCAGGTCAACAGGGAGGCCACTGGGACATCCATTTGGCATTAACATTCGTATTTAGGTTAGCAATATGGCGACCACTACTTCTGCTGTTACTGCAGATGTTAAGCCGAGAACTCTTGTTCCACCTGAAACGTTATGTGCCGCCCATGTGGCACCGTACTTACGTTGACTCTGCTCTTTTCACCGAGCAATATGGTTTGGTACGAGATGCTGACGCAAAGCAAAGAGCTAAATCGAGCTTTGCTGTTTTTTAACTGTTCAAGCGTGGAGTTAGTGATGGCAAGGTCATGTGTTTGTTTTCCATGAAATGGACTTATGATAAAATGCAAAGGTTGAATGCACTGAATGTTGTCAAATACATTTATGCAATTTAATATAACGCTGCTGTCCTCCTGAAACCTTGTATCTTCATATTTCATGATTTAAAATTTGTATTACTCACCCTTTACTCTATGTTTGTCACTGGGTTTTGCAAATATCTAACCAATGAAAAATATTAAAGGGGTCATGTGACACAGCTAAAACAAATATTATCGTTTGTTTTAGATGTAATGTAATGTATGTACAGTTCACACTTTAATGTAAAAAACGCTGTATTTTCCACATACCGGGCATGTTTGTATCTCTTCTTTGCCCCCTGAAAACGCGTGTTTTTTTTACCAAGCTCACCGTTGTGAAAAAGCGAGGTGTGCTATGATTGGCTAGTTAAGCAGTGCGTAGTGATTGGTCGAATACTGCAAGCGTGTGACGGAAATGTAACACCATATTTGGAACATCAGGTTCCAAAGCAATTGTACTGACAGGTACGCTCACCTTATTTGCGGATACATGTGGGTGGTCTTAGTCAAATCATACCATCAACTGATGTAGATTTTTGGGGGTGTGGTAGCACGAGGCGTTTCAGGCAGGTCTGGGTGAGCATATACGCTTTTAGATAGAATGCAATTTTATGTGTCCAATACGCACATGGGCAACTCATAACACACCGAAGACACAGAAAAACATGTATTTGCGCCATATAATCCCTTTAAAAAGTGCTTGTTAAGTTTGATAACACAGCATGTAATTGTTTCATGATTACAGTGTTTTTTCAGTTTCCTGAAAATTTGGAGATACCAGAAGAAATATCAGAAGAGATGCAACAATACTAAATTTCTCTACCGATCTTTATGTACCTAATTCATATATTCATGATATTCATGACTATTAATATTTAACATTAAACTGGTAAACAATATCAGAAGTGACAAAATAATACATGGTTTGAATTCATAGTTGTTGCAATTTCAACTGCCTTGCATAATGCCACTCTTATGTCATAATAACAACACTCTAAAAATGTTGGGTTGTTTAAAGTCATTGTTGGGTAAAATTTGGGTAAAACCAACCGCTGGGTTGAAATAAACATAGTAAATATCCATATTTGACTCAACGATGGGACAAAACAACCCAGCATTTTGGCTTAAAAAACAGAGGATAGTCCCTAAAAAATATATTAAATAGGTTATTTCCAACCCACAAATTGGTCAACACAGGAACACAACAGCTGGTGTAAATTAAGTTTGCACGAAAATAACATTTCCACACAATGTGGGGATACAAGGTTTAAAGGACAGAAGCAATATCTTAGGTCACATTCCTTATCAAGACAATGTATATTGCTGGAGATTTTGTAGATAAGACAAATTTGCTTCGTATAATTTATTTTGCAGTAATAGGTTTATTTGCAACTCCAACAGTTAGGTTTGTCCATTTCGACCAAGCCATTGGTTGAAAATAACCTGTGATTTTCCTTGAGTGTAGGATAATTTCAACCCAACAGTTGGGTTTGTACATAATTTACCAAATCAAGGGTCCCAACAACTCAACTGCAGTGTTATTTGTAGAAGAAACAAACAGGCAGTATGTGATATTCTGGTTGGTATATTTGGATTGGCTGGTGTGGCAAACAGCTCATTTAGAGGAGCCTTTTTCCAGAACATAAATCCATATAGCTATCTTAAAACAAAGGTTTACACCTCTGTGTTTATAAGACTGAAACTAGAAGGGCCTGAGTTCACCCACTGTACCACAGACAGATGGACGGACAGGTAGATGCATGGATGCAGGGTTAGATGCGTGGATGGACGGTCTAACCTGCTTTGACATGGATGCTGGGGCTGCGGATCTTGCCGGCCTGGTTCTCAGCAGTGCAGAAGTAGTCATTGTCATGAATGAAGCTGTTGAAGGCGGAGGGTGAGAAGGGGTAGAGCTGCAGCGTGCCGTTGGCGTGAACGTGACGGATGTGTGGCACGTCGTAGATGTCGTCGCCGGTGGCCAGGTACCAACGGAGGATGGCATGGGGGGCACCACCCGCAGGACAGGGCAGGGACACCCCCACTGAGCTGGAGAAGGTCACTCTCTGCAGGGAAGCATTCACAAAGTACAGCCGCGTCGAGACCACATCCTCGCTGTGCACTGGAAGAGAGACGACACGGTCAGTCACATAGTCTCGGTTTGTTGCTCAAATCAACATCAGCACGGGTAATAGGGGAAGCCTCGGTCATTGAGGCAAGTTAACTGCTTCGATTTTTATACTGACAAAAACATGCAAGTAATTTCACAAAAGTCTCTTCGGGATATTTAGGTGAGATTTCTACTATTCATCAAATAGGTACAACAATCTGATCATGCGATATGCAATATGTGATATTGTTAATTTAATTTAATTAAGTTAATAATAAGTTACGCTAAATTCATTAGTTTAGTTTTAAATTAATGTAGACTATATTTAAATATATTTAAAAACTAAATTATATAATCAACATGTTTCACATTATTTATCACAATTGGTCATCTTCCACACTTCAGACACAGTCCGTCTGCTATTTGCATCATAACTTACTCATAAGTTTACTCATAACTTTTAGAAGTTTTTAATAATTCAATAATTGCAAACCATACTGTAGGCATATTAACATATACACATTTGCAATATTTCTATCATTTCAATATATTGTGCAGCCTATTCTCAAATTGTAAACACTAAATTCTCAAAAATTGTGGACAGCTTAGATAATTTGGTTTTGTAGGACAGTCACGGTTTACTAGGTCTATTTTTGTTTTAATTTGTATTAATGAGCAAAAGAAACATCTCAGACGAAGTTAATATTAATATGAAACATAACTGAGAACTCTAAAGATGAAAATGAGCAATAAGACGGGGTTGGTGTATGTCTAGTGAAGTGCAGGGCCTGCCTCTTCTCTGATTGGATTATCACTATGACTTTCTCATCGGGTCAGCATAGCACAAGTCAAATTTAGAAATCAATCATAGCATCACAAAGATGATGTAACCAAAAATCGTCCTTTATCTGATTAGTAATTTGCCAAAATGCTTTGTCATTGCCCTTATAGTGTGCACCATACATGGTAAGCAAAGATAAGTCAACCTAAGACTAAGCAAATTCCACTTTGAAATCCTAAAACATGCTTTAAAAAACCAAGAAGGCTGAAGTTTCCAATCAAAGGGAATCCATTTAATAAAAAATGACACAGAAGGAACCAAACAAGATGCAGGCCTCAGCACAGCTTCCAAAAAAATGCTGACATTACTTGGTCCGGAAGAAAAGTGGATCTTAATTATCCATACATTTCCTGCTCTTGGCAGAATATTCCTCACCGAAGAGACTTGCTGATCCAACTTTACCCAAAACAACAACAGTTACAGCGCAGTTGTAGTGGAGGCACTAAATAAAATCACTAATCTAATATGTGTGCGGCGCGAGTGTACTAAACATTGCCATCCGATAGGAGAATAAATAGGTCATAGATCCCCCGCTACATATCCACAAACCTCTCCGACAGCTATTGTGGATGATACAAACATTCGCTTCTGGTGTATTACCAAACACAGACGTGCGAAAAGAGGGAGGGAACCGAAAAAAGGAGCTTTAAGTAAATTAACACGCATGCTAATTTAGCAGCGTAGCTAATGATGTCCTTCAAAGGCAGATTTAGCATTCTGTCGTCTCTATTATCTGCAGGCTCTGTTACGGATTACACGGTTATGGTGGGATAACTCTGTATCTTTTTGTATTCAGAGAATTGCTTAGCTCAGCTCTGGCTTCAAGCCAAGGGAGACACAAGCCCAAAGCTAGAGAATTTTCTTTTAAGGCAATTACATTTAATTAATGCCCCCCACCAGGTTTATGTCAACAATGCCTGGATTAAGCTCCATTCTTGTGATTCGCATTGTGTTTGAAAGAATAATGGTGACATGCTATCATGGCATTAAAGTCAGCGGGGTGCTATAGATAGGTTACCTATAAGACCTTCCACTGATAAGGGACATTTGCACACTGGAACACCTCAACATATAAATAAGAAATGATCATGTATAAATAATAATAATAAAGTTATTATTATTGTTGTTGATAATAATAAATAAACAAATAATTCATGATGACCTGACAATTCAGTCATAATTATAAAAATATGTTATTCGTACTCTTTTAAACTAATGGTACACTTATGTACTGTTCTCAAAACCTTATTTGATGAACGAAAAATAATAGAGATTTCTTTAAAACAAAAAACCTCACATGCAAACATAAATAGAATGAAAAACATGAACAAAAATGATAATGTGAATTGAAAGGCTGAGATTAGAGTTAAAGCCTTTACTGGGTAAGAGGGGGTTGGATCTCTTTCTCACTCTCTCTCTCTCTATCCATCAGTCTCTCGCTCTCTGTTTCTCTCTCTCTTTTTATATTCCCATAGAACATGAAGGGATATGTTATGTGATTGGAATCTGTACGCCAGACGCAGAGAGTTAAATCCATATAATCTCCTTTCACATTTAACACACACGGAACCTTCCCGGTCTGATAATCGCAGCACGGTGGAGGGCCTCTGTTACCTTCCCTCTTGCTCTGCCCTGTGGGGTGGGCAGATTATAGCAGGTGGGAGCAAGCGAGAGGGGTTGAGTCCAGACAGATCCAAGTTCAGAGTAAGCAGGGGGTAAATTATGTGGTATTTGTTTCTTTGAAAGTTTAAAAGAACTAAAGTCACAGGTTCCAGAGGAAGGAAGAAAAATGCTCTTATTGAAACGTCACGCTTTGGGTGAAAGGACACACGCTGGATTACATTAGTACATGGTCTGAGCTGTGAGGTGGTGGGGGGTCTGATCCCAAAGCAGAGGTGCATTGATAAAGCTGGGGTTTACAGCTTGACATTAACTGTATTGACTCTAAAGACACAAACCTCTGAGGTTTCAGCTTTAGAGTTAAACAGCAGAGATCCCTGACACGGTCAAAATAGGAGCAGTCCCTGGTTATTTGGGATGAGTGCAGAGTGCAGCCTATCCTGGTTTCTGAGCTGTGTCGAATACAATTCCTAGTGACCATTTCAGCACCATGGATAGTTATCGAAATGTTCCCGAAACACATTTCAGCACTGGACAGCTCCAATCCTATCTCAAATGTGACTTAACGGAAAAGTTAATCCAAAAAAGATATATCACCCTTATGACTTTCTTCTGTGGAACACAAAAGAAGATATTTTGTAGAATGCTGGTAACTACCAACCTCCATTGACTTCATTTGTATGGACACAAAACCACTGAGACATTTCTCCAAATAACTAATTTTGTGTTCCATAGAAAAAAAAGAGTCTCATTCAAGTTTTCAACTACATGAGGGGGAATAAATAATGACAGCATCTATTTATTTGTAACAGTTCCATTCAAAGGTTTACAAATGTCTCTCTTATAACTGGACATTTATGAATATAAACAAACTCAGCCCTATTCGTGACGCCAAAAAAAATGGAAACCTTTCATAACAAAACAACATTTAAATATTTATAAACAAAACATGCAGACTTATGGAAAATATGGTGATAGTCGTATTGGAATGGGATGAAAATCAGGTCAGCTGGTCAATCCAACGGCCCACGCACCCCCACCCTTTGCCTCTGCAGATTATAGCCTAAAGCATAAACCCCCATAAGAAAGATTGCAATATGTATAATCTCACAATGGGGTTCTGGGTAAGGGGTTGTGGATACAGGAGGCAGGGCCGGGGGATAACTCCCCCACTGTCTGGATGTGTCTGGGGAATGTGTTAAGGGAGGGGGGAAATGAGAGCTGTATATATAGGTATACAGTTGCACCAGTTGATGCACTTATGATGCTACAGGTAAAATCAACGGATGAGGTTTACAAACAGCACCCAAAAATCTTATAATTAAGGCTTTTTATAAAATTGTGATATTAATTATATTTTATACTTAAATCCATATAGGGTTAATTCCTCAAGACGACTTATTTAGCACTTTTTCAATTTAAGTTCGTTTAATACAGGTTATGTGAACGAACGGCTATTAAGTAAATAAATATCTGTTTGTTTTTGCACATGCCGCTTAAAAAAGGACACAAATCACTAAACTGAACCATAGAACGGAACATTAAAAGCATGTAACGGTCAGGCTCTACTGTACGTCCTAAATTTGGACCTCATGTGTTTATGGCCCTCTGGGGGGAATGATCTGTTTCTAGGCCTTTACATGAGCAGTTTAAGTCATTTATGGAGGTCTTAAGGAGAGCAGAGAGAGAGAGGACATTGGGATAACCCAATTTCTTGTCCCTTTGTGAGATGGCTTCGATGTAAGGGCTAACGAAGCCCTGCAGCTCTTTGCCATTCTCATTGCCATATGCCAAACAAGAATAACACTGGAATGCTGAATCTCTCCATTAATAATGGTTCTGTCTGTCTATGTCTTTCAAAATAGGTGCATTATTCACTAAGCAATTTCTCAAAAACATTCAAATCTGTTTTGCTCGCCATTGTGATTTTGCTTCCTTTAAGCCATTGTTTCTCAAACTTTTTCTGCCGTTCCCCACTTTAGGGGTAGGGTTCCAAGCATCACCTGTCCCCAATCGCCCCAGCTAAAAGGTAAAAAACTTAAGGTCCACTGTCTGTCTTAGTTTTGTCTGCTGGTGCCGAATTTCCAGTTTTTCTTTTCATTCCATGTCACAAACTTGTCCATTGCTAACTTTTATTCCCGATACCGCCTACAGCCTCTCCACATTCAAGTTTTTGTTCCGCTTCAATAAACATTCTGACGTGAAATCATTCTTGTAGGCTACTATGGTTCCACGTGACATTTTCTTCGCAGTGTGATGTTGTTCTAAGGTAGGCTTACAATTAAATGTGTCATTGTTTTTGAGTGTATGGTCATGAAATAAAGGAAATAATAGAGATGGGCACAAAATTACCAAATATCCTCTCGTTTGTTGCTCCCCATTTGTCATGTCTCAATTCCCCATCACTTTGAGAAATCCTGCTTTATGCCATCTTTTCTCTTCAAAGCTTCCCCATTATGCAGTCACTCGAGTTTGTGAAAATTCACGCGCGATTGGACATATATTCCATACATACAAATATATGGACTATATAAATAAGTTTCAAAATGCCGTAAGAATGTGTGTTGCAGATAGTCTCGCCGATTGCCAATGGTGAACCGCTATGCATAATGCAGCTGTCTTAGTCTCTCATCTGCATTTGCTTAGACACACACACTCTCTCGCACATGCACAGGCATAGATCTTCACACCCTGTCCCCAAAGATATCAACACACAAGCTAAGAAAATGTGCTCTGTCTCTCTTTCAATCACTCCCTCTCACCTACACAAACATGTCTAAACGCAGACTCGCATATTTTCGGGACGCAACTGTTCAACAAACACGCAATTCAACCATGCATTTGCCTGCCAATTAATATATTCATAGATCGTTCAAGGGCCATTTCCGCTGTCAAACCTGTCTGTGCCGCGCTATAACGCAGCATATTTTTTAACAGCTTCTAGTGTCATAATGTTTTCTCTAACCTTTTAAAGTGACTCATGAAATTAGCATGTCAGAGAGCGAGGGGGAGGCCGACTTTCTCGGGAAAAGCCTTCTTTGTTTTGCAGTTCTTTCCTCAGACAGCCCACTTATCAAACCAATAGTCACTAATGCACAGCGCAGTCGAGGAAAAATCAATACTACAGGTGCTGAGTAACTTCCAGTTGAATCTAAAGCCATCGCATTCATTTATAAATGGGTTTATGATAGCGGGAATGAAGTGTGAGTGTTTCCGTGTGTGTCAGGCTGAGCAGGACACATGTGCACTTGTGTTTAGAGGATGTTTGTTCTGATATATTAGAGCAAATCTTGGCTGCCACTGGTGTTCCTGAGATTGTTCAGCGCTTTGCTTGAGTGACTTCGAGTGGATTGGAAACCAGTCAAATGTAACCTCCCAGATTTGTATAGCAAGCGTGTTGAGGTAAAGGAAAGAGATGGAGAGAGCTGGAGACTAAAGAAAGTATGCATCTTTACTTCAGGTTATATGATATCCAACTGTATGACTAGAATGCACTCTATGAATGGATCACTATCGTGAGTGTACATAAAAGGATGGAGGGTTTAGGCAGTGAGCTTGTCTTTGTATGAAATGCAGTGCAACCTTTACACCTCTTATTTTCCTGTTACAGCATATTTAATGGAAAAGAAAGCAGCTCAGACTTCAAATGGAAGATATCTGAGGTTGAGAATGTGAGTCCGCTGTACATGCATAAAAAAACTTATAAGAGGTAAATGAATATCCTGTGTTACTCACAATCTGCAAAAGCACCCAGGAGATAGCCCAGTTCTGTGATTCCTTTCAACAGAGCAATCGTTGTGTCCAAAACGACCTGTTGAAAGCACTCCACTCTCTCGATCGATCTGTGTGCATGTAACTATCAGTGCCAGACAACCTCTGCATGATTTATCAACTGATATGTCATAAATGATACATTAGGGAGCTAGGCGGAGGGCAAAGGAATGAAAGAGACTTTCGCGATTTTTTTTAATAAAACGTCTTAACTCGTACGAAGCGACGAAAAAAATGCACGGTTTTCAAACGGAGACCCTGCAATCACCTGAGAAAAATCGTATCGTTTACGAGGAGGAGACCGGATGGGACTGGGATGTCCTGATGGGAGAAGAAGTTTAGAATCCCTTTTGAACTTCACACGCGCACATGGCCCGACGCAACTGTCAAAAACCTGTTCCATGCGCATGTGTACATATATCAACAATTAAACATTTAAACATAACACTGTACTGTGTTCAGGGTCCCTTAGTATAGCATTCAATACATTGTCCCAAGTCTTGAAAGCAGAATGGATGCTTCGCGCACGGTGTCCGAATGGATGGAGATGCGTCGCGCCAAGTCGGCGTGTCAAGCAATTGCTCCAGAGCCGGCAAGTGTTTGTTTACGAGCTTAACTCACCGGCACACGCGCGCTGAACGGAGAACAGCGGTCGTCCGGATGAGTGCGGAGAGAGAACGACACGCAGGTTTTTATTTTGACCGTACTTCAGCTAAAATGGCAGGTGCAGCGGCGGGGTGTTTTTTAGACGGAGAAGGGAAAAAAGTCGTGCGCCGCTTGATTTAAAATAGCCGCGCGCTTGTTGGAAAAAGGAAAGAAATACGACAATGTGGTTCTATTCGAATGAAGACATTCATGAAATAACAAAATATAATTGATGGGACAACCTTTAACGCTCGCACAGATCACTAGACACTTAATCCTTAAGGAAACAAAAAGTTCAAGAATATCTTATTCCTACACATTTACTGCGAGTAAGTCGTCCACGAAGTGTTTGTAACTGTGACTCATACGACTGTCATCCTTTGCAACTTAACCTACTATTTATTTTTATAGATGATGCATCTTATTATAATGGGCACAGATTGTGTCTGCCGAGAAATGAAGGGGAAAACAGGTGTTTATGACGACTATAACGAAATAGAGAGATAGACGGATGCTGTTTGAGTGAGTGAGTGAGTGAGTGAGTGAGTGAGAGAGAGAGATAAATAAATAAATGGAGTCCTTATGGCCAATGACCTGATTTACTTTTGGAGTGGGGGATGCGGCAGATCTCCTACTAATTGCGCAGCTGGGAAGAACAGGGGATTTGATGGGGTGGGGGGAGAGAAAGGAAACCAATTTTGCATATTTCTATGAGGGGGAGACCGGATTAGATGGAGGTGTCTTGGTGTGAAGAGCAGGTTTGACATTGTAAGCAGTTTGGAGGTGAAGTCGTCTAAAAGTAGGCATTCAGAAAAATATGCGTTTATACTTTTCGTTTAGGCATTTTGATTCAGGTTAAAATTACACATAGGCTACCGTTTCATATAGGCCTACATCTAATTCTTAATGATAAAAAAATATTTCAAAAAATATAAATATGCCTGCATTAAAAAGGTTTGTATGTATGGGACGTGGCAAGCGATTTCAATCACATTTTAATTTAGCCAAATGTTCAGAAAATCGGATCAGACCGGATAATATCGCAGCCACCACACAATTTTGACTACCTGACGAATGCTGATCCTTAAAATAAATATTGGACAGACACAGGTCCACATTCATCCACACAGACAGCCTGCTTGCTTTCTGCACTTTCATTATTCTGTGAAAAATGCAAAACCAGTCAAAAAATGCATTAACGAAAATAATATTATTTGTAATAATTAACTATGTTCTTAAATGTAAAAACAGGCTTGCATGGTGCATCAGACAAAATAACTTGTACAGAATTATCATGCCATGCCATGCAATAAAGCTAAAGAGATAGCTTAACATTAAATGTGATAATTCGTAAAACGAAAGCCAGTCATCCTCTTGACAAAAACAAAGATTCAAATAAATATTAAATATTCCAGTGTGTCTGCATGCACATTTATTATACGCCAATGTAGACAATTATAAATAATTATTGCTGCTATTTCAATAACAATTCACCTTAATAATACTAATAATAAATGTACACCTTACATGCAAATAACAATGGAAATTTCCACGTTGAATACTGCAGCATCCCTTGGTGCGTTTTTTATTTCATTTAGTTTCATTTCCATAAAAAGACAACCTGACCCTCGAGACGACAATGTACACGGGATCTGGTCCCCCTCCGTTCCCCATCCCGGGGTTCAGGTGGGAAGACAGGGGGTAATATGCTATAACTTGCCCGGGTCACGACAACGCATAATAATTTCCATAAAATGGCTGATCATTTCCAGACAGAAAAAGACTAAAACATGTTTTAATAACAAAACACATTTATCCTAGAAAATGTGTAAAAAAAGATTTTTTAAGAAAATATGTTTTTACATTCCTTGAAAGTGGAAAAGATGGAGGCGCGGCCCTCTCAGAAAAATACGCAGTCCTAATGCATATGCATGTATGATAATTGATGTGCGTTTTACATCTCCTATCGACCATGTCATCAGAGCTCAAGATACATGATAAGAAAAATCTTGTGAGAGCACATAACGTATGAGTACCAGAAATTAACAATGACAAGGTGGCAAAAATAAGTTTGCTGGCGACCCAAGCATCTCGTTTTACGCACTTTACGCCCAAATGCACCCCTCCTTCCCTCATACAACTGCACACACAAACATACACAAAAACATTAATACACATTTCTCTTACACAAACACAGAGAAGCAATGGCAGGAATTATTCGGACCTTACATTCCCACGGAAATGACATTGTAATTTAAATACGAAAAATCTAAATCTTCTTAAAATCTAAAGCTTATAAAACTCAAACGCTGTAAAGACATGTCAATTGTTTTAATGTAACTATTGGTGAATAAATTCAAAAGAATAGCATAAAGCAATTTCATAAAAATTACTAACACTTGAAAACGGGCACATTGGGGGAGGAAAAGTGGTTTCAGCCAGACATCTTTTGTAAGGTCGGAAAAATATGAGCGAAAACTGAATGCATATCTCCAAGCCTGACGGGTGGGGAGAGGGAAGTGGGGTGGGTGGTGAGTATGCGAGGTGAGGGTGTCAAAAACAAAAATTGTTGAGCAAACATCATGACAGCAATTGATGCGTAAAATGAATAAATGGGTAAATAAGCAACCAAAACCAGTTTAAAAAAAACACATCCTTCGTTTGAATTTACTCAAATGCAGATTTTCCTTATCAAACCCACCATCAGCACAGACAAACCAGGATTATGCTGTTATAGAAAATGGAGGACCACTAATTGCACCAGCGCTAATTGGAAATGAGGCTGCATGAGGCATTATTTTTTCACAGGATCTATGCAGATAATTTGATGCTGTAGCGCGGAAACATGTACTTTTATTACAAACTGCAAATTATTATTATTCCTGAGGGCATGGAAACAGTTACAACAGGATATTAGTATAACCAATGAACAGACAAATTCAAATCCCCATCGACAGACAGGCAGAAAATTACATCCATTTTTCCAGCCCCAAAATACTTCGGTGCGTCTATAGCAGGAGCAAACAAATTCACACTTACCTGACCAACTATACTTTTGCCACTATCAAGCATCATACTGAGGGCCAAAAGTGTTTCCCTAATGCATGCGACCGATGCAAAAATCTGCCCGTTCTACATATTCATATTCATACACTCAACGGCATATTCATATCTCGCATGCAAATCATGCTATCTCCCCCATCTTTGCGCACGGGAACATGCAGATCGTACACAGCTTCACAAGCCTCTGTTCGTCGTTAATCAGCGAATAAACAAATTACTTTCCGATTTTTAGACAACTAAATAACCTTTTGAACTAAGTTTTATTAGTTTACCACAGAAAGAAACTTACTGATATCTGAACGCAATTTTAGAGAGCAAATAAAACGCAGGATTGCGCTCCGTTAAACTTGAAATGCTGATAATGTTGAAGAAAGCCAAGCAAATTGAGGCAATGTTCACCCAAAACTAAACTCAAATTAAATAAACTGTGCGTGTTTAGCATAAGACAAAAGGCAGCAATAAATAAACAGACTACATACCTTCTTGAAAAGAATACAGCAGGAGTAAAGTTACCAGCCACATGCCATAAATAGCAGGTATATTTCTCAGGAATGTTTTGCAATCCCGACGTGTGCACTGTGCAGTATTCGGCCAGGCGAGGCTCCGTGCAGGAGTGGTGACGATGCTCCCCGGCGATCTCTCCAGCCCTAGTCCCGGACTCGCCAGCGCCGAGAAGCGGGGAAGGCTTTGGACCCGCCTCTCGTACCCTCCCCTCCGCGGGACCGTCATCCTAACGGCCCCTCCTACGGTAGTCTAATGATGCGACGCGATGGAGAGGTGCTGCACAGCAGCGCGGTGCGGGGCCACGGAGAGACGCGGTGAGGACGGCGCGCGGAGTTTTGTTGGTGGGGGGGGGGTGGTTTGGCTGCATCTGAGAGGACAGGACTTAACTTGTTGTTGTTGTTGTTGTTGTGAGCGGTCCACGTGGTTGGAGACCTCTTCGTGCATTCTTTGACACTCAATGTAACCATGGCGCACCTGGGAACTGAAGGGCTACTCTTTTACCAATACGGTGGATCATCTATTGCCAAGTCAACGTGCGTAACGTTTACGGATACAAATTAGTTTGGCTTCTACATTACGGCTGTTCTGATTCACCGAGGCGTAATTTTAAGTGTTATTCCGTTGTGCGTAAAATTTAGGAGTTGCAGTCACTTCTCATTGAGTGACACGCGAGTGCACAAGACCTTGTCACCATACTTCTAAACATAAACGTATGCGCACGAGTGAAAATGAACGCGTGTCGTGCGCTTTAGACACTCAACGAGCAAGGTCCAACTCCCCGGCATTGTTCCGCGCTCAAAATGAGAGGAATGACACGCGAGGGGCGTATCATGTATCACTATTGTCTCGAGTGGCGGATAATGCTCACAGACCACCCCGGCTTTATAGTCATTTTTCAAGCCCAGGAAAATAAACCTTTATATGGTCAGATTTTTCTAGACGGTGAATCTTAATTGTTTTTACATACATGTAAACAAATACAAACATTTAGCTTAAAAAACAAAACAAAAATCAGAAAGATGTTTTGGTTTGTGTGTGTGTCAAACACTTACAGTCTTAAAAAGGAAAAAAGAAGGCTGTTGGATTTCTATGGATTGTTTTGACAATGATATTTAACAATGCTAGGGTTTGAAGCTCAAAATTACAGTGTGGCAATGACATTACCTCCTAGAGTAACATAAGAAACAATAATGTGTAGAAACAGATAGTCTGCTGCCAGTGGTTACAGTGTTTGGATGGTTTCTGCTTACTTCACACCCACACGTCCTCTTCGGGTAATCATTGAACTGTTACACGTGCCGTACTGTCATTGATTATAGGCTATGCGCAGTAGAGAATCAACCAATATAAATATCCATCAAACTGACATGTAGTGCTGCGTGCATTCTGACAGCGATGGAGTCCCAAGCCATTCTGGGCAAGTCGGCGGTATGGTTCATCTCATGTCAGTTCATCCAATAATACTTAATAAAGCAATATTTTCATGGCAGAAGCTTTCCTCTTGCCATGAGATTAAGCAGACAATTAAACAATAAATATAAATGATCTAGTTATTCTCCAACTACATAAGATAATGGAATGCCTAGTATTCGCAGAGTTGTACTTTACATATCGTGGCCCTAGTCTAGTTTTTTTCAATTTTTTGCATAAAAGATGGAAATGCAAATGACCCTCCAGAGTTCAAAGAACTGTCTTTGCATATGCCTTGATGCCACAAACCCAAACTAGTATCTTAGCACATATTCTGTATATAGACCAATAGACCTTTCAAGCCATCCAGCTCTACTTCTGAATTTCTGGTGTGCATACCAGTTTACCGCTTTCACTTCTTTTCCCAGAGCGTTTTGTGTGGAAAGATTCAAGGAGGAGAGCGGCTGAGTGGCTCTGACTCTTGGTTTCCTACAGAGACCCCTCTCTAACTCTCCTCTCTCTTCAGTTATGTAACAAGTGGAAATATAGAAGATATAACAGTACCCGTACCCTCCCACACACTTCCAGAGATACACACGTTCTTTGCTTGTACTTGCACATACAAGGCCACTAAGAAAGCACCAAACTGGCCAAAATGAAACTAGATACACATACATGGTAGATTTCAGCTGCTAAATGTGCATCGGAGAGGAAGTGACCGTTGACTCGCAGGCAGGCAGCCACTGTTGAAATCATTGCTAATCCAAATCATCTGCATCACTCTCTTTTCATCTGTTGCCTGGAGAAAGGCAGAGAGCGAGACAGAGAAATCAAATGAAGAGAAGGAAGGAGAGAGAGCGAGCGAGCGATAGAGAAGACTGAAGCGGGTGGGCTAATGAGAATGGTAATGCTAATACGCAGACAATCAGAATCTCCCTGAGGCCACAGCTACATGGTTGAATCATATTACCACTAATGTATCTGGTATTAATGCGGAGAGCCCACCCCTTTTGAACCCCTGCAAGGTCACCGAGAGTGGAGGGGGCAGAGGGGGCAAGGGTTGGTGTGTACCCGCCCCGGCTGCGTGCAGGTAAAGGGAGCGCGCCCAAAAAAGTTGGCTCCTTTCCATAATGGTGGCTGACGCGCCTCACATCTCCCTCTGCAGTCTGTTTGCCTATCAGAGCTCTTGGTGCAAAGCAGCGCCACGCGGATCCAAAATGGCGACCGAAGAGGAGGCCCAGATGGCGAGCTGCTTTGGTTTAGCGCTGCGGCGCATGGTTTCGATACAGCCGCACTGGCGGCAATTAGCCAGCCGATACAGAATCGTACGCCATGTTACGCTTGCCAGCATTAGTCAAATGAGTCAGTGAGCTGCACCAAGCTAGTCAAATGAGGGAGGGACCCGTGCCACTGCGCCTGCGTGTTGGTACGTGCCAGTCTGTGCGAGAAAACGCGACTGAGTGCCGTATTTAGTGATTTATGATTTTCGGAGTCAAAGGAGGGGGTTTGTTGTTGTGTTAGCCGTGACTAGACAGACTGCTGAACCCGAGTTTTCGGGATGGATTCGGTGTATCAGAGGATGGGTGGGATCGCGTGTAAGCGTATGAGGGTGTAAGTGAATGAGACCGTGTAGATACAAGAGGATATTTCTGGAGCTTTCTCTCTCTCCTCATAGCTTGTTGAGGGGGGAGAAATGGGGGAAAGAGGAAGGTGGCGAAGCGAGACGTAAGGGAGGTGTTAATTTATTCAAATGAGTAGGGAAGGATAATGAGAGAGAGAGAGGGTGAGAGAGAAAGAGAGAGAAAGAGAGAGAGAGAGATGGGGGGTTGGTTGTTGCACTTTGCAAATCTTACATCTCCTGATCTTTCTGTTTTTCCTGCGTTCATCTTGCAAGAATCTCTCGTCAAGTCGGAAGTGCGAAGTATTGAAACTGGGTTTGTAGATTTGTCATCTGTAAAATGCTAGACGTGACAAGCATTTTTCTGCATGATCTTATAAACATTTTTAACAGAGTATCAAAAAAATATGTATGTTTTGGGGAAATTTTGAGAAAAGAGAGAGAAATCTGCCCATTGCATAGAAGCAGACTATAAATATTCTTTAGTAGTTGATGCACAATCACTTTCTTCAGCCATTTTGAATTTATGTCATAAATTGATGTCATAAATTTACGTTGAATTTATGTCATATAAATAGAAATACACAAAATTACGGTCAACCATTGGAGGCCCTGAAAGGTTAACATTTACTTATGTTCACTGACACACGAGGGACATCAGTGGGTAAAAATGCTAGACTACCAATGATCAAAATATGTTTATGCGAAAAACAGCACAATTATTTCAGAAATCTCGTAGTTTATTAGGAATAAGTGATTATTTGTCATCTTTTCCCACACAGGATCCAGTGTGACCTTTTATCTTTTATAAATCAAGTTAACGCAAGTGTTCTCTTCACAAAATGTGGTCGCTCAAGCTGATGAGCTTAAAATGGGATTTTTTTTCAGTGGAGATGGGTGTGTATGCAAGAGGCGGTGTGTGGTGAAAATATGCAGGACATTTGAATGGATTAGAATATTTACTGACATCTAGTGGGAAGATTTATATGGCAGATAATGTTAAGGGACAGTTCACCCAAATGTAAAAATTCTGTCATCATTTAGTCACCTTCCTTGCTTTCCAAACTTTTTGCCAAAATATTCTGCGGAGTGCAAAAATATTTTTTTAAGATTTTCTGCTGTTCAATTGGGATGAGATCCTAGTCTTAGTCTAGCCTTAAATTACACACCTGAAAACCAAAGGCAGTTTGGTCTTTTTTCGGTCTGATGCATACTGTGCACAAAACTAGAAACTGTAATCTAATTTCACACAATTTCAGTCACCCTAAACTTCTGCATTTCATTCACTACATCAATTTAATACAATGCTTTAAAATAACTTTATATAAAAATAAATAAAAATCTACTCAAGTGCATCTCTCACGCTCCTCAAAATTTGTGAATTCAATTCAATGTAAATAATAGTAAATTATAATTGTTAAAATCTAGGTTCCCACTACTTGAAGGTTATTATTATTCACATTCACTGAAGGATGTTAGTGTAAATGTTTTCAACATTGTTAATTATTGAAAGTAACTTCTAACAAGTTCAGTTTATAATGATACAGAACGAAATCTAATTCAGAATTTAAAGTTTTAGAATTTAGTACAGTGTCGATATTTTCCCCTTTCAGTGTAACACTAATAATCATAACAAAAACAATTCAGGTGTCATATATTTTTGTCATAAAACCTTTGTAAGACAACACATTAGGACAGGTAAAGTCCTTTAAATTGAGTTGTTAAACTGAAATGCATCAAACTAAATTGAAAAAAATATTTTGAATTGATTTTAATTGAGAATCGAATCAGATTGAATCCTTCAGAGACTGAAAGGAAAACCTGTTAAATGAAAGCAAATAGATTTGCTGTCCACCCAGAGATTCCCATCCCTATACCCTGGGCGGTAACTTGAGCTTGGGTATGATCTGCAAATGTGTATGATGACAAGACACTCTATACAGTACATGACTAAGAGACAACGGCTCATTAAAGAAGGACTTTTTTAAATGTAAGCAATTTCACACCCTCAAAGTGTAGCGTGACTGCACCTGACTGCCCCAAAGTGCATCAACTTTTTTTAAACAGACTGCTTGGGGAAAAATCATATTTACAGTGGCAAGAAAAAGTATGTGAACCTTTATGGAATTTCATGCTTTTCTGAATAAATTTGTCATAAAATGTGATCTGATCTTCATCTAAGTCAAGGGTATTGACAAATAAAATGTGTCTAAAATAATAACACAACATATTTTTTATCTTTTATTTCATTATTGATAACAACAAAAAAAAATCATTGTGGTGGGTAGAAAAGAATCTGAACCCTTGAGTTAAAAAAAAAGCTCAAAAAAGCTAATTGGAGTCAGGTTTTAGCACACCTGGAGTGTTGTTGAGATAATAAGTTTTGAGGTGTGGACTACAGCTACTTTGACTGATAAAAACCCCTCAAACTTATGGAGTTTGCTCTGCACAAGAAGAACACGCTTATGCGAGCCATGCCTCACCAAAAAGAGATTCAGAGGACCTACGAACAAGAATTTCGATTTACATAAATCTGGCAAGGGCTGCAAAGTTATTTCAAAGACTTCACCAGTCTGCTACAAATGGAGACACTTTGAGACTGTTGCTACTCCACCAAGAAGTGGGCGGCCAGTCAAAATGACACCGAGAGCACAATGTAGACTCATCAGTGAGGTAAAGAAACAACCCACGATTGAGAGCCAAAGATTTGAAGGCATCATTGAAACTTGCTAACATCTGTTCATGAGTGTAAAATACGTAAAACACTGAACAAGCAGGGTTTCCATGCCAGGACACCCAAAGAAGAACATTGTTACGCCTGAAGTTTGCAAAAGAGACGATTGACACTCCACTGCGGTATTGGCAAAATGTTTTGTGGGTTGATGAAACTAAGATTTTGGAAAAACACAGCACTACATCTGGCATAGAAAGGGCACGGCATATAATCATAAAAACATCATCCCAACTGTAAAGTATGGTGATGGAAACATCATGATTTTGGCCTGGTTCGCTGCCTCACGGCCTGGCCAGTTTGGAATCATTGAGATGAAGATGGATTCCCAAATATATCAGACAATTCTTCAGGATAAAGAAACTGTGTAGAAGCTGGGTGATGCAACAGGGCAACGACCCAAAACTCCAGAGTAAGTCCACAACAGAATGGCTTCAGAAAAACAAAATCTGCCTTTTGGAGTGGCCAAGTATGAGCCCAGACCTCAACCCAATAGAGATGCAATGGATTGACTTTAAGAGGGTCATATACATGAGACGTCCAAAGAATATGACCGAGCTAAAGCAGTTCTGCCAGGAAGAATACGCTAAAATTCTTCCTCAACGATGTGCAGGTCTGATCCACAGCTACAGGAACTGGCCGGTTGAGGTTATTGCTGCATAGGGGGGTCAACCAGAACACATTTTATGAAAAATTTGCACAAGGTACAGGGTTAATACAACATGCCCTTTGATGATGAAATAATCAATTGCCAAAATCAAATATCAAAAAGATATTCAAGTTTAAATATAAAGTCGCATAGAAATAAAAATATAAAAAAAAACCTTATGATTGGTTTCAATACAAATCTGTCAGACTGTTGCCTCCTTTCCAACTTAGGCAACTTTAAACCACAAAACCCCTCAGGTTAGTCATGTGAGCTGCAGTCAAGAGTGAGTGCCGTCTGGACTTTTCGAAGGTACTTTTCGAAATTTCCATCCAAGCCCGATAGTCTAGATTGTATCTCTATTCCCACGCTACACTCAACCCCCTCCAAAGGAACAATGTCATTCCTTCATTTATTTTCGCAACAAGTTGAACCAGTATGTCCTTAGCACTAAGCAGGGATGTTAAAATGCTGACCGACTGCAACAAGACCCAGTGCAATCATGTATACCCACATTTATACCCTAAACACTCCTCCACGTGTGGGAACCCAGACGTACTGACCCTCTCACCATTAAATGCATCTGTAAGCCATCTTCTGTTTACACATTACACTGCAAGCTCATTGTGATTTTATCACACACTGCATCACATTTAAAGCTAAGAGATGCTGAATAAGCTGAAGCAAGCATATGTGGCCTGTAAAGATGATTATTTAAAGATATAATTGTATTAATTTGTATTGGCATTTATAAGGAAGGCTTACTGTTAATACAAGTCCCAGTTATTAAATAAACTATATGAACAAGTCTCCATGTCGTCATTCTAACAAAAGGCTTTCATATTATAATAATAAGCATACCCTATTAATTGTATTAAGATTTATTAAAAACTCGTTCTTAAAGTAAACCTAAAGTTCATTCAGTCTGTCAAGGCAACAGAGAAAGAGCAATTCTCTTGCACCTTAATGCAAAATGAAGATGAAATGAGCAGGACACGCAGTCCCTGGCAGAGAACTGCAGCTCAGCAGCTCATCTGACAGGCCCTGTCCCTGCCTTTAATGACTTATTTATTCAAGCATAATTAAGCTAAAGCCTGGAGCAGTGATTAATGCTCTTTGTCATCTTGTAGAACAATATCTCAAACTTCATGAGCGCTGGCTCAACTCCAGTTCTTGCTTTCTTTATATTCTACCGCCAACAGCCAAACTAACTTGCCGTTTTTGATAAACTGCAGTATGTCACGTAAAAGAGTGCAGTGAGATAAGTCACAAAGTTAGTTTTAGCAAGCAGACACAGAAAATAACATTATATTTGTGTTATTACAGAAAGCACCCTGGCTGGTCCGCAACCCGCCATGAAACCATAAGAAGAACAACACCCTGGACTGGAGTGGACGCCACGTCAAAATGTATCTCAAACATGAGTTAGTAGGCCTAATTCATATTTTGTTACAAACATTGTCGGATGGGACGTTTATAAGTGTCATATTTGTATAATAATTGTGTTCATAACCAGACGCACTGTAGCCTACATCACTTTATTTGCACAAATGTATTTAATTTGAAGAAGGCATACAATGGATATTCGCTCCTTTATGGTGCTGTTTAAGTTTGGAGGACTAAATAAACAACGAAGAAGGAAATTTTACAAGTGCTATGGGGCTGATTCAGACCGTGACGACTCATTCTTCTGAGTGATTTTCAACTAACAACAATGTTTTGAGTTTCCACGTCCATGATTGTCTGAACAATCCACGCTGAAGGCCATTGTCTGAAGGCCACGCCTTCTCATGAATACTGGAAGACGTGCTATCTACTGACGCAAACACGCTCTCATTTACAGACTAAAATGAATGTTTGAGCAGTCATTACGGAAAATATCTCACCTTAAAACATCTTTAAGTATGTCAGCAACGTTTAGTCTAAAGATGCACATGAGTAATGTTTTTTACAAGGGCATCATTTAATATCTTAAATATCATTATTTATCTTCGGGTTAGTCCGGGTTTAAACTAAACCCTGTCTGTGAAACCGGGCCAGTATCAAGAAGTTGAAAAATGAGCAACTATTAAATAACCAGTGATATCACTTGTTTTCAATATGTGCTGCTATCTGATAACATTTATTGTTTACATATTTAAAGCTTTTTGGTGAAATGTAGGCTTACATATATTGAACTACGAAATTGCTTACCATTCTCACGCATATTTTTGTTTAATTCTTAAACTGGTCTTTTTTCTTTTATTCAACTCTTGTTTATCAATTTTTCCTTGCTCGGAGGATGATGTAAAGCCATCCCGTATGGAAAAAGCAGGTGGAAACGTGGTCAAGGCAGATTTTTTGCACATGTATGCACAAAAGCAGACATGCATGGACGTGGACCATTTAGCATCTAAGTTAATCTTTAGTCTATATTTTAGTAAATTACAGTTCCAGGATTAATAAATATTCAGATCTGTAAAACTTGTTTTGCTCAAATCAAACAAACCGAATGGAGCTTCCTGGAACCACCCTGAAGCAAAGCACCATATAAAAGAAAGTAAGTGGAAACTTTCGTTTTTATTAGGGCTGTTAAATTCTGTTATTTTTTTGGTGTTGATTCCGATTCTTGTTTTGGGAATCGAAAGAATCGATTCCTAGATGCAGTTTTCGATTCCTGCTCAATTCCCTGTTTTACTACAGGTGCCCATTTTGAGTGCAATACAATTTTATAAGCGGTCACGTTTTACATTTGTTACATTTATAGGACTCACTTACACACGTTTTTGCTATTGCTCTTTTCTCAACTTCTCAATTAATGTTGAATGAAAGCAGGCCTATTGCAGACATGTTTTTTTAAAGAATTCTGTCCAGCTTTAACAGCTTTAAACAGTCCTAGTACTTATGTAGTGACTGTGCCTTATATTCATGCAACTCTCTTAAGGCCCATATGGAGCTCATTGGTAGAGGGTCCAAGACACCTTGGAATGGAGGAAAGGATTCTATTTGGAACTTATTCGCAGCCCTTTAAGCGTAGAAAGTTTAATGGAAGTTCTAAATAAGGATATACCTGTACGCCTACATGCATGATTGTAGCATGTAGCATGACTAAAGAAACAATCTTCACATTTGGGTTCAGCTCTATATTCATCTCAAATAAAGACTGCCCATGAATCTTTTGAGCTTCTCGGCAAAGTTTTTGAAGGGAATTTAAAGGAATTTCAAGTTTTATAGTAATAGTTGTGGTTTGCCTCCCTCTGGTGTTTAAGATAGGAAATGCACGTTGTTTTTCTTTCGCATTTAGATGGTTTTGTAATATTATTAGTATTAGTATTATTAATGAACAATTTAAAATAATTTGTGTTGAATGAAATAACACGAAAGTTTAAAAACTTTTGACAACAAAACTTTAAAACTACAATTTAATGGTGACATAATCCATCCTAAACATTTTAAAAATGAAAAACATTCACAAAAGTTCGTCTGTAGTGGAGAGGAATGGTTGAAGGTTTAATATAATAGGCAGCTTATATTCATTTCTAAATTCAATGGATGTTCACATTTCCAAGTCATCCACCAGATGTGTACCATCAGTTTTCTTCATCCCTTGGCTTTCCTTAAGACAAACAGAAACATTTAAGGGTTCAATTGTGGGCACTTTTCATAATGATGAGTGCAAACTGTAAACATTAGCCTTCTGTATAAGTAGGCTATTTCGAGTCTCTTTGTTTCAAGTAATATTTTGACCACTAGATGTCACTGGACGTTAAGGGTACATACCTTAGGTTTACCGCACCGACGCAGACGGTTACCTACAAGACATACATTACACATCAGGGATTTGCTTTGACTTATACTATACAAACAAACACTCTCTATTTAGACACACACCTGTCAGAAGAAAGACAGACAGTAGCACGATTATCCCAGCAAAGACCAGACCACCAATGCGAAGAGTCTCGTAGTCTGTGAATCAAAGAATCTTTAACTCAACACAAACATCTCCAATATTAATGAATCATTCAGGTAAAGTGTGGCTATGTCTTACCATAGACAAAATCAGCATCTGGGTCTGCTGTAGGGCCTGGAGAATATAGAGAGTCTCAGAGCTTTATGTTTATGTGGTATAATATAGCCTATAATGCATTTATCGTATTTTAAGCCAAACACAATATACGAGTACAATAATATGCACAAGCCTGATTATTTTGTCCTGCGCTATTAAACATACAGTCAAACAACCAATTAAAATCTATCGAAGTTTATTTCAAAATCAAGTCAGTTTTATTTTTACAGCTCTTTTCAGAATGCTTTCAAAGCAGCTTAATAGAAAATTATGCCTGAATACCTTAGAATATATGTTAGTATAAAATGGGATAATAACAATGAAAACCCCAGGAGACAAGGTGTCCTTACACAACTTATTTTTAACCACATCATTTTGATACCCCTAACTATATATTTTTTTGATTTTGATATCATGACTGTCAGCCAAAAGTTCTGTATCGATATGTTAACATAGTACTGTGGTTGTTTAGAACAGTTTGCTGTATAGTCTATACAGCTAGGGGGTCCATATGATTTCCATTGAAATTTCAGACTGCACATAATAGACAGATAATACAAACAATCCGACTCACCTGCTCCAGGGGACATGGTTAATTTCTCTGTGGGTCACCGGGCAGAATAGTTAAACTGAAAATTAAAATCATAAATAGGCATTAAAAGCAAACCACTCATTGTTAAAGTCACTGCTCCCAACAACAACAAAAAACTAGTACTAATTGTTATGTAGAATTATATATTGTTTGTGACATCAGTCGAACGTCCTAAACTGGCAAAGATGCCATTATTTTCACACAAGAAAGTTTGGAATAATAAAATGTTGAATAAATAAGAGGACAAACCTGTATAAAACAAAGAATTTTTAGAAATATTTATTGCCTTGAGACTAAAATATAGATTTCAGTCACAAACAAAAATGATACCATAGAGAAACATTTACATATTTCACAAAAAATTGTATCCTCAAGATGTTTAAAGGGGTGCTTCAACGATTAGTCATTCATTCTGACTCCTTTATATTAAACGTGCTGTCTTCTCATGTTTAACATGGTCAACTTGTCAAAAAAATTAGTTGGGCGCATTACTTAGTATTTCTATACTCAATACACTCCCCCAGCAAAGTTTTTTTCGAACATATAAAACTGTTTGTAACAATTTTTCTTAGTCCCTTATTGGACAGTTCTCTCGGAAAAGGACGAGGCACGCCCAGAGCAGGAGAAGGAGCTTGCGCGGACGTCACTTTCACTTGTGTGCAGGAGAGAGAGAGCATATGTTTGCGAAGTTCAGGTGTTAGTTTGTTCACGGCATTTGGGTGATGAACATTATATAAACTGTGGATATTACGCTGGATTTGGAGATGGTTTGAAACTGATATATGGAGCTGTCCCAGCGTTAAAAGATGCCGGACATGAACCGCATGCGGTGAGTGAAACTGATGTCTGTGTTTTGTTGACAATGTGCTTTGGTTCAGCCTCCCCCTCCCCCCCGCACGCGCCGTACGATTTCCGAAGTAATCGTAAAGCTGTATCTATCTTTCATACATATGCTCAAACTAAATACTCTTCGAAGATACGAAGTATGCAACCCTACTCCATACGTACTCAAGATTAATATGAGATTGGAAGAAACTCTGTGTGTTAGGGCCGCTTTAAACATCCATTTAGACACGTAGTCTTAAATCAACCAGAATGCAATTCACTGATCTGAACAAGTTATAAAGTAACAGCAAAACATCCCTATACAGCAAAAAAAAGGGTCATTTGCTGAAGCCATTTCTTCTTGTTCAGTGCTGCACTTTTTCTTAAGGTAAGTGCATGGTTTCATCCAATGTGTTAACTTTTCATTCATATCTCTGACTGTAATGATTAACTCATGCTGCTTTGATCAGAAAATGACTCATATGGACTAGGGGCAGTTGACTTTTCGATTTCACATAAAGATCTTTTCAGACTAACAAGTATGTCCATGTTGTTAATCTTTGAGTTCTGTTTGGGCATTGAGAGACCCCAAGACACCTTGAAAACTTTAACACATTCTTTACAATGAAGTCTATGCTGGTACTTCTGAATGAAAAAAATGTACATATTTTGTTACATTTTATTTTGGAAAGTTTACTATGTTTTCATGTAGGTATACGTATATAACGTAGTTGATATAAATAATGAACATTATTTAACAGATGTCCAAACTGACTTATTTTTCACTTATTACAAAGAACAACTCCAATGCAAGTATACCTTTTCTTTGAGAGCGCAATCTGGTCTTTAAAATAGGTTCTATGAAAAGTTCTTCACAACAATGCCACAGGATAACTAAATACCTTTAAAGGAATACTTCACATGTAAAATGAAAATTCTGTCATTATTTACACGCCCGTTTGTCATCTCAAACCTGGATGTTTTCTGCAAACACAAAAGAAGATATTTTGAAAAATGTCACTGATTTTGTGTCCATACAATACAAGTCAATGGCGACCAACGTTTTTTTGGTAAGCACCATTTTTCAAAATACCTTCTTTTGTGTTTTGCAAAAGAATGAACATCAAACAGGTTTTAAATATCAACAGGGTTAGTAAATTATGACAGAATTTTCCTTTTAGGGGAAGCATACCTTTAAGTCAAAGCTTTTGAACCTTTTTATAGATTGTAGAACCTTTTAAGCCACAGCAAGGTTCTGAACTTCTGGATTTCTTTTTAGAACCATACAGCTTGAGAATGAACTTCTTAGGAGCGTTGTTTTCATGAGAGTAGCGATAGCTTTATGCTTATTTCTTGCTTGTAAGTGAAAATAGAAATCATAATGTGTTTTATTCAATTTCAACATAAAAATGTTTTCTACAAATATTGATTTTGTTTGAAATCACATGTTTATGAAAATGATAAAAATCACACTGTGCAAAGCTGTGCAGTAACCTCTGAGATCTGTCCATTTGGATTTTCGATTATTTTTTTAAACAAATGTTTTTCTTTCAAACTTCACGAAGATAAAATTGACCTCTAAACTAAGTTATCATCATAGATTTAACACCCTGCTTAAAGTGAATGCATATTTTTATAAAAAAATCCATAGTTTAATGTTTCAATATTATCTGTTGATTTGGTTAAGGTCAGAATACAATATTAAAAGAAGAAATAATAATAGAGATTTTTTTTAAACGAAGAGCAAAGAAGGTCTGAGGTGTGACAGATTCAGGAAATCAATTTAACATGAGGGTTAAGCCACTTTTCAGAATCATCACACAAGCCAGTCGTGTTCCGGATGACCTCAGCTTTAAATCAACAGTGATCCAATAAAATGCTTGTTCTGCTCAAATCTGTGCATTCAGCAAAATCCATAATATCCTCAAAATGACAATAACCGGTCTAGTGATCTCAGCTCACCTGTAAGAGACGCTCCTCTTCCTCCAGAGGTCCAGGCTAATGTGAGAGTGTCTTTATCGCCCAGGTGAATTTAATGCGTCCACCCCTCCCCTCTTCACAGAACATTTGTAAATCTGTCCACCGTTCTTTGAAACACATTTATTAGCCAATAAACAGCGGCCTTCAAACGGTAATAAAATACCATCTGGCCCAACCTTTGGAATCATTGCCCAAGGGAAATCCAGTTACATCACAGTATAAAATACTTCAGTCCGGGACTGATGGTGGCCGTATTGTGTCTTGATTTTAAAATATAAGTGAAGGACCCCTGAGAGCTTTCGTTCCACTAAAATAGACTTCAAATCCTCCTTTTCCCTTTACAGTTGGTATGGCAGTCAAATTGATGTATAACCAGAGCCTAGATAGTTGGAAATGTTACATGACGTATTGAAGAGAGCAGGTGATATATGACCTTTATATCAAGGGTGAGAAAGAATAAGAGACTGCCTGACACTTGGTGTCTCTGTTCATGTGCATCGGTGCAGAAAAAAATGACGCACGCGTTGATGCCTGTGTCAGACACTGACTTTCTTTATTTAGAAGCACGAAGAGCGTCCATACACAGCGGCTGCACAGAGATGAGACGAACATGTTTCACATTCGTCTGTAATAGCAAAGCATCTGTAACACTAGACTGTCGACTAAATGTGTTCAATATTCTGTGGAACAATTCTCTCTTTAGAAATTGACCTACATTTCTACAACTCTCATGAGTTTATCACAACAAGTGATGTGTGGCACAACACACCACACGTACACAAACACACAAAAGCAAATGTTGCTCTCCTTATAGGTCGACATTTTGGTCTGATGGAACAGTAGTGAAAGAGTGATTTAAAGTGCTAGTCCACACAAAAATGTTCTCACTCTCATGTTAATCCAAAACCCAAAGGATATCTAACCAACGTTGTGTCATACGGCTTCAGAAGATGGATGTTCTGGCGCTTTAAAGACCCAGTCCCCATTCACTTACTTGCTAAAGTTCACCCAAACATGACAATTCTGTCATCATTTACTTCCCCTCTTGTCAAACCTGAATGACTTTCTTTCTTCAAAATATCTTCTTTTGTGCACTGAAAAAGAAAGTTGGTAAGCAAACAGTGCCAGCACCCATTCACTTCTATTGCATGAACACAAAACCAATGCAAGTCAATGGGTGGCGGTTAGCAACATTCTTCAAAATATCTTCTTGTGATCTGCGGATAAGGGTAAGTCATACAGGTTTGAAATGACAAGAGGGTCAATAAATGAAAAATAAAATTTGTCGACTATCCCTTCAAGACAGCATTTTCGCATTCTTCATGCATTGACATTCTGAGAAATATCTAGATTGTGTTTACACAAAAGAATCCCATTTCTTTCTAAATCTGGAATGACATTAAGCTGAGCGTTCTATTTTGGGGCGAACTATCTCTTCAAGACATTAAATGCACAATCTACAATAAACATGATCATAAAAGGTAGAGGACACAGATTAGTGGCACTATGGTGAGGTGAATTGCTCTTTCGGTCATGCTCTCCGAGACTGTTCTCACACAGCAGACGTTTATCCTATACTGTGGGTCGGAAAGAGGGCGTGGAGGCCGGCAGTGTTGCAGCTGAAAAGACGACAATGGATTGGCGCCCCCTGCGGTACAGTGGTGGTACGGTTCTGTTTTTGTGCTTGGTCTGGGTACAGCGGTGTTAAGATTGTCAGGAGGAGAACGCCCACACGCACTGATACACACAAATGTGGGATCACGCACCCACACACATATGCATACATGATATATTCAAATATATTTTCTTTATCACAAATGAATTTATACTTATATTAAGTACGTATGTAAATTTAAATATGTCTGCATACAATCTATACAATCTACAAGAGAGAAAACAGCAGGTGGGACACAAATGATAATAACAAGTGGTCACACCACCGATAACAGTAACATTTGCTGTTAAATACGTTGAAACGAAATTGTAAAAGGGATAGATCTTCCAAAAATAAACATTTTGATGTAATTTTGGGGTGAACTATCACTTTAAAGCACACACACAGTTTCAGCTGGGGAGGAGCCGAAAAGGTTCAGAATGATCTACAGGATGGGGCTAGTTTTACTTTAACAACTAACTCAAGACGAACTGTTGCAAAAGGCTACGGACAGAAAGACGGATACGGTAACTGGTCACGTGACAGGACTAGAGATCTACGTACAAGACACTGGCCCATTAATAACCCAAATCACAGTCTCCTCCCCCTATATCTTTATCTCCTCACGGTCCTCTCATAATCATGGTCTGGATTAGCTTCATCATCATCGTCAACATCAGTAAAGTCGTTCAGACACAGATATGTGTTCAATGACACTGAGAAGAAACAAATGACACATTACTTAAAACAGCAAACCACACGACCCTTCATTTCTGATTCTTCCGCTCATATTCATTACCTGGATGGTCTCAGTCCTCTGCTTTAGGGGTCTCCTTATCTTTATAGGAGAAAAGAACAACAAAGGGAATACAATCAGATTATATTCGTAAAATACATGCATATGTGCATCAAATAGATGTGCAATTTGTTTTCTATCTTTCATTAGAAATTAGAAGATGTCTTGGATCTCATAATTTCACATTCAGTTTGATCATCTTTATGTTAATGTAAATGTTGATTTGATGTATATTTCTACAAATGTGTAGCTAGATTTATCATAATGTAAAGAATTTGTATCTGTTGTCTATACATATACAGTAATTACTATATAAAAAATGTACATTTACATTTAGGTATTTGGCAGACGCTTTTATCCGAAGCGACTTACATTGCTTTATCCTATACATTTTACATAGGTATTTGCAATCCCCTGGGTTCGAACCCACAACTTTGCGTAGCTAATGCAATGCTCTTACCTACTGAGCTACAGGAAAGCTCTATATTTTATAAGCTGTAAATATTTTATATTTACACATTTTAGTTTTAAAAATGAAGTATGTGATTTCTATCCCACAAGCAGGACCAAAGAGAACTGGAACAATTATGTTTGTTTACAAACAAGGTTCAAGTTCCATCTGTCATTTGTCAGACACGCAGATCAGCATTGGTTGAGCCAACAAGGGGGGAAAAAACAAGCAGACTGCATTTCCATTTAATGCCGTCATTTTTGATTCAACAGACTGCAATTTGCTACAACTATTTACAACCACTTTCAGTCTGGGGCATCGACACCGCTCAATGCTCGAGAGAGCTTTGAAGCCATTCACACGCCTTCTCCCTTTCAAACAGCTACTCAATGGAAAAGAAACTCGTACAATTCGTAAAAATGCTTTAAAGCAGTGAAACATTAACATTCTTCAACCTATTTAAGTGGTTTGAGTTCAATGGAAAGAAGATCTATATCTGATTATTTTCAATAGGTAGACTTGGAAAGATGTTCTTGTCATAAGGAACTGTGAAGCAGTAAAGAAGTGTTTTTGTAAAAGATAAACTTTGCTTTTGATAAGTCCTCAGAATGATAAGGTTCTACCTGCATTCTGAGCAGTTTTTAGATGTTGAGCTTTTTGCACTCCATATACCCCAAAAATTAAATAGAAAACAAGTCTCTTTCATACATGAAATAGACAGAGACCCTTAATGTATTATAAAAGTGAAATATCCAAATCTCCTAAAATTTGTAAATGGGGATCTTTGGAACAGGACAATGGGCCAGAGCAGTCATATGGGCACAATGTCTTCAAAAAAAATGGAACAGTGTCGACGAGACTGGAAACTACAAATAAGATGCAGGAGATGCATTACCTTTGGAGACCACAAGGTTTTCAGCTTGAGTCTCCTCATCTCCGGGGGCTCTGGTAATGTATAAAGAATAAATTGTGATTTCACATGAATGTGACCTCACATAAATGCCTCATTCATTCATTCACAATATTTCTCCTAAGGAACACACACAACTACACTGGACTACAGCAGTCAGATTCTATCTGTTGAATACTACTGACCTGGGTTTTTGGTTGATACTGCAGCGGCATCTGCGGCCTGTACAGTGCAAAGAAAAAACAGTGTATTCCATAAGACACAAATTCGTACCTATTTTACATGATGGCTAATGCATTTGTATACAGTGTGAATAGAAAAACACACCCCTAAATCTAACAGCTAAAATTTCCTGCATCTCTCACATCACTCGTAGCACTTTTTTCTTCTTGCATAATGAAATGGTTTCAATTTGATGTGACACGTCCATCTATAAACTGATAAAGGACGTAGTGCATTACATTAGTACATCAGTTATCTTTGTAACCCGTGTGAAACACTATGGAGTGTGATGTCCTCATGTGTGGCTCATCTTCAGAATAAAAACTTCATCTTGACGCCCAGTTTTGGATACGAGCACTGATGAATAACAGATAACTCATGCGAGGGACTCTAGTTTGAGCCATTGTGCTCTGATTCTCCGTTGATTGAAAGTAATTTGTGTGTCAATTAGCTTGTAAATAAAGACAATCAGCCGATCAATGAGAAGATATGACTGAATAAGTACGGTGGTCTATTTCAGATATGCATCAAGGTTAAAGCATGCAAGTTAATAAATTAGTTTAATAGGTAGAAATATGTTTCTTACTAAGAATGAGAACCACTCCCAAGGCAAAGAGGACAACGGCAAATGCAAGACCCCCAATCCTTAAACTCTCATAGTCTGGTTAGAAAGAAAGAGGGTTATGAATGGCTGGAGAATAAATGCATTCTGGGAAATATCTAAAAAGGTCCAAGCTTATACAAATGTTCTACTGCGCGTTTAAAAAGCATTTAATGTCCATTCATTTTCATTCCACGTTTTGTATCTTTAAAGAATTCAAGATTTTTTTTCATTTCATTAGCACAATAATTTCAACAAATATTGTACGTTCTCAACACATCTTTTCAGGTCAAATACAGAATAATTATTTTTTGGCATACAGTAAGAGTACAGAGCTATTACAAGGAATGTATAAAACATATAGTCCATCTGATTAGATTTTGGAAAGAGAAAAAAAATAATGTTTTTATTTAATCTTGGTAATACTTTGTCACACTTGTGACTTTAAACACTAAGCTATGAACTGGGTATGAAATGTGCCCTGTACCTGTTTCATAAAGCTCAATTTCAGATTCACAACACAAAATACTCTAGCAGAAGAGTGTAGGTTTTCTAACTTGGCTTCTAGCAAACTCCACACTGTAAAAACTGTCATTTGACAGATTTTTCTGTAGTTTTTTTTCCAGATTTTCCACGTGAAATATTTTTCTTTATTGTTTTTACAGATTTTTATGTTTTTTAAATGCAGTCAAATTTTACATAAAAAGACAGCAAATTTACAAGAAAACCAGCGGGGGATGTAATAATACAGGGAAACCCTGTTCTTTTACAGTTTATTTCTGTCGCCCCACCTGCCAGAAAAAGTATTTTTTCTAACAAGAGTTCTTTTTTTTACAGTTTACTTTTGAAATATGGTCAAAAACTATAAAATAACAGAAAAACACAACACGTTTACAAAAAATAGGTGAAACTATTTAATACATATCCTAATATCTTAATAATTTTACAGAGAAAAATATATTTTACGGTATATTTCTGTTTTTCCAGTTTACAGAAAATGTCTATTTTTTAAAGTCATGGTATGACTTGTTCAGAAGTGGCCTGTCTCTTGTTATTAAAAGCAAGAAGTTGAGATGTCTAGGCAGCCAAAGAGCTCTGGAGCTTTGTCTATGTTAAAGGCCTCCTGGTCACCTTAATGATAACCGACGCTTCATGTCTGGATGCTCAGTTTGCACGGTGTGATTTTCTAGCATCTCTAGGCTTTAAAGTGGCTTTTTAGAACCTTTCTAGGGGCGGCAGCTTAATCTTCATGACAGCATGACTGATCTCCTGTCACAATCTCAAGAATGATCTTCTGTTTGAAGTTTTGATAGGAAGTCACTGACATTTATGATTCAGACAGAAAGAAATTGCTGGCGTAGTGCATTTCCAATACATCATTGAATTTTACAAGTAAAATTTCGATTTTAGATTTTTTCTATTATAGGGCATTTTTATAAAATATTAAAATAATGCAGCTCCTTCCTAAGTACATGCACCAGCTCAAGTTAAATTTCTCCTTAATATCCTCTCGGGGATCAATTAGGTAAACGTACAAGTGTCCAACAACCCGGCATATATCTAATCCTCAGGGGAGGTGTTAACTAAACTGACGAGAGTTATTGGTTAGAAATTATATTTCACTGCCCTGGACTTCCTGCCATTTGAACAATCATTGAAAACATTGAAGTGTCAAAGATATTTACTGTATACAAATGGGTCCTTTTCTTTTCCATCTAATGGAGACAAAAGTGAAATAAGACATTATTAACAATAATATACACATACTTAATACACATTTTATCTTTTTCAGCACAAGAACAAAAATGAATTTGTGAGATGTTTAAAGTGAAAAATGTATGTGTGTCTGAGATGCTTACCTCCGGCATCACTGTCAGACATGGCTAAAATGGATAAATACAGAGAAAATGAAACAGTGCGGAACCATTGGGTTCAGTAAGTGGAATAAGAGTACTCACATTAAGCAATATGATGTTATTCAGTTTGATTTTAGTGACACACAATATGTAAAAAAATAATAAACAGGTATAATAAATAGACATAATAACAGGGTTGTATTGACAGGCTCAATGCATTTTGTACAAAACAAATCTAAAGATATCCAGTAGACCAGGGTGGTCCAAAGTCAGTCCTGGAGGGCCTGTGTCCTGCAAAGTTTAGCTTCAGCCCTAATCAAACACACCTGAACAGCTAATCAATGTCTCACAAAGCAGACTAGAATCTTCCAAACAGGTGTGTTGAGCCAAGTTGGAGCTAAACTCTTTGGCCCTCCAGGACCAACATTGAACACCCCTGCATTAGACTAAATCAAAGGCTGTAGGAGGGAAAACATCTACAGAATTTTTAAACTATGCTCACTGTAATACTAGAAAATCGAGCTTTGATACATCATGGCGATTAAACCAGTTCAGTTAAGGTCATGAAAATTAAAAAGAAAAAATGTTTAAAACACAAGACTCAAACTCTTAAGTTAGATCCACACCAAGCCGACGTGACGAACTACTGTAGACGTTGAGGTCGGGTGACCTTGACTGCGTCTGGGTCCAAAATTGCCTTGACAGCCAAGTAGGACGTTTGCTCTGCTCCTGCGTGAGAGGAATTACTTTCTCTGTTGGGGACTGCCATGATTACACTATGTTTCTGGGAGACCAGCAAGCTAAAGTTTATTTTCGTTTTAACATTACAACACAAACTTAATCCAGTTCACATCGTATTGGTATGATGGATTTAGCCAATAAAGTGATCTGACTTCCAGACAAGCTCCGCCGCCGATTCAACATGTAAAATTGGCCAAAAAAGTGAGACGGGGACAGACTTTAGACAACGGCGCGGGACACACCAAAAACATAAGCCAGGTTAACCCTCCAAAACTGTCCGACGGCCAACCGTCGGCTCTGTGTGTACCTTACTTTAGGCTCTTAGGCCCAGTTTTAAAGGGATTGTTCACCCAAAAATGAAAATTCTGTCATCATTTACTCATCCTCTAGTCATTTCAAACCTGTATGACATTATATGTTAATACATAATGTTTATAATCTAACAACAGCGATACCCATTCACTTCTATTGTATGGACACAAAACAAATGCAATTCAATGGGTACCACTGTAGTTCGGTTCCGCAGAAGAAAGAAAGACGTTTAAAAAGACAAGAGGGTGACTAAATGATCACAGAATTTTCATTTTTGGGTGAACTATCCTTTAAGACAACATTATTGACATTAAAATAATCACCTGTTTATTTAAAAGCATAACAGGTCATGGAAATTTCTGTTCTCTACATTTCATGATACAGTATAATCTCAATACAGCATACATGCTAAGATGTGTTCATCTTGACATACAGTATGAGAGAGAAATCAAAAGTAACATGGCAAGGTCAGAGTAACATAACGGGACAAATTAATAAATAGGGAAGGACCAATAAATAAAAAAATAACAGGAAGCTTTCCTGTAGCTCAGTGGTAAGAGCATTGCGTTAACAATGCAAGGTTGAGGGTTCGATCCCAGGGGATTGCAAATACCTATGTAAAAATGTATAGGATATAGCAAGTAAGGTGGTGGTCTAGTGGGTTGAACCACTGAACTGGTAAATCAAAAGGTTGCTGGTTCGATCCCAGCAGCCACCACCAGTGTGTCCTTGAGCAAGACACTTTACTCCATGTTGCTCCAGGGGGATTGTCCCTGTAATAAGTGCACTGTAAGTCGCTTTGGATAAAAGCGTCTTTCAAATGACTAAATGTAAATGTAAATCGCTTTGGATAAAAGTAAGGTAAGGATGTAAGCCTGATTGTTAGTGATGCACTCAGCAGTGGGCTGACTGGTTTGTTGACAGAGGAGTGAGAAACATTTGTTAGCATTGTAGAGAACTCAATCAATCTAGTGCACATATGCTGGCTGGTTTTCATGTGACCTAATTGTGTGGGGGCGGAGTCTCTTGGAGGACTGAGATGGATGGGATTCAAAATGGATGCTCTCATTTCGCAGACAAATTGCACAGCATTGCACAGACATAAAAAAGCATGCATGCCCAACAAATGCAAAAAACTTAAATGTGTTTAAACAATATATATATAAATATATATATATATAACCCATAGAGAACGCACTCACAGAAAGAGAAAACCATGCTGTCAGATTAGAAGAGGTCACTGATCAAATTCCCAGGCAGAAAACCTCCAGACTAGAAGTAATATTTCATGTCATCAATTTCTCCCCATCTCTTTCCAGTTCTTCCCAATCCTAGTAAACACAAGGAGCATGGAGACAGATGTAAAGGTGCACTTACCCGCCACATAGACTAGGAGGGAAAAAAGGAAGACCAGAACAGTTTCCATGGCAACTGCGATGGGGAGAAAGCAAGAGATTGTAAATAGAGTCAGAATTGGTGTTAGTGGGTTACATGCTTACCACGTTCATAAACACTATAAAGATCACGCAAGATAATATTCAGAATCACGCTGAAATCACGCCCTTGACTGACAGATCGCTTTGTACCTGCCCAAGTGCTGTCAAACCGTTTGACACGAGGCTAAACTTAGCCTCTCTACTGCCTCGTAAAAAATAGATATGGATCTTTTGTTTTTAAAAGAAGGTCCGAGAGACCCTGGATAAACAAACCTTTTTGCCATAGTATGATACGACCGTGAAATTTTGTTTACGCTAAATGTTTGCCACAACATTTTCATACCACATTCCAAACTGCTTGATAAAGTGAAAGTTCATGCACAAATTACCATTCTGTCTTCTATTACTTACCCTCTTGTCATTTCAACCTGTAGCCCATGACTTTCTTTCATCCACATAACACATTAGCAGATATTTTGAAGAATGTTCAAACAGCACCGTAATCCATTCACTTCAATCGTTTAGAAACAAAACTAGGGCAAGCGAATGGGTGTCGCATGTGTTTGGTTACCAACATTCTTCAAAATATCTTCTTTTGTGTTCTGTCGAAGAAAGAAAGTCATGCGGGTTTAAGTAAATTATTACAGCTTTTTTATTTTGGCCTGAATTATCCCTTTAAGGGTCTAAGTACAAACTATAAGCACAAAACAAAACCAATGACATCATCTCTTGCATATTCACATTTTTGGTTCCCTTCAGATTTTACATCATCAGCTCCCACTAGTGCATGTCTAAATTTTAAGCAACCCTCTCTCTCATATTACCTGCTATATTAAATCTTTCATTCATACAGTCGAACAAAGTCTTCCAAATCAACTGTCAAAAATCGTCCTTTTTCTCTTTGGATTTCTGACAGTTGTGTGGAGAGTAATTTGTACAGTGTAATGCAAGATACTTCTGGATTCAGTCACCAGTCATTCAACCCGACAATCACTTGAACAGCTTTCAGGGACTTGGTCATAGTGGTGCCATTTTCTTGAACATTAGGCACTGAAAAGCCATTGAGAGAAAAATGACACAAGATTAAAGTAGATTAACTGCCCTTGACCAAAGGCAGGACATTTATTCTTCTTCTCCGAGTGATTCAAGAAACTGAGTGTGTCTCATAAGCAATAGTTTAGGATCAAGGCAATTCATTTACCGAATAATGACACTGTCTTGGAGCTCAGTTTTAAAAAGAATGTAACTCTACCCATTACTACTATATGTGGAAAGGTCACAGTTTTGATTCAAGGAAAGTATACTTTTAAAAAGTATAAATTTTCAAATTACTGTGAGTTGTTTGAGTGAAAATCTGCACATTGTAGATCATTGTGGGTTGTTTTAACCCATGGGTTGATAAAATACAGACAATCCCAATCGTTCGGTTTTATTAACCTACAATATATAGTTTTGGTTAGGTTTGACTAATTTTTGACCCACGTCTGGGTCGCAACAACCCAACATTTTTAGAGTGCATAAATGAATACTTCAGAATTGAACATCTCGGATTGGAAAAAAATGACTGATGTACACATAACAGACGCATTACTGCGTTCATGTCTTGGAGAAGTCATAATTTCAAAGCACTGGAAAGCAGGTGCCTTCACGTGTCAGGGACTAAGCACATTCAGGTTAGCAGAAGGCTTTGTAATATTTTCCATCACTGTTATCTGTAGATCCACTTAATTGTTTTTTCAAATGAAATTACTTCTAATGTGTCTCGGTCATAAGTAATTTGTTCCAATAATCAATCTATGAAGATCTTCAAACAAAAAAAAATTGTTAATGTTATTTTCAGAAAATGCCAAACACCTGCGACCGTTCAAACCCAAATGTGCAACATACTAACATAGTGTTAAGTAGGGCACCCACATCCCTTAATAATATCATGGTCGACCTGCAAAGAAACAGGGTCATTCTCAAGAATGACATCATATGTATAACGATCCTGTCTGGGTTTTCCCTGGTAATTAGGACTTTTAGTTTGTTTCTTTTGAGTTCCTGTATCCTGTTCTGTTTTGGAGTCATTTGTGGTTCTTTTGCTCATTGGCTCCCTGTTGATTGTCTTCCAGGTGTGTCTCTTTAGCATATAATATGAATTGTTTTGTGACAGTCCTAATGGTCAATACAAAAACACTATCTCCTCTTATGGTCCTTGAGGGTCCTTGACACAGTTTATGGACTATGCTTTGTTGTCTTCTGGGTCCGCCTTCACCGTCGGCGAGTTGGAGGAGGAGGTGGTTCCGATTTTTTTTTTTGGGGGGAGCAGTTAGTCCGGTGAGCCCAAATTGAGAGTGGCTACCCCAGTCATTTTGGCCACCTTGTCTGAGCCAGTTCAGAGCCGACCTCGCAAGCTGGCCGCCGGTGCCGGAGCCCGGTCGCATGATGATTGGTTCCAGGTTTAAAGCCCGCTTCCAAGATAGCCACCAGTCCAGAGGTCGCTCGCTTGATGGCTGATTCCAGGTTTAAATGTCTGGTTTCCGGTTTGGCAGACACACCACTAGCATCTGTGCGGATTGCCTGGTTTTCCCAAGGTCCTACACCCGTTGGTCCCATTTCCGGTGGTCCTGGAGGAGTCTGTTCCCGAGGTCCTGTCCCTGGAGTCTGCTCTGCCGGTTGGAGCCTAGTGGTGTGTCTGGGCTGTGTCTTGCTCTTCAGCTCCATAGGCTACGGACATGATGGACGTTCGGCACTCTTCCGTGCCAGGTGACTCAGTCAAGATGTCTGCTTTGTCTTCTCCTGCCATATCCAGGCCTCCAGCCCTGCCTGCACCTCCATGTTGTCCAGCCCTGCCTGCAACGCCATAGCCTCCAGACCAGCCCGCCCCTCCTGACCAGCCCGCACCTCCCTAGGCCGCTTGACCAACCCTGCGCCCCTGCTCCACAGGCCTGATCCTCCACCCAACTACACTTGTTTCTTACTGAGCGTCTGGAATCTGCTCCTAGGGTGGGGGCTCTGTCACAATCCTGTCTGATTTCCCTGGTAGTTTGGACTGTTCTACTTTGTAGTCATTTGTGGTTATTTTGTTTATTGGTTCCTTGTTGATTGTCTCCCAGGTGTGCCTTGATACCCCTCTGTAGTTTGTGTATATATACCCCCAGTATTTCCTTTGTCTAGTGTCAAGTGATTTACCTATTATGTTGTATCCTATGCTCTTGTGATTATTTGTGTGTTAATGGATTTATTACTTCTCTGTGGATGTATGTCACTCTGTGATCTTTATTAAGTAGATATTTTACTGCATTTGGATCCTCTCACTGTCTGCCTGCCTGTCCACATGTAACAATACCTGCATACCTGAGTATTTTTCTTTTTTATTCAAATTAAAATATCCTGTTCTGCCTAAAACTGACATTATAGTTTTATCTTTCAGGCATGTTATTTGATATATATTTTACACCAAAGTGTTTGGTGGTTGTTTAAAATGTTTTTTTACAGCCCTTAAATATCAATGTTTCACTATTAACACAACGCTGTGCTTGAGTAATGATAAGGAAATGCACCAGAACCAAAATAATTTTTTCATAGGAAATCTTATCCAATGTCTTCCTGTAATAGCTCTAACACTCCATTCAGTCTTGAGACAAAGCATCAGCTTTGATAACCTCCTGTATGTTCTTCCTTAGTGCTCATCCCATATCAGGACGACCAGATTGCTCAGCTCCAACTCGCTTGTTTGAGATGATGTTAACACAGTGTAGATTGGTGAATATCTCTCTAATCTTGGTCAGTTTTAAGACCTTCAGGCTTATCAGCATGTCACCCAATCTAAGCCACTGCTGTGCTGCTAATGGACAACGCAATGCCTGACAGATAATCAGAAGTGCAGTATATGGAATAAGCAATGAAGACTGTAATAAACTAGTGTAATCCTCTGACTAATAAAAAGGAGTACATTTTGCTCAGTGCTGCATGAATCGTCTGAGGAGAAAGTGTGTATGGGGGTGGGAATACATTTACCATATCAACTTGGTTTATGAACGTTAACTCATTTTATAATCAATTTGCCTCCTACTGTAGTTTTTGCGCAACGTTTTCCTTCGTACACAAAATAAAACCTGCATAGGAAGTAATGGACAGACTTTCCAAACTCGGCATTAAATTAGTTGGTATATTCATGAATTTCATAATTCTATAACAATTTTGAATGTTCTAACATTATTTATGCATATCCTTTGTGTGCATTAATATTCCTTTTTTACCTTTATTTACCGTAAATATTATTTGTGATTTATATTGGAATTGCAGTAAAGGCAAAAGATGTACAATAAATCTAAAATGCAATGGCAGATGAAGCAAGACCATGATATACAGGTATTTCAACCATATTATTACGATCTACATCCGTTTTTTGATAGAGAATTATTACTCTCACCTGAAATCTGTAAAATCATTGATCTTTAAAATAACACCTTTTTTGATCCAGAAGTAACGTTGCTCCAAGAATTTTGGTTTAGGGGCAGAAAGTAGTGTGTTTAAAAGTAATGTCCTTCCATGACCAAAGTTCCAGGGACACATCCCACAACAAAAAAATCATGCTTTAAAGGGATAGTTCCCCCCAAAATATTTTTTTTGTCATTTATTCCCTCAAATGTTATTCAAACCATAATGACTCTTTTTTTCTGTAGAACACAAAAGAAGATATTTTGAGAAATGTCTCAGTGGTTTTGCATCTATAGTATAGTCAATTGGGTTCCGATTGTTGTTTGGTTCCTCAGAATATCTTTGTGTTTTGCAGCAGTCGTTCAGACAGGTTTAATATGACATGAAGGTGAAAAAGTGATGATAGAATAAAAATTTGTGGGTGAACTATCCCTTTAATGCTTTAAAATCATCCTTGGTATATGAATAAGATCACATAGTTCATGCTAGAGTTCGCTGGCATCTGTTGCTGCCAGCCACAGATGCAAACGTTTGTCTATACCTTTCAGTGACTAATAAGCAAAACTTATTTTATGAACTCAAAGATTCTTGAAGATGACTCTTTAATGGCTTTAAAAACCAAAGCAGCTTCCATGACCCAATCAGAATTTTCAGAAGAGAGGAACAAAATTGATTCCTCAGCCAGTTGCAGAGCCATATAATTCGCCCTTATAGTCAATTGTGAGTCTGTTGTCAGGAACATTTCCCACAGTACAAAAGAATGAGTACCACTTAATCCAAATGGCTTTAAAAGAGGCAAAACATAATATATCCCCACTAACTGTCATATAAATTGAAGGTTTTTATGCCGATAAATACCTGTTCCAACCAAACATAGGTATACAATGAAGATTCATGTGTGGTATTTCGTCCGCTGATTCTGCGTCAGTTGATGGTAGACCACATGTGAGAAACTGAGAAAATATTTATCGTGACGTACATCAGGACCACTGCCATCACAAATCCTAAACATGTCTGTTACACCAGCCATTTCACACGCTGTGTAATGTTCATGAATATAATACCAGTAGTTTTTAATTCCACGCAATAATTTGATGTAAACCTTAGGCGCGGTAAAGTTCGAGGCCCTTGAAGAGCGGTGCGATCCCATAGGCTCTGCAACACAGAGAGGCGGCGCTAGGTCCTCATGATGGCCCCACGCCAAAAATGTCACGAGTCTGAAATCCATGAAAACATCATAGATATGTTGAAGATGGATTGGATATTTTTAGCACGGACTCTGATATAAAACACCTGGACAAGCTAATCAGCGTCTTTAAGAATAGATGCGTTCAATTTATGCGGCGCTGCGCAAATCTATCAGAGTATGACATTTAAGTACCGCGATAGGGACTCAAGTGCAGATTGCTCGGTACGGATTTGAATCGCTCTCGCGGTACTTTAATGCGATAAGCCAAACAATCTGCGCAGCCGAACATTAAGTTGAACGCGTCTGTTCCTGTCACTGATTAGCCTCTTCAGGTGTTTTATCACATTTGGGGCTTAACTCGGCAGGAAAGTCGGTTATGAGAACCACTGGGCTACATGATCAGGTCAAACAGTTTTCCTTCCCTTTAAATCAACAGTTTAAATAACAGACTAGAGAATGAATTCCTTTATCGAATAATGTGAGTAACGGGTCATCTTTGCCTATTTAAAGTGAGCCCCTAAAGCCTATCATCACAACGAGGGTAAATTGTATCTATGACAACAAAGCTTTCATTGGCGCGCGCCCAGACGCGCCTCAACAAGGGTGCAGAAATATTGCCATGGCAACTGTTTCAGTCAGGTGATTACGATTATAAGTACACAAAACTGTCTCCTGTTTTGTATGAGAAAGCGACGGTAGCCTAAAATATTTATATGCACTCGTTGTAGACATTTAGACATTAAAGACATTAATGTGTAAGGATTACGCGCTACCTGTTGTGCGTGGTCTTCACAGGACCCCTCCCAACATGTGGAGCTCCTCGAGCATGCATACTAAAAGCTCATTCCTTGCACTACATATTCCCTTCAGTAATTAAAGTCTGTCGGCTAGCCCTGACATTTTCCCGCCGATTGCGTCTGGTCAGATAAAGAAGTGGCTCAGACATATTCGCATATTTCATTTTTTTATGCAAATACAAATGTATGCAAATTACACTCATAGGCGCCACGCACTTTAAAGACACCACAAAGCAATTCGGACACACCCTCCTTAAACATTGTTTTCAACACACCGCTCCATGCATTCATCTAATTAGCCTATTAATATACAAATAGCTGGACAGTCTCGATATAAATTAAGGACTCTCAATTTTGCTGAAAGTAATTCTCAAAAAAATAAATAAAAAAATACACATCAGTGTGTTTGCATTACACCGTGAAATGATAAATGATGATGTCATTGGAGCAACTGACGCAAGTCAGCCCAAAATACCTATAAGCGAAGAAAAATGTCACTATGCAACATTCAAAGGATTTAACACAACAGCACACACCCTAAATATTTTAGACAGGCGTAAAGAGTGACTTCATACTCTACCTTGTTTCGTCTTCTCAAGGGTAGTTGTAAAATAAGTGACTGAACAACAGAGGGGCAAAAACTGCTTCCTTTTATTCCGCGCGCCTGTAAGGTCCTCAATCTTTTTTTCTGTTCTGTGGATTATTTGTTTGGCGTTTTCAAACGTAATAAAGTTACGGATTTCGTTTGTAAGAGCTAGATTCTGTATGTCAGCCAACGATGTTCACCTCCTCTTTTTATCGGCTATAAAAATATTGACCGTTGGCTTGTCTGAGTATCCTCCCCTTCTCCTGTCGCACGCGCCCCTGTGTCTCCTCTGCCGGTTCCCACCCCGCCAAAGCGCGCTGTGAAAGACACCGGACGCGTTGCCTGCTCGTGCCGCTTGATTGGCCAATATGGTCGAAGGTTATAAATTATCACTCCTTCGAGGTCTTTTAAAATTACCCTTTAAAAGAGGGAAAATATCTATTTACATTAACTCAACACATTTTAAAGAGGTGTTTGAAACCCAACATACGAAACATAAAAAAGATCCAACTCTTCCTTTTTTTATTTGATTTATAAAGAAACTATATGCAAAGATATAAAAAGATATGAGTATTTTATGTAAAATAATTAAGTTAAGATCCTTCACAAAAAGCCATCCGAGTTCAAAGACACTCATTTGGTTAATACAATACAGATTTTTAGAAGAGTGAATTATATTCATACACAATACTCACAATAAACTTGTGTCGTAAAAATCAGTGCAAGTAGCATATTCATTTAAAGAAGCAGCAAAGGCCCAGATTCAACATTATTCAATGGATTAACAGTATAAATTCAAAGAAAAGACAGAAGGTAGATAATGGGAATTATAGTCACAGTAGAGAACAACAGGGTCACGGCTGCAGCTTTCCCCTCCCATGGTATTTTATTTTTCATATATTATCATAACCAAATTTAGGAACAGCATCATCAAATGGGGCCTGTAATTGTCTTGCCGATTTTGTCTGCAGTATTGCAACACTGTCCCAAGTCAAAGTGCATTAGTATGTCCTTCATTTTCAATCCACAGCATATTTCAAGTTTGTACTACTGTGTGTCCACCATCATTGTTCAGATACTCAAGGATGGACAATACCATGCAGAAGAGAGGCATCAGGGCTTCTCTTGCTGATGAAATGAAGTGAGAAATAGTCAAGTGAAAACACGGCTTTATGGTACTCTCTTAAAAACAGATTTTAGAGGAATAACACACACGTGACAATGGATTAGGTTTAAATGGAGTGGCCACATGCTCAATGCAAGCTAACCTGCATCTTGCTGTAGATCCAGGGTAGAAGGCTGGTCACTCTGCTATATACTCCTGGTTTAAGTTTTTTTCCACAGCCATCGCCCCAACTCGTAATCCCTGCCAGGTACCAGCGATTATTTACTGCCTTACAGACCAGCGGACCTCCACTGTCCCCCTGGAAGCAGAGACAAGGACAGAGAAGGCAAATGGAAAATCAGATCATTTCGAACTATGATAGATTTTTTTAAGATTTATTTTATAATACTGAATCGACCAAATTAAAAATAATGTTTTAAGTAAAATTCTGAACAATCATTTTGTACCAAACCTGTATACAATTCTTCGTTCTGCTAGACACAATGGAAAGTATTTGGAAGAATAGGTAGTAACCAAACAGCTTTCATTCCCCATTGACTCCCATAGTATTTATTTTCCCTACTATGGCAGTGGATGGGGGATGAGATCCGTTTGGTTACCGACATTCTTCCAAATATCTTCCTTTGTGTTTAGCAGAACAAAGAAATGTATGCAGGTTTGAAACAATCTGAGGGTGAATGAATGATGACACAATTTTCATTTTTTGGGTGAACCGTCCCTTTAAGTATTCTTTCATCCACCATTTTTTATACCCAACATTGTATATGGATAAGATGTGTGTAAATACTTAATACCAGCAATTCATATTAAAGGAAATTACTTAATCTTCCCTTAAGTTAAAACATGAGCCGATTTAAATCACAGGTTCTCTGAACAGTGTTAACTGCCTCCTACACACACAGCAGGGACTATCTGTAAAAGTTTGCATCATTTCAAAAGATTTGTTTATTAAGAAAGTCGTTTGCCATAGATTACAGGTTACAAAACATTTATAATGAAGTATTTTCAAATGATAATATGACATTTTAAATTGGATTTAAAGATCCAGTGTATGAAATATAGCAACGTGGTGAGGTTACGAATTGCAGCCAACGGCTCATTCCACCTCTCACCCCTCCCCTTTTTAAGCACTACGGTGGCTGGCACAGAACAAAGATGTCATCTCATTTTCACTTCTTTGCCGCTCTATGAGCAGTTTGTCCGTTAAGAGTTACTGTAAAAAAAAAAGCATGACTAATTCCTTGTATGGGAACCAGCGATGTAAGTAGATAGAAATAGCTCATTCTAAGGTAATAAAAACATAATGTTTAGTTATCCAAGGTCTTTATACACCTCTGAAGTCATAGTAATGCATGTTAAATTGCATTTCGGTCAACAGATCCTCTCAAAAATTAAACATTGGACCTTTAAATAAGCTGTAAATTTGTCTCAAACCACTTCCCACAAACACTGAAAATTTTGTCGCAAATCAGAATTCATGCAATGCAAACCCATTGACTTCCATTGAATTGACACAGATCCACATTTTTCAAAAAAGCTACTTTCATATTTAACATGAAAAAATTCATAGGCCTAGGTAGGTTTTGAAAGGCATGAGGGTGAACGAATAATAGAATTTGTATTTTTAAGTGAACTATGCGTTTAAGACACCAACTGCCGCACATTTGCAACCTCACTATAGAGAGCTGTGAGTATGCACATATTAGCTAGTAACACATGGCCAAACAACATGCTACAGCACTATATCTAGCCCACTGAAAACAAATCAATAAGAACAAAAGAAGCTTAGGGCAAGATGTGACAAGTGAACATGAGTTCACATGTAGTTTGCATGAGGCCAACGATTTGGCTGACTCACCTGACAGGAGTCCCGGCCTCCATTCAGATCACCAGCACATATCATATTGTTGGAGATGGCTCCTCCATATACACTGCTTTTGTTGCACACAGGTGTGTCAATGATGTTCACTGATACACTCATGAGTTTTTTAGAGGCAGAAGCTGATGGAAATAAAAAAAGTTATTTATAAACACAGTGATGAGCTCAAATCGGGATGTACTTAATCTGTCACATTGCTGTTTTTTGACCCTTTTTTTTTAAACACAAGCTCTCTTCACCTCCTCCATCTTCTATTGTCCCGAAGCCAGATGTCCAGCAATCTAGATCTTTGGAAAAGTTCTGGTCAAAGGTAGGAAGGCAAACAGGCTGCACTTTATCTGGATGAAAATGAGAAATCATAAATTAAAAATCCACACACACTTAAACACAAATACACACAAACAATGAATTATTATGCTATATGGATGTAGACTCACCAGAGAATGCCACAGGGTTGCTGAGTTTCAGCAAGGCAATGTCGTTGTCATTCTTTTCATCATTGTAACTCTCATGCACTATAATCTTTGTCACACTGTAGGCGGTCTGAAGGGTATTCTGGGAAACTGACCCAGCATATACACGCCAGCTTCCAGAATTTGCCAGTGATCTGTCATCAAAAGAGATTTAACATCCTGTCCAGTTTACACATATTTCATTCATTCAAAAAAATTACATTTTCCATTGGCCTTTTTTATTTTTAATAATCAGTAAAAAGAAAGAAAACAAAACAAAAATAAATGCATAATTTTTGCAATTAAAAACTAGGTCCCAAACGCCCAACAAGAGTTAAAGGGATAGTTGAAAGTTGTGTCATCATTTCCTCACCCTAAGATTGTTCCAAACCTGTATAAATGTTGTTGGTCTGTTTAACACAAATGAATATATTTGGAAGAATGTCAGTAACCAAACAGATCTCAACCACCATTGACTCCAATAATATCTATTTTCACTAATATGGCTGTATATAGGGGATGATATCCGTTTGGTTACTGACATTCTTCTAAATATCTTCCTTTGTTTACATTACACAGGTTTGGAACAACCTGAGGGTGAGTATATGATGACAGAATTGTCATTTTTGGGTGAACTATTGCTTTAAAAGACATAACGCCTGTTGCAAAGTTTCTGCATTGTAACCATAAATTATGTATACACAAATCTTTAAGTAATCTAACTGGTATTTTATGGTGCTAACAATGTTACAGTTTCGATGGATGGATGGATGGATTACATAATAATGTAAAATACAGCTTAAAAGTTACATTAAACATCAGACAAATAAATGCAGATATGTATTGAATGAGTTAATACGAACTTTTGGAAGCAATGAGCAGCTGACAACACAAAGTCCGGAGAGATCAATACTCCACCACAAACATGTCCACTGTTGAAATGCAGGCTAACCTGCCAAGGCCACTGTCCATCATTAGAAACACTGCCCCCTATAATCCTGGAGGAAAGCTGTTGCTGGCCACAATCTGGAAAAAAACTATTTCTTTGAAATGTTTTATAATATATCAGAAATTAAAAGGTTTATCATTATTGATTCCTGCGCTTACCCGTGCACTCAAGTACGACGGCTTTTTCATCTGAACAGCTCGAACTACACAAAAGAGCAAAATAAATCAAAGTAAATACATTTGGAAAGTTGCCATGCTCTTCAACAGTGTTATTCATTGATCTTGTATGATCCATTGTTATCTTACCTGACACTGACGAGACCCTGTATAAGTTTGTCTTCTCTAGGTTTTAAAGAAAGGACCGTGGAAGTCTTGGTCTCCACGAGACCTAATGCATAGGCTCTGAGAGATAAAAACAGATGGCATCAATTACCAAAATTCTTAACATACGGGCTAGTTATTGATTAACAAGTGGAGAGTTTAACCTGATAAGCACCTTTTAAAAATGTTAAATTTTCAAAAATCATGTATTTTATTGTGTTATCTTGTGTTTATGGTGTTTTATTGTGTTACTTAGCTGTATTTGTTTGAGTTTATATTACTTAATCAAAACAACCCAACTATTATAAACAGTCTAGTTTTATCTAATTTACTATGGTAAGCCCAAACAATTATCAACATTTTCGAATGGTTGGATTTATGTTGGAGTATGTCATGTCAGTAAATAAAGAACTGAAGGTAAGAAATAAAAATAAAAAAGCAAACATCTGGGATTTCTTTCTGTAAAAATAAAAAACTTGGGAAAACCCAGAAAAGTCTGCAAGTGAAAAGTCAATATCAGCTTGACTTCTTACAGTGACTCCAAAATCAGAACAATGTTAAACCAAGATAACTTTTCCCTTTTTTCACTTACAGTTCGCCTAAAATAGCTTGTTAAATTAATTTCAGGTCAGGTATACAGGTCTGTTACCTTGTCTGATATAACTAGCAACCATGTTTTAAATATGTCAAAGGAACAACGAAACATGCCAACCTGTTCATAAAAATGATTTTTTAAACATGTTTATTTTTATTCTGTATAAATCCATGTTTTGCTATTTATTTTTGGGAATAGAGTTTAGTTTTGTTATTACTATTTGTTCTATGACTATGATCTGTAACCATGAGCACATATGGGTCAAACCTTCAGTTCTCGACAAGAAACTCCAGTCACCTACTGTAGTTACCGTAATTGACTGAAATGTTTCTCACTGGTCAATGTGTGGTTTTATATTTTTACCACTAGAGGGACAACGTTACATAAAGAAGAATTGAGCAAACTTCTAGTGTTTACCTCCTGAAACCCAGCTGTACACATATCTGGTCAGCGTAACCTTTATCCATGCCCGGATAACACACAGGGAGGAATTGTTCGTCCTGAGCTGTTCTGACTTGTAAAACTCCACCTTGGCTAAATCGCACTGAAAACACAGAAGAATTTTTAACAATTATATGACACAAATATATATTTTTTGCCAAACACAATTCTTCAATCTGATTACCAGCCTGTGCAGACACCAGGCCTGTGTGTGAATGCTCACCGCAGTTGGTCTCATCGCTGGCCTGTTGGCAGTCTTCGATGCCGTCACACGGGACAGTAAAGTTGGAGCAGGTTTCTGAAGTCTTTATGTGATTCTTGTTGTTATCATCATTGCAGGATTTTCCTTTGCAGTCACTGTCTGATTCATTTTCGCCTGAATCATTTTCGCCTGAATCATTTGTGCCTGAATCATTTGTGCCTGACTCGTGGTCGTTGGACTCTGAATCTGACTGCACCCTGGGTCCATATCGCACTGATTGAGAGTGGACGGGGTTTACCCAATGACAGTTGGTGGTTTGTTCTGATAGTGATAAATTTACAAATGCATTCTTTAAAATGTTCTTACCTCCGAGCCAGATGGCCAATCCAATGGCAGCAAGCACCAAAAGAACAATTGCCCATCCAATGAGACACTTGGTACTCCGTCCAGAGGACTGCCGCTTCTTGCTACTGGCATGCACTAATGAACAATGTGTGACAAAATGCATTTATTATTCCTGGATATTTAATAATCATAAACACAAATGCTCATACTTCTATAAGAATCCTATTGTGTCTATTAAGCATATAATACAAAAACAAAATTGAAAAGAAATCTCATATAAAGGACATCAGCGCTAAGAATCTTGGAAACTTCTGCAATGTGTTCTCATTTTTTATATATTATGTATTTTGTTTTTTATTACAGATGTTTTAGTAAAGTAAATGTTTTCAATTTGCTTCTGCCAAAAAAACATATGAATGCAAATTTATAATAAACTTTGCTTAAAGTTTTTTATGTCTGGGTGACATGTCATAGGATAAACAGACTATTAAAAGGGCAAAATACAATAATATATCCAGGCCTCATCTACCGTATTGTTACATCTTAGAATAAAGATGCAAGTAATCAAATAAATGTTTAAAGGAATGTAGCCAAAGTAGCCTAATGATGATATAAATTATCCGTAATTCTGTATTTAGACAATGGAAGTCTAAACACTATTAGCTCCAATTACCAAGATGAGCAGATCTTGTGTTTGGTGCATAAAATGTACCGGTTTAAGTAGAGATTCACTATACTTACACACAGTCTCCTGTGTAACAATGACAGCAGCCACTTTTGTTGGATCCCTCGGAACATAGTACGGTACAGTTTTATGGGTTGTGCCATGGCTCTCATGAACCACCTGATCATAGGTCATGAGTGGAGGCTGTGGCTCCAGGGAGGAGTATGGAGGAGGAGGGTCCTTCTGGAAAGTAAAAATACAAATACTTAAATTTTATTATTTGTTTAGATTTTTTGCCATTTTGTTAAAGCACATAAAAATAAATGTGTGCTTTCACTGTGAGTGCGTACCTGTCTGTCTATGTGTGTGTGGGCGCCTGCTTGTCTGTGTGTCGGTCCGTTTGTGATTTCACCTTTTCCTTGTTTTTACAAGTATGACTTAAGTTGTTTTGTTTGTTTATGGGCAATATGTCTCATTTACAGCTGCTTTGTGACAATAAAATTGTAAAATGCGCTTTTATAAATAAAGTTGAGTTGACAAAATGTAAATGAAGGTGTAAAATATGGTCTCTAATGGCACACAGCTTTTGGGAACAGGTTTTGAGAATGTCAGTAATGTGTGATAAAGATCTCAAGCTCTCATCTCAGAGGAATGTACAATGTTCTCGCAGCCAGAATGCTTTTTCATTTTGTGACTGGACTAAATTGTAGTCATCTGTAGCATTTACAGAGACATACTCCATCATTATTTAGCAGTCCACAATGTAAAAAATATTTTTTCTGGTTTATTTTACAGAATTTTCACATACTTCAGAAATGCTGTAAAAACAGACTGACAAATTACAGATCAGGTTTAAAATAACATGAACAATATGTAATTTTGCATTGAAAAAAGTTTATTTTGAGTTTTTTCACTGCCCCAGCTGCCGCAATATTACAGTTTTAACGTATTTTTGAACAGTGTATTAACAGGACGTTTGTGCTGCTTGGTTGTGGTCTAGTTGGATGTTCAGTTTATTTTCTTGTCTTGCTTATTTTCATACTATTTCACTTCTATTTCATACTAACCCCATTATCGTCCTTATTGGTGAGAGTAAAAAACAGACAGAACCGCGGCTACGCGGGTTGGGCAATGTCTTCTGGGAAAGATTGTTTTGTGGAATTTCCATTTATTAAGCTTGCGAATAGATGCAGTCTTTTTGTTACATACTGATCTATAATCAACAATTTCGCCTACAAGGAAGTGTATGAAGTCCTTAAGATCAATCATTGAAGGAAACATTGTCGAGCTATTAAATTTCCAGCCTTATAGGAAATTATTTTGAGTTTGTTTGTATTGTATTGTATTTTGCAAGAGAAGTTGTTCTAATACTTCCTGGTGTATAGCAGTTCCAGACTCAATTTAAACTCAATCATGTGACAATGAATTGTGAAGGGCATAGCATTAAAATAGTAAATTAAATGGCCTCTTTGTCTTTCGTTTTATAATGTTTTACCTCTTCATTTCAGTAGAGTAAAATAAAACAATTACTTTGACAAATTGGTCAGTTGTGGTTTTAGTGGTTAAATATTTCCTAATTATTTGCTGCCCCGGATCTAAATGTAAACTCACAATTTTTTAATTAAATGAATTACGACAATTCCAAACCTGTAAAGTTTCACTACACAATCAATAGTGGGTTTCTGTTTGACATGTTGGATAATTATTGTGATATTCAAGTACTCAATAAACCAAGTTTGAAAAGCTGCACCATCATGCTATTTCTTAAACAAAGACACTATCGGATGGTAAAAAACTGAGTCATGTTAGGAGTTAAGTTCTCACATTACTTTTGTTTGTGAGTACTGAAGTAACAAGCATGACAATGCTATATTTCAGTATGTAGGGGAACTGGTTTGTTAAACTTGTCACCGCCGTAGCTTCAAAACAAAAGCAAATCTTAACATGACAATAAAGGTATTTTATATCACAATATGTAGACCTTCACTGTATTTTACACTTCAATATAATAATGGCAGTCATTAATTCCTTTAAAATTGTTGTAAAAGAAATACACAGCAGGAGAAAATTAAGACACCATTCCTAATTTTAATTTAAGCAGTATTTTTAGATGTATCATGGCCATTCCAATCCAGTGTCTGTTGAGTTTCAACAAAATCAAACCTTAAGACTCGGTACACATTGCATGAAACAAGTGATGTAAACCACATGCAAGGCATTCAAAATACCATTTAACTTTAACAAACAAACAAGCAATTGTAACACATGCATAAGATGCAGAAAGAGGTGTTTTTGTAGACTTCAGTCAACTAGTCAACTATGACATTTGCAATGTCATGGTCAAGAGTGTCAGAAAATGCATTGATTGATAAAAAAGCAATCATGCAAAGTACATGGGAAAAACATATTCAGAAAGTAAACATAATACGTTCTTGAGCAAAAATTTTGTGGGGACTTACCGTGTCATTTTCTGCCATTAGAAGTGAGGACTTTGGTCAAATCCAAAGTGTGTATGGGTGGGAATTCTACCTGCCTTTACTGTCCCAAAGAGGAAATGAGTCTATTCCTGACCTGCTATTCAGGAAACACTCAAGACTGTCTCTTCTTCTGCTTTTAGCCATTCGTAATTGCCAGTGTCATATCTACCTGTCAGACCAGTTTCACAAGACAAAGGTACTGCATGCTGCCCTTTCACTTCCCCTCGGCTTACATGAAAACAATGAGTTTAAAATAGACTCACATTACTTTCCTGAATGATGCATAAAACAGCTGTGTCATAGACATCCACATATTCCATGTATCATGCTAATGAATGAGATGATGAAGTTCACATCAGCTTCACGTTGATAAATAAGGCCTGGACAAGTTGGTATAATAATGGTTTGACTGGTTGAAGAAAATACTGTCCGACTGTTAACCTTCGGTTCAACTTGTATGCGTACAAGTTGGGTTATATTTTAATTGTACTGTCACGTAGGGGAGCCTGGGGCAAGTTGTCACAGGGCTTGTATCCTTGCTACTGTATTCTTACTCCAAACATGCAAGAATAATGCATATCATGTACAAAAATATATATTTTAATGACCTCATGTTTATCCTGAAATATCAGATTAGAAAATGGGCAATTTGTGTGTGTAAGTGTACATGTTACCAGAATGCATCTAAAAGGAATCCATAACTGTTCACCAGGTGGCTATTTTGAATTCATCCAAAGAAAATTACACAATACCTTATAATTTTCAGAAATACAAAATGAATAAATTAAATATATTAAATTCTCACATGATAGCATGAAATACTGAAGCCCCTCCCCTAACCTCACCCCTAAACAATCACTGTCGCTAAAGCAAATCATATTTATACAAATTAGCCACCTCTTAAAATAGTTATTAATTCCTGTATGATTGTGTTGAAATTTCAACGAATCAGCATCCTCAAAGTTAGACTAGCACTGCTCTACACTGGTCCAAATGAGGAGATTTTATTCCATTTATTAAAAGCCTTATATTCCTTTTTTATATATTTATTTATATATTTTAATAAATATTTTAAAAGAACCAGCAAGTAAAGACGATTGTTAATGTGGTAAAAGTGCTCAAATGAAAAACGAAAATCATAATTTCAGGCTTTTGATCAGGATCAGTGTACTGTATAAGGAAGACAACATGGAACGTCACTGGTTGTTACACAACTTGGATATCAAAGAGGCAATGAGCAGTGTGAGATGCTCAGCTTGCTCTTCACAAAGACAAGATGAGAAGGCAGTGCAAACTTGACATTTATCTCAACCACAGGTAGCATTTCACAGCTATTTAATGTCACAGAACTTACCTTTAGCATCTCTGGTTAAAACAAACACACAGAGGTACTACTACATGTGTCCTTTTTCTGTCAGTATCTTTAACATGGTGCTTAAAGAATGCACTATTAGCTTACAAAATAGAACAGACACAGACACACTGGTCACTTTTTACATCAACAAAAAAGTAACAAAAACACCTTGAAACAATTGGATCCACGTGACTTGAGTGGAAAGAATGATTTCATGATTGTGTATACATTCATCACTAGGGAGACAAACACACACATGCTGATGACAATGGTGTTCTGAGAAAAGTGGCATAAGATAACATAGACAAAAAGATAAAAAATGATACATATTTTCAGTTGTTACTTTTTTCGTGGCAGTCAAGAGAGGCGGACAGATAGAGGAAACATTTACGAGCAATAGCTTTTCCCAAGATTAAACATTTATCAACCATACCAAACATTACCGAATTAATGTTTTACTTTGCACCATCGTGTCATTTGAACACTGTTCTCAGAAACATTTGTGCCTATATTTACATTTACATGGCTTGATATTTACAGAAGGTATTTGCTGTATAAGTGACATCACAGAAATTTCCCATAATTTACATATTGTTAACACAGTTCTTTGCATTTATTTACCATATAAAACACAGCAAGGGTTTACAATGGACATACTTTTATAACTATGTGGGAAATTACCACTTCTTGGGAAATAATCAAAGTGAAAAAGTGGACAACTTTTAACCACAAGACCACAGGATTTAAAATTAAATTTGAGATTGTGTGATCTCAAGTTGAAAATCCTTGTGTACACAGCACAAATTCATTTATTTCATTTTTTTTATTGAATTGCTGCATTTTCTTGGTGTCCACATTTCTTTGGAACAGCCATCACCTTCACCAGTCACTGCACATCTCTGGGCCAACCAATCTCGTATTTGTGCTTCACACACAAGAAACTGTTCTGACCTAGTGTTGTCCAGACACCAGCCCCAAACTCACCGTGACCCACGTCAAATACTGAAGAGTCTGCCTAAGACATGTTAACTTGTTTTCTAAACTTTTTATGGCCTTTTCTTCGTTGCCCTGACCTGTGTTTTGTTTATGAATTACATAACCATTACTTTCAAATTCCAGTCTCATTAAAAATAGCCCATCAATGCCCCGTATCACAGTTGTGTCAACACAGAGACGGAAGACAAGTTAGACAACCTCTTGTTGTGACATAACCAGTTACACCAAATCAGTGTGTAAATTACATCTTAAAGGTGCAAAAAGTAATTTCTATTGTTCTGACTGAGAGTGGAATTATACTGACATCTAGCAGGATGAGTGTTGCATCACTCAAAAAAGAAATACCTAAAAAATGACTGTCTGAGACCATGCTGGTTGGGATTGTCCGATTTTTCACTTTTTACGTTGTAACAGTCAAACCTGTTAACATGTTTTTTTGTATTGTAATTATACTACACACCTTGAGGGGGCAACAAGGAGTAAAACTCTCAGGTATAAAATGGGTGTAGAGAGTAGAAGTAGTAGATTTGTAATGGAGGAGTAAGCATGCCTTACGAAGCCAGACAAGCACTAGTCCTGATTGGGAAACTGAGAGTTTGATGCTCAATCGGAAGTAAGCGTTGTTTATTTTCTTATGTTGACTGGTTGGTGTATGAATAGTTATTTTCTTAATGTGGTTATTTTTTGTAGAAGGACTTCACATTCTGTGGGATTTGTCTTTCTATCGCACATGCCTGTTTGGACTTTTGTCTGAGCCGCTATGAAGTGAATTGAGAGGCCATGTGGCTTAATGATGCGGATCCTGAAACTGAAATTATACCACATATGTGATTTTGTATCAACACTAAGGTTGGCACTGGAAAGATTTGGGATTTGTGTTCTTGGACCTGAGCTTTCATGGACATTGATTTCTGGAGTGTGGTCAATGAACTTTTTACATCATTATCCTGGGCATTGTCACCTTCGTCGTTATCATCAATCAAAAACATAAGACTTTCATTTGTATGTTGCTGGTTCTTGAGAAGAAAAACATGTAAGATCTTTTATGTGTCTATGAAAGGGTTTGAAAGATAAAAAGGATGCAATGTATGAAAAGTATTTATTTATGTTTTCTGCATGTCACAGATTTGTTAAGATGGGTAATAAACATTCCTAGTGTGTACATTAAAATAACATATAGTTAGTGAATCCCACCCTATAAAGAAATCAGATTTATGGCTTATTCCTTTGTGAGGTTAAGGAAGCAGTTATATAATGGCGCCCGAACAGGGACACTAACTATTTGTTTGGAAAACAGGAGATAATAATATGGCAAGTCAAACAGTGCTGGATAAGGATGAGTGCGTGCCAGAGGTGGATTTTTCATCTGATACATTCACCACTCCCAGAGAACCCGTCAGAGATTTAATAAATACCTTTAGTGATCTATACATTGGTTCTGAAAATGAAAGTGAAGACAGCATAGTTGATGCCTCTGATTTTGGTTTTCCACCACCTCCACCACCTGCAACAGAGAGAGAGACCTTTTCTGTTTCATTTACCAACCTCATCGAACAGCTCACTGATAGATTCAATATGTTGGAAGAACGAGTTGATGAATGTGTAAAGAACATGAGTGGCTGTATTTCACAAGAGGAATTCCATAACAAATGTAAAGGGATGGAAGATCGTTTGATGTATCGAATGGAACACAAATAGAACGTGATTTTGATGAAGCCAAAAAATATTGGAACCAAGCAAATTCTGAAGAGCAAAAAAGAAAAATGCCAGCAAGCACTCGAGTGGTGCAGTCCATCGAAATGCAACATCAAACGGTAACTAAGACGGTCAATATACCTATAATCTTACGTGATAGGTTTTTTTCAGCCATGGTGGACACAGGTAGTTCATTTTCTCTAATTCAAGAATCAGTCTGGAAAAAACTGAATCAGGGTGAACCAAGTCAGCCCAGCAAGGGTCAAACCTTTATGTTGGCCAATGGGCAAAAGCAAGCAGCTACTGGAAAGGTGACATGGCAATGTAAAATGCAGGGGCAAAAATTTACTTTGACACTGTTTATATTGAAAGACAGAGATTAAACAGTGCCAGTCATTTTAGGAATGGATTTCTTGTTGCATTCTGGGATGGTGCTGGACTTCAGTAAAGCCCAATATGGCTTACCATCTGGAAGCAGCCAGGAAGCAAACCAGTTTTTCCCATTTGTGACGCAAGATTCTTCTTCGTCAGTCTATTTCTACTTGGCCATACCCACGCTTCCCAATGATGACCCAGTGTTTGAATCTATACAAAGACTAATAGGTAAAGCAGAGACCACACCACTATACAAGGAAAAATTGGAACATCTGTTGATGGACTGGCCTACTGTATGCTCAAAAGAGATTGGACATTCTAGCATGGTCAAACATCGAATTATAACCACTGATGAATTGCCAGTCAGGAAAAGGGCATACAGACTTTCTATGGAGAAACAGAGATTTGTTGATGATGAAATTCAGGAACTGTTGAATAAAAATATCATACGACCATCTGTTTCACCATGGGCATCTCCTGTCGTGGTGGTACCCAAAAAGGATGGAAGTTGCAGGTTGTGCATCGATTATAGGGGCTTGAATGCCAAAACACATCTTGATGCGTACCCCATGCCACAAATCCAGGAAATATTGGAGTCTTTCCATGGAGCTACTATCTTCAGTACACTGGATCTCAAAAGCGGCTATTGGCAACTTGAGATGGAAGAGGATAGTGTACAGAAAACAGCATTTGTGACATCAGCAGGCTTATTTGAATTCTTGCGTTTACCTTTTGGTCTCAAAAACTCAGCGGCCTCATTTCAGAGACTTATGGAGACGGTGTTAAGAGCCCTCAAGGGCAAGTGTTGTCTGGTGTATATATAGATGATGTAGTTGTGTACTCTAAAAACGAAGAGGAACACATCAACGACCTCACTCAGGTATTTCATTGTTTACACATTGCTGGACTTACACTTAACCTAGGAAAATGTAACTTCATGCAACGCAACATCACTTACCTGGGTCACATAATCTCAGCAGAGGGAGTCAAGACGGATCACAACAAAGTCTCTGCCATCAATAATTTTCCCACTCCACAGTCTCTCAAAGATGTACTGCGATTCTTAGGGTTAGCTGGATGGTATCATCGTTTCATTCCTCATTTCTCAACAAAAGCAGCACCTTTACATGCCCTCAAGCAAAAAAAATCCACCTGGATTTGGGAAGAAGAATGCCAAAGAGCTTTCAACATCATAAAACAGGACTTGACTCAAGCACCAGTTCTCGTACCACCAGACTTCAATAAACCATTTCGGGTGCAAACGGATGCAAGTGAGATGGGACTGGGTGCAGTACTTACCCAAGAGATGGAGGATGGTGAAAGAGTCATTTCATATCCATCCCGACTCCTCAGAGGAGCAGAGAAGTCGTATTCAGTATCTGAAAAGGAGTGTTTAGCAGTCATCTGGGCAGTTGAAAAATGGAGACCATATCTAGAAGGGAGGACATTTGAGGTCATTACCGATCACTCTGCACTTACTTGGGTATTTCAACATCCTAAGCCTTCATCACGATTAACTCGTTGGACAATACGGTTGCAGGGTTATGACTTTACAGTCAAACATCGTAAAGGTCATTGCAACGTAGTGCCAGATGTGTTATCCAGGTCACCAGAACCACTATCCTCAGACATTATTGCAGTAGTAAGAGTTTCAAAATCCAGCAACCTACCAACCAACCTACCAGTGGACCTATCTAATATCTCGGCAGCACAGCAAATGGACCCAGAGATTCAAGAGCTTGTCTTAAAGGTAAAATCACAGACGGCCCAAGACATTTCTCGTGTACATTACATGATTGAAAATGGTCTTTTGTTCCGAAGCACGCCAGACAGACAAATAGGTCAGAAACTACAACTCGTCATTCTCTCAGAGTTACGCAAAGAATTTCTGCATTATGCTCATGACAGTCCTTTGAGTGGACACTTGGGCAGACTTAAAACACTACTCAGACTACTAGACATGGTATACTGGCCGAGTGTAAGATCTGACGTATGGAAGCATTGCAAAGAATGTATCACTTGCCAACAATACAAACCATCCATGAGCAAATTATCTGGTTACCTCCAATCCACACCCATTGTCGAACCAGGTCATATGATTGGAGTCGACCTCATGGGACCATTTCCAAAGAGTGTTAGGCAGAATGAACACCTTTTGGTCGTGGTCGACTATTGCTCTAAATGGGTGGAGTTGTTCCCATTGAGGCAGGCTAAGGCACCACGAATTGCCCAGATCCTGATAGAGGAGATTTTTACAAGATGGGGCACTCCTGCCTATCTTGTTTCTGACAGAGGGGCTCAGTTTACTTCTAATTTACTTAGTCAAGTATGCAAGCAATGGGGAGTTGTCCAAAAGCTCACAACTGCCTATCATCCACAAACCAACCTCACTGAACGCATCAACCGAACCTTGAAGACAATGATGGCATCTTATGTAGAAGAACAGCATCGACATTGGGACCAATGGTTGCCTGAATTCCGGTTTGCAATAAATACTGCTTGGCAGGAGAGTACCGGCCATTCCCCAGCACAGATTGCCGTAGGTCGAATCATAAAAGGTCCAGTAGAAAGAGCAATTCAGCTCCACAAGATGCCCGATCCAAATAGTCCCATCTATCCAGTGCTTGACAGACATCATCACCTCCTCCGTCTGGTAAAAGAAAATGTAGAAAAAGCCCAAAACAAACAACAGCGATATTACAATCTGCGCCGCAAACAAAATCAGTATCAAGTTGGAGATGTAGTTTGGGTACGCGCTCATCCTTTGTCCAGAGCAGAGGAGGGTTTCATGGCTAAGTTGTCTGGTAGGTGGAAGGGACCAGCCAGAATAATTAAATGTTTAGGCCCAGTCAATTATTCTGTTTCTTTGCTTACTGGCCCTGAAACGATAGATACTTATCATGTGCAGAATTTAAAATCTTGCCATGGATATGTTAAGTCCTAAAGTGAAGGGGTGCATATGTAACAGTCAAACCTGTTAACATGTTTTTTTGTATTGTAATTATACTACACACCTTGAGGGGGCAACAAGGAGTAAAACTCTCAGGTATAAAATGGGTGTAGAGAGTAGAAGTAGTAGATTTGTAATGGAGGAGTAAGCATGCCTTACGAAGCCAGACAAGCACTAGTCCTGATTGGGAAACTGAGAGTTTGATGCTCAATCGGAAGTAAGCGTTGTTTATTTTCTTATGTTGACTGGTTGGTGTATGAATAGTTATTTTCTTAATGTGGTTATTTTTTGTAGAAGGACTTCACATTCTGTGGGATTTGTCTTTCTATCGCACATGCCTGTTTGGACTTTTGTCTGAGCCGCTATGAAGTGAATTGAGAGGCCATGTGGCTTAATGCTGCGGATCCTGAAACTGAAATTATACCACATATGTGATTTTGTATCAACACTAAGGTTGGCACTGGGAAGATTTGGGATTTGTGTTCTTGGACCTGAGCTTTCATGGACATTGATTTCTGGAGTGTGGTCAATGAACTTTTTACATCATTATCCTGGGCATTGTCACCTTCGTCGTTATCATCAATCAAAAACATAAGACTTTCATTTGTATGTTGCTGGTTCTTGAGAAGAAAAACATGTAAGATCTTTTATGTGTCTATGAAAGGGTTTGAAAGATAAAAAGGATGCAATGTATGAAAAGTATTTATTTATGTTTTCTGCATGTCACAGATTTGTTAAGATGGGTAATAAACATTTCTAGTGTGTACATTAAAATAACATATAGTTAGTGAATCCCACCCTATAAAGAAATCAGATTTATGGCTTATTCCTTTGTGAGGTTAAGGAAGCAGTTATAACGTGAAGTCATGAACGCTCATCGCAGAACAGAACAAGGCGAGTTTTTGTGTTTATAAAGCATATCATTTTTTTTTATGAACAATATTTTGCTAGATAAGTCTGGTATCGTTTAAAGCCCTTTGTAGCTGCACTCAAACTGTAGTTTTGACCTTCAACCGTTTGGAGTACATCGCGGTCCCCTATATGGAGCAAAATCCTTGATTTGTTTTCATCAAAAACGTCATTTATTTTCGAATAAAGAAAAAAAAAACATAAACATTTCTGATGACATGGAGGTGAGTAAATTATCATGAACATTTATTTTGAAAGTGAACTACTCTTTTACATGTAACACAGCAGCACACCCAAAGCACTTAATTGGCAAAACTGTTAATTTCATAATTAACATCACACAGTTTAAACTAAAGTCCAACACTCATTTTGAAAATACAAAAATACACCAACACAATACGTTTTGTCTACCAAAACATTAAGACGTGTGCTCTACTGACAGGAACATTTAGTCAATCATATCACAATGTCATAAAAACACCAAAATCAGATGGAATTACAGAAACTGCATTATTTTGTATGAGTCATGTCTGCCCTTATACAATATCCTACCTGTTGGTTTTCCGGAAAATCGGAACAATAAATGCCACTGTGTCCCAGCTGAGATTAGTCTGCATTTACTCAACAGCCTCTCTGATAGCGTGTGGTTTATGACTGGGATTTTCAAACTAGACCCCCAGGGGCTTCCAGAAGGTTTCTGTAAGTGTTTATCTGCCTTTTTTGCTACGTGCAAAAAATTTTCAGAATTGTTTATATTTGTATATTTCTTGTAAATATTTCATTTTTGTCCACACTCAAATTAAAGCTGACAGTCTGGAGTTAAAGCACATGTTGTTTGTTTCATTTGAAATCCATTGTGGTGGTGTATAGAGCCAAAAATGTTAGAACTGTATCGATGCCCCAATATTTATGGACCTGACTGTATAATAATACAAATACATATTGAAATGTCTCTTCATGGCAGGCATGTTTTGGCCATCGGGACTTCCGGGAGATTGTATGGGCCGGTGAGTCGCGCTGCTTTTTTTTAAGCGCAATAACATGCATAACTCCTAAGTATATTGTCCCATCAGTCACGATTGCTAGCTGTCTGCGAAACTGACACACGTGACCAAAATTGGTCAATCAGAATTAAGAAACAGGCCTGATGGCTACAGAGCGGCGGCTACGTAACTGGAGCTTTTACTTTTATGACGACATGCAATGACAGTTAACATGTAGAAGCACAAATTCTCTAAACGTAAAGGAAGGGCCGAGAAGTTAAGAGAGAAAAAGCGACACGCACTCGAAGCAGAAGCACCAAATTGTGTGAGAATCAATTAATTATTTGCTGAAAGAGCAGCAAAAGACTCCAGTGAGAATGTCAGGACCGGTCTGGCTGTGTTGAGGCGAGACTGACATGCATGTTCTGCATTGTTTTGTTTCAATGTAGGCCTAAATGTTATTTAACACAAAGCTCAATTTTTTTCTTTTAGGCGCGTATAAAACTGTATGTTTTCTAAAAAAAACCCAGCTTTTTAGGCCTATGTATTGATTAAATCTTAACTTTAACTTTAACTCTGTGTTAAAGTAGTAAGAATAAATCACACGATTAACATATTCACTCTTTTACTTCATTGCAGATCAGTGGTCAACGTGTAAACTGATATAAATAATAATGACAACAATCAATGCATTTAAAACAATATTATGAGCTTAAAAACCTAGCAGTCACCTTGTGACTATATCAAATGGTGCATGTGTCTTTTTTCTTTACTGCTCACTTGTCAAATTTAAAGTGACGATGTAATACTTCTCTAATTTTTTTGCCATTATAAATAATAATTTTAGCCTTTTGTCTGCACCCTACCTTTTTACTTTATGGTGCAGTATTTACTATATATTGCTTTCACTATTTATCTAATAAAATGTAAATGTTTCTTTAGACATAAAAAGTGATGAATGGATATGTATTTTAGGAAGGGGGATCATCTTAAAAAAATTGTTCTGTCCCTCACTTTACATGTTTGTGACAGTTGCCAAGTGGTTGGTGTCATCGGGGCAACAGATTTTGTTGACCTAAGGACAACATTTTTATAAATAAAACCTAAACCACACCAAACACCAACCCTAACCATAACTTGCCCCTAAAATCAGAGTGAAATGATAAGTGAAAAACAATGGTCTAGAAGCACATTATCCTGGTTGGAAGATTAAACTTAAAGGAGCCAGTCTTTGCTGTTTTTGATGCTTTGATTATGTTTTGGGGAGTTTATCAAGGAAGACCACGCCCATTTTTTTGCGTATTCCTTTGAGCGGAGATATTAAAAGCACTTGAAATAGTGACATCATGTACCCGGGAAGTAGAGGGCTGTAGTCCGATCCAGTCGTTCTCTGTTGTCCTTGAAAAGCGAATTCTGTTAAAGACAATATCTCGCTTGGCCCTGATCTGTGAGCTTTATCATTTAGCAGGTATTGTTTATGCTCTAACAGCAACTTTTCACACTAACTTAAGGTTGAAAATGGGATTGCAGGGATTGTGCTCTTTAAAATAAACTTATATCTGAAATCTGATTGGTTGATTTCAATGTTGTACTAGGGTCAACAAGATGCTGTCCTAAGGATATCAACCACTTGGCAAAAACATGTGCCTAAATATAGACTATGGCTGGGATTTGCATAACTTCAATTTGCTGTTTTATCATTAGCAATAGAATAAAATACAGGTAATATATTTGTGTTATATTTGTGCAATACAAACAACTGTTCACTTTTACTCTGTAGTCTATAAGTTCATATGATGTCATAAGTTTAGAACGTGATTTTATATGTTCTGACATACAGTGTGAAAGAGTTTGTAAATTTGGCAGTAAAAATATATTGTTTTGGTCTTGGTTGAGCTTGTGTGTTAAAGAAATTAAAACATTTAAAATGTGTGTTAAATGTATGAATTTTGTGTCAAAGCAACACGAAATGTGTTAATTGTATAGTCTACACAGCCAGATGTTTTGATAACTTATATAAGAGTTTAGGAAAATTGTTTAAAATATTGGAAAAATTGTCATAGCAATTGCCAAAAAACTGTAATTAAGCATCATTTTGCATAGCCATGATTCTACATTGTAATTCCACTTATGACCAGTGGGTGGAACTATCCAAAACCATCTCATGTTCTTTGAAACACTTTTTCAATTCAGAGACCGCTCTGCACCTGCGGCCTTATGGCATGTAAAAAAATGTCCACAAGTCTTGCAAAAAAAAATCTGTATTATACAGATTTAAAGATCATCACATTTTTCTATACTGTATCAATTATTTAAGCCTGTATCATACATTTGGTTGTCATTATAACATATAATGTTTAATAAACATTTAGATTAGAAATACTTACATTTGTTTTTGTTAACTATTGGATTAGTTTAAAGATTTAGCAAGACAAACTGTTACATAATAATGAAATTTAGCAGTGACACAAGAAAAGCCCCCCAGAGAAAATCATCAATAAAGAAAATGAAACCACATGAAAGCCCCTTATAAGCAGAAGTAAAAAAGTGCAGCACAGTATTGGGTTTGAAAAGTCATCTTATAAGTCATACAAGTGAAATATAAATCGTAATACAAGTTTAGGTCTGGCTGTTCTTTACGATTCTAGGACTGATTTTAACTTTTTTAATACAACTGACCTGCTTATTAAAAACTGCCATATCAAAGTGTAATTTTGACATTTGTAAATATATATTTTTTTAAATGCTGCAGAATGAAGAAGGAAAAAGTGTTACTGTTTGACGTTCAACCTTTTTATGGGGGTTTTATTTTGTGTTTGATCCGTGACCTCACAGTCAGCCATGACAACACAAACTAGGTACTGATCTCAATAGGAGCTTCTGTGGTGTTCATGGATTCTGTGTCTAAAAATAAACGTGCCCTAGATATTTGCTAATGTGTATCAACAACTGTACTGTGATTCATCTTGAGATGTTTGCTCTATTTACATTCTCAGGTCATATTAAAACATATATAGCCGAATGTTTGTGGTTGGAATTGTTCGATTGCTTACTGTCAAAACAACATTTACATTATTTTGATGTATACATACGTGATTTGCATATCCGTTCATTGAGACGCACTTGCAAAAATGCAAGTTAGTATGCGAATACACAGTTTGAATGTGGTTTGAAAGAGGTGTCTGAACATGCGTACTGTAGCCTCTTTATCTGCCTTTGGCCAAAAAAAAGAAATTTCAGATATATTCTTTACTGATCATCACTACACCTGAATTCGTTCAAGGTCAAATTAGGACACCAGAATCATGATCTATATCTTTAATGTTTAGCTGCACTGTATATATTGATATTGCATGAATAAAGTTCCAAAGTGTAGTTTTTTTGAGGATCTATAGACAGAAATGCAATATAATATACATCAATATGTCTTCATAGGACTATACGACCTTAATGAAGCTTATTGTTTTTATTACCTAAGAATGAGCTATTTCTATTAACATACACCGCGGGATCCCATACATGGAATTCATCATGTTGTTTCTACAGTAGCCCGGACAAACTGCTCTACAGAGTACATTTTGGAAATTCGTTATCTCCTTCGGCAAAGAAGCCAAAACCTGATACATAACTCCTGTGTGAGCCGCCGTGGTGCTAGGAGATGTTGGTTGCAATTCATAACCTCACCACTAGAAGCTGCTGAATTTCATACACTAGATGTTGTTTTATACGGTGTATTCACAAAACACTTTGTTACAAGTGATGCATTCTTGGGAACTGAAAATGAACCCGTGCTCTACACTAGCGACAGGGAAGCTTCCAGAATCTACAGTTAGGCTGTGTCATACTTCTATCTGCTTAATAACATTTTCACTGAAAACCAGAACAAGGCGTGAGAAAGTTATATGTCTAGTTTCATGTGATCTAGCCTAAGCTCAACAGGTGTGTTAATATCCTCTTGTAAGACTGCTGATCTTGATTCAACCATTACTTTTTAAAAAGCGAAGTTTCATATATGTATCATGGGGAACTGATCCTTGCATAAGTTTCACAGGAAATTGGTTTTTAGGGCTTTTTATGCATGCCATTATGAACGAGAAGAATAACTGGGTTACCACACACGAAAAAAATTATAGATTTCAGTTCTTTAGCGAATGGGAAAGTGAGAAGTGTAGACATGAAGAGGCAAACACACAGTGGATTAAATGTCAACCGCTTTTCAGTTTTTCTTAAAGTACAACCACTTATGCATTCCGGTAAAATAATGACTTTTAAACATATAAAAACTTTAATTTATTAAAGTCGATTCTGCCCTGTTGAAAAAAAACAGCATATGCCGAGTTAGTAATGTTTTGATGCTGGTTTGACCATCACATAACAAGCCTAAACCAGCACATGACCAGCTTAAATCAGCAAAAACCAGCAAACCAGCATCAAAACATATCAAACTAGCATTGATTGTTTTACCAACAGGGTGTTCATCCCAAAAAATGCTTTTTAGTTTACTTTCTTGATGATGAAGTCAAGCAGTATCATTTAAGCAAACCGGCCTATCTTGTTACAATACAACGAAAAAGAACAGAGAAATGAAACCTCAGAAGAGTAAAATTACACACAATTGATTATTTTAGTACTTTCTGTGCTTGACAGCTCATTCCTTCTAAGAATCGCACGCGCTTGAAGCTGGTTTTCTCTACGGGGAAATAAGCGAACTATAGATGTGTTAAAGATAAGCCCTGTGGGTTCAAGAGTGAGGTTCATCAGACCACGTGTAAACGTGACGCGTTGAATAAATCTTCAGATATACAAAATGCATGAACATAAAGATGTGCAAATATGTCTCTATATGTGACCTTGTATGTGAAAACACCAAAAATACTTTTTCTGTTTTTTTTTCACATTCTGGGTCACAGACATACAGCATGTTAAACATACTGTTCATATATATTACAATTGTGTTGACTTCTAATTGAGCAATGCAATATTTTACCAATATGTAGTGCATTGGTATTTCCCAACTACTTAGAATAAATAAAATGTGTCAGTGGATCTAAATTTTTACATTTGAGATTTTCCACTAGTTCTATGTTTACACTATTGTTCACACCCGAATTTTGCACACTTTGAAAGTGCCTACATAACCACAAATGAAAAAAAAAACATGTTGTTATCTCTGAGTGGAGGAAATTTCAGCTATGACGACAAGAGAAGCAAAACAGACAGAGGGGAAGTTGCTGTGCTGATACATAGAGTTAACCACTCAACCACACATTCACATGAGAGAGAAAGAGCGACATACAGTATTAGAAGAGTAACTGAACGCTGAGCTGGTTTAAAGACTGTGTTACTATTATTTATTTATTATTATCAAGTATTTGGTTCTTTGGAGTGTTGGGTGAGGAATGGGACCTGAATTTGTACGTGGATATGCTGCTTATGAATTGATGTAAACATGGATTTCACCACTTGGATTTGTGTGATGGTCATGTGGACACAGATTGGGCTTTTTGTAGCAGGTAAGAGAAAAATATGTGTAAAATGTTGCGTTTATGTATGACTTATAAGAAATGTTAGAAAGGGAATTTAATTTATAGTTTTTTTAAATATGATGAATTTGAATGTCTGCAATGTTAGATTATTTTACCTTATACTCAATACATCCGCATTTGAAAAGTAGTAGGCTTTATTTGATTTTTAAAATCTTTCGGTTTTGAGTAGATGCTTTAAATATGATTTTTAATAAAATATACCTTTTATTTAATATACGATTTGGGGTAGATAGTACAGAAAACAGCCAATATGTGCCCAGAATACATGGGAACTCTAAAATAATGTTAACGAAAACCTCACAGAAGGCATTTGTGTGGCAGAAAGCCACTTTCTTAAATGTAATGTAAATGAACTTTTATCCCATCGATGTCATGTGTGTTATTTACTAAGGTCAGTGGGAGTTTCAATGTAAAGCCAGTCACAGTTTCTGTCAAAACAGTGACGTGATCGATGTAAATTCCAGGTTAATATTGGATGTCCCCTGTGAGCAGTCTTTCTCTTTCAAACACCCCCAAATCTATCCCCGCAAAAAGATTAGAAATCAGGTTTCACTCACAAATAATAATAAGTTTGTCTTTAATGAAATAAGTTGTTATGTGGTGTTTTGTTGTGTTGTGTTGTGTTGTGTTATATTTCCTAAATATGTATACAGTATGTGTATGCGTTTATAAATACAAAATGATTATGCAATGTACTCCAACATATATTATGTAAACATAAACTTTTATTTTTGATGCAATCGTCTTGCAACCATTATTTTATTTTATTTTATTTGTTATTATTTCTAAATACTGTACAGAACATACAATTAACATCTCAAATGGGAAGTGAAGAATGCTTACATAGACTCTGGGAAAGTTTGGAAATCATTTTTGTCATTTCTCTCTTCTTATAACAGGTGCAGATCAGAAAATAGAAGTCAACTATGAAATATGGGAAGGAAATGTAACTGTGTTCTGGGTTCCCCCTGATGGAGCTCCTCTAAATGCCCTTTATCAAGTCCAGCAGTCAATGTAAGCAGCAAAAAAATCTTTCATCAAAACACATAATTCATCCATTTTTCATTTCTAAAGCTAAAGGTGTTTGTCTTCTCATTTCTTTTTAGATATGGGCAAAGTGAATGGCAGATAGTGCCAGAGTGTAACATGACTCAAGAAACTACATGTTATCTCGGGAACCTTATATCCCCATCAGAAGATATAAAAGTAAAAGTTGGACTGTTTCAAGGCAATGGCTCTTTCTGGTCAAGTGGCAAAAGAATTCGTTTCGTGAACAGTACGTTTTTGACGGACACAACCCAGTGTGATTTTTTTTCACCTTACAATTGTCTTAACTCTTAATGTATTTTCCTGTTTTAGTGAAATTGTTAGCTCCAGAGTTCCACTTGTCTTCCACCACTAATTCAGTGAAGGTAACGATCTTCAGGAAGCAGTACCTGGCAAAGCTTTTTGATTATGGCCCACGTTACACAGTAACTCTGCACCCCAAAGGAGACAGTCAGGTAGAGTTTTCATTCATCATCACTGTGTCCCAGTGTCTAATGATATTGCAATTGAAAGTTTAAGAGAGCCCTGTCAAAAAATGAGTATTTGAGTGATTTATTAAAACGACAACTGATTTATCAATCTATAACTATGTTTTCTTTGATTTAGGCTATAACACAAATTGACGAGGATGAAGATGGTGAGGTTGACTTTAGTTCATTACACTTCTTGCGGGAATACTGTGTCAATGTGACAGTGGATATGCCATCCGCTAATGTACTGAACTCCTCATTACAGCGTTGCATATATACATCAGCAGGTATGTATAGATAATATTAATATTGACAATGTATGTAAGAAAAAAAAATTGTGAAAGAAATGTAAACCATTGCATTTGGTTTCCTCTTGATTGACAGACAGGTCTCTGGTGATCTCCACAGTAACTCTTGTGGTAGTTGGAACCATGTCATTCTTCATGTTTGCCATCTGTTTCTTCCTGAGGCGTCCTGGTAAAATGCCTGCAGCTCTGGTGAGTCATTCTGCTGATTTTTATATCAAAGCAGTTTCATCAAAACTAAAAGTATAAAAAGCCAGTTTCAGGGTTTAAAAAAAGGAATAGAGTAAGACGGCTCAGGGTTTTTACACCACGGCGCTAACCTTGGAGGAAATATCGGTTCTCCTTTCAACGAACTGAGGCAGAAGGGTAAACGCTGGGGACTTTTTGATAAATTAATCTTACGTATGCATGTACTCTAGCATGATCGGGACAAAGTAATAGTTTAAAACCATCACACACAATTCTTTCCTGCAGTTCAGTGGTAAGAGCATGGCGCTAACAATGCCAAGGTCGTAGGTTCGATCCCAGGGGATTTCACATACTTAGAAACAATATGTATATTGCTTGCTTCGGATAAAAGCGTCGGCCAAATGCATAAATGTAAATTAATGTGTTTAAAATAGCAAAACAACAGAGAATGTCCAAAAGACTAGACTAGGTGTTTAGAAACTTTTTGGTTGTTGAAAATTTGTGGGATATGTCATGGTTCAATATGGTAAACTGCACCTACAGTCTATAAAAGCTGTGTGTTTGAACTTTGTTTTGTGTGACTGTGGTTTCCATGACCCTTTGGTTAAACAAAATTGGACGATGACTAAGAAAACTGAGGCTGAGAAAAAATGCCATAATTTCAAAGGGAAAGTTCATCCAAAAATGTATTGGATAAAAATCCTCATGTAATTTTAAACCTGTATGACTTGCTTCCTTCCGTAGAACACAAAAAAAATATTTATAATGAATGTTGGTAGCTGAAAAACAACGTTACCCATTCACTTCTATCGTACAGACACAATGGGTACCGCCACTGGTTACCAACAATCTTCCAAATATCTTCTTTTGTGTTCTGCGGAAGAAAGAAAGTCATACAGGTTTGATATGACAGGAGGGTGAATAAGTGACAGAATTTTTTTTTGCGAACTATCACTTTAATACGTTGAATTGTGACAAAATGTTATGTTACTTCCACCAGAAAACTGCTGTGAACGGATGGCACCCCATGAACATAGGATCCGTCCAAATTGAGACCGTCACTGACAAAGGGTGGCTGCTGATGAGCAACAAAACAGAAGAAAAGTTACAAAAAAATGCGCCGGAAAATACGACATTATTCCCTGAGGATGATAAAGAGAGGAGAGAAAGTAAAGACAGCGGTGTGAGCGTCGGCCAGCAGGACTCAATAAAGCTCAGAGGATCAGATACACAGACAGTAGAGGACGACAGCGGTTGTGGAAGCATGACGGGATCTGAGGACGGAGGAAGAAGAAGCATGGAAGAACTTCCTTCTCTGGACGGAGGAGTCAGCGGTGGCGACTGCACAGAGGACAGCGGTTTGGGAATGGGGAACCGGGATGGTTCCGACAGTCTCAAAGGGGTGGACAGCGGACTCCTTTGTGAGGTAGTGGTCGTCGGAGATGGATATCGGAGTCAGAGCCCTTCTGTGGATGAACAAGGTGAAATAACCGGACCTTGTGATGAAGATAGTAATATGGTGAGCCCGAGTTGCGGCTACAGATCCGGTCAAGTGACATGCTTGTGTTCCGACTTCGAAACCTGCATGTGGTGTAAAACTAGGAAGCTCGTAGCGACAGACTGTGCTTCAGCGTCTCATGAGCAAACCAGTTGCACTTTTACACCAGAAAATAACGACAGACCTAGCTATCTAAAAACCTCTGAGAAGGAAATGATCATGGTAGACGAGTTGAATCCTCAGTCGGACTGTGAATCATCCGCTCTTTTGATTTCCTTTCCCTTATTTCATGAACAAAATCTGCAGTTGGACACTTCGCCTCTTACATTAGGAGATGTAGAACTGACATTCACGTGAGCAAATGTTTCATGTGGGCATAAGCAAATAAGGGCCACAACAAAACGGAAGTGGTATGGACATTATACATACCTGCTCTTCCTCGTGCTGTATTCTGCAATTGACATTCATACTGTAAGAAATGTTTACAGATACAGCAGAAAGATCTCTGGGGTATCGTTCGATGATTGCTGAACACATCGAGTCATTTTGTAAACGCCCACCGGGAGAAATTGGAGATTGACATTACACCAATGTTTCCCTGATAAAATGTGAGATATGAACTGAATGTGGCTGCTACAGCTTGACAATGAGTAAACCAAAACTGTTGGTGGTCAATAAAATGTCATTGCCAGCTTTCAACATTAGATCGTGATCTCAATCCTGCGTATCTCAACCAGCACTAATTCAGTTTATTGTGGTTCATTCTGGTGTTGATTTGATGCAGATTTGCACACACTTGTGTTTTGTTATTTATTGACTTAAAGGGATAGTTCACCCGAAAATGAAAATTCTGTCGTCATTTACTCATCCTCTATCCATTTCGTTCGCATGACTTTCTTTCTTCTGCAGAACAAAAAGAAGATATTTTAAAGAACATTGGTAACGGAACAGCGGTGGCACCCACCGGCACTCTTTGGTTACCAACTTTCTTTGAAATATCTTCTTTTGTGTTTTGCAGAAGAAAGAAAGTCATTAAGGTTTGACAATGAGATGAGGGCGAGTAAATGATGACAGAATTTACATTTTTGGGTTAATATGTTGAATTGTGTTGTATGTGACAACTGGATTTTGTACATTTCTGTGTCCAGAATGTTTCTGTGTATCATCCAATACATTTAAATTGCTATTTAAAGAGAGAGGGACTTCACCAAACACACACACAAATATAATCAAATGAAGAATGTACTTCCTATTCTATGAAACATATGCAAATGAGACAGGAAAAGACCTGCACTTCCTCTTGTGGAAACCCACAAGACCCTGTGACAGTACACAGGTTGACATGACATGCAATTTCCTCGGACGGCAAATTAGAAGGACCTCATAGAAACCCCTCAGTGCTTTTTAACAAACGTTATTTCACTTTAAATAAAGATGAGCAACCCATGAGCGATTTTACACACTGAAAGTGTAGATGTAAATCTAGCCTTTCACATTTAGAACTTGCACAAATGTTTGCGCAGTACTTCCATAGACTTTCACGTTATACTACATTGAGTAGTTTTGCAAGAATGAGAGGGAAACTCGGCCACATATTTGACCTCCATCTTCAGATAGAGAAGGAAACACAAGGTACTTTTTTTTACCCAAATCAACACAGAGTTTCCTCACTGTACACATCGTCACAGTTATGAGGAGGGTTACGCAATGATGGTGGAAATGTACGGAGAAATGTGTGACGGGGATTCCGGGCTGTGCAGTCCAAGATAAAGGCGCAGTTATTGTGTAATTTTAGTTCTCAGTCTTTGTATCTATTCATGAGATTATGTTTATTAAAAATGACTGACTGGTTTGAATGTACCGTGTATGAACCTAGTGGCATCTATAAGTGAGGTTGCAAACTGCAAACAATGGCTCAGTCAACCCCTCCCTTTGAAAGCCCTACGGTAGCTGACTCTGGACAAAGATGTCGTTACGTTTTCACTTCTTTGCTGAAGAAGAAAATGTAGTAACTAAACACATTCCGTAGAGCAGTTTGTCCATTTAGGGCTACTGTAGAAACAACATGGTGAATTCCTATGTGGATAGAAATAGCTCATTCGCAGGTAATAAAAGCACAGCGCTTCTTTATACACCTCTGAAGACATCTATATATCATAGTTATGAGTACAACTCTGCAGGTTTATATTCTACACATGCATTTGTGTATTCCCATAGGCATTGAACCCATGACCTTGCTGTTGCACATCTGCATGTAATATATGTAATTAAACAAGAATGACAAAAATGTTGTAAGTTAGTAGTTTTGATGACAGTAATCAGAATAAAGAGAGCAAAGTTAAAAAGATTAGATCTAAACAATCTACTAGGATTTTTTCAGCAGCGGATTTCTTCACAGGCTTTTAAGTCTGTAAAGAAAAGAAACCTACATTTTAGAAGAAAAGTGGAAAAAAACAGGCGTTTCTGCGGCCCGACTTGTCACTCCTCCCATGCAAACTGTAAAGCGCTATTGCATTCGTCGTCATTCGCAGTAGTTTCTCAGCGCCCCCGCAGATAGTGTTGCACAGACATTGAATGGAGAGATTTAAATCATACATTATCCTTTCATGGTTCGTCCAAAACATAGATATGAAATAAAGCAGGATGCACCTTCATGCTTTTATCAAGTTTCAGCATTACTACTGAGTCACAAGACCAACCAGGACACGCACACGGAGAGTGTAGATGGAACACTGTGAGGTCATTTCTGGCGAATGTTGTGACACAAACGGCCTGGGAGGATGTGGTGGGTAAAGCTTGTGATTTTGCACAGCTAGACGTGCCTCTATAGGTTTGTACATTTCTTTCTTGGGCTGAAAGAGGTCCACAAGCCACGATATGGCGTGGTTAACAATATTTTGAAATGGTTTTAAGGTATTTAGGGTGTTAAATAAAGATTTATGAATTATAGCATTTCACAAGGGCATTGACGAAATTTACTGTAACTTCTCTGAATTTACCTCACATGTTTATTACACCATTAACTCGCATAATGCATGCGAATCATCAGTCATCCGGTTGACATTCTTTTCCATTTCAAAAGAAATGACACAAACTTCAAGCAAGAAAGCAGTTTTGATCTTGAATCCCAGACAAAAAGGGTGTGAGGATTGTGCTTATAGCTGACTAAGTCTTCAATGATAAGGGAGAGGTCATGATGACTGGTGCGACCGTGGGTTCTTCTGAAATTAAGAAAAGGCCACACATCTCAGTTTCATCTGGTGCCATTAGAAGCCATCTCAATTTTAAAAATCCTTTTAAGAGAGCGTTTGTTACATTTCTTTCATTTAGCTTTTTTTCAAGGGTGCAGAAGTGTTTCTTTCACTTCCTCCAATCATCAAAAGTCTATGGCACATACCAAAAACATTGTGGGAAACATCACTAGCTCACTCAATTTCGGAAATCAAAATCTTTGTTGTTAACAACTCACATACTTTCTTGTATTGCTAAACTCCCCATGATGCAGTAAGTGGACATTGTTTTTTGACCTGTCATCAAGACAAACCCAAATTACATTGTGGAGCTTCATCTTTAGTCAACCATTCTTAAAAGAGCTTCTTTTTTTCAAGGTCCAGTGTGTGAAATTTAGCGGCATCTAGTGCTGAGGTTGCTTTGGAAGCATGACAGTGGCTGAAACAGAACTAAGATGTCATCATGTTTTCTCTACTTTGGCGAAGGAGCACTCTGTAGAGCAGTTTGTCTGTTTAGGGCTACTGTAAAAACAACATGGCGAATTCCATTTAAGCGGACCGCGGTGTATGTAGAGAGAAATAGCTCATAGTAAGGTAATAAAAACCTTTCGTAGGTTTTTATTCACCTCTGAAGACATAGTCATGTGTATTACATTGGACTTTTGTCAATATATCCTCCAAAATATCCTCTCGAAATATCCTCTCGAAACAACGAGATAATGAACAGGACGAAGACTAACTAACTAAACAACACTTGACAAGAACTAAACTCAAGACTTACTAGACTTGACAGGATATACGTAAACGGAAGAGGAGCATGGGTGACAGGAATCACAGTAGTGCAGACGAGGCCGCATGAACACAATGACTGCGAACACACACAATGACTGCGAACACAGGACAATGAAACATGAGGACTATTTAAAGGGGTCAAAATCAACAGGGACAGGTCCGGGGTATGAACTATTTAACAGGCAATAACGAGACGAAAGGGCGGGAAACTAAGACGAGACTCAGAGAGAATAGCCATAAGGAACGCCATAAGGCCCAAAACGCCGCTCTCCACATAAAACCTGAGGCTTCGCCATGACACAGCCACTATACCAAGAAAGACATGACATGATGAGGCAGAATCATGACAGCACATTTAAGTTCACATTATACTGTACTTTTCCACTGCAAAGACCATTTTGTTTAACAGAAAGGTTCAATCGATGCAAATGTTTATTTAATAAACAAAAAAACCTGAAAATAACCTTTTAGCAATCTTTTAAAGTGTAATTCTTTGCAATGTACATGTAGAAGCTTCCCAGCCAGACATCAAAAGGGATCTGAAATTAGAAGTGCAGTGGGGCAAATTTTTGGGTTGCTGCCATCTAAGCCCGCTGTTCAGGGCAAAGCATTTAGAAAGTATCTTACTCATGTTTCTACCGATTTCCAATAAGATCATGTTGGAATAAACAACACACAGGTTTGAAGGACACTATAATATGACAGAATGTTCTATAAACTGTTAATGCAAGTCACTGTGACATGCAAATAAGTGTGCTCAACCCTGGCACACATGTCTGGGTATGAGTCAAACTGTTATTAATCCTGTGGGGGAGAGTGGGTTTCTGCGGTTGAGGGAAATAGGCTAGTGATCCTGTTCGCTGTTGTATGTCTGTTTGTACAGACCACGTCCATACGCTTTTTGTCTGTGTGTCAACTCAGGAAACAATTAACCGTGTGCGAGATGGTTGTTTGAGATGTTTAACAGCTAATAAAGATCAGTTTGGTTTGTGGTTTAGTAGAGCAAATTCTCATGAATTGATACTAATGGAAAACAAGACAGACACCAGAAGACAAAAACATCACATACATCTTAAGTCTTTTCCATATTCTCCATTTTTGAACAACAATATGTAGCCAATATAATTAACAAGGTCTGCCTGAAATGTACAATGCCATTAAGGTTTAATGACTAGTCACTCAAACTAATAGAAAATGATATATATTTTGAACATAATGTCTCAATTTACACAAACAGTCAATAGTTCAGACATTTCACTCGATCTAAAAAACCCTGTAATTGTGCTCACATCAATTTTTGTAGACAAAGATATGCATTTTGCAAATGAATTGTATTTTATGGGATGAGGTTTTTTTTACTATTTTTTAAAAATACATTAAAAATCTGTAAAACAAATAGTAAAAATACATACAATTACAGTTTTTACATTATACGTGGTAACATTCTGTAAAACTCAGTTTTTTACAGTGTATCATACATAGCAAGTACTTGAGAGAATATCCAAATTATGTTATTTTTATGTTGTATTCCATCTTGTACTTTACTTTAAACACAACACACTTCCTCCACACTTATACTACACAACAACAGAGCAAAGTTGTGTAATTGTGAGGCCATTTACATGTTCTTTACACCATTTGATTTGAAATCCTGGTTTCATTTCACTCATTTAGTATGAAATTGATCATTTGGTAACACTTCCTCATATCTGACCAATAAGAAATCTCCGTGGAGATTATGTGCTATGGAACCACAGTGTATTTAAAAATCATTTCATTGATGTCTGATGACCTTTGAAGTTCTTTTATGAGAAACAGGCTTGAGAGAATGTCTTTTCCGTGCATCTGCGGTGAGTTTAAAAAACTGTGAAAAACAAGATAAAAGTACCTTTCAGAAAACAAAAGAAGCCATCTCGGTAACCATAGCGTGTGTGTGCTTCTCTTCCCAGACTTTAAGAAAGTGATCTATAGCTCATCACGGTTATGAATCATACCACTTCTCTTCAATTCTCACTTTTACCTTTCGGTGTGATTCACACATTTCAGAGAAGTTAAATAAAGAATATAAGTAAACTGAGAAGTGCTTTCACGTTAGCATGGACAGAAATAGAGTTAGAGGCTGTATCCGCCAAGGCGCTTTTACGTGGCTGAAAACGCCAGGAGCTTGGCAGAAAACGCCCACTGAAGGTGCAGCGTTCTGCCCCAAAATAAGCATTTTTCTCGGGGCGCCCAATCGAACGCCGGTGCTGAGCGTGGGAAAAATGCAGAGCGCAGGCACTGTGCACGGAAAAGCCCGCCAGCTGCTTGCGTTTTCAAAAAACGCGGCATTTCCATTGAAAACAATTGAAAAAACATGTTGTTGGTGCTGTGTCCACCAAGGCATTTCTGCCAACATACGCGGTGTTTTTTCAACTCTTTCAATGGAAACGCCTTGGTGGACACAGCCCCTAAGAAGTGTTCTAAAGAAAGATTAAATGGACTTTCAGGTTGTATGTACACTACTTACAGTAATGGAGGAATGATTGACGCAATGGCTGCACAGAGTGCTGGCCGTTATTTCTTGTCAACGATGCTGCTAATTGAGAATGGAGGTTTCTTCACATTCACTTTCCTGTAGAGGGACATACACAAAAAATAAACATACCTGCATGTGAGGACAATATTGGGTCTAGCTTTCCATTTAACTTCCAGATTAAAAGCTTACATTTAAAGGGACAAAACATCTGTTATCATTTACTCACCCTCGAGTCGTTTTAAACCTGTATACATTTCTTTGTTTGGTTGAACACAAAGAAAGATATTTGGAAGAATGATTGTAACTTAACACTTATTGGACCCCATTTACTACCATAGTAGGGAAAATGACACCGGTAGTTAAAAGTGCCCCAGAACGGTTTGCAGATCTACATTCTTTAAAATATATTTTTTTGTGTTCAACAGAACTAAAAAATGATATCATAATTTTTACTACCGTGGTAGTAGATGGGGTCCAATAACTGTTTGGCATTCGTCCAATTATCTTCCTCTGTGATCTTTAGAAAAAATACATTTGAAGTGATTTGGAAACAACTCAAGGAAGAGTAAATGATGACAGAAACGCTCATTTTTGGGTGAACTTTAATCATACCATGACTTTGATGTAAGTGATGAATGACATCACCATGAACTATAAATAAACAATATGACAAATATCTCAAAATGGATCACATTGTTAGCCAATGAATGCCTGACAGTATATTACAAATTTACATATATTTTTCAAAGCATGCAATAGCCTGAAAACACAATTCCTCCAAGTCTACTTACTTCAAAATTTTGTCTTTTATTGACGGGCCTGTCAAGAGAAAATGGGAGAAAAACGTGTTTTTCCTCATCGTTTAAAAAACAATATAATCAACACAATCGTCTGTTATACAGTAGGTCTAGCAAATGTACTGACGCTGGTAGGCTACTCACTTTTTAGTTTAACTTTTTTGCAGTAATTCAGTGTTTTGCAACAGATCTGCACCAAACAGATCAGTAGGAACAGCCCTAAGACGGAGAACGCTATGGCAATCCCCATCAACACTGATGTTTCTCCGTCATCTAAAAGAGTTCGGCAGAATACTTTAGATGAACACATCCAACTTTATATACTATACTTCAATATTTAAACCTATAAGAATATAAAAGTGATATGATGTCTTGTAAATTGATCTATAAGTATCGTTACACTTTCAGGGGCTTGGTCTGTGCTTGCACAAAATTCTGGGTAAAGCCAAAATCGGCCTAAAATACAGACGCAATTATGCAGCCCTAGGCAATAACATCACCATCCTCTTGTGGTTAGAATCATTTATCTTACAGTACAGTACTGTGCTGTGCAAAATATAAAATTGTAAAACGCAAAATAACTACACCAGAAATTAGACAAACACAGACATCAAGAATCAGGGTATGAATCTCAACAATGGTAACTTTCAACAAAAGAAAACTTTGCGCAGCAATGCATGCCGAGTAACATCTCAGTTCAAAACTCATTCATGATTCCCAGCATGCATTAAAGGTTCATCTGTATATCAGAATTAGTTTGTTGATTGTCACTCAACTCAACTTTACTTATTAGCGCTTTTTACGATTTTCATTGTTACAAACGAGCTGTACATGAGACATATTGACTAGAAGCGAATCAATTAAAGTTTTTAGCTGTAAAAACAAGAAAAGGGAGACAACACAGAAGACTGACATACCCATATACAAACGCTCCACACACACATCATGCACGTATATAAGCCTACTAACACACATAGACATAGACATAGACACACGAAGAAGCACAGACACAGAGACAAGCACACACAGACATGCATACACAGTTAAAGCACACATTTAATATAAAGGAGAAAGAAACAGGTCAAATATTAAACAGACTATAAATTCCTATATGCAATATTAATTATGTAAAACTTTTAAATTCAAATTCTAAAGCAGCCCCCCAGCCAGGCAAATAGTGCAAAACAGTATGCAAATGGTGGCGAGGAACCGAAAGCTCTAATCGAGAAAAATAAACTCTAGAAAACTCTAAAACTAGGTTCTAATATGCATGTTGTTGATTTAGATGATTTTAGACATTAAATTGTGATCTACTGTAGAAAAAAATAAAAATTCTCCACATGAGCGCTGTGGTTAGTTTGTTCAGCGGGTTTCACTTCTGGTTGCATTGTAATAATTGTTTCTCTAATATCTTGGATTTTACTTGTGAAGTAGGTCATAAATTCATCACTGTAATAATGATATCCAGAATCTGAAGTCGCTCACGATTTTTTTTTTGTTAATTTAGCCACTGCGTTAAATAAAAACCAATGGTTGTGCTGTTTTTTTATTAGCTATAAAAAGTAGGCGGATCTAAAAGTTTTTATGGCTTTCGAGAACTATCCTTCCATGCTGAACGAAATACTTCTAATTTAGTTTTTTTAAAGTTGCGCTCCATTTTTGGTCTGCTTTCTTAAGAGCCTAAGTGTGTTCAATATACCACAGAGGTGGGGGCCATTTTTAATCTTTTCTAAACACACAGGAGCAATTGTGTCTAGTGTTTCCGAGAAGGTGGAGTTAAAACTTTCAATGCTTAAGTCAAGATCTTCAACGTTATTTTTCATGCTAGAGATTTAAACAATTCAGGCAGATTATTGAGAAGCGCATCTTTGGTTGTTAAAGTTATTGTTCTACCATATCTACCATGTAACAAGGAGTTTGATTTGCAGCCTTAGGCTAGTGAAGCAACAAAATAATAAGATAATGATCCAAAATGTCTTCACTCTGCTGTAGGGTTTTAACGTCGTCCACATTTATACCGTAAAACAGTTTGAAATATAAAGTATCTCACCATTTTTGTAATTCAAACACTGATTCTTGATGTCTGTGTTTGTCTAAATTCTGTTGTAGTTTTTTTGGATCCTGTTTTCTCAAATCTTTTCTCTAGCCATTACACTACAATTAAACTCCATTAAATTGCATTGGTTCTTCAGGATCAAGAACACAATTAACATATAAGATGCATTCATTGAGTCAAACTTCAACCACACCAACAAACTCCATTGGATTAGATTCTCATTGCAGTCCCGTAACAACTGTACATCACAAACTTTTGTTAGCTGGGTATCAATCCTGCATTGGTTCTGTGTAAATTAACTGCATATATAAAAACATCCTTCATCTTTATTGTTATAAAAATAGAGCTGATAATTCAAAATCGTGTTTCATATCCAAACGATTTTTTATTATTTCATGTAGTTTCATGTTGAAACATCAATCTCATAACATTATTTTGCAGTGTCAATTCATGTTGCAAATTGCACCTCTAATAAGAATTTGTGTAAATACAATAAAATGCTACTTCAAGTCCAGATTTTGTGCCACTGTTGTAGCATGAATATGGCTCAAGTTTTAACCCAAAACTGGAATTATTCCTCCATTTCACTCCACTTTGCTATAGATGGTTTCAAAATGACAACATAAACAAACATTACTGCGCACGGCGCGTTCATGGACTGCCTTTAACTACAGGTACACATTCACAAACAATAGTGTGCCTGTAGTTCACCATTGATACTTCAAATGACTGCATAGCAGTACTCTATGGGACAAACTCCTTTCTCACCGATGACTGAAGCCTTTTCCAGTGACCTCTTTGCCTCAGAAGACAACACTCATTGCCTAATTTACTTTTTAAAGAGCAGGGATGAATTGGCCCATCCTTGGCCCAATCGGCTCCTCTTTGGTTTTCCCCCGATTGTTCTCATCTTGCAGATGATCAGGTGGATCAGGGATCAGGCGAGCAAGCCCGTCTCAGCTGCTCGTAGCAGCCCGTGGCCTATTTCCCTGAGACGGAACCTCCTCTCTCATTTCTTCTGTGAATACTTGACAGACCAAAAAAAAAACCTTACCCTTTCTCTCAACAGGTAGTGGTCTAGCTTTTGTTGAAACCAGTAACTTTGTATTGGCACCTACTGTATCATTGCTCCTGTATGACGCTTATTGCTCCCTAAACTCTTTGTAAGTCGCTTTGAATAAAAGGTAGTGACACTTGCTCTGCCCCTTAAGAGCACTGAAGGTTTACATCGAGCGGTCCATTCCCATCAGTCGCTCGGAACAGCTCTTTGTTTGCTTCGGTGACCGTACCAAAGGGTCTCCAGTTATGAAGTAGAGACTTTCTAAATGAATAGTTGTGGCGCTAGCACATTCTTTAAAAAACATGGGTTTTACTGAAGTCAAATAGATATGGCTTTTATGTTACTATCTCATTTCAATTAATTGATGCCTCTGTTGCAGTTGAAATCTTAAAATGTATTTAATTATGTAAAATGTAAAAAAAAAATACTTTTTACTAAGTTTGACAAAGTCTGACAAAGTTCATAATGGTTTCATTTGTTGGAAACTCATGAATTCCTCAATTTTATGATGAAACAGTCCAATTTTTTCATTGCTACATACGCTAGCATCTTAGCTTTACATAGGGCTTGTTATACAACATTCATTTTTTTTTTATTCAATTAAATAAAAAATATGCGTTGTCACAATAAGGACAGAGTAGAAAAAAGTAGAAATGTATCTTAAGAAATGAAGCAACAGACTTATGTAGTGCACCAAACGCTAAACCTTGAACTTTTTTAAAGATGATAGGATTAAAAGCCATTTTCTTACCCATGATGCCTTTCTTCAGAAGTGTATAGCTGGATTTTCTTTGATGAAGTGTAAGCAAGCTTTTATAAATACGTGCTAAAATACTTTTCTTCACACGATGATACTGTGTTTCTATGCCACTGACTCGCTTCTATGGCTTTCTGTAAATCTGTGGACATTTGAAGTTTTCTTTCAAACTGGTCTTTCTTCATTCCCTTGCTTTTGATTTTTTTGGCATGACCTCCTTGTCGAAAAATCCAGCACACGACCAGCTTGAACCAGCACAAATCAGCATCAAAACATACCAAACCAGCATATGCTGTTTTTTTCAACAGGGTTGGGCCACCCTGTATTTTTTGCAGTATTTATTTAAATGCTTTTCTCACTTTTCCATATTATCACTGTTTTATAGTTTGATATGATTTTTAGATGATACACTATATATTGGCTATACAGCTTATATCAGTGTTGGGGGGCCATGCCATGAAAAGGAGGATTGCATAAATGTTGATACATTTTCAAGATGAAATTAACCTTCTGGTAAATGTGAATTATTCGAAATCGGTCCACCTACAGTGGATTGTTTAATGTCACTTGTTTTGCTATGAATCCTTTGCTCATAGTACTCAGTAGTACTCAGATGATGTGTTGTGCCCTCTGGTGTTTAACTGAGTTATTTACAACATTACACCATTTAGCTCACTATTTCTTAGGTTACGTTTATCTTTAGTCATCTACGGCATTTGCTTAAATAATGTAGTATCAAAGTGAAACTGAATTTAAAATAATAGACATGAACTGGATGAAAACTGTATTAAAGGATGTTGTTCATATCACACATACTGAAATATAGAAGGACCTCATGTGAAATTACAGATCATACCTACATATGTTTTCTTCACTAAAGTGGAGTAGGTCAAATGTGGAGTGTGGAGGAAGATCAAAAAAGGACAAGGTGTCTGTTTATCAAGGAAGGATATTCCCATGATGGGGCGTCCCCTTGTGCACCTGTTTCTGTTTGTTTACGTATAGTACTGTTTAGATTTCATGAAAAAAGGAGGCGTCGGACACACAAGCAGGTGCGTGGATGTAACGTCTAATGCAAAATTCTGAGAATGTTTTGAACACACAGAGAAGAAGTCAAAAACCACAAGCTGTCACCTGCAACTAATGGGGCTTTTTCACCTTAAAACCTGTTTAAAATGCTCAAACAAAATAAAGAGAGGATGCGAGAGTCATTATAGAATAAATACTGCTAAGCTGTCATGTATTAGAAGGCATGCAATTGATCTTTTGAAAGTGTTTTTGGAAAACATAACTTAACTTCAGGTTATTTTTGCGGTTTTAGCATTAGTGTCACACCTCAGGCTGCTACTTCTGACCTCAACCATATGAGGGCGTACACTCCTAAATTTTACCAGACACCTGCATCCTGTTTGAAAATTATAAGATGTGTCCCAAATGAAACACTTTTAAGGATTTGTGCCTGTTATTTGTGAGATTTTAATGGGTGATGACATTTATTGTCCCTGCAAAGGATGTAGTTGTAGTTTTTGGAACCGGTGTTTTTAAGACTTGATAAAGTTTTAAAAATCACAAGTGGGTTATAACTGCTGTGTTTGTGTCCTAGAATAAAAGGTTAAAATATTTGGAGGTTTGTTAACCACAGACCTTGTTTTAGGCCTATTGCAGTTTGACTGTGGGGCGATTGAACCGGATGTGCAAAAATGCTACCTCGCTTCTGGGGTTTGCATACAACAACACTTCATCTGTTCCGAGTGGTTTATATCTGTATGGTTTTGAATTACCTGTGGCTTGATTTTGTGCCAGATTCATTGTCCATTGTTTTGTTTGTTTGAGTATGAATATCTCTTGCTTGATTTTGACGCCGGCCTCTTGGTATGCTTAAGCTATATATACAGCCTGTTCATTTTAACAAATATGTTTTCACAAAAGTGTTTGTTAACCAATTAGTTCACTATCCTAGTTTTCAAAAGGTAAATTTTAATATAACTTCATAGTTTTTTTTACTCCATTGTCATATTCTCATGATGCTGATAAATGCTTTGTTCACCTTATTTTTGCTTTTCATTCACTCCTAAGTAAGAAAGAACATTTTAGGGATGTATGATATGTTTAAAGTACCAGTGAAAATAAAAATTACAATTCTTATTTTTTTCATGAAATATTGCAGCGTTTAAAGTAAATATCTTATTAACGTGGGTCATTTTCTTTAAAAAAATTCATGTACCCTCATAATCTTCTGTTAGAATCTGAAAATGCTCCAAACGCCCCGAAATGAATATCAATAGGACGTGAATTCGACGGCTTGGCCGGTTACGCATAGAGCTGCAACTAAACAGACTAACTGAGGTTAACTTCTAACAAACTTAAAGACGAAAGCCAGTAAATAATAAAAAAAAAATTAAAGGAGTGATTAGCCGAAAATACGTGTTTAACTGGCCAAGCACACCTCACTTTTCAGAGCAATGAGTTTTGTAAAATATCAGCGCGTTTCAGAGAGATGGAGCAAAGAGAAGATACAAACATGTACCATATGTGGAAAATACTGCGTTTTTTCAAATGATCCCTTTAAAGAGAAAACATAACTTCCTGGAACTATCTGAAGGCTCCGTGAATCACGTGACGCTCCTGTGCTTTGGACTTCCGTTGGCAGAACTCTCTCTATCAATAGCTCCCCCCCCCCCCCCGATAGGAAACGCAAGCCATGCCCACTCATTTTCTCCTTTGAGATTCCTTTTCACTCGGAAATATGTCAGATTACGGTAGGAAAACGATCGCAATCTTCGGTTTACGGGGGTTTTAAGTCACGAAAGCAACCATCATATCAAAGTCATAATTTCTAGTGAGATGCATGATTCTCTGAGCTGAGAGTGAGTGTAGCACTATTATTTATTACTCTTTATTTCAAGAATTTATTTCAGAGCCATTTCAAAATATGAATGTTTACAATTGACGTTGAATTGTTTCAACACAGACACACCATATCCATGAATTTTCATGACAAAGATGTATGACTTTTTTTAGAGGTATACCAATACTTAACTTCTCCTTTGATGCAATATCATCCGGCTGTTTAGTGTGATATCTGCAGATACCAGGTCTGGATATTAAATTCATATTTTTAACTTTCTCAATTTTAATAATTCATATAATGGACATTTATAATGAAAATCAAACTGGTGATGTTTCGAAAGTGTTTTATCCTCCAAACCACATGACACAGGTATGTCGTTTGTCCTTTCCTCAAATGCCCAAAATGCGAGCGTTTACCTCTTCCGGCTGCACGCAAAACTATCGCCTACCGTCATTATAAAATGTACATTATTGGGGTATTATTTACAATAATAACATGTGTTGTGGTTTAATTTTCCAAATGTTGTGATAACTGTACATTACACATTCACACATATTCAGTAATTTAAGGGCAAGTAAAGTAGGCCCAATGATATAGATACAAAACAGTTTAAATGGTTAAAAAGTATTTTTATATTTTATTGCCAGGGGTGGATAGTACTTAAGCATTTTTACCTTCAAGTACATTTTAAAATATGTATACTTTCTGTGCCACGCATCATGGCCGTCATTGGCAGGTGTCATGCAGATTGTTTATCCAATCAGAGCATAGTATGGATTATAAAAGATCCTGAGTGTGTAGTGTCCGGGAGGCGGCATCCACTGTTGCCACCCCTGTCTGTGGACATACGTTTCATGAATGAGTGGTAGGTAGAGCGCCTCATTTTAAATGTGTGTTTGAAATTCCTTGGGCTAATAATAATCATATATGTTGTCAGTAGGTGGATTGTTTGCATGTTGGTTCCATCTTCTTCTCTTGTTTTACTAATTATCGCGGTTTTCTTCAAATCGCTAGAGAGTCTGAGCGTTTTGTATGTTTTAGTTGGTTGTGTCTTATCGGTTTACATCACGGTCAGATATGACCGTTCTGCTGGCTTGCCGGTGCGTTCATTCGTTTTATGGAGTTATTCTGTGTTTGATCCTGCAATCGTGGTATACAAATTGGTGGAGCGACGTAATTCAGGGTCTGTGGTTTTGGGCTCGACCAATAACTCCTATTGTTCTCTGTCTGAATGAATGTTTGTTCGGCTGTGAATGTGTAGTTAAACTCTATTTTGCGTAGGATTTATATTTGTTTCAATTATTTTGTTCGTATTGAGTGTGGGGTGAAAACCTAAAGACCTCTGCTGGTCACCTCCCGTTTTGGTTATCATTAGTTGAAGTTTGTTTGTTTCTGTTTTGTTTGCCTGGATTGGTAACTGATTTTCTTAACTTGTTTTCTCATCTGTAATAAAATGACTATTTTTCTATAATTCTTTGTCCTCATTTCTAGCACACCCCATCCCGTTTAGATATCTTCACTTCACCGCCCTCGCCACATTTATAAGAGGGTTTTTACTTTGGACAAAATGACACCTCCCTACATTATAAAGCACATCATACTTTTTACTCCACTACATTTCATAAATAAATGTTGTCATTAATCTTGTAATCCTTGACTACATAAAATCTACCACTTTCTTTTAATTCAGTATTTTTGCTTTTAAAAGTCCTGGGAGCCTGCTTCCGATGTGTCTATTCCGTTGCCAGCCGCACTCCCTGGCGTTTGTCTCCCACCTGCAACAAGTCTGCTGGGCCTTTACCTAGCCTGGTCCATTTCCAGCAGCCGGCGTCCAGTCCTGTCCAGACTGCATCCCCTTCGGTCACGCCTACCTCCAGTCCGGTTCCCCCGCTCAACTCTGGATCCTTGCCATCTCAACCTATTCCCCCCATGACCCCCCCAGGCGAACCCCTGCCTATACACTTAGCCTACATTAATAAATCTTGGGCAAACTTTTAGAATAAATAAGTCTATTGCAAATTTGAAACTCACCCGATTGCTGTATATGACTCTTGGAGGTCACTGACCCCTTTCATTTCTTTGGTTGCTTTTCTATAGGGTTTATTTTAAATGTAGCTCATCTGGCGTACGGTACGTTTCAATAGATAACTCCTCCCAAACAGATTATGTGAAATAGAGCTAAGTAAAGTGAGCGCATTTTCCTGTATATCATATGTCATTAGATGAATTGACAGTAATTCACCAAACACAAACTTAGATAACCATTAACACTTCCTTATATCTGATTTCATACAAGGTTATTTCTGTAAAGGGTGAGATTTAATGATTAAAAAACTTCCTGTTATAAAACACGGCACAGTTCCTGACAAATGGAGAGAAAGAAGCAGGGGTCGTACACAGGTGTGGATTTAAGGTGCTTGTTTGCTCTACAAATGAAAGACTCCCTCCCTCAAAGACCAAAAAGGAAGTAAGACACCGAGAGTGAAAGATCAGGGATGCAACACAACCTGCTGTTTTAATTCGGCTTAGATCCCTTTTGGAACAAACGTCACGAGATTTCTATAAACCAGTAAGTTGCAAACTTTTTTTGAGTAATATAATTAATATTGACATAGATATATAGATTTTAAACAAAAACAGTCTTAGTTCAAAATTCCAGAAGTTTTATCTAGTTGTGATGAATTCTAGAAAAAATATATAAAATTGTCAAATTATTATCGCATTATTAATATGTAAACTGGACTTATTATTGCTTTGTGAGCCTTTTAATAGATAAATTACATCACAACAATTATTACACAAATACTTCCTTTAGACTGTCATTAAAAGGTGCGTCTATGTGCTTCCGGAAGGATGTATGTAAAGTGTTTATCATCATGGGCTTGTTAAAGAAACTGGAAACACAAAAAGAAAGATTTTGAAATATTGAAAACTTTCAAAATGGTGTCATGTGAGGCAATCTGATGTGATAAATGATCAGTCAGATATAATCCATAAACATGCATTGATCAGTAAAGGTCGAAAATCAATCATATTTTAGGCTTAAATAACATTCATCAGTTTTATTTATATATATATATATATATATATCAAGCACCATTCTTACCAGTTTTGTCACCTTGTTTTTCACATTCTTGTTCATTTTTGAGTCTAATTTGAAATATAAAGACAGAGTGAGTCATTAGCACACGTGGCACGTTAGTATCTCTGCATCATAATAGTGGCGGATAAACACGCTTTGTAATGATGATGGCTTCAATGAGCTGTTAAAGCCATGGTAAACAACTTTCTGCTCTCTTTTTGTTAAAGAATAGTCTTGTCATTGAGTTTCACTTGTGAGTTTCACTTGTCACTGAGTGTGCCCCAAAAGGTATCATGGGTCATGCTCATAAACCACAGAGGTCAAATTCTGACCTGACCCTAAACAGAAGCATGATGACATTACCGCAATGTCACAGTCAGTTCTTTGTCTTCTGTTTAGGTCCTGTAAAACACAAATATATGATGCTTCAGTCGTGGTGTCCATTGTAGACTAATTGACATAAAGTTTCTCTTTAGGTTCATCTCTTTACTATTAGAGAGATGTTAAAGGAATTGTTCACACAGAACCCCAAAGAAGATATTTTGAAAAGGTCGGTAACTGTTGCTCCCCATTGACTTGCACTGGTTTTGTGTCGATACAATAGAAGTGAACTGGTAGCAACGGCTTTTGGTTGGCATCATTTTTCAAAATATCTACTTTTGTGTTCTGCAAAAGAAAGAAAATCACAGAGGTTTAATATGACAACAGGGTGAATATTGAAGGTTTTGAAGGTGAACTATTCCTTTAATATCAACTGTATAATTTGTTTTGCACTTAGGGAGGTGTGAAGGGGTTAAAGAAGAAGTGCATCAAAGTGAATTTTACGACATTTTTTTAGATCAGATTAAGTAGGTCATTGGAGCTATAAATTATTCATTCTTTGGCTGATTTTTCTGTGTGTGACCAGAGCAAAGTTTAATCTTACAATCGAGTTCAGGTGGTTTCAGGTTTTTTAATAAAAGAGTACATGAACATTTGCTTTGTGAATTTCCGGATGTGTATAATTGCAAACTTGTGGATTGTTTTGTCGGATATCTTTACTCCTCATTAGAAATAGTAGAAGACCGAAAGCTGTCAAATTTTGGAAACATGCACCAGTACTAGCAGGTTTAGACTTGTTGTCACGGCAGTGATGACCCAAATAGCTAAAACCCAAGCAACAAATGTTTCGGCATTTAAGCTTAAACAATAATGGAACTGGATTGAACTGAACTGACATGGAATGCAGCGCATCAAATGTGAACACGATTTGACAGGCATGAAAATCAAGCAGACTTTAAAATGTCCAACTACAAAAGCCTACCATTGATCTATTTATTTAATATTTAAATATTGTAAAATACAGTGTCGTCTGTAAAGAACAAAGCGAATAAAAAACTAAATAAAAAGTGATGTATCCTCAACTCTGGAATGACAAAGCGGCGTGATGTTTACGGTAAAAATCTGTAATTTCCAAATTCTGTTAACTCGGTGATGCATCACATTTTGTGAGCTGTCCTCGTTTGAAAACCTGAAAAACACTGTCATCATAATGCTGATAATCTAGCAGTCGGATGTTCATAGAAACCGTAAATCCGGGATATGTAAAAATAGTTTTCCTCCGCACACCAAGCATGAGGTGTCAACGTTTGCATAATACCTTGCCAGTTTGTAATCCCTCTGAGGAGGAAGTGAATGCAAGAGAGAAGAGGGAGGATCTATGCAGATGGGCGGAGGTGTAGGGTTACATAGGTGAGGATTTGGGACGGGGGCTGAGATGCTCCAAACAAATCCACACAGAACTGAAGTCAGCTGGGCGGAACCTTTTAAACACAGTCTAGCAGAGCGAGTTTGAAACAGAGCTCAGGTAGATCAGGTATCAGTGGTTGTTTAAAGGAATACTGAGGAAAGAGATCAGATAGTTAGGTGTATTCCTGTAGGTGTAGAAGTGGCTTGTGTGATCTCCACTGCCCAATCTGCTGTGGGCGCTTCGACCAGCAGATTGCAAGAACACGTCAACAGTAAAACAATGAAGGTTAGTGTGAACTGATGTTTTGCTTGCTTTGATTTGTGTAACATAATCAGAAGCGGCATGCTCGAGATGGTTGAGAAACAAAGAATAAAGTAAATGCATTTAAAAAACACAAATGATTTGTATCTTCGAAAATGAATTTGGATGTTTAAAGTAGGCAAAGAGGTGGAAAATGCTGTGGAAGAATGGACATAATATTGCGTTAAACGTTATTCTTTTGATTTGTACCATCATTTGCTTTATATTTTAAATTCTTAATTTAGCTTGAAACTCATATAACATTTACAGGATTACCCAGGATTATCTAATCTCATTTTCTCATAAATAAATGGTGAGCATTGGTTGCAGTTTCGTTTGGTTGTTAGTGTTATCACATATAGGCCATTTGCTTTCCACATGACTTCTACATTTTTAACTAGCAAGATTGCAAGAACAGAACATATTTATCAATCAGTTTGCGGTTTTTCTTCTAAACAGTGTTTAAGTAATACAAGCTTAATCTTTTGCGAAACGTGTATGCTTTCTAATAACTACTAAAGCATTGTTTCCTACTTTGGCCTGATTTGCATTGAAGTCATTTGAATGGATCTAAATACAGGTTCCTAAGAAAGATCCGGATGAGATCTGTATTCCTGCTAACGGAGAAGTTATTAACAAAAGCTGAGCTGCAGTTTTATTGTCTGGTTGGTCCGTGTATTTAATCTGACTTGGCATCAGTCACCTTTGATCTCACCTGAAGGAAATTTGGATCAGTCAGATGTAGTCAGCAAGTCTCTTCTGGTCATGAGGTTTGATTATAACAGCACTTAAAATAGCAAACAGTCAACACGGGCTCCGCTACGCAGGTGTCGTTTTATGTCAAACCAGTCTTTCAATGATTAAATATTGTTCCTGTGGCTTAGACGTTGGCTCATTGTGCTGCAGTTCAAAGGTCTCAGATTCAATTCCCACACACACATGCTGATAAAAATGTTTACCTTGAATTGCCTGTAAGTTATTTTTGGTTAAAAGCGTCTGCCAAATAAATGTAAATATCAGAACCAAACAAACTGACCATATTCACTTTGAAACTAGAAGAAATATCAACTAGACTCAACCAAAATTTGCTCAGAAGTTTTGTGCTGGATACGTTTTTTTTATAAATATTTTGTCTTTTTTTGACACATTTTCTGTGATTATTCTCATAGATCCAGACATACTGGAAGGGTCAGCTTGTTATTGATCAAACTTTCGACTATCAATCATTTTTCTACATGGCATTGGACATTGTTTCAAAGTCACATAGAGTCTAGTCAACTGTCAATCTTAGGTCACAAAAAGATGATCCTGTTTTACAAGATTGTGTTTATTTTGTTTCCCTCCCTGTCTGGTTTGAAATCCTTTGGTCTGTGCATCAACACATTATGGTTCTTTTACAATTAAGATTATTGAATGCCTGATATTTTTCTATCCTTTCCTTTGGGTATCTGTCTCTTCTTAAGTTCCTCTTGTGTTATTTTGCTCTTGGTGACTCGCCCTGATCTCTTCATGCGATAATGATCCGTTTAGATGAAGCTGCACTTTCAGGTTCTATTTATCACTATGGCACTATTTATATGGTTTCAGTACTTGAAAAGGGGAACTACGGGTTCCAATTTGGTTATCTTAACGTGTAAAAACACATTCTATGGAGAGGATATAAATTTAATTTTTTGTTTTTGTTTTTAAAATGAAAGTTTTTTTACAGTGTACATTTTTAAATAGCATCTTTTTTCATGAATGTGAAACAAAACAAAACATGAACATTATACAAATGTTAAATAAAATGCATATGAAAGTATTTGTGAAATACATGATTATAATAAAACTTAAAATATTCATAAATCCCACAAAACAAATAAAAAACAACAAGCAAATTTGCCTAAAAATAATACGCTCAATAAGGGATAGTTTGTTTGCCATTAAAACAACAACATAACTCACACAAATTACATTGACAATTATTAATGTCCACCAAAGGAGTGTCCTGAGGGTATTGTTTAAATTTCTTATGGTACAAGACATTATTAATTATGATCTTCTTTGAAAAATAACAATACTCTGTGTCACAATGGTATATTAACTTTTAAACAAACACACCCCAAAACCCGGCTCTAATATTCGATGATGCTGAGGAACAGTTTCACATGATGGATGCATTTCATGTATGCTGATTGTTTTGTGTAAGCATAACTTCTTTTATGTGAGTTGACAAGGACAAAGCTATAGTTTGTTGTACTGTACAAATGCACCAGTACAAGCTCAACGATGTATAGCCTGTCACACCACATTCTTAAAAGTAGTTCATGTTGGCAGGTAAAAATCTGCACCTGGGCAGAATGAATTATTAGTGACACCCAATGACACCCTTTTGTTGTCAAAGAGTCATGACTGGCACATATTATACAATTATGAAAAATCAGCTTTAACTTATCCCATACACATTTTTTTTAAATCATGTGAGCAATTTGCTGTTAACATGTGACCTGAAATAATGACTTATTCACCATGCGTGTAGAAAATCACATCAAACTTTATTGATACATTGGTTCAATAGAGCCCACCTATCTAATAAAAATGATCTTGTATGCGTTTAACACAACTGATCAGTAATATCTTAATTTCAACTTCATAAAATAAAATGTAATGGCTGTTCTGTTGATAAATATACTTGTTGATATAAAGGCTTTGTTTAGGTGGATATGACTAACATATTAATCTTCACCGATACAAAAGATGTTATTGTAAGGCCCTCAGTAAAGTAGCTAAACCAGTAGCGCTCTTCATTAATATTGTGTCGTTTTATATCGGTAAAGATGAATCTGTTAGTTTTGGCTGGTGTTTCGTGTGTTTATAAGTGGGTGACTGAACTGCCTGGAATCATCGTTTGACAGATACTAAGTGTTAGTCTCTGTTTGACAAGCAGGCTTACATTAGGTTTCGTTTTACATAGTGTCATAGTCCGGAGAGTGATTTCAAACAATTCACAATGACATGAACACAAAAGACTCAGAATGCTTATACATATTCGGTATATCAACAAAGCACAACAGATACTTAGAATTTAGTCAATTTTTACTTGTAAATGTGGTAAATGTACAAATCAGTGTCCAGGTGCTTCTACATTATCTAAACACAAACTAATTTAATGTGGTGTAACTATAGTTTCGATGAAGTCAACCAGTAAACCTCTGGTTTACCAGGAGCTATCCAATATGAAATTTAAACCAGACAGAAGGAATGATTTGCATAGATACAAAATAGAAATGTAGATGCACTGGTCTCTATGCAGGGCAACCATGGGACTCATTTAATTTTCCATATCAACGTTTGACATAACTAGACCAGATCAACAGCTGGAAAGTCTAAACTATTCAAAATATATGGTTTACATTCATTAGTAAAATAATGTCATATTTGATACATAATCAGACACCAGCAGTGAAAATCTCTTTTGCATTTTTTACTCAAGCATATTACTAGCCTGAAAGTGAAAATACACCCACATTCTCAAATGTCTTTGTTTGGGATGTGATTCCATGCACAGGTGGTACTGAATAATGCATGAACTCAAAATTTTGTGCACAATCTCCTATCCCAGTATGGTCAATACAAGAAATTTGGCTGCGTTTGCATAGTGACCTGTAAATCGAGCTGAATAGTACAGCATTTCATGTTAAAAAACCTATTCTTGTTCAAAAATGTTAAACATGATCTGTTTCCACAGATTTATTTGAAAATGTATAAATATAAATTGTAGTCAAACACTTTCACAAAATACTGGTTATCTTATCTTTTGTGTTCGTGGGCCTTATTGTGCTTTAATGATTATGTCATGGACAGAAGTGATAAAAGTTTTATGGCTCGCCATGTAACTTTGGACCAAAACTGAACAGTACGACAGTTTACAAGGAAGAGTTTGCAAATAACTTTTTGAAAAAAATGTGAAAGAAAATCAGTCACACAGAAAGTGATACAGAAATGTACAGTTGAGTCAGAAAGCCACAGGGCATGTGTGTTAATGGAAACAACAGATTTGTCTCACAACTACTCTCTCTTTCCTCTCATTTCTGTCTTTACTTCCTCCTCTTTTTCTTTTTCTCAGGGTCAAACTCAGGTGCCTGAAGAGAATACAAGACCATTGAACCCAACAGAGCAAGGTAAAGTCTCCTGGCTAGTTGGTCTATTGTATCAGACGTTTATCGTAAACACATGTCATTGTCATACCTGATATTCCAGTGGGTGTCTTACGAGAATTAAACCAGACTGATTCCCTTTCCTATTTTCCTCTATAGTACCACGTCGGGGAAAACACAGACGAGCCATGACTGCTCCAAAGGCCCCGAAGGAGAAAAAGTGCTCCATAAGAAAGATCTTGATTATAATCTTGATAGTTTTGGTCGTACTCGCCATCCTGGCTGTGGCTGCTTTCTTTAGTGAGTTATCATGACACCCACCTAACATGACTATGAATGTCTGGTTCACACGGAAAATTATATGTGTTATAAAATGTGTTATTTATTCACCCTTGTGTCAAGCCCGCTGTTATTTTAAACAAATAACAAAAACGTTTACATTGTGTTTTATGGAGGAATGGTTTGGAACTATTGCTTGAAGCTAAAGGCCTATATCATGAAATATTAATTTGTTAGTTTGTTCCTTTAGCAAAAGTATTTTAGTCACACCTTTGATCTATATTGCTTTCACAATATCATATACTATTTTATATATTTTAACTAAATCACTGCATTGGTTTTATTGTGATATCTTATAAAATGGTCAATCTAAAGTTTGTCTCCATTGATGCTCTAAAGGCAAAACATTAAAAAGTATAAAACCACCACCTACTTTGTTAATGTGTCAACCAAACAATGGCACTGAAATATTTACTTTTGTATCATATATGTTTTAATACAAAACGACTGATCAGAGTCCTTACTATCACAGCCATTGTCAATATCTGTATATTGCGACCGCCTTTTTACTATTAGGACTCATAAAACACAAATGATTTGTCTGAACTCAGTCGCTGATCTTTTTTCTTGTTTCTTTGTCTTAATCATCCATTGTCGTGGCACAGTCAAGCAGCTGATTGATAGCAAGTATTACTTTTGCTCCAAGTCGGTTAAGTTCATTCCTTTGGAGAAGGCTTGCGATGGTAAAGAAGACTGCAGCGGAGCAGAAGATGAGTCATCCTGTGTCACAAAGTTTGGAACCAACTCCACATTCCCCTGTAAGTCACATGTAATAACACGCATGCAGATATGCACGTTTACACACGCCTACAAACCCGCCCAAAGACACGCATGGAAAGATACGCACATCCAGTTAAGAGATAAACCAAACTTTATCTCCTATGGACTTTTTCTTTAACCTGTCATTTTCCTATTTAAATTTAAATGTTCGGATTATTCCAAAATGTTTTAGCTGTCTTTCATATGTTTTACATTTATATGTTGTAAAATGTATATTCATGGATAATTACAGTATAAACCGTGTTGTATACAGTGTAGTGTGATGAAAAAGTTTTCAATTGTTGTCTTTGTTTCCACTCCATAGTACGGCTGATCTCATCTCGTAATGTGCTACAAGTTTACAACCCTGTCAACGATAACTGGAGAAGTGTATGTACAGAGGGATTCAGCCAAGAACATGCACAGACCGCTTGCCAAATATTGGGATACACATCGTAAGTTTCAGCCTAAATACATAATGCAGACTTGTTCTAGTTGTAGCACAAGAATAAAAAGTGCAGTTCATTACATAAATAGGCAGGTAAACAACTGCATTAATTTTACATACAGATGGATAAATTAAGGCCATATCATTTTTAGTTTTCCACAAATCCATTTTAATTTAAAAGTCAATACATTTGTCCATAAAAAACTATAGTATATAGAAATTCTTTGGAACAACAGTACTGTTTAACCGTACATAAATATTAAATATTAAAGTGTACTATAGTGTCTACTACAGTTTATAAATTTACTAAAAGTAAGAAAACAATTTCACTAAGCGGACTTTTTTTGGCGGGTCTTTGCAAAGAAGCTTGAGATTCAGTGTGTTTGACGATAGCTTCACTCAAGCAGTGAAACGCGTGTCAAACAAACGCAGAACAGCTCTGTGGATGAAGTTCACATGTTCATGTCCTCGTAGAGTAAGATACAGACAAATCCACGAGTTTCATGCTTGTAACATGTTAAAGTGTGCAGCTCATTTACTCGTACACATGCAGAACAAGCCGATGACATATTTAAATGGTAGTATTACACTATCCCTTCCATGTTTTCCCATATCACGCAGATCAGCCCTCTGAATAGTAGTCAAATCGCATTGTCACATGCCTAGAGGTTCCCACCCCCACCGATGGCTGTTAATTTAAATCAGAGTGCCTTCCGTGTCTGTACGGGATGTATTCTTGAGTCTTAAAAGTAACAAAAATATAGTAAGATAACCTTGTTTGAAATGGGTTTGGCTAAAAGAAAATTTTGGTTTCGTCTATACTACTTGGTACTTAGACTGACCGGGTTAAATAAAATTGCATTACGCCACATAAAAACAAAACTAGCAAATATATGATCTACTTCAAAGAAAGAAGCAAAAACGTGGCAACTTCTCAGTCCTGTGTCAGCCATAGTGCTTCGGTGGAGTGAGCTGTTGGTTGCAATTCGCGAACTCACCACTAGATGCCCTGTTGAAAAAAATAGCATATGCTGGGTTAGGTATGTTTCGATGCTGGTTGGACCAGTTTAAACCAGCTAAGGACCAGCACATGCCCACCTTAAACCAGCACATGACCAGCTTAAACTTGCACAAACCAGCATCAAAACATACCAAACCAGCATATGCTGTTTTTTTCAACAGGGCATGCTTCTATCACACACTTGACCTTTAAAACAAGCCAATGTCCTGAAATTTTCTGTCTCAATTTTCTGTTTAAAGATTCAAATTCCATTTCACGGGGTCTGTAATTCAGATAATTTAGATAAAATTGCAAATTATTTTAAAGATATTTGAAATGCAAACTTTTGTCTAACTTTCTTAGTACACCATCGTTCAGCAGAGTACCAACAGGAGCTTTAAACTCTGATATAAAGAGATCTTTCTGCATTCTGGGCTCAAGTAAACAACAGTCTTTGCTCTCTGCTGTTTCAGATCGGTAAGTACATATATGTATATACAGTGATCCCCAAAAACACCCGGATACACGAATATCATTGCATTAGACAATGAAGTGATGTTCATTTTAAATAAAAAAGTCCATATTTTTTTCACTTCACATGAAAATGCACTGGAACCGTTACCATGATTTTGCATGAGACAATAAAACTTTCTATTTTTCCTTATCCTCAGCACGGTATGCAGTACAGTTGTCGCATTGGCATGCTCAGGTAATTAAATGGTCTACATTGTCCTAAATCAACAACATATTAGCGGATGAGTCAATAACCCAACAAACACTAAAGATAAACATCATGTAACTCACACGGGCAGTCATCCAGAATGTCTTGCAGTGAATCAGAATGAACAACGTATCATGCCAAAACATGTTTTGTTAAAAGAAACAAGCGTGTGAAAGACGAAAGTGTGTACACTGAGAAAGACAGAGACTTTTACCTGCATATGGGACACATTTTACGTCAGCCTCTTTTATTTAAAATGAATGACTTTTTTAATGATTCTTGTTGTATTTCCAGCTGACTGTGGCGTGAGCCCGAGCCAGGAACGGATTGTTGGTGGACAGGATGCGACCATTGAGAACTGGCCCTGGCAGATCAGTCTGCAGCACAGCGGTCAACACACATGTGGAGGATCACTGGTGTCTAAACGCTGGGTGGTCACTGCCGCCCACTGCTTTAACGGGTGGGTACAGAAACATTTGAAATGCTCAGTTCAGACCTTAGATCAGTCTGGGAAGGAGCTGATGATTAAAATCTGATTTAACAAATGTGTACTATCTATGCCAAGTTTTTAGGTGTGTAACCAGCATATACAATGACCTTATTATGTCCTAGTTATGCTGTTATATAACCATCAACTTTATGAACTAAAAATATGATCATAATACAATGAAACAAATAGTTTTAAAACAATGTGACAGGGTGCTATTAAAATTCATTTCATTTATTCATTCATTCAAGGTTTGACAACTCTTTTTATATATAAATCAATAGCCGGATAAAAATAAAGTTCATAACAAATAATGCTCTTTCACACCTCCTTTATTCATAACTCACGCCCATGTGCGAACACTCTATGTGAGAAAGAGCGACATATGAGTCAGCCCATGTCAGTGATTGAGTTGTTTTTCGTTCAAACACAGAAAGTATTACTTGACTAAAACAAGTTTACCCGGTTTTAGAATCTTGCTGCCTGAAATTTGTCATTCATCTTGTTCAAAACAGAAAGTTTTACCACATTGAAGAAAGAGTCACAGTTCTGTCTATATTCACTCACCCTTATGTCACCATGAGCCACATTTACATTAAAGCATTTGTAGGATGCTTTTACTGTGTATATTGTGAGTTAGTGTGCATTCAAGCAACACTTTTTTGCTAATTGAATCAGTGAGTTGAATTAGACTAGATCACAGCACGAAATGTTGAGTCATATTTATGTACTAGTTGATTCATTAAAAAGAATCAGACAAAGAAAATGATTCACCGGGTCTCAAAGAAGTTGCTGCCTCAAAGCTCACTTAATCAATTTAAGTAACAATTTAATAAAGGTACAATTATTAAAACATACAAGTATGTAAAAATGTAACTTTGCCTCTGTGTTTTTTAGCGAAGGGAGGAAGGATCTGGGCAGATGGAAAGTGGTCTCTGGAATCACATATCTGGGCTCTTCTGGGGCTTCTGCTGTGGACAAGATCATCATCAACAGAGAATACACCTCATCACGGAATGACTATGACATAGCCATGATAAGACTTCAAGCTCCTATTACGTTTGGAGGTACGTAATCCACAGGTGCATGCACATGACTTAGTGATTATAAGTTTAGATGCTTGAACATGATATGAGTACGATGGAAAGTTGAATGAATGGCTTTCCTTGGACACAATGACATTCAGCACACCACATAAATACAATCCTTTTAGCCAGTAATTCAATCGTTTTTTTCTGCATTACTCTCATTTTTGAGACAATAATCTGCTGTTAAAACCGAAAGGCAAGCATTGAAGTTGTTATGCCTTTAAGTACACTAGAGACATCTTATATTATTTAAATATTATATATTAAGCTTATATTGAGCTTGCCCTCAACAATATTTTATGCGAAAGTTTTGATGCACAAGTTGTTCATAATATTTTGTTTTTGAGCATCAAGATTTTAGAATTAAAAGAAATGACTTTTAATTTGTTTTTAATATGGTGTCATAAATGTAATAATATAATAATTATACTGTAAAACATGATGTTTACAGTAGTTTTGGATTATATGGCACTGGGAAAAAAATATATTTTCTGTATTTAAAAGATCATTTTTGTTTTATTCTGTGACATAGTGACAAAACTTTGTACCAAAATTCAAATTCAAGATAATAATGCTCCTAAACTGCAATAAAACAAGTTAATATCCATTTTTTACTCGGCACAATTTGAATGTTTGACATGTTATGAAAAAGAGTTAAAACATTTGATGGAATGAGTCTGATTTAGGTTGAATATAAATACTGGATGTTGTGTTATTTGTCTATTAAATAATAATAGATAAACACTATTCCACCACCTTTTATACACATTTTGATGCGTTTTATTATCATTTATTAAAATGTTTCATAAAAAAATTACATATAAATAATAATACTAATAATAAATAAACACTATTACACCTTATTTTACACACTTCTTCAATGCTTTTTATTTTTTTTATTAATTACAAGTTTCATAAAAAACAAAATCATAAAAAATGTTAATAAATAAACACCATTACACCACATTTTATTGACTTCTTGTATACGTTTCATTTAAAGTAATTAAAATGTAAAAAATAATAATCGCACATACTGAAAAATGTATTGCTTAAATGCACTTTGCATTGTTGTAACATCATACTGTAGCAGTTTTTGATAAAAGGTACAATATTTAATATGTATATTTAAGTTCAACGCAAAAACGTCTGTACAAAAAAGAAACACTCCAATCGTACCTGTAAATGTAATGTTTGCTTTCATTATATTTAGGATCCCGTAGGCCCGTGTGCCTTCCTCCTCAGGACCTTGGCCTCCAAGCAGGAGACAACTTTTTTGTAACTGGCTGGGGACATTTGAAGGAAAAAGGTTTGTTTTATCCCTTCTCATCAGTGAATCCTCAAACCAAATTCACTTTCATCATGTCTTTAACCTTATCTGGATGTTTTTCTGCAGGAAGTTTATCTTCAAACCTACAGAAGGCTCAGGTCCCTCTCATAGACAGAGAGAAGTGTTCCACAGTGTATGGTTCTAGCATAACTCTCAGGATGATCTGTGCGGGTTACCTAGAGGGCAATGTAGATGCGTGCCAGGTATGTGTGCCAGTAGAGGACAGTCTTCTCGTTTTCTATGTATGGTTACAGTATACGAGCTGGCTAACTGATGAGCGTTATTGGGATATTAAACAATAACCTCTTGCATTCTCTCTCTCTCAGGGTGATAGTGGTGGTCCTTTGGTATATTCATCTGGGCGTTGGATGTTGGTGGGGGTGGTGAGCTGGGGTGCTGGCTGTGCCAGGGCAGGTCATCCTGGTGTTTATACCAACATGGACCAGATGATCGACTGGGTCCACTCAGTCATGCAGGTAAGACTTGGAGAAACTTGGGGTGTTATTGGAAAAACAGTAATATACTCGAATGTCTATGTAGCCATAGGACTGTGAATATTAATCCTTGTCCAATGCTTTCAGGAGTTTCCATGAGTTTGGTAAAAAGGACACATTTGGACAACATGGAGTCCCAGAGATCTTCAGTACGCAAAATGAGAAAAAACATGCTCTATACGTACAGTATATGGTTTAAAACTTTCAATTCAAAATCTAATTTAATCTTTGGAAACCTCAAGGAATTGTTTTGGGAATCTGTGGTCTGCGCTCAGGGGCCTGTGAAACAATTGAAGGTGCCATTAGTATAATTTTGCACACTGTTATAAATAATGTATGCATATGCACACTTAATACTAATGGAGACATTAATGTACAGTCACTGTTTGTGTGAACTGCAGCAATGCACTTTTGTCAGTTTGAATCACAGTAAAATGCATTCAACAGCCACAAGAGAGTGCTGTTTTGTCTCCAAGTTGTCAAAAACTTGAGTTGCTTTGCTCTGCCAAAATATACATTGGTGCCTTTAACATGCAGGAGAGCATCTATGTGATGCATTTGAAGTCTGAAGAAACGTAATTCTATTTTTTTGTGGTATGTCATACAGAGACCTCATACTGTGCATATTGCAGTTTCGGGCATGACAACTGCAAACTATGTTTGAATATCCGAAACATAGGAATCACAAGTGAAGTTGCTATGATTCTTTATACGATTACAAGTTTTAGAAGTCAAATGAATGTATGGTAGACGGACAACTGTTTTAATGTATGTAGCACCAAGCGGTATTTTTTCTTTACAGAATTTTATTGTTCATAAAAGATTTTTCACGTAATTTTAAAATACGTTAAACACAATAAATTACAGAAATTCTGCACATTCACAAAAATGTGAATGTTGTTCTTTACAGTATTTTCACTGGTTTTACAGAATTTCACGTTTTTTTGAAATACGGTAAAGAAAAACTTAAATTTCAGAAAATTCACAAGAAAAACATGAAACATTTTCCGTGGAAATCTTTCAATGTTTTATGGTCGCCCTAGCTGCCAGAAAATGTACGTTTTTTTTAACGGGATTTCTACACTTATGTTCATATGCTGTTTTAATGAAAATAAGTTTCACTTTGAATTCAGGAGTGACAGTTGTGGAATGACACAATTGGAAATATTCACATTTTGTGAGAACAGAAGACGGGATTAAACACCCGAAACAGGAGTGACACTATATATAGCTGCTGTGTGCATGGTCATTGAATCATGTTTACATGAACTATTGTGGATTAGTATTAAATTATTCGGATTGGGTTGTGAAACTCAAATAGCTTTCAATATTTGTTAAAAAGATCAGAAAATGTATGTTTTTTATTTGAATTTAAAATATACATGGTTTTGTATACTTTGATTTTGTTAACTTATTGATATTGTTTTGTGATGTATGGTAAATGTGTAAATAGGGTGTTGATGGAAGTTTGATAAACTGAATTTACCCTCTGTGTAAAAGTTAAGGTTATTTCTTTGTAAATATTGTACACATTTTGTTCAGTTGGTCATGTTGATTTATTATAATAAAAGAGGTAAACAGTAAGTTTCGTGTCTGACTATTAACTTCCGAATGGATAACACATTTGACTCCCTATAGTACTCAAAAGACAACAAACACAAGTCATATTTTTATGCAAACCTTTATTTTATATGTTGTTTATTAGTTTATTCTATACAATCCAGAGAAATCTACTGAGGTGCATAGTTATGAGAAGGGAATATGACAGATGTTGGTACAAAGGAAAATGTAAAGAAAAACAGCTGTACATAAATGATCTTTTGTTCCTTTTGCTTTCTGAGTACGTTGATGTCTTTGCTTGTAAGCCTTTAAAGTGCTAGGTCGGAGCCGGTGATCAAAATCTAGCAGGTCGATCATTATTCAAGCGTCAATCTCTGGTCCTTTCTCAAAAACGACATGTAAGTGAATTAAAATAAAGGGAACTTTCTGCACTGATGGGTGATATACAGCAGGGTATAGAGTAGCTTTGAAAAAATGTACGCTGTCTCGATTTTACTTAACTTTTAAATTTGTCTAGTCTATTAAGTGTACAAAGAGTACTTATTGTACACCTAAAAAATATGAACATTAAAACTTCTTTTGAGTAAACTTCAGGACAGCATATTATCATACTACTAGAACTTTTGTTGCTGTATGCTAAGCATTGAATTTCAGGATGACTTACTTTATATGTTATAATGTAGAATATATAGCAAAACACTGTGTAGAATACAACACAATTGTTCTCGCCTTGAATTTGTCACTTTTATTAGTATTGACGGCTGGTTTTGTATTTGATCTTTTTGTTGTTTCTATTTCTTATTACAATTTTCAAAATCGTATTCGCCGTTCGGTGTAAACTGTATGCAGTTTTCTAATTCTTAACACAGCAAGTGTGACTGGAATACTTAATATTTTTTAAATGGTCGTTAGTGTTAAAATCCACCAGAGGGAGACAGAGTGTCTTGGAATGTGTTGATACTCTCTTGGCTTGGCAGTGAGAATGAGTCAGTCAGTCACCCAGGCAGTGAAATCTAGTTTAGTGTCAATATTTTCTGAGCCAACCTTTAAAAAATAAAATTCTGTGCCTGAATAGGATCAGATTTTTAGATCGGCAAACTCTCCAATAAATATAGTACAAGAATCTTAAAAGAGTGCAAGAGGTTTTGTGACATTGGAAAATGTCTTTTTTTAAGAAGAGCAAATTCTCACCGCAAACTACAGAGAAAAGACAGGTGCATATAAAGCACATTTGAAGTATTCCAAGTCTTATATACTGTATATAGATACTTTCTTTAACCAAGATCAAAATGCAACTGTAAATGTTTATTCTAGCTGTAAATGTTGCATGCATTGTGATAAGTGAGAAAGCGTGTTGGCCTTGAGCAAAGGGGAGGATTAAACCAATATGAGAGGCAAGCGGTTGATTAGGACCCCAGGAAACCAGGGGGCCTTCAACAAATACCCAGAAGTTTATATACAGTATGTATAACATAATAGATTTCTATCATATTTTGTATGGTCAGAAAGATGGAATACATAGATTATAAGAAAGATACAATCATTTAAATGTATCACTATTACAACATCTGCGTGAATTTGCCTCCCCCTCATCATGGATCAGTGAAACAATCTTTTAGTTTTTCACCTACGTCAACAGCTCAGGGCCAGAGTTAGAGAACTTGACGTCAAACGGAGAGAAGACAGAGACAGTTAGATCCTAGAAGAGCGAGAGAAAATTTGCCAGCGGTAGATTAAGTATATATTGAAACCCATATACCCCGGCGCAGTCAAAAAAGAAGAGAGAAAAAACAATGTGGCCAAACTTCCAAAGGTCTCTTGTTTTTTCACACAAAAAATGACAATGTTCTGTTGTCACAGTTTACAGTGTACAAAATGATAGTGTAGTTTGCTTTTGTGGTCGAATCTTTGGCGACTGGTTCAATCTGTTCAGTGGAGATGGGTAAAATAACAGTAAAAATTTGTCTTCTAAAAATGCATGAAAGGTCTCAAGACCACAATAATAATATAAACGTTTAAACAAATGTTGTTAACAGTTTGATTGGGAATTTAGTGATTTTTGTATTTAACCTTTATACAAATAAAGTGACATACAGTTTTTTTTAAATGTAGAGAAAGATGTTTTGAGAATGAGATTGCAAAATAAGGGTTTTAAAAGGGTGCATATCATGAAATCGCTTAGGGCCCTCAAATGACTAAGTCCGCCCCTGCTTGAGCGTCAAGTTCCCTTCAAGTGCAAAGATCCACATAGAAACACATTCTAGACCTGCGAATGTGTGTAATGCGCTGCATCACTGCTGCTATGCAGCCTACTTTTAATGCGAAGACTTTACTAACCGATCCTAGATTTCCCAGCCATTGAATCCCAGCCATTCCTTTAGACATACAGTTACCTCTCAGATTAAGTAAATACACATCTAGATGGCTAAACAGCTGCACACCAAATCAATAAATATGCTAAAGCAAAGTTGAAATTCTGTATAGAAGCAAAAAAATGGAATAGCAAAATAGTTCAAACTTCAGAACAAGAAAAGGCAATATTACAATAATAATCCTAAAGAAATCTGATGGAGATCAGTTCACATTGCTTATTTGCCATACAGCAGTCCACTATTTAAAGCCAACATGGACTATTTCTTATTTGTTACTTTTGTCTTTCTTTTGATTTTACAGTATTGCCGCTTTACATAATCTCTTCATGCGTCAGTTAAAAAAAAACATTGCGAATCACAAAAGGCAACAAAGCTGCAAGTAGCACAAAATTGTTAGAAAATTCAAACATGAATGAATTCAGGCTAATTGAGATTTCCCAACAATTGACTAGCCGTTGTGTGTTTGTGTCAGAAAGAGCAAGTGATGGAGACACCAACACTGCCTCCAGACATTCAGATTGCAGAAAAAGATGACAACAGCTGGATTCTCATCAACATACATGACACTGAACACGAACCACATGACCTACAGTACGTCTGTACAAGTGCACCTCACACACAGAGCAGCATTAAACCTTTTCACCAATTCATGGACACCATTTAAAGTTCACCTGAAAATAAAATGATGTCATGATTTACCTAAATATTGCTTCAAACCTGCTTTGTTTTTCATTGGAACTCAAATTTAACTCCGTTTAACTGAGTGACAAACATTTATTTTATTTTATGGTAAAAACAATTTCATGAATGTAGTGATTCAGATTAACAAAGTCATTCCCACAAATAAAAGATGTCATGCTGCTCTGTCAATAGCTTTCCAAACTGTTGAGATTGCTGAAGCCCCTGATTTCTAAAAGAGAGTCAAGTGTTTTGGAAGACTTCTAAATATGTGCACACATTCAAACTATCTTTTCCTGTTTATATGATATCATATATTTCATATCCCAGTAACACCGCAACAGGCATTCAGCAGTATATTCAAATATCTTGCGCAAAATCCCTGCATGGCTTTTCGCCCTAGATTATAATAGCATTCTAAACACAGTCACGTTTACTGTATGTACATGAATAAAGTGCCCAGAAACAATCCCTCTTGATATGCCATAACTTCAACCACCACGTACATTCATCTTTGGGTTATGGCGGGAAGACAAGTGAGGGTTTGGTTGCATTTTTTTGATGCGCAATTGCAAAGTGACAATCATTGCATGTGATGAAGTTGTCGATACATTTACACGCACCTGATACGGCAACATGGATTTGAATAATAGCCGTACGTTTACACAGTACAACACAAGCAAAAGTGAATAATTCATGTTCCTCTAACTGAATTTTGAGCATTGAGTCCTAACCCTGATAGCATGCATACATCTGGGTTACGTCTATTTGACGTCTGCATTTACATCTTATAGACATCTACAATACATTGTTTGCTCATCTGCAATATGTCTCGGAGATGTCTGCTGTCAGACGTTATAAAGACATCTTGAAGACGTCTGTAAGATGTTTATGATTTAGAATGGATGTAAATCTGCTCTTTCTATGATGTTTAGTAGATGTTTTTACGCAGCAAATCTCAAGATCTTTAGCAGACGAATTACAGACATTCAAACGTCTCCGAGACGTATTGCAGATGAGCAAACTACGTATTGCAGATGTCTGTAAGATGTAAATGCAGACGTCAAATAGACGTAAGCCAGATGGATTGTGCTATCTGGGAAATGAGTGTAATATTATAAATATTGACTTGTTTTGATAAACAAAGTTCATTTTATGTTTGCAAAAATGATTCGAATTGGCATCAAGCTGGTCATTAATCCAAGTAGCCTATGAGAGATTAAGGCTAAATGCTAGTTTTCGCCTTTATCGAGAAAAACCCACATAAAGAGTCATTACTGTTGTATTTTCTCTCTGAATTATTTTGATGTTTATAGTGTGATGGAACAATTAGCCTTTGTATTGGATCTGTAAAGAATAGTAAGTTTCTTTTTTAAGTGCAGCTAAGCACGCAGGAGTTATTTGCTAGCTTGCTAGATCCCAAGTCAAAATTAAACAACGTTGAGGCATGAATCTGGCTGGTGCCCTAGCTGTGACATTTGGACGGCACAATATGCTTTACCGGTGAACTACACTGTATGTTAAACACATAGCCTACAAGACGTACTAGCAAGAGTGGCATTGCAAACTAGCATTGATAGTCCAGGTCCAGATCACATCAGAAAAGACAGAAAAACACAGTCTGGAGAAATGGAAACATACACTAGATATATCAAATTGTTCTCATGCGTTTAAGAAAAGTTATTGGTTATAATTGTTAAAAGCAGCAGCATTCTTTTTCTACAGGGAGTTGGTTTCTGGGGATTGTCTTTTTGTATATTTTTGTGTTGACGATTTTTTTGGCGGTTTTATTTATTTTTTTAGTCTCACATGAGCGTCATTTTATTATGTTAGTTCTATAGCATTTGAAGGCTCCCAGGAAGCATGTGGAGCTTAAAGCGTTTACAGGCACCTGTGTTTTATCTAAAGCAGAAAATATAATTAAAATGAACATCAAAAGAAAACAATACAGCGCAGGACTGGATCCTGGATATATACAGTAAACCCCCTTATATCTGCATCTGTGGAAGGTCTTTTACCTTTAAACAACTCTAGGACCTAAACATACTCTACACAAACACACAAACGCAAATGCTTCCAGCTCAAATTCCTGTGTGACTGCATTTTGACATATTTCAGAATCAAATGCAAAACGCAAGCATGCGCTACATTTTCAGTTATGGCACAGTCAACTTTTACCATCAATTTTATCGCTATGATGGCAGAGCAATAACTTTCCCACTTTCACCCCTGGAGTACAAAGGTTCGTCACTGCAAGAGCATTGCACATTATGTAAAACAGAACCAAGCTCTTACATTGTGTGTGTATGTGTATAGTTGTGTAGAGTATATTTCTGGCTTCATGGTGCCCTCACATCCTGCTCTTTATGACCTAATGATCACTTATAAAATTAGTGGGAGTGGTTAAAAATCTGTGTTTTAGCTGCTTGTGTTTGTGGTAAACATTTTCCAATTCTATGAGGCACCGGTGGTTATTTTCTGCTTTTATGTGTCTTTGATTCCTCCACAAAAGCATTTGTATCGACTGGGGAACGTCTGGAATGCAGTGTAAAGGTGTGTAAAGTCACACTGGAAGTTTTCGCAAACATTCGGTTACGTGGTTCTTGTGCTGTGAAGCATTGAACGGATATGGCAGTTGTACAAGGCAGTTTCTGAGTGTGTGTCACAGGTAAGTCAGAGCAGAATGGAGACACACCAATGCAACATCAATCCATCAATGCTTCTGTACAGTTTTTTTGTTGTTGAGGTTAGGGTGTATGATCCAGCCCATGGCATCTCATGTTTTTCCTCAAGCACAATCTAAAATATATGATATATTTTTCACATATTTATATGTAGCCTTTTTTTTATAAGATAATAAGAATAAATTGTCCGTTGTTATGACTTGTTCGATGTGTACATTTGTACATGTACGTATGCATGTGTATATATATACGTGTGCTCATATATGTACACATACATAGTTCTCTTCATGCCTTTTGTGTCGCTTTGGTGTCTGCTTTGGAGGCAGGGAGGCCATTTTCTGTGTTGTCGTTCCCTGTTGAGCTCACAAGGCAATCTTTACTGGAAGATAAAGAAAAAAGATGGGACAAAATGAGAAAAGGCATATTTAAAACTACAACGTAACACTTTGAGGGTCTATGAAACATATACTTTGAGTTATACACCGCTTGAAAAATCGGCTGCAGGTGTCATTCCAGAATCATTGAAATGCTCTGAAGCATAACTCAACAACCAACAAACAAATGAATGACATTCTCTCAAACTCACATAGTTTACAAATCTTGTTTATATTCAGTTTGTAAAAAGCATTCCAGAGACATTTCTCATTCATTGTTCAACATCTAGGGTAATGATGTTTAGGTTAACTGTGCTTTACGTTCTCCTGAATGCCACAGTAATGTTCTGGAGATGTCGGACTTGTCTTGGGAGAGTTTGACCCTTATCTGATTGAAAATTCATCACCATCACTCAGAATGCTGTTTTATGGACATTTACTCTGAATGACAGAATAGTATTTGTTGACATTTATTTAGCTATCACTGGGCTCCTGTCAAAGTCAACAGACCACTGTGGCTCTATTCTGTTAGCATGGGTGACATCACTGTTTTGACTGAATTAAGACTAGAAGATGACAACAGATTTTTTCATTTTGTTGGACACTGTTTGTCTGTTATAGGAAGGCGTTGAGTTATGATGGTGGTATGTGAGATGTTACATTGCTGTATGTGCTCGGAATAACACACAGAAAACTATAAAACAATCCAGTTAACAGACTGTGAAGCCTTTTCTTGCCATCGGATTATTTTTATGACTTGTGCCTAGTGCATGTTGTCAGCATGCCTACTAGGGGTCCATGCAACTGCTTTTAAAATAAATATCAAAACATGAAAGAGAATATGTGACCCTGGACAACAAAACCAGTCTTGTCTGTACATTTTTCGAAATTGAGATTTTTACGTAGTCTAAAAGATGAATAAATAAGGATTCTTTTGATGTATGAGTTGTTAGAATAGGACAATATCTGGCTGAGATACAACCGTTTAAAACTCAGGAATCTGAGGGTGCAAAAAAACTAAATATTTAGAAAATTGCCTTTGAAGTTGTTAATCAGAGACACTGTAGCAGGCCATCCACTCACAAAAATAAAGTTTTTATATATTTAAGGTAGGAAATTTACAAAATATCTTAATTGGAACATGATCTTTACTTAATATCCCAATGATCTTGGGCATAAAAGAAAAATCCATATTTTTGACCCAAACAATGTTTTTTTGTCTTTCGCTAAAAATGTTCCCGTGCAAACTTAAGACTGGTGATCCAGGGTCACATATGATAAATGTACAGTTTTATGTGCAGAGTTAAGCAGTGGAATAGAATCCAAATAAAAATAAAAATGGGAAATTAGTTCAATAATTTTTATTCCACCCTTAAGTTCAAGTGATTTTAATATTGTGAAAAAGGTAGAAACATCTTGTAAAACTTAGAGTTTAATATTTCACCCAATACAATTAAGATAATGTACATTATGACTATCATGAATGAACAATTGAATTGTTTTTAAATGGGGAAAGAAGCAGAAACTCTGTGACTTACTTCTTCTCCTGGACCTTGCTGAGAACAGCCACAACCACAGCTTTAATAACCATGATGAGGACGATCAGACCTATGGCGCCTCCCAGCACAGACACAATGACGACTGTCAATGTGTTGTCCACTACTTTTACTGCAAAGACAAGAAAGCAAGATACAGGATGTCTCACACAGCATGTGATATTGTAACATTCTAATACATTTTGTAAATCAACTCACTTGTATTGTCATGTCACCATCAGCACATGTTCTGTGGTGAGTGACACTAAAATCTTTAACTGTAAATGTGTCTTGTACAGTATTCTTTGATGCATTTTAGGTTCAATGAAAAACTTTATTTCACAATATACTGTGAGGTGTTTGGGTTTGTCATTTCTTTCACGTTTTTGTTTTATTTTGTTATCCATGTTCTTTTGTAGTTTCTGTATATTGCAATATCGATTCTATCCTGTAGTTAAAGCGAAACGAACTAATTATTTACGGAAGCCTTCAGGAGTACATGTAGGAAGAAAATTTCAGAAGTTAACTGAATAAGCTCTTGTTTCACTCAACATTCTTTAATGATTTACACGCATGGTTATGCTGACTTGTATAGTCACTTGCCTTTTAAAATAGTGAACATTATGTGTTGACGGGAACTGTCCTGGCGAGCCTCCGTGTGTACATCTGCCCGTGTTGTGCACGTCAAAATTAATATCAGTGGATATATTGGTGGTTGGAAGTAAAATGAAATCACCCATCAATAATAAATCATTTATTATTGCATTAATTAGGGTGTATTGTTTTTAATGAGCATTTGTTTATTAATCTAATTTGAAATATGTTATTCATGATAGGTATTTTCTATTTAATAATATTATAATATAATAATTTTTTAAAAGTACCTTTATTATGTGATGTAAAATAAGTATAAATCATGAATGTTTTGAAATTCAAAGCATTTCCTATTTTTCATTGTACAGGATTATTTTGTCAATGTTTTTTTTTTATTTGAGAACATCAAGTAGAACCTCCAGTTATTTTTACTCAGTTTAAATTACAACATACAAAATTAATTCACCATATGTTACATTTACATTTTGTAATTTATTAGCAGACAATAGGTAAGTATAAATGTCTTTATAATTAACATTTATATTATAAAATTATATATTTTATATTTAAAGGCATCACTGCCATAATTTTTAATGGTTTTGTGAGAAGGACCTATACTGTAAAAAACCCATAATTTCACAGTCTGTAATCATTTTACTGTATTTTCACGCATGATGTAAAATGTACAGAAAAATACCGCAAATTTACAAGAACAAAGGGGGAAAATGTAATTTTACAGGAAACAAATTTTTTATTAATTTTACGGTTAATTTCTGGTGCCACAGCTGCCAGAATTTTTTTTAACAGTGCTTTCCCTGTTTTATTGTTGATAATTACTGTATATTTGATTCGCATTTGGATTTGTTAAACAAATCTGATAAGCACCTAAATCCTGCTTTGGCTTCCTGACATGAATTTCTGAAATAAAAAATATTAGTATAATGGTATCTTGATCAGTATATTGCCTAAAGATCTAAATAAATAAATGAGGAAAAGTCTAAACAATATAGTTCGGTAACACTTTATTTTACAGTGCCCTTGTTACACTTGTAACATGTATTTACTGTAGTATTTACTATTAATCATGCATTATTACATGTAACTACACCACACCAGACCCTATTCCTCACCCACAGTAAGTACATCTAATTCATTTTTATTACTCATTACCAAAATCTATAATTACACTCTGAAGGTTAATCTAATCTTCTACTTTTTTTCGTGTTGTTATCTTTATGTTGGAAGTGTCTAGAGGTGAAGGGAAGAGATTCAACATTTTAATTTTCTTGTTTTGATCCCTGTGTGCATGTTGACTCACATTCTTCCACTACATAAAGAGTGAAGACAGCACTATGGTTCCGATTCTTTTCCTTTTCGTTCCGGGCGAAGCAGACGTACTCTCCCTGGTCCTCAAAGGTTACATTGTGCAGAATTATCGAGATGTTACTTCGCTTACTGGAGCCAACAAAGTCCACCCGGTTGTGATCGATATGCACATGCTTTGGTTCTATGCCTTCAGCTGGAATGAGAGCTTCACAAAGCTGATGAGATAAAATTATACACAACAAAGAATTTGGACACTTAAGCCATAGTTTTAAATTTGCTGAATGAATCAAGCTACAGTAGATATGTCAATAGATTAGTCTATATAACAAAACAGTTTTAAAGTAATGTAGCACAAACTTGTGCAAGCAATAGTTAATGTCATGTACTAGACATGTGGTTACAAGGACACCTGAGGGAAAACCTCTAATACTTTGGGATCAGCTGGATAAAATAATAGCAAAAATGTAAAAAAGCCGCTGTATGCCTGCATGACTTCATTATTCAAATGCGTTATGGAGAGAATTTCCTTTTTGTATGTTTCTGTTATGTACAGTATAATGTACATTAGGGCGGTGCAAAAATATTGATACATGTAACCACCTCAATTTTTTATTTTTCGATAGTGACATTTTTTAAATCATACCATGTACATACAGCCAAAAGTAAGTAGAAGCGAGAATGGCGAGAACTACAACAACGCTTTGAGCCCTCAGAGCTGATGTGTGGGTGTTTTTTGGTTTTAAAAATAAGTCATGGAGTAAAGAGTTATGTCAAATAAATGCTGTTTGTAAGCTTCGCAAGTCATGACGCACCAGTCTCTTGGCTACTGCAGTCTATTAGACAAAAAGTTAATTCCAAAAAGTAACAAGATCAATTTTTCATGCATTTACGGATGTGACACCAGCGCATTTACAACACGGAAGAACCAGGCGTTTTATACTGCCAATGTTTATTCTATTAACTGTTATGCACCACAACCGCCAAGTGACTTGCGTGACCCAACTTACTCCCCTTTGCTACACACTTGAGGGGTGCAATTCACAGTTTGGGAACCCAAACCTATGAACTAAACGTCTATGCATCACACATCATGGACTTATCTTAACAGTAAACCCCAGATGTTGTATTTCTAGCTCTACTTCTGACATTTTCTATTAGAAGTATTGCAATATATCTCAAATGTGTATCATTTCGAAATGCATATCAATACATTGTATCGTAACCCATCTATCGTGATAAGTATTGTATCGGGAGGCACTTGTCAATACACAGCCCTAATGAGTTTGAGCAATGCTTTGTTAGACCAGTTGAGAGATACATTGGGGGTCTCACCTTCTGCAATGTTCCATTGCTCCTGAAATGCCAGTTAAAGAACAGATTTTTTATCCCTATGCAACTTGAGTAGGTGCAGGGTAAGAGTACAGAACTTCCATTCAAAACTTCCACAAAAGGAACCTTCCCTGTAGACACCTCCAATGCCTGGGCATACCACACTCCTAATATACACAGAGAGTGAAAGCGTGAGAGAAAGAGAGAGAGAGAGAGATTAAGGGTTAGGATATAGCATATATATACAGCATATAGAAACTAGGGCAAAAAGTAAAGAGTAAAATAACAGTTCCCTTTCTGTCGGTCTATTGACATTGTGTTGAACCGACGTATGAGGTTTGACTTTAGAAACTATTATCTTCTGACTAATTTTGACATTGTGACATTGGATAAAAGGGAGTTGGCGTGCTGCATTCATTCACCTTTGGGCTGAGGAGCCTGAGAGCCTTTCTCGACTGCTGCAGCGGGCAGCACACTTTGTGGCATGAAGGACACAACGTCTCATTCCCTTTGTCAGGGAACAAAGTTTCCATCCATAACCAAGACATTCCCTCTCTATCGGTCTCTCGATGTGTGTCGAACCGACAGATGGGGTTCATATGGAAAACGCCAAGGCTCTGTGCCACGTCACAATCTCCAGCAAAGCAATGCTGACTGGCCTGTGCGTGTCAGACGTGAGCGCTAGCGCAAAATTGTAACCATCCAGTGGATGGGTAGGGGTCCCAGAGCTTTTGAAAGGCGGGAAGCCTCTACCGCCAGCCGTCACAGGTGGAGGCCTTGTTTCTTTAACAGCAAGAAGCAGCCCGGCACTGGAAGGGCCACTGGGGAACTGCTTTTTCCTCACTGTGGAAATGCGCTACAGAGACCACTCCCTACCATAGGAAGGAGTTTAGTGGAGACACTAGCATGTTCTCGCCGTCATGGGAGGAATGTGCAGACTGAAGGAAGTGCCACAAGGTGGAGGTCCACCTAGGGAAGATCATGGGTTACCAAGGAGTTAGAGCTATTCTAACTCCTCACTAGCTGTACCCGGCCTAAGGAGGCAGGGCTGCTCTGCCCAGCCCACCCACAGGAGGTGCTTAGTGATGGATGGAATGCCTATTCTTAACCCAGTGGGGGAAGAAGGGAAGCGGAACATGCCATGGAGGGGGGAAGGTGCTTTTGCAGGCCTACGCCCTACCGGTTGCCGTTCTTACCTTACCATGTAGGACTCGGGCTGACACTGGTTCCACACGGAGGCTGTAGAACCTTGCGAAGGTGTTGGGTGTAGCCAAACCCGCAGCTCTGCAGATGTCTGCTAGAGAGGTGCCCTAATCCAGTGCCAAAGAGGAAGCTATACCCTGGGTGGAGTGAGCTCTCACTGCCAGTTGGCACTGACGATCTTGGGACAGTAGGCTGAGTTGGTGCGTTGAGAAAGCGAACTTTCCCCGAGTCACACATCTGCACCAGGTTAAGCTGGAGTTTTCTCTCCTGGGCCACTAATGTGGACATCGTCAGACCCAGGTTCCACGCTGTCACCTTGGTCGCTCGTATGGGGAGGCCGGTGGCGGCAAGGAGTTCCAGCACAAGCCCTCGGGTCAGTCATACCCTCAAGGAGGTCTTTAAAGCCTAGGCCTGCAGGATGGCCATGGTGTACAGAGTGGGCGAGTCTTTGCCCGCGGCAGTGTAAGCCCTCAACACCAGAGATGCCGAAAAGTTACCGGCCTTGAACGGGAGCCATAGTAGTCCTCTGTAGGGTACGTCGACGTAGCCCCTAACTGCCTCCCCTTGAGGGAAGTAAGGACGATAAAGCTAGTTTGGTCAGATGAGCGAGACGGAGTGCGAATGGTCCGCGAGCCTGTGGCTGACGGATTAGAAGTCACGAAATCCCCATATCACCCTCGCTGCTCGCCATGGCGGACGCCAGGGACGAAGCCACTGCTATCATGGGATAGAAAGCAGACGAGATGGTGGCTGGGTCTGTAAAGAACCCACCCAACCATGATCGCAACGTCTGGATTGTCAAACGCCCGCAGTGCGGGCAGGACGTATCCACGAATGCTGCCTCAAGGTACCGAAGCGGTTGAGGCAGCCGTCAGTCCATCCCACTCCTCTATGAGAGTGTTGCACCCATGAGAACAGAGGGACATGTCGTTTAGGATCCAGCAGTAGTTGAAATCAGAGACGATGTGATCATAGGATTGAAGGCTCAGAAGAACAAAAGGTGACTGAATGTAGCACGCCATCATTCTTTTATACACAAAAATTTACATACAAAAATTAGCCATTTTAGCTTGTCCAATTAAAAATATTAATAACATATTGACCTTTATTTTCTTCTCCCTAATTTAACTTAAAAAATAAAACAGACATCTTATACCATGCAACGGTAATGTGCGCAACAAAAAAACATTGGAAGCGCAATGAAAAATAGGTTCTCTACAAATGCAAAAACAACATTTATCAGTAAAACTGACACAAAAACACTTAAAGCAACACGTATAAGAGATACAAATAAACAAACTTTTACTGTATGCGGGATAATGGCAAACGGTGGGTGAAATAATTTATAAATGTTATAAAATTTGTAAATTATGATTTTTTTTTTGAATAATTGTTTACATCATATTAATCAAACAGCTTAAGTGGTCAGTCAGCAAGGCTGCTGGAGACATTAACACAAATGTTATAAATTATACTCTAACCCCTAATCTGGTATTGAGCATGTGTCTGAGGGTCAAGCTGACTATTTTTAAACCCACTCATCTCGTTGCAATATTTAATTTCACTGTGTGTGTGTGTATGATATTGATATGGTAGATAGTGGTAAACATAAGGTGTCTAGTGAGACTTGTCACAAGACATCTGAGAACCAATGAGATTAGAAGTTCTTGAAGTGCTGACATACTTGAATCTAGCACGTGGATATACTTCTTTTCAATTAGAACTGGGCCATATAAACTCCAAATATTTATAATTTCCTCACAGACATATGACTTCATAAAACATTTGAAGTCATAGGGATTATTTTTGATTAGCATGAAACATAATAGATAGGCTAGATATATAACAGTAAGCTACTGTATGCCACACAGCTACTGTCTAATGTCTTGTTCCCCTTATTTCCAAGTGATCATTTTGTGATATGATAAGAAAAGCTATGATGCTTGAAAAAGTAATTAGAGTAAAGTTTAGAACAAGCAGGCAGATATCAATCAGCACTGCAGGACCGTATACTGTAGAAGAATCTGGTTGTTTGGAGCTTAAGAAGAACACCATCAACGTCCTCACCAAGGTCACGTGTCTCTCCTGCTGTTGATTCATGAAGCTTCTCTCATAGATGGATGAGCAGCCAATATGACTCGTATTCATCAATGAGGCCTATCTAAAGCTGAGAGCTCATATAAGAAGCTCACATCAAATACACAAACAGAACTGATGAGCAAATGATGCTGTCAGATGGACAGCTGAAGGGGTGTTTTTCTCTTGTTCTTCCTCTCTCATGTCTCTCTCCCTCTCAATCACCACTTTTTTAGTCATTTCTTTTTAAGACGATCAATTTGTGTCCCTGAAGTCTACTCTCAATGTTACACTTTTTTTACAATTGTCATGACAATTTTTTTTTATTTTATTAAACTCTTAACACAGTTATCACAATATCTGGCTTTGTAGGCAATGCATTTAACACTTTTTTTGCTTTGACACAAAATGCATACATTTAACTGCCAAATTTACAAATGCTTTCACCCAGCTTGTCAGAACAGATAACATCATGTTCTAAACCTAATTTATACGCTAACATTCCAAGAGCTGATCACAAATATACCCCCTTGTTTTTTATTCCATAACTAATGAGAAAAAGCGAATTATGCAAATATATAAATCACAGCCGTAGTCTATATTTACAGCTGCTGTCATAAACATGTAAAGTGAGGGACTGAACATCCCTTCCTCATCCCAGGTTCGTAAGATGAACCTGGGATCCCCTTCTTACAGTTTTTTACAATTATTATGACAATTTTTTCCAATACTTTTAACAATTATTAAGAAACTCTTATCACAGTAATCACAACTTTTGGCTGTGTAGGCAATACAATTAATGCATTTATTTACTTTTACCTAAAATCCATACATGTAACTCAAATGTAAAATGCTTTAACACACAAGCTCAACCAAGACCAAAACTATGTGTTTTGACTGCCTAATTTACAAATGCTTTCAAATTGTTTGTCAGAACAGATAACATCATGTTCTAAACCTAACTTATAGACTTACAGAACACAAATATATCACCTGTATTTTATTCCATTGCTAAAGAGAAGAAGCTAATTGAAGTTAATAAATCACAGCCGTAGTCTATATTTACAGCTTTTGTCATAAATATGTAAAGTGAGGGACAGAACATCCACGTAAGATGAACCTGGGATCCCCTTCCTAATGTAAAATACATTTACATCTAAATATTTTTTTGTGTAAAGCAACATTTACATTTTATTAGATAAATACTGAATGTGATATTAAAGTATAAAGACAACATATTTTTTCCAAACTTAAAAAATATTGTTGGAGGTATAAAAACCTGAAGAGACATTTCAATTTGTATTTGTTCTGTAATACATAACTTTCACTTTGAGCGTGGAAAAAAGGTCATATTTACTAGGCATACAAATATAAACAATTCTGAAAATGTTGCATGTAGCATTAAGCAGATAAACACTTGAGCTTCTGGAGTCCCCTGGGACCGAATGTTCCTCTCAGTAAAGAACATGTTTTAGTGTTTTGGTAGACACAGTGTATTGTGTTAGTGTATTTTTAAAACAAGTGTTGGAGTTCAGTTCAAACTGTGTGATTTTGAGCATGAAATTAACAGTTTTGCGAATTATGTGTTTTAGGTGTGTTGCTGTGCTAAGAGTTTAGGAAAATTGTTGGGTGAACTGAAAAAGATGATCAATAGTAAAAAACTGCAACGTTACATAATGTTGAGTGTTATGTAAGCGGGTAAAAGCATTAACGCAGCTTCAATGCGCAGTTGTTTAGGACCAAAAGCAAAAGCCAAACATATTATTAGTTTCCTTTTTCCGCTCTTATTATTGGTTATTTCAGAACACAAATTTGGCAAATACATTATGACACACCAAATATTTAACCGTCTGTTAAAACAGAGGAGAAGAGAGGAATCCAGTTTTACTGTTCTTCACCACTATAATGGTAAACAATGAGTGATGTAACAGCCCATTGATTTTGGTAATTTATCTAAACACATCACACCAGAGCCGTTCATGGTCTCCACTGTCTCATAGAATATAATAAAGATTGGAAGAATAGTGTGTAAGGTAAACACTAAAACTGTCTGGGATGTTGATGAGCAAATAAGCACTCTGTGTGTGTTCGTGTGTGTGTGTCTGTGTGTCTGTTGTTGCTTCTTCAGATCTGTTCCATAAACAAAACTGTCCGAACTACTGTATTATTTTCATGTTTTTGCTCTACACTGAATAAACAAATGAATGAATCTTTCTTTCCAATTACTATTTTAACATTTCCATTTAAAAAAACAAGAAAAATCAATAGAAGAAATAGAAAGATAGAAGTTCCCTCGTACCCGCCTTCACACAATTTACACACAAAAATTACAATACCTATTTTTTCATGAAATAATGCCTTATAATGTATCGTTTTTTTTGTAAATTGTTGATCAAGGCGGGTCTTTAAAAAATTTTGTTCCCTTCTAGATCTTTCATTAGAATCTGAAAAAGCACTAACTCCTCCCCTTCAACTGTCAGCATGCTGCCACTTCCATCTCAAAATGCTTCAAAAAATGTTATACATCCAATCAAATCGCAGAGAAGGACAAAAGCCATGCCGACTATTTTTAGCATTACAAATGCCATATCACTCGGAAATGTGTCAAAATATGGAAATAAAAACAATAGCAACATCCGGTTCACGGGGCTTTAACCTCAGATTGAATACGATCATCTGTAATACTCCCTCACACATCCTGAAAAGTGAAGCTGGGGGCTCTTTGATCGTCCCCTGCTGGCTGTTTTCTATTATTTTAATCAGTTTTAATCACGTTGATGTATGTCCAAGTGTTCGTGTATCGAATAAGTTTGGTTTTAGTTAGTTATAAGATGTTATAGAAAGGGGTATGGTAACATGGTTTCATCATTTACCATTGAGTCATGAGGGAATATGGACGGCATTGATGGCGCTCTCCACTTAGTGCTCACTTCTGTGCAGACTCCTTCTCGACTGACAGTTCCTTCTGCACACGCTTAGGTTCCAAACTAACGTGTTTGCGTAACATGCACATCACACCAAAGCAAAACATTCAGAAATGTGGATCAGCTTGGGTCCACAGGTACAAATTTCTCTCCTACTTAGAAAACAACAAAGCTGTAGAGACAAGACTGAAAATAACGTCTTGTGCGTTAACAGTAACATGTACATAAGCTCAAAGGATTGTCTGAGAAAAATAACAAGTTCAATTATTTATTCGTTTTTTTATTTTTATATGCATTAATATATTTTGCAAAATCTAATTTAGGCTGAATATTTATTTGAATATGCATATTATTTTTTTGAAGCTTTAATAGAGAGCTTGATTTGAAGTTTACTTGTTTATTTTATTTGGTCATTTTTAGGAGCTTTGCAGCATTCTGTAACATGTTTAATGAAGATAAAGATGAATGTTGGAATGAATTGTCAATTTAAAAGGGTTGACAACCTGTGTGTACAGTACGAGAATGATTTAGTGCACCTAATTTACAAGCTGTTTTAATTAAACTGTAACCCAATTGCGGTCTCTCCATCCCATTTCATCATTTCCTTTCCCATTGTGTTTGGATTAATCCTTCAAGTGAATTATTAAATCCTACAATCTTTAATTATGTCACTGCAGAATTATATTCTTATTTTAAGAATACATCAATGTAAAACCTCTCTCTCCCTCTCTCTATCTCTCTCTATATATCTGTTTTGTTGAACAGTTAATTTTCGACATTCCATGTTGTTTATTGCTTTCGTCCACAGGCAGTTGGCCACAGCTGTCCCCGGGGTGCTATTTCATTTATAAAGACACTCTGTATCTATTCACTTTGACCCTTTTCAGGGGTGTGACATGCCTCTTTGTTTTTCATGATGGCATTATCAGCACCAAAGCAAGAGTTCATGGTCTCCACTGTCAGATAGAAAATAAAAAAGGTTGGAAGAATAGTGTGTAAAGTAAACACTAAAATTGTCTGGGATGATGATGAGCAAATCTATCTAATAATCAAATCTGTGTGTGTGTGTGTTTTGTTGCTTCTTCAGATCTGTTCCTCAAACAAAACTGTCCAAACTACTGTATTATTTTCATGTTTTTGTCTCTACATTAAATAAACATTTGAATGAATGAGCTTTTCTTTCCTATAACTATTTCAACATTTTCGATTAAAAAAAAAACAAGATAAATCAAAGTGATTAAGAAATGGAAAGATAGAAGGTCCCTCTTACCCATAATCTTTGCCTTCAAACATTCACGCACCTAAATAAAAATACAATGCCTATTTTTTTGTAAATAGTTGATCAATGAGGGTCTTTTAGAATGTGTGTGCCTTCCTGATCTTTCCTTCAAATCTGAAAATGACCATCCATCTAAAATGACATATGTGTCAGGATCAGTGTTGGGTAAGTTACTCTGAAAAAGTAATTCATTACTAGATACTGATTACATATTCAATAGTGTAATTAGATTACTGTACAAATTACTCTCTCCAAAAAGTATCTAGTTACTTATTACTAATTACTTTCTATATCCTTAAGCATCCTTGATTAGTTAAATGATTCAAGGATGGACATGAAACGGCTTATTAAATTAATTCAAATAAATAATATTAAACTGGACAAAGTTATGTTAAGTGACTAAAGTATTAAAATGTGAGAATTATACATTAAAGCACGGGTTTAAAAGTTAGACTTTGAATTTTGATGTCAATTCCCCCATTGCACACACATATGTTAGACAAAGTATTTAGTTTGATTACATCAAAAGTAACTGTAATTAAATTCTGGAAATAATAAGAGTAATCCCTTTCTTTAGTTTTCCAAGGGAAAAGTAATTAGATTACAGTAACTAACTACTTAGTAACTAGTTACACACAACACTGGTCAGGATTTAGGTGAGGTGCACAGATAGAGGACCCAAACGCAGTGGATAAGGGGTTTTTAACACAGACTATAATATTGAAAATAAATCAAAGACAAAACCAAAATCCACAAGAGGTTAAAACAAGAACATGGATATAACAGGACACGGGAACAAGGACTAACTACACCTAACAAGACTGAAGAAAACATATGACATAACTACAAAAGACTACACTACACTACACTACACTACACTACACTACACTAAGATATGAACTCACCACAAGCAATGAGTGACAATGAACCAGCACAAGACAAGAGACACAAGGTCAATATATAAGGAGATAAATTACGAGGGGAAAGGTGCAGGGCATGGACTAATTAACAACCAATGATGAGACGAAGGGGCGGGAACAGAGACGAGACCTGGAGAGAGCATGTGGAATGACAAAAATGCCTCTATCCACAATAAAACATTAGGTTCTGTCATGATCCTGCCACTAGATCAAGAGAAACATGACAAGATGGGACAGAATTATGAAAGTATGTTAGATGGCTTGGGCGGAGCATCCGCTAACTCCTCCCTTTCAACTGTCAGTCTGCTGCCAGTTCCATTTCAAAATGCAATGGCTGTTTTTATGCATCCAATCAAATCGCAGAGAAAGACGAAAGCCAAGCCCACTATTTCTCTCATTAGAAATTCCGTATCACTCAGAAATGTGTTAAAATACAGAAATAAAAACTATAGCAACATCCGGTTCACGGGGACTTTAACCTCAGATTGAATATGAGCATCTGTCACACTTTGTGCTCACTTCTGTGGAGACTCTTTCTCTAATGACTGTTCCTTCTGTGCATAGCCAGGCTCCAAACTAACGTGTTTGCGTAACATGTCAGCGTCCATCTGACTTTCTACGCTCATTCTATTACAATAAAAGGAAGTGGTGTAATGCCGTCCATCTATTTTACAGTCTACGGTCACGCTGCCCCGTTAAGCACATGCAAGGCGTCATTCCCAGAGGAGCGTTAACTGTCACCTGCGGGGAAATGAAACTGTGGCTTTGGGGTTACTTGGATTATTAATGTGGGATTTCAGTTTTTTCCATTTTGCTTCCGACAGAATGAGTTTGGGTGGCAACAGTGGGAAGAGAAAGACCTACTTGCTCTCTGACAGCAGAACAGATGTTCCAAAAGCCAACATGTCCTACACCGTCCTTTTGTGACAGTCAAGGTTAATAATACACACTCATGTGCCTCTACATACAGTTGGATAAGAGACACTAGAATTTCATATAAATATGCATGGAGAGATATCCAAAGTACATAAATACAGATACTGTAATATACAGATACACATTCTACACCGTAATGGAGCTGTAGCTCATTATTATCTGCATTGTTTTTATAGCAACTGCACAACAACGTCCTGCAGTGCATTTTGTTTAGGGGTAAACATCAGTAATTTGTTTTAAGTAAACATTCATTATGACTTCTATATATTGCTCTTGTGTATTGCAGTACATAGTCTGTTGTAAGTGTTATATTTTTTATGTTGATTTATTTACAGCTGTTTCGCCTGTATTTTGAATTTTGCAGTGAATGGCATTGTGTTTTAAAATGACCAGTTGTGTCACTTTAACAACATATATTTTTCACTCTATACTTAAAGTTTCATTTTATTGATAAAGTGTCATGATACACAAATGCATTTAGCTTTCTTCCACCATTTCCTGTTTCTATTCAAGGCATCTTACAAATGGTATATATTTGTTTCTGAGACAACCCACGAGTTTCCATGAGTTGGCATCCCTTTAGAAGAGTAAATGAATGTCGGTTAATAATTTATCTTCTCAATCCTCCATTTTCCTTCTTGCTGACAGGACTGTTTCAGGATGAGTTTACTTTTACCTCCAGGCGAGGTCAGCTTGTGGGGAACAATGTGATCTGCCCTTTTCAGCACTGCTCAGAATATCTCATCAGATGCTGGACTTCTGTCTTTCTGCTTTTACAGCATGATGTTAAGTAAATCTTATTCTTATTTTGCATTTGCATATGTAACAGGGTTGCAAAACTAATAAAAATGAGTTGAAAGTATAAGCTCATAATATTAAAGGAAAAGTTCAGGCATTCTGTAATAATTTATTCACACTCAAGTAGTGCAAAATCTGTATAAATGTCTTTGTTCTGATGAACAGAGAGAAAGATATTTGAAAGAATAATTGTAATCAAACAATTCTTGGACCCCTTTGACCACCATAGCAGGGGATTTTGTTTTATAAATTCCTTTGTTCTGTTGAACACAAAAGAAGATATTTTGAAGAAAGTAGGACATCAAAGTCCTGTGGCACTTTTGACGTCCATTTTCATTTTTCCTTCTATGATAGTCATTGGTGCCCAAGAACTGTTTGGTTACAAGCATTCTACCAAATATCTATCTTTGCATTCATCCGAACTATTCCTTTCAGCTCTCTAGGTGTTTTTGTGTAAAAAGGTCATTGTTTTTGAGAGTTTCAGGTTATAGTTTCTACCCTATTTCGTTTCATATCTTCTCAAAAAACATTTCTTGTTTTTCTTTCATTGTGTTCCTATTTTAGCCCACATCCATCTTATAAGCCCCTTTCTGTACCTCCATGCACTACATCTCCTTCTACCTCCTAATTCCCCCTGAGAGGCTCGGTGATAGCAGTCTACAGGAAAAGATGGCGGGGCTATTGCTTACATTAATGCATCAGCCCTTTTCTTACTTATACTGACTGCATTGCAGTCTCTGATCATGTTCACCACAAGCCACTTTGTCAAGTGGTTTTCCGTATTTATTTATGGATGACTTGCAGGCAGATGGTGCAGATTGTTTCAAAAGTTTTATGGATGAGGTGGTTAGGTTGTGTCCGAACTAAAACGTTGTCACTCCGGTTCTGAGTGCCTTATCCTATTCTGTAAAGTTCTGTATTTACCAAAAGTTTGGTTCTTTATACCTGCATTCTGAAACAAAAATCACACGACAGAAAGTCTATTATATTATGTTTATTATAACATTGTTGATACCGCAAGTCAATCATATGTTAAGAATTGAATGTGTCTCTCACTTCCATATGTTTGTAGTGTGATCAAAGCCCTAGTTACGTAGGCTCAGATAAGCAAAGTTTGTAATCGTATTAAACAAAAAATAAAAACTTCACAGACAGAGTTATGTGATCTAGAGTCTAGAATGTGTAGAACAATATAAAACATTAGGCTTTATGAGATTACAAGTCAAATACTTGAAGGGAAATCACATTATTCTGTCATAGATCTGATTCACATAATAACTTCCCCTTTAACCAACGCCCACCCTTCCATTCAGTTACACTCTCGAGAAGAAAACTAATTAAAGAGAACAATCCCCCTCTCTCCCATTTTTCTGCCCCTCATAAGTATCTCTAGTCTCTTTCTCTTATTCAGGCCATCAATTTCCAGGCAGCTAACATATCTCATTATCTCCAGCACTGACAAGTCAATCCCTTGACTATAAGTATTGGAATGTTAGGAAGTGAACGCAGAAAAATGTAGCACAACCGCTACACCACGAAGATCTTGCTAAATGGGTCAAAGTTTCATTATGACTTGAAAAAGCTAGCAGAAATAGAACAATACAATTGTATGGGCATCCTTTTTGAAGTGGTCTCCAATACACACAAGCACTTGATTGAATTTCATTACAAAGATAAACTTGATTTTTAGTGTTATGGTTTAACATATTGAATTCATAATGCAATCTAGTGAGATCAGAAAATACAGACAGAGAAGATAGATAGTGATGTAGAACATCTCCATCTCTGTAACATAACACTAAGTTCAGAAATAGCCTGTGACATCAGCATATTTGAAATAAACTTTAGCGCAAAAAGCTCTTACTGCTCTGTCACAACACTGTTCACTTGAGATTTAAACTGTGTGACTTTCTTTCTTTTGCGAAACATAATGGCAACCGCAGCTTAAATGGTATACTTTTTTATTTTTAAATACATTTTTTAAAGGGCAGCAATCACAGAAAATGCCCTTTTAAAATGTTTATCTACAAGAAATTGAATCGCCAGCATGTGTGCAGAAACACCTTATAATTATACAAATCCATCTATTCTTCATTTTGTAATCTCCTTTAAACAACAACAGTGACACAAAACAGGCTGTTGGTGATCCCCTAACAATCTGATGTCACATAGATGTACGCCTGCCCATGACCACTCACAGACTCCGCCTTATGAACGCCTATAGTTCCACCATATAGCAACTTTACAAAGAGTGAGATAAAATGACTGCAAAGAGGAAAAAACTCAAATATGAAAAATCACTTGTGGAAAGTAGCTATGCAGCAGGAAAGGCGAAATGAACACTAAGGAATAAATATTGAAATGAAACAGTAATAATGTTCAATAGACTTTCTTTTTTCTAATTTGTTTTGAAAAAATAAATATTACAATTTATGAACTCTTTTATGACATTGAAATTATGGAGAACATTATTTGGATAATTATTTAGCAGTATGACACCATTATTGTAAATGGTGACAGAATTCAAAATTTTGTGAACTGTCCTTTTAAAAAAGTGGCCTGTTCTCGGGGCCGGACTAGGAAACAAATTCAGGCCGGAATATCCTACACTTATCCAGGCAACATACCACCAATCTATTTTTTTAAATGTAGAATGCTTTGTAACCATCACACGATGCGCCATCGATGTTTAATTAAACTGACAGTGCATTGTTTATGAGCAAAAGAAATACAGTTTGGCTTAAAAAGGTCCAAGAAAACAAATGTAATCATGTGGCCAAACCACAAAAGCATGTTTAAATGATTTAACCTGCAACTATATCTTAAACAGAAGATTCATTCAATCTTTTAGGTTTTATAATAAAACCAAAAAAACACATTACATGCTTAAATTGTATGTGCGAAGAGAAGCAATTGAATTGCCTTTTAAAAAGATCTACTGCATTGCTTTATGACTGTTATCCTTTAAACTGCTATTGACGTTAGAAATGGGAATGTTACTTTTATGTACAAATATTGAATGTGCAACGTCAGGCCAACCATATGACAGTCTTTTGCTGACAAATGTCAAGAGCACGTTATTTTACATGAAATTACGTCAATATTGATGTGTGAGCACGAACCTCTCGGTAAGCAAGCGGATTTCTCTTGCTCTTGCACTAAAGTGGATGAGAGCCAAAGAAATCCGCGTGCAAGCGACGTACATTTGCGTGCGAGCAAAGTACGTTTGCAGTACAATAGCAGGCAGCAGGCCAAATCAGCCGACAGGCCACCGGGAATCGTCCCGGTTCTCCCAATGGACAATGCAGGCCTGCCTGTACTGTAGCAAAATCCTATCATTCAGTTGAGTATCAGAGTATCATATGGAGGATGATTTCAGATGTGAGGTCTGTGTGTCCTTACCACCATGAGGTGACGGTAGAAAAGATACCACAAGTGTTCCTCACACGCTCCGTATGCTATGACATTACACACATATGTGCTCTTGGACTATTTATAGAGACCTATTCTTACCCACTCCTCGTTTGACCACAGATTGCACAAGAGACAGACTGTGTCCTCTTTATGTGTTTAATGAGTGTAAGTAATATAAGAGCATGTAGTGTCCATTTGGTTGTTATATAATGCTAAATACTTGTTGAGGGCAGAGCCATTTTTGACACCAGGATTACACAGTAGAAAACGGAAATTTAACTGTTATAATTTCATGATGTTAATACATAATGTAAAATGTTCATATTTTCAAGTTCATATTCACTGTCAAATCAAAGAAAAATGTGGCCAATTTACCAGACAAAACATGTAATCAATAATATATGTTAAAAAAAATCTTGCACCCAAGGTGAAAAAATGTGGTTGATGTTTACAGCTGTTAGCTGTAAGAACATCTGCAATGCTGAAGTAATCCTAAAAGATGACAAAATAAACTTGCTAGTCTCTCTCTTCTGTGAAAATTCCTCTTTTTTTTTAATTGGCAACACAAACATTCGTGTTTTTGTATGAACTGGAAAGGCAACATACAAACCAACGTTACCAACGTTAGCCAACATATACCCTCATGGGACCTCATGGTGTGATCATCCATGACATCACAGTCAATCCTGTGTGACATCATTATCACCCACAACATTGAAACAGAAAGCAATATATCAAACGTGCCAAAATCCACTTGGACCTATACAGAGGATACATATTAACCCTCTGAGTTCAAGCTTTGAAGAAGAAAACGAAGGAGGGAAAATTACCTAGTTTAATGTCCTCTATATTAGTAGCCAGCTTGAACGTCAATATAAGAAAACAGGTTTAACTGTCCATAAGCTTATGTATGATGAAAATTTGAGTCAATATATGGAAGCAGTTAAACAGCTAACAAGGATTTACTCGTCAATTATTAGTGATGGTGCTGCAAACACCAATAGGATTTTTATATCGATTAACAGTATCCTTGTACCAACTAAGCCCCCAATATGTTCCTCTGAGCAGGAATGTAACAAGTTTTTTAGTTTGTTTATGGAAAAAAATTAAAAGATTCATGAGTCTATCAGTTTAGTCCCCTGCTCTGCAATTTCTGAGATCTATCCACTAAGCAATCCTGATGCTGCATTTTCCAATTTCAATATCATCACTATTGACTATATTTCCCAACAACTGTTCTTAAGGGCTGTCTCTCTTCAACATTGTGAATACCTCCCTCTCTACGGGTATTGTTCCGAGGGCCCTCAAGGTCGCAGTTATTATACATGTCCTCAAAATTCCTTGTTACAGGCCTATTTCAAATCTACAATCTCTTGCTAAGGTTCTGGAGCATGTTGTTGTGGCACAACTCCACTCACATTTTTCATCCAATGAGCTTTTTGAACCCTTTCAATCAGGTTTTAGAAAGGGACAAGGTACAGATGGTGCTTAATTGACTTAATCCTCAATGATTGCTGTCAATTTGTTGTCGTGGGAAACAACAAATCTGAAATTGGTCAGGTGTGCCATGGTGTTCCTCAGGGATCTGTTTTGGGTCCCATTTTGTTTAGAGTCTATATGCTTCCTTTAGGGCGAATCCTTTGGAAATATACATTCATGCATTTGTTACCTCCAGGATTGACAACTGTAATGCACTGTTGGTTTACAAGCTAAATCGATCGAACGGTTGTAGTACATTCAGACTTCAGCAGTACATGTACTTACATACACTGCACATCGTCAGCACATCACTAGTGTGCTTCATACTTTGCACTGGGTTTCTGTTCATTAGCGTATTGTTTTTAAAACACTAACATATACAACTATGCATGAAACAGACCCTTCTTACATCTCTGACCTAGTATCCATACATACACATTCTCGTTTCCTTCGGTCTGCTGACTCCTTTACTCTTCAGCAGCCTCCCTGTAGATTAAAACATATGGGAGAAAGAGCCGTCTCTGTTTCTCCCCCCAGTTTATGGAATGCTCTTCCAGTCACGTTTAGAAATGCAACAATAGTAGTCAGTTTCAGGAAATTGTTAAAAACGTATATTTTTAAACTAGTTTATGCTGACTTTTAAGAGTAGAATTGTATTGTTTTGTTATATATTTTTTTATTGTATTGTTTTATTATGATAGAACTTTGTTTTTTATGCTTCAGCTTAAGTTTGTTCATTATTTTGTTTATATATTTCTTTATGTCGTTTATATTTTCTATTATCTTACTTTATTTTTTATTGTTTGTAGCGTTTTGGGTGTTAGAAAAGCGCATTATAAATAAAATGTATTATTCTTCTTAATATTATTTCACTTTCAAGAAAAGGAGTTTGGGGGCATTCTAGATTGAAAGAAAAATAACCACCTACTGAAAAAGAAGTAATGTAATTCAATGGCAAAATTCAGCAAAGTGTTGATCTCAGCATAGCTGCTGTGCAGTGTGACCCGAGAGTCGCACAACCCAATACATCATAAAGACACTCGATGCACGCAACCGAGCGTTCTATAAACAGCAAACTGCAGATGAAGCAAAACACAGAATTTCTACATGACAGACTTATTTGTTTTGGTGTCTCACGGGGTTGATTAGATATTTCAGTAAAGGGGTTAAAAAGGTAAAAAGGATGTTATGAAATATTTATTCTTACAAGTGAACCGAATGTAACACTTTACAATGCAGTTTTTGGAAAACCCATATTATGAGTCTCAAATTTGCATATTGGGCGGGACGTGTTCCCCCTCAGAGTCTATATTGGTTACGGCCCTGTTATTAACAGTCCTGTGCAGTCGACATACATTACTCTGATTAGTCGTAGAAGTTAAAAGATTGAAGCCAAGGGGATTGGTACACACTTACCCATCGACTTCCTAACGCAATCTTCCCTCTCAAATTAACCAAACCGTAACTTCACCAAAGACTGAGACCTTAAACAAAGTGATCTAACACAGCAACAAGTAAATAACCCTGCTTGTTTGGTCCCCTCAGTTTGTGCAACCAATGTAAAACTGCAGCATCTTAGCACCAATATAACTGCGAAAGGGTAAAAGTAAACAATCAGAGCAAACAGAAGGAATTATTGAAAGACTCTCACCGATCAAAAGTGTGAATACAAGACCTGCATACAATGCATCGCTGGATCGTGCACACTTGTGCTGGAAGGATCTTCCACCTTGTTGGAATTCCATGCCGACTGTCTTCTCAGTTGACCGTCTGTCTGTGGATAAATGTGTTGGTGTCTTGGAGGGATTAGTACGAGGTGTTGCAGGGGTCACCCGGGACAGAAAAAAATCAAGAACGTTGGCAAGTCTTGCAATAGTGCCTCCTTGTCTTCTGAATCTCCTCCGCAGTGTGTCCCGGACAAGAGAGAACTGTAGAGGACCTGAGCACCTGATACGTCGTTGTTCCTGTGATCTGTAGCTCCCAGTTGCCGGCAGTGGCTTGCTGATAGTCACTCAGCGTGTGTGCATACGCAGGAAACGCTGCATTTATTTATAGGCAGCTGCAGAGGAGAGATCCACTTCAAGTCCGGGGAAGATGCTGTTGGTCTTACCCCTGATTAGGTGCCGCATGCTGGGATGAGTGGCCAGAGTAGGGGTGGAGAGGGTGGGTGGCGTGTGTGTCGGCAGCCGGCGCAGGAGAGAATGAACCACTGCAGAGGCACGGGACGAGCGAGAGGGAGAGAGAGAGATAGACCAAGAGGAGTAAGGGAGGGCATGAGTGTTTGTGAGGCGGGGATGGGAGTGTGTGTGTGGTGGGGGGGGTTGTCTTTACGACTAATCACATCTGTGGAGATCATAAAACCTTCACGAGAGGTATGTACCCTTCAAGGGTCCTTTCGCATCACACATGTCTGTAGACTGTAGACCATCTCTGTCTTTCTCTCTTTTAACGTTTTCACAGAGTAAAATGTCTTCATTCATTTCTGTCCTAGACATTCTACATATACTGCCTTCTTCTATAATTTAGTTGCACTGCTCAGGGAAAATATTAGAGGAAAATACTCTTGTGTGGGGAACAAGGCAAAAACAACAGTGCAAACAAGGCAAAGAGTTAATAAAAATGCCCCAATTTTTCTGTACAAATGAAGTGGAAGCCACTATATAAAAAATCTGTGACTTTGGGCCTGTAAATAAAATGTTTTCACATTTTTAAAAATAAATAATCTTTTGAAATAAATAAGTAATAATTTGAAATAAAAAAATGTTTTGAAACAAACAAACAAACAATTATTTTGAAATAAATACATAAATAAATATTTAAAAAAAAGAAAATCCTCTTTTTCATTACGATTAATGTTTTTTCATTACGATTTCGTTACACTGTACTTGTATATGTGTAATGACAATAAAGTTGAATCTAATCTAATCTAAAAATTAGCAGGAGACTTAGATCTTTCTTTAGATTCTTTCACCTACAGAAATTGAGATATTAATGAGATATCCTTAGTGATTTTCTGTCCTATGGGTGTCTACCTATTTCTTCTGTGTCTATCTGATTCTCTATTTGGAGCCGTGCCAAGCCCGAAGTTAACAGAAGTACAAGAGTGGAATCTCAGATTCCGACAACGCGGGACTGAATCAATGATTAAGCTTCCAGGAATTGACGCCGGATCGAACCCAACACAAAACTCCAAATATTCAAGATAAGTGAAGTAATTGACATTTGCTGAAGCCTGTGTGGTATCCCAGCTGAGCTCATTCAGAATATCAAATACATTTTGTGCATAATTTATGATACCGTTTTAACCGCTCCAATAATGCCTCTGAACAATTTAGATTTCCTTGGTGGCCATGGCTTTACGCTTGTAAAAACTTGAACGGTTAGTTTAACGGCTGTTGCTTACTTCAGCCCAAAAATGATTAAAGGTTTGATATGACACAGCTAAAACTAATTTTATTGTTTGTTTTAGATGTAATGCAATATGTTTACACGACTAAGGTTAAAAAATGCTGTATTTTCCACATACCGTGCATGTTTATAACGCCTTTTACCATGTTTGGAACATCAGGTTCCAAAGCAATTGTACTGACAGGTACAACCATCTTACTTGCGTTTACATTTGGGCGGTCTTAGTCCACTCCTACCACGATCTGATGTCGATTTGTGGGGGTGTGTTTACACAAGGCGTTTCAGGCAGCTCTGGGTAAGCATTCACTTTTAGAAAGAATGTTACCTTCTTCCGACACTATAATTTTTGCAATTTTACGCGTCCAATACATAAAAACACTTATTCGCGCCATATGACCCCTTTAATGTTCAGGCCTTAGATGTGTAAAGACCCTAGTCTCGCTTAGCAAGATCACCGCACTAAAAGTCTGAGAAGCTTTAAAGCTTTTTTGTGTGTTCTTCATTCAATCAAAAATTCTTTGTTTAGTTGATCGTGATGAATTCTTATTTCAACCAATGTATAACAATGTTTACTTCTTCGATCAGACAGTTTTGTGCTGTTTTCAGACAACCGTTAAAGAACGCAACAATCACATCTCTCAGACATCGTGTAGAGTTCAACCAATCAGAGGACGGCTTGAAATCTGCTGAAGTGTTTCCAGTCAAGTGTGCTAATGCATTAGACGTTCAGCCAACAGTCCGTGGTCATTACGTCTGAGATTATTAAAACCATATGGTTAAGCACACAGTAAGGTATCTTAGCCTAATGAACATTATGATGTCACAAGCATTTCCAAAATCCTTGGCTTGCTTTATGTAACTATTTAGAATGCAAAACTTAATTGTTCGGCATACGCAGCAGATTTGCTATCGTATTAATATCCCATTTCTCCGACCTCAAAGTCCATATAAAAGCGAATTGCTTGTTGTAAGACACTGGTTAAGTGCAAGCTGCAAAGTAAACCCGATTAAGCCCTAAAAGAGGTTTGACTCGAAACAGGCTTACAAAAAGAAAATTTGATATGTCTTGTCTCCCAAGTATCCCAACAATTCAATTGACTGCTGAATCAGGCACGAGTATCTCTAAGCTGAATATACAGGTAAGTGTTCAGGGACTCTTGCGGTCAGAGTTTTATAGAAGTTGACAACTGTTCATTCTGTTACACAGTCTATGGAAACTTTGGTTGATCTATTGCAGTCTTTGGTCTTCCTCATAACAGCTATGACCTGTTCAGTCTTTTTCAAAATGTAGGTCTAACCTGATAGCATAATGAATCAAGTGTCCTTGAAAGTAAACACTGCAAATGGGACATACTGTATTTAGGCATGTTTCGAGAACGAGGCGGAATGGAAATGCATTTGATACATGGAGATGGTGGTCTAGAGGGTTAAACCACTGAACTGGTAATCAGAAGGTTGCTGGTTCGATCCCAGCAGCCACCACCAGTGTGTCCTTGAGCACTGTACTCCATGTTGCTCCAGGGGGATTGTCCCTGTAAGAAGTGCACTGTAAGTCGCTTTGGATAAAAGCGTCTGCCAAATGACTAAATGTAAATGTAAATGTAATGGTGGTCTAATGGGTTAAGCCACTGAACTGTTAAAATCAAAATCAAAAAGTTGCTGGTTCGATCCCAGTAGCCACCACCAGTGTGTCCTCGAGCAAGACACTTTACTCCATGTTGCTCCAGGGGGATTGTCCCTGTAATAAGTTTACTGTAAGTCGCTTTGGATAAAAGCGTTTGCCAAATGACTTAAAATGTAAAAATCTAATTTTTTGGTGAAGTATGATCCTGTAGTTTCCAGCTAAGTGCATCTCTTTCTATCTGTGTGCCAATTGAGTGGCTCTGTAAAGCTGATCGAGGAACATTTCCAGATGAGCAGTCCCATTGTCGATACAGAGGCATGAAGTGAGACCAAGGCGGGACAACATCTGTTTGTCAGACATCTGATCCGAGCAGAGACATTCGCACAGACAAACATATGGCTGTCCCACTGACAAAATGTCAGTGTAGGGCATTGTGATTTATAGGATAGCACTCAATATCAACCTCCTGTGGTCACACACATCTACACACTCACACTCAGGACAATGTGACCTTGGGATAGTATATCACAGCATGTGTGTGAGGGTGGGGTTGTGAAAGAGAGAAAGCAACCCCCATAATGCAATCTTCTGTATAGAACCAGTAAGAGAGAGAGACTGGACAATTGAGACTCACAGAATGAATGCGAAAAGAGGAAGGATTTAAAACCAGATAGAGTTTGGCAACAGTTTTGGAAAGAAAACACAACCAAAGATTAGTCTGTTCAAGGACTGCTAAGCTAATTTGGTTCTTCAAAATCCTTGATCTGTGCACACTTCGCTTGAAATGTATATTCGGGACGCCTCAAGCTAAATCATTGCATCGTGCGAATGAAATGCAAGGACCAGAAACAAGACTTCAAGCGCAAGAATGCCCATCAAACAGCTCTGGCAGTTAAACACCTGAGACGGCTGCAGGACGGCTCCTGGACTGCACCAGCGAGGGGAGCATGATGTTGCAAAACTTAGCCGGAGGGAGAAGAGCGGAAGGGAGGGGTGGAGGAGGGAAGGAGATGGGACGAACGGTGAGATAGAGAGGGAGAGAGACAGTCTCTGCATTTCAAGTGCTTAACAGTGACCTTACACTCTTCCTCTGTCTTTCTCTCTCCAGATCTCTCTCGCACACACTCTGAGAATTAGGGTCGAATGCTGCGGTTCTTCAGCATCCCAGGAACTACAAGACTGCGGAGAAGGATGCACACCTGCCTGATTTCATTTCTTGATGGTTCTAACTTTTTCAATTAGGATAGCACAGCGAAACGAAGGCCTGAGAACGGGTAGGGCAGGGTGAGAATTTCCTCTTCAAACTTTCAGTAATGTTCAGTTTCAGTCATTTACTTGCGTATAAGAGAGAACACCGTTTTGCTCAAATGGGGGTAAGTTATCATTTCTTACCATGTTTGTGTTTGTACTGTATGCATTTACACAGCTCAGCTCACCACCAAAATGCGTTGTTGTAACCTTAATGGTCTGTTACTATCTAAAATAACTTTGTGGTTTACCTTAATGCAGGACAGTTTCATTGAGTGATGAAGTATGGGAATGAAGTGTTTTGTATTACTGAAAGTAAACTAGGTAAATAAGATATTAACACAAGACATAGCCCTTTTTAATGATTATAATCAGCATCATAGAAGATAGTGTAGCACATTTTTACACTTGCAAAGTGTAACAAGCTTTCTTTTGAAGGAATGTAACAATGACACTTTACATTAGTAAAATCAATGAGAAATTGATTCTTAAGTGATTTAAGGGGATACAATTGCAAAAAGATTTGCCAATGAGATAAAGGTGAACAATAGGTCGACATACTGTATGAAAGTTTATTTACAAATACACAAAACCATGTTTACTTTGTTAATAAATAAATGATAGACCTTATATTCACAAAGCTTAAAAATGTCAACTTTAAATTATAAACATGTTAAGACGAACTGTGAAATCTATCTTAAAAAATATTTGTTTTAAAAATAATTGTTTTTTATTTTTTAGACAGTAAAATGCGTTGTTTTTTTATCTACGGCTGTGCAAGATATTTGTCCTCCAACTGATAAAACAAAACACTATATCTATACCTTACACAATACCATACTGTAAACTTAATTAGTTAAAAGGTTAAAGTTTAGAAAGAGAAAACAAATCTGCACTTCACTCTTGTACAGTATGTTACCTGTTCTGTATTAATAATGACAGGTGAAGCAAAGATCCATTAAACCATTGCTTATATTGAGAGGAAAGTTTAAAGTTTAATTTTAAGTTTCTTCACACAGACAATACTCGCTTCGTAGATAATCACAGTAAGAGCAGGATTTTATATGACTGAGATGTCAAAATGTCCCGAGCAAGAGGACAAATTCACATCACAAGAAAAAGGAGACAGCAGATGTCTAAAATTACACCTGCTGTCCCGCTGACTGACTGTGATAGTGAATCCCCTCTGAATCAAATCAGCACAACCATGAACATCCTTCAAATATTACACTCTCAAACTTTTCCCCACGCATTTATTATAATTGTGCTTTTAGTACAGAATCGACACAGACACTCAGCTATAACGTCTATCATAGTTTGTCAAGATAGAGCTCGACATGGATTTGATAGCAACTTTACAGTTTGGTTTGCTCATTCTTTGCTGCTTTAAAGCACAGACCGAATGTGTTGAGGTGCAGTTTGGCACTTTGATTAATATCTATGGTGTATTTTCATATGCGTGAGTCACCTTTAGTTTTGCTTGTGCAGCGATTTTTTCCAGCAGTAGCTGTTGATCACACTGCAGAGACACCGGCCTATGAACCCCCATTCTGTCAGCTCTTCTCTAAAATATACCTCCTCCGAACCTCCTTGCAGTGTTAAACATGCATAGACACATAGTCTAATTTCATACAGTATAACATAGCTTAATCGTATTTATAAAGATAAGTCTAATTTAATATTTGTGAAATTCGGCATTTATACAATGTAAAAAGCTGCCAGATTATTAGCCACTCCATAACTATAATTAATGACATACCTGCGTATAAAATTACATATTTCAAATATGCTACTGAAAAAAACTGTTCACACAAAAATGGTAACTTTCTTTTTTCATTTCATGGTCAAATTGTTTTTAAAAAACCTTTTACATTCTTCTGTAAAAACAAAGGGGATCCCTGATATTTTCTAAATAGCATAATGTAAGAGAAAAAACATGATGTTGTGCTAAAATCTCTTTCTGGCTCTATAACATTACATAAAAATTTTGACAAAACTATGCTTTTAATTTTGGTTGAACTGTTCCTTTAAATATTGAATCTCATTTTCAGGATGAAAATCCTGAAAATTCTCTACTGCTTTCTTTACTGCTTTAAAAGGGGAACAGAGACAAATGCCTTTTTTCTTGACTTTTATTGAAAAAAGCGATCAATGAGGCAGCTCATGAATTGGTGCAGTGCAAGCATATGTTTTAAACACTGAAACAGAGGCATGCATGATGAAAAACTGGTCCCCAAACCATTCCAACCAGCCTCGCCGACCCGCTATTGTCCTTTCTGTCCATAGGAACATTATGTTCATATGAGAAAAATGAATATGCAAATAAGTAAAAGAAAACATCAAGGCAACACAATATTACAGTATAATTTTCATGGTTACATCATATTACTGTCAGTATATATTTCATTTTCAATATAACATCAACCTCATGGCAGTGCAAAGTAATGTTTGTTTTCTTGACCCAACATCATGCTTACCATTAGATTATAACCTTAGTGTGTCATTTGTTTAATAACATAATTAATAACATAATTTGACAAAATCAATAATGGTGCACAAGTAAATGTCATAGCATTTAAAAAAAAGGAATACATTCCTTTACAAAAAAAATACTGTTGAAGTACCATGGAGTTTTGGCTACCATGTAAAACAAACATGATATCACCATTGCATTACGCTCTTAAAGTATGTTCAGTACATGTTAGTATATGAAGTTGTCAATATAAAAAAAAGTTATTTAAAAATTGAAATGCAATTTTAATAAACAATGTAAGTGGTGCTTGAGACCATCACCATGTCTCTATGATATTTTCATAATGCTCATAATGGCCCAAAGAAGACTGCTCAAAGTCATAAGAGCCCTCAACATATCTCTGTGATCTTGTATTGCTGAGATATGACCACTGAAGGCCTTCAGGATTGAAAGATCCCACCCATATGACTCTACAAAGTTCTATAAAATCGGTTGCTACGGTGCTCTGGCTGGTTGCTAAGCCATGACTTATTCATTACTAGGGTGTTTGAATAGCTGCTTGCTAACTAAGGCCAAAGAGCCAACCTCCAAGACAATGATCAGCATGATCACATGTACGATGTTAGTCTTTGGGGTGTTATCTTATGCAGGGCTATGTGCACCCTTAATCTCAGTAAGTCACATGATATGAGCCATTTTTCACATAACTAGAACAAATGGTGTGTCCTGTAGCAAATCAAAGGAATCAAAGAAATGATCTTGAAATAAAAAAAACAATATTGAAACAAAACCAATATTGGGAACAACAAAATCATGAATGAAACAAGTTAGCACTGTATATTCACTATTCTTTTTTGCAGCACAAAGAAAAACGAGTTGCTACTGAGCTCAATGGAAGTGTTCTAACCCACACCTTTATAATACTGGCCTGCTTATGTTGAAATATACAGAACGTTTTATGTAAGACTTAGTATACATTGCTACTTCATACCGTCTATAAACAGAATATAGTAATTTGATTATAAAATATTTAAAACATTCTCACATTTGCTGTAATATGATACTGTAAGCCTGTAGATGATGACTGAACGAATACTTAGACAAAGCAGATTGTACTGAATCTGAAATCATTTATAAAACACCTAGAATGTGACAACTTCTAACACACCAAAACTAAGTTCACAATCTCTGTTTGTACCAGCATCAATAAAGGATTGCCAATATGTTCCAAACAAAATTGGGAGATAATTATTTTTAGTCTGAGTGAATTTAAAGTGGTTGTCAGTAGTGTTTGCATTTTCCATTTGCGTTTCATAAGTAGAAATTCGCCTACATTACTGTTTTCTGTAATCTGTTTAATGCCCATGCAGTTACTCTGCTATTTCTCACAGAGACCTGAATTCGGCAAGTTAAAATAAAAAATATATATATATTTTAGGACCAGAAATTGAAAGAAAGTGAAAATAGCATATCGTCGCTGTCCATACAAAACCTTGTGTCCATTTTTTTCAGGAAATGTAAAAACCATGTACAAGCATATTTGAATGCTTTTAATTGGTAAGATATTTTAAAAAAACATTGTGAATAATAATGATTTATTTAAAATAAAAAAAAATGGAGGGACAAGGTTTGGGAAAGACTGCGACTATACTAAACATATTTTTTTGTATCTAATGCAATCTTTGTTACTCATACAGTGAATGGATTTATTTCGTGTAAACCTTAAAAATTCACTTTGGGGGCTACAGTATACATTCCATACACTATCCCAGATAGTACAATCCATCTGGCTTACGTCTATTTGAAGTCTGCATTTACATCTTACAGACATCTGCAATACGTAATTTGCTCATCTGCAATACGTCTCGGAGACGTTTGAATGTCTGTAATACGTCTGCTAAAGGTCTTGAGATTTGCTGCGTAAAAACATCTGCTAAACATCTTAGAAAGAGCAGATTTACATCCATTCTAAATCATAAACATCTTACAGACGTCTTCAAGATGTCTATATGACGTCTGACAGCAGACATCTCCGAGACGTATTGCAGATGAGCAAACTATGTATTGTAGATGTCTGTGAGATGTAAATGCAGACGTCAAATAGACGTAAGCCAGATGTATGCATGCTATCAGGGATATTAACACATTGGGCCCTATTTTCACGATTTAACCGCATGGTCTGAAGCGCAGTGCGCAAGTGCACACTGGGAGTGTCCGAATCCACATTTGCTAGTTTAGCGACGGGCAAACGGTTGGCGCGCCAGTGAGCATGCTCTGAACGGGTTGTCCTGATTCTCTTTATGAGTAATGTTTTTTTTTTTTTAAACAAAATAAATATTGCATCATTGACTAGGTTTGAATTGGTCTAATGCGTAGAATATTTTCAGTTCCTCAAAATTGCAACGCTAAAACAATGGCGCCGGAAAACACCTCTTTTTAGACCAGCAGGCCCATGGGCGCACAAATGAGCAAATGACGTTTGCTATTTAAACAACGATACGCAGGACTGGAAAATGAGAACTGCATCGGGCTCAAACTAGCAAAAACACTTGCGCTGCTCCTTGCGGTGCATTGCGCCGGGTTTACAATAAGGCCCATTGGCTTTGCACATATTTCTTGTTACATTTGAAAAATGTCTTCCTTCTTTTAAAGCAGATTATTATAATTTTTTGATTGTATTTATTATTGATTTGATTGTTAAATTTGATTATCCGAAGAAGTGCGATTCTAATGTTACATCTAATACGTTCAACATATCTCGATAAAATAAATCAACATGTTTTAAATATCACACTACTACAAACATATCAAACACTGTCAATATATGCAAAAACATTTCTCTTTTGGTTTTTATCTATAAACACAAGAATCCACCTGAACATTACATTTTTCACACTTTGCACTGAACATGACAATATTTATGTGTGAAAGCACTTTTTTGTATATTGTGCAAACCGAGGGATCACAATGCAGTGTATATGCGTCACAAAGAAATTTTGGCATGCAATGATTGTATATGTTTTGATGAACGACATGCTCTAGCTTATTTTAAAACTAGCAAAATGCAGTTTTGGAACACTGAACATGTTCCAGACATAAAACTGCCAAATCTTGTGCTGTTTCACCTGGTGGATTATGAAAAAGTATCAACTTTCAGACAATGAGAAGGCACACATGCACACACGCACAAAAAGAAAGTTGAGGGCAGTGTTTTTTCCAGCCTGGTCTCATTGGAAACACGTACCTCTGAACACTTTTTGCAGCGGCACAAAATACGTCCACTGGGGGCGCTGATGGTCTGCTGGTCACGATTTGCCTCTATTTATTTTTTGTAATTATTTGTAATTGAATAGATATTTTCGAGCAACTAACCCCACTCCAAACCCAACCACATTAACAAGCAAAAATGAAGTAGAAGTCAGACACGGGTATTTATTGCAAACACTGACCAAAACCAGTATAAAAGCATTACAAATTGTTGCGTTTCGAGTCTTCTAAACCCGAACAATATTGTTGTGTGAACACAGCAGGTTTTCATCTCTGACGATTGAGCTCCAGGAATACACTCAGTTGTGTTATTTTTTCTAAGTGTACGCTCAAGGTTAGCACGTGATGCAATCGGAGCGGGACAGCCAATGTCGTGCGGCTGCAATTTTTTTATTCTGTCACTGAGGCAGCGACTCTAAATCAGGGTTTTCCGGCGAACGGAGTGGGGATCGCTTTTGCATTTGTTCTTTGGCCTCGGAGCACATAGAATAATTGCACTTTTTGAATAAACAGCATATTTAGCTGTTTCTTGGTGTTATGTGTTGTGTTTTATATTGTGTAATATTTAAAACTGTTAGGTTTAGGGGCGGGGTCGGCTTACGTGCTTGAATATGACTAAAGCGAATTCACTACATAATAAACGCAACGAACACACAAAAGCCAACGTCTGATTAAATTAAAAAACATTACACCAAAATACAATATAATATGGTGTTGTTACCGTTATTGTTGTTTCAATTTGTGATACCAGGTTGCAATATGTAGGCCTACCTGATGGTCCATATTTTGTGGCGCTGCAAAAGTGTTCAGAGGTACGTATTTCCTATGAGACCAGGTTGCAGCTCGGCAATTTTTCAAGAAATTCTCAAAAGTTACAAACATATTAAGGGTAAAAAATACTTTGGCAGTTGTAAAGAGAATTTTGCGTGCTTTGTCCATTTTTAATAACACTTTTTGTAAACTCGCTATAAAAATGCTCAGCATAAATACTGGATGGCTAATCCACTGGCAGTAGTTGAAGGAAAAAATGCTGTTACATCTCAACCCGGCATATTGAGCGAAAGAGGCGATTTGCGACCCGTTGTAATTTTTCATTGGTGACTGGACACCATGATACTGTGACAGGGATCTTCCCACAGTAATATGACATGTTTGATGGCTATACAAGAAAATCAAGCCTTTGGAATGTTAGATGAGTTACAGGACGAAGAGTCAAACACGATTAACACAGCATCTTCAGGCAGGAGATTCATACATTTCTGTAAAGCATAACAAAGACGGAAAACTGTGATAATGTGATAACGGTTACAGGAAACTCAACCACAAGTGCTTACCACTGATACAACTGTAATCATGACTGACTACAGGTACACAATAATATCTCCAAATTATAAATTTTGTCACTATTTGGCCTACGAGATGTTAAATATACGTTTCCTCTGTAAAACCAAAAAAGTTCTGTACATCAAAATTTGAATTAAGCTATCATTTACCAGAATGGGAATGATAGGGCTCCACCAACCCTTAGACCTTCAGGACGTAGTAGCTGGGTTAGGGCTGTCTGTTTCAGAATTCAAAGTAAACAGATAGTTAACAGAAAAGGAACACTCAAGAAAGGACAGATGAACGGTCAGCCTTTCTTACTTTGTGGCTTCTTCTGTCCCTCCTTCTCCGTCGACTTTGCCCTCTTCCTCCATCTTCTGCTCGTCTGAGATCAGCTCCTGGTTCTTATGTCTGCGAATGCACTTCACCACCACCATAGACAGAATCAGCAAAGCAAGAATGCCTCCCACAGATGCTCCAATGGCAACAGCGATGGTCGAATCTCTCGGAGGAGGCACTGCACATAGAAACAGGAAGGGAGACCGACTGGCATGTAGTTTAATGTATAGTAAAAAGAAAGAATTTGAAAAGTCAATGGAAAATTATAGATGCACATTAGTTGTTTACAACGTTGAGCTTAAATTCCAGAAAACCTTGTTTTACAGTTTCTCGGGTCATGTTCAAGTCTTACATTCAGTAAGGACAAAGAACTGGATGACACCGTGACCCAGAATGCGGTCTGGGGGGTTGCGCACATAACAGTTGTAGATTCCTTCATCAGTTAGCTGCACATCTAAGATAGTTATGGACAGATCGTTCTTCTCCAGATTTCCAGTAAACACGACCCGGTCTCCAAATCGGTTGGACTTCAGGGGTAGTACCTTGTTCTTGTAAGTCATAAACTTGAAGAATACAACATTTTGATTATGATTTTGATTGGTAAGATTAAGTTAACATTTTTGGATAGCCATTTTTATACTCACCATCTCTTCTGTGCTGTTGATTGTCTCTTGATAGGTCCAGTTCATGGCAAACTTGCTGGGGTCCAGTTTGTAGCATGATGTGAATGAACAGGGAATTTTGATCTTGGTGCCGTTAAGAGCATTGATCTGTTGTGGCACTAACACGTCCATGGAAGAGGCTGGACTGGCTATGAGATATAAAGATAAACAGGTTTAACTTCAGCCAACTGTTTGGTGAGAGACTTGACTGTACATTGCATGTGTTGTCTACAGTACTTTAAATACAAAATGTCTTGATTATAAGGCCCATGTAAAGACGGTTTCAAAGTACATTTTCATTTACATTTAGGCATTTGGCAGACGCTTTTATCCAAAGCAACTTACATTGCTTTATCCTATATATTTTACTTAGGTATTTGTAATCCCCTGGGATCGAACCCACAACTTTGTGTTATTAACGCAATGCTCTTACCACTGAGCTACAGGAAAGTAAAAATATAAACAGAAGTTACTCCGCATGTGCGCTTTTGTGGCCCAAACTTAACTCCTGTTTACATCGTAGATTATTTTTGATAACAAGCAAAAGAAATAACAAGTAAATTACATAAACTAAGTTAGAAGTATGTCTAGCCATTTTTATTTTGGGTTAGCAGTGGAAGAACCATTACTTTGCTGATCTTAAACGTGACATGTTACACAACCCACATTGTATATTTAATAAAATTATCATGAACCAAAATTAAACACATTTTTAATAAAACATTATATTAATATAAACATATATTAATATAAATTAAATCATATATTAATAGTTTTATTATTATTATTATTATTAGCCACTACCCAGGGCTGCGTTTCCCAAATGCTTCGTAAGGCTAAGTGCAGCTTGAAACCAATCGTACGAATAATCTTAGACTTACGTATCGTGCAGGGCAGGACAACCTGCGTGAACTTAAACAATCCTATGTGTGACATCATGTTTTTATTTATTTAATTTTTTTGTTTGTTTAAATCACTAAACAAAATTTATAAAAAATACAGTACAATCATTTTTGAATAACTGAACATATAATAATTAAGAATAAAAAATACATAGTATGGGCAAGTTATTGGTTCTAACAAGGATGCAAGTTGGATGCTATATTGACGTTACACAACATTTTATGCAAAGTAAAAATGCTGTGTTTGAAAGAGAAATGGTCAAAATGCTTAGCCTACTTGGTGGTTGTCAGTGTCTTTGTCTTTATCCTGCTGCTGTTTAGTGAAGCCATGATTTCCTCTTTGAGACTATTGTGAACTATCCTCTAATTATTTAGGAGAAATGTGTGATTAAAGGTTTTCAGTTTGTTACAAATCTTATATATCACACACTGCCTATCATATGTTCCAACAACTTCAAAAGGCAATACTTAAAGACACTGAATGCCTGATTTGCTGAGAAATTGGATTGATTCGCTCTTCCCTTTATCGTTCTCTAATTGAAAGATTCATATTCATAATGAACACACTTTTTGTTTATTATTATGCTAATAAAGTGGTGGAAATGTATTTGTACAAGAAACAATTTGTTTGGACCTAGCAATGTGTAAGCTAGATAATACATAGGCACTTAAAAAAAGTAAGTGCTTTACATAATAAATTGTTATTATGAAAATGCAATTCAATTAATTGGAAATGTCTAAAATTACGAAAAAAATGAACAAATCTTTTCTTAAACATAAAAAGTTATAAGAGTTTGAAAATGTTTTATCAAAAGGATTTCATTTACTTTAATCAAATCCACTGCTACATGGGATTTTATTGGTAATGTTGTATAATGTTTATTCATAGTTGACGCTGAAACCCTCTCTATGAGATGATTTGTGTGATTATTTAACAGGAAATTTAGTTCCATAAATCATTATGTATTTCCCAACAAAGCAGGAATTTCATGAAGAAAATATGTAAGACTTTTGTTCTTTGAGACTGATTAAAGGGCAAAATGTTTGTAGTTAAGCACCAACCTGCTTCTGAAACACCCCACACTATGAAGTCAAGTTTATTTGTATCTTGATGCACCCCAATATGGGGTGTAATCATCGTTTTCTCTTATTTCCGAAAACAACAGTACTCTAAGGCAGAAAGGTAGCTATTTGGCTACTGGTTACTTATACACTTTAGCTGTTTGGCAAAGATGGTATAAGAGGAAAACCCAACATTAAAATTAAAGATTGCATAGACAGATATTTGTAATAAAAAGTAAGGAATGGTACACAATACAACTATGTGTATTAGGAGATAAATATTTTTTTATTTCATGCCGAGGATCCACACATTCATTTATCATTAGCATGACGCAGAAATGTTTAGATGAAATGACAACAATTTGAAAATGTTTGTGTGTGTGATGGTAAACTGAGTGTGTGTTCTCTAGCTCTGCACCATTTCATTCCTCTTTAGTCTGGAGTTTTCTGTTTCTGGACAAGTTCCCACTGCTGCTGCAGTGATGGTTTATCGGCCGGCTCTCTGCAGCAGAAACAGCAACTTCGTCACAGCCCACAGCCCTCCTCCCCCTCCACACACCCACCGTCCCTCAAACTGCTGCAGTTTCAGAAAAATCAGGTGTCCTTGTGGAAAGAGAGCAAGAACTAGTGCTGCTCGACATTACAACATACTGCATGAACTGTATTTTAAATCATTTTTTTCTATAACATCTTTCAGTTGGTTAAATTCAGAGCGTCACATTATTATTAGTAGTAGTATTTTTTATACTTGTTTTGCAAGTCGACTTTAATGCTTCAATACGTATCTATACCGAGAGCTACATATATCGTGTTTAATGCACACAAGCAGCTCTGCATCACGTCACAGTATTCTGTCTTAAATGTACACACACATAGACGCATGCACGTTCAGCAGAAACACACACACACGCAGAGTCAGCACTCAGCCGGTTGTGTTACTCAATGCCGTCACTACATCAATATCAGCCTCACCCACCCTTTTACCTTCATATATATTTAGTTCACTTCTCTACGACACTGCAGACACTCTTAAAATCTTTCACATATCTCATGCACTTTTTATAACTGCATTGCTGCATGGGCTGAACCCTTAAACGGCTACTAACAATACGAATCTTGCATCTGCGAACTATGCGACATGACATTTGGGTTTATATGAGCATGAAAACAGGGATCTGACAAAAGCATTACAAGGGGGTCCCAGGCATCAGCTCTGTACCAATCTGATGTCTACGAATACCAATAATCCCTGCGAAACGTGCTATTGGCACAAAATACTGCAGTGTAGCTCTACCTCGCTCTCTCACAACAATCCCTGACAAACCTCATCCCTACACCCTCCCTGCACCGTCTGTGTCCTATTTTTTAGTCTTTTGCTTCTCTGAAGGTTACAGTAAAGGAGTGTTGTATAAAAAGGTACATTGTGTATGCCGTTCAAGTGCATGATGTGCTCAGATGCGTCACTAATTTAACAGCAGCGCATTAACGGAAGCATGCGCAACCAATCATTTAATTCGGCAAACAATTGCCACAATATATCGAGGACTGTTATAAGGTGTGCATTATTAGCAAAGGTCAGTGTTAAAATGTGAGAAATCAGGCAAGATGTTTGATTAATTTGATTCTGACATTGGCAGTATTCATTTGTAGATTTACAAATGAAACTTGCTGTAATGGGGATATATTCATACAGAAGGTGTGGTCAAGCACATTTTTGGGGGTATTTTTAACCATTTCCTCAACAATGACAAGATTTTCTCACGATCTTCGAGCTGTCTTTGTTAAATGTTTGAACAATGTTGGATTTTCTGTGTTGACACTGTTTTACGACAGGGGGCGCTGTTACCAATATTCTGAAACAATACGGCATCGATGCATCCAAAATCAATACTTGTTCTGAATTTAAGCTGTACAAAGTCTGTGACGAAATAAAAAATTTCTCAGCTTACTGTTTTAAATGTTTCCATATATACAACTCTTATCTTTCCACATTCAGTTGTTGAAAAAATCTTTATATATTTTTTTATGTATTCATGGAGTAAAATATTCTGAGTGCCAGACAAAATCAAATAAAAAAACCTGATTAAAAGGATGGTGAAGCCTAGCAACTTTCCCTGACATTGATGGAACTTTCCATCATGTAAAATAAAATGGATCCCCACTAACACGTTTTCCAGCTTTCGATGCTTTTCACGTCGTACAGTAGTGTCCCACATTTGATATATTATATACACTCTTAAAAAAAGGTACTTCAAAAGCTTCTTCGATGCCCTGGAAAAACCTATTGTGCCATAAAGAACCCTTAAAGCAACTCTAGAGAACTTTTGATACCAATGTGCTACAAAGCGCAATTGTCTGCAGTGTTGTAAATAATTTTCCTGTATAAGCTTCCCGTGGGCAGCACAATACATGTGAATTCGTATAGTAAGCTGATGAAACCGACGAATGCAGAATCTCGTTTGGAAACCATTTCACACACTTCCCCAGGAAGGGGCTGGGCGGGGCTTTATGTACCGATGGGAAAAACTAAATTTACAAAGTGTGGTTTTAGCCCCTAGGAGGCTGCTCAGACAGCAGCGTTAGTATAATCCGTCCGTTGTTCTACCACTGAAAAATATGTTGAGATGTTATTTTTAGTTAGAAAAACTTAATAGTGTTGCTTTAACATCTGAAGAACCTTTCTGTTCTTTGTGGTGAAATAAAGGTTATTCAGATTATAAGAAAAGAAAGAGATCGTTCTTTAAGGAACCTTTGACTGAATGTTTCTTTGTGGATCCAAAAGTGGTTCTTCTATGGCTTCGCTGTGAAGAACCTGTTAAGCACCTTTATTTTTAAGAGTATAGCTATTAGAAAATATTCTGCGAAAATAAAAAAACATGCAACTTAAAAAAACACAGGTGGGGAAATATAAGATCAGCTTTTGGTCCCCGGTGCAATTTATGTAAAGGAACATACTGATAGATCATCTGCAGTGTTCATGCACTTTCCATGTATTTTATTTTTATTCTCTGGAAAGAGGAAGGGCTGTGTCTGCATGCCTAATGGACTTATTTATAGGAAGTGAAGACAGAAGTGCAAATAAAATGCAAAGTGCAAATTCACAACAACCCGACAGAAAGACGAAGGCCACATCCACACGAAGCCAGGGCCTTCCTTATCCAATCTTTTCCCTCATTCTCAAAAATATGTCTGAAGAAATATCTATGTACACAACAAAACCACTAAAATAGACTCAAAACGATGTAGTATACATCCTAACCCAGACCAGTATGTGGCACTGTAATTCTGCTGCAGAGATACACTAAAAACGTAAAATAAATCTAGCATGTAGTTCACCATTGTTGTTGTTGTTGCTGTTACATTACGTAGCAGTGTTAAATCTGGGACCCTGTTTCAAGAAATAGCGGTTTCATGCTCCCAAAAGCTGGATCTGTATGTACAAAATGCCTATACGATACAAAATATGTACCTATACATGCTTATCGCGTCTCCGTGTGGACGGACCCTTACATGTTTACTTTTGTCCTTGTCATTTAAGAGGGGCACAGCTTACATGAAAAACGAAAGATAAACAATGATATCTGTGCTGATATGCGACAAAGAAGCGAATACCACAACAGAGTGATAAAAGATAAGTGGTGGTGAATCATAGTGGATGTGCTTTGAGACCCAGTGAGTATTAAACTAGTAAATCATTCATTCCAATGGTGTGACTGTTATCACGAAATAAACCCCCAAGAGTGTTCAAGACCAGACTCGCGTACAGTCCAGACAATTCGGCACAAATTCAGAAATATGTGAGAATACACTGTTAGCACAGAGCTAACTGCGTGCGTACGCACATCGCACTGGACCAAACTCATTGGTAGAGGGCTTCCTCTCACACACAAAGTAAGCGTAGATGGTTAGGCAGATCTATAACCGTACTCAGTCTTTGAACCGCTAAGCATCCGGTGGTAATCTAATAGGCCAATGATGAGATGAGTTAGTCTCTAGCAGTGACTGGGCCCACTTTAATATTGAATCATGGTCAAAAAACAAAAAGAGGCTGAGATGTTCGCTTCAGTGTCTTGAACTACAGGCATCCACATGACACCTGAGCATGCAATATTGAATTAATTAATTATACAATTTATAATATTTGAATAGGTTAAGATCCCATCTTAAATATGGCTAAATGATGTATTATATGTCTGATGGATGACATTTGGTTAAATCATTTCATGTCATTTCCCCCCACCACTGAAGCATAATGAAATTGAGTTTTCTATGCCCTCTAGTGGCCGTGTATAAAAATTACATTGTATTTACAACAGATACATTTTTGATGTGTACAAGTCCTTTATTCAAATTTAGAGTACAAAGCGCACAGCAGTTTTTGTAGATGCAGACCAGCATTTAGTATATGCTCCATCTTTCTCAATGTGGTTTTAATGGGCATTGCCTCTTTAATGTATCAGTCTGTAGTGAATTCAATGAGGAACAGAATTATTTAAACACTATTCTTCATCAAATATGTAAGAATTATCATGAGCTTTGATCCCAATTATAAGTAATATTTTCTCCACCACCCTTTGTAAGGGAAACAAATATCAATCCAAATTGGGATGAATTTAATTAATAATGATCAATTATTATTATCTGGATCAAATTCATGATTTGGGGAAATCACTTAGCATTACGAGCAGGTAGCAAGAATCGGCATGTTTAGGGACTCCGGATTATGAGCATGAACTACAAACAACATCACGTGTGAAATAAAACAGGACTTTATTATCTAGACAAGACACATACTAATCTAACATACACACACATACAGTTAAGCATTAGAAGATGGTTGAAGTTGAAGCAGAGAGAAGAACAGAGCATGGATTATGGCAGTATATGATATTCAGAAGATCAATAGCCTGAACTAAACATCAGTTTCTTCTTGTAAAGGACCTTTGTTAAAAGGATTAATGATGCCCTATGCATCCATTAATAAGACTAAGTTTGATACTTGCACGTCTTGCCCATCAAAGAAAGAAAGAGTCCTGATGCAGGTTGTTAAGGCTCCAGTTGATCTTGGCTGAAAGTGATCAGAGAGAACCAGTTTTATGCAGAGGATCTGTATCTGGAAAGACGAGGCCGCAGCCTGGCACAAACTTATGGGTTAAAGGTGAAGTCTTCTTCTAGTCCATCCTTTGGAGATGCAGAACGCATCGAGAGAAAGAAGAGCAAAAACCAAGAGAAAAGGAAGCGCGAGGAAGAGAGAGAAAGAATCTTCTCGTGGTCTCTTTTAAACTGTGAGGATGTCACATCCTACAGACGTGACTGGTCCAATCAGGAGATGGCAACTTTGGAGGGAAAGTTAACTGTTTTTGTCTTTCAAATGGTGTTTTGCATGTGAAAGCTGATTGGATGTTCACTAGAAGACTACTAAGAGTTTGATAAAACTAATAAGAAAAGAGTTACCAAAACACAACAAACATCAACGCGAAGGACATCACAAATGTAGCTCATAGACACCAAACATGATCTAAATCTTGGTTAAATGAGTTACTACAAATCTAATAATTCCAGTAGTTAAACACACATTCATGGATACGTTGGATTAATGTTAAAACAGACATAACAACATGAACATTAATACATGGAAATGTTATAAATGAATGTGTACATTTCCATATAAATGCATTTATAATTGTAGGTCTATCCCCAAAGTGAGTAAAGAGAGTTCAGCTCCTTACATTCCAATGGGTCGTAAAATACTCTATCTTGATGAATTGGTGTGAGTTGCTATGGTCACCAGAGATCTTGTCCTGCCCTTGGTGTAAGTTGCAGATTGGGGGTTGACCCCCAAGCGACTAGCGTGCTGGTGGGGTGAGGGGTGTTGTTGTAATATTTAAGAAATTTAAGTAGTTATGCGTGTCTGATCCGTCTCAGGTACTACATATCCCCCCTTTCGCACGTTTTTGTCTGACCTAATAGACAACAACGAGCGACAATTAAGATGTACATGATGATCAGACGTGTCCCGCACGCACTGCAGGTAGCTCGGGTGGACTCCTTGGCCATCGGTGCTTCCTGGAGAGGTGGGACAGCAGGTGTCAAGACATCATGGGTGAGAGCTGTGTGAAGAGCTCTCTTACTAGTTTCAGCAGCTCCTGTGACTCAGGCGTAGCTAAGTCCGGCTCTCTTTGTGAGGACTCAGATCGGCACCTGTGTGTTGCATCGGATGATGCTGTCAGTGGCTGTTGGACAGCCAGTGGTGTTTCCAAAGAAGAATTTTGCCGTCTCCATGGTTTCTTCCAGTGGTTGGTCTGGTATCTGGGCCTATTACGATGGTGACGGGTTTGTCTTCTGGCTGGAAGCTTTCCTGGCATATCGTTGAAGGACATTGTGTTGTAGTGACAATGTCTGCCTTCTGGTGCAAACTTTTGAATGTTACAGTTCAGACTCAATGGTGCCATAGAGGCCTTTCTTTCAGATGTGGCCTTATGTTTATTAAAGGCCTTCTGTGCCAGGTCCCGCAAATGATGAATGGTCATCGTATGAGGGCAGGCCATGATGCCTAAATGGTGGCTAACAATTGGATGTAGATTTCTGAGGAACAGGCTCTTGAAGCTGATATCCTCCTCCATCTCGGATTCATTGCGAGCTCCAAAATAAGCTTGTCTGAGTCTGTTAAGGTAAACTCGGGGAGTTTCCTGTCTTCCCTGTTTGAGGTCCAGGGCAGCGACCAGTCCATATTCTGTTTCTGGGTCTGAGAATTCTTGTATAAGAGCTTGTTTCAGCCGGTGGTAGTCGGATTTGACAGCGTCAGGCTGCCGTTCTAGAAAGCTCTTTACCTCTGTACCAGAAGTTATCCAAAGCAGGTGGAGTCTCTCCCGTGTGGTCACATTCGGCATAATATGCAGGTGAAAGTCTATATCCCGCAGGTAGGCATGGACATCGAGGTCTCCTGCAGAATTTGGAATGAAGCACTTGATGACTCTAGCCAGTTTGTTGAGGTCTTTAAGGGTCGCTCCATGTACCGTTACAGGGATTATCTGGAGAAGTCCCTTCCCTTCTATGGCTTCAGATGTTTTTAGGATGCTGGCTGGTGAGGTGTTAAGCAGAGAGGTCAGCCCCCCCCCCTTTGTATCTTTGAACTGGGCTGAGGGAGTTTGCTCTGCTTACCTGCTGTGACAGTGGGGGATGTGTCTTCCACTGTGGTTCCCATTGCAGCTTGTATGAGTGTTCGAGTTCTCTTTGGACCCTGTCAAGCTTGTCTCTTGTGTTGTCCAGCTGCTGTGTCAGAGATTCAATTTTGGCATCTCTATCTGATAGTTCAAAATGGGCTGTTACTAATAATGACTTTGCATCAAACAGTTCTTTTTCCAGCTCTTCTTTGGCTGCTTTTTCCAGTAGTTTTCTTTGCTCAGCAGCTGAGAGAGCTATCTGAAGTCTGTTAACCTCCTCCTGTTCTTCCATCTTACCAGACTTATTTCGTGTGGTCTGGGTCTCACCTTCCAGTTGGGCTATGCGACTTTGAGCATGCTTAAGTTCCTCTTGGGACTCTGTTGCATGCAGCTTTAGGTCGTTCACCTCATTTCTCAGGTCTGTGAGGTTGTGGGCTAAGGAGAGGATGATGCTGGTCAGCTCCTTGTGGTCATAACTCTGGCTTGGACCATGTGTCATTTGTCTTCTTCCCTCTTTGTCCAGTTGCACCTGTCTCTGGTGAGGAAGGTCATCAGCAGTTCTAGGTGGTAGGGCGTCCATCACCATGCCTTGCCAGGCCATTAGATCTTCCATCTGAGACATTGGGGCAAACTTGTTCTGAGAGTTAGGGCAAGAGACTAATGCAAGACCATATAAAAGATTTAGAAATAAAGCTAGGTGTATATTGTGCAGCTAGGTTTTACCACGTGTGGTTAACTGCTTTAGGTAGCTAGTGAAGTGTGTACACTATTATTATCTTAACTGCCTATGGCAGGAAGCCAAGATTTGTATGCAACCAGAGATTTAACAATGATGTAAGACTAGTCTAAATCATTTAATTAAAACTCAAAACATACTGATGGTTCTTAACAGGTTTGATCTCTGAATATTGAAGAACAGGAAGTAGAGAGAGAGAGAAGAGAGCCTTGCCGATTCTGATTATGTCAATTAGTGGTGCTCAGAATTATACTTATGCCTTATTAATCATCTAGATTGTGTAGCAATAGGAGTCATATTTCTGGAGCACATATTTAAAATAAGCAAAATCAAGAAAAAGAGATTGGACATAGATAAATAAAATAAAAAAATAGATGACTGCTAATAGTAAAATTAACCAGTAAAAAATAAAATAGAAGGGAAGTGATCTAGTACTGGGAATAATTAATAGTACTGACATTTAACCATATAGGTCAGTGTTGGGCATCACTCCATTGTTGGCTAAGGCTGCTGCGTGTTCAGCTCCCATGCCTATGCCATTACATGTGTGTGCACTTTAGGGTCAATGTTCTATTCAAAATCCCCAATACCTATAAGAATTATTCTCTGAGTAGGCAGTTAAAATTTAATTAAGTTCAATTAAATGAGTAACTGAGCAACAATGTTCAGGAAGGAATGCACCTGAAGTTAGTTAAAGTGAGTCTGAGAAGAATTAAGGAAAGAGAGTGGAAATCAGAAAATAGAGATTTTGTTAAGAGGGAATAGTTTAAATCACTTTACACTGCAATACACGCACGCACTACTTAATGACTTCAATTACATATGCTATGCTAACCACTAACTATTGAAGTTAGGTATTAGTAAGCTCAACTAAGGCCGCTAGGTCATGTTAGCTTAGCTTAGCGAACAAATATAGATTTTTTTTTTTTTTTTGAACAAATATAGATTGTTTACAATATGGCACCAGTCAATGACACCTATGGTAGGTGGAGTCAAACTGGTTGACAAGTCGTTGTCATGGGAACCAGTGCACCCCAGGGCACTTTAGTTCTCAAAGAGTGTCTGCACCGTTCAAACAATCTCAAATAATAAAAGCGGTACACAGTTGGTTACAACATGGCCCTTACACTTAAATCAATTCAACGCTTTTCTTTAGCAAGCCTAAATGCAAATATAGATGCATTCACTAATTCTTATTATGTATGCTTTCGCTTCTCTGTAAACAAGTACTTTAAACAGGTTTCCTGTCCTTCTTTAAGGAGTACTTACACATTCACTGTAGGTTTACACTCATTTACATACATACAGCTGTTTGTGCCTTACACACAAATACTGAAGAATTGAGAAACACACTATTTTCATTCGGCAATTGTAACACAGTACTGTTCACCATTTAGCTAAACTTGTATATGCAGAGTCAAAGTTTAGATGACTGGCATAGTTCTGACTATAATTTAAAGGTCCTTACAATGCAGAAAGAGGAGCATCACTCAAATCTACCTTTACATAACACTGTACTGAGATTCCTTCGTCAGAAAACAGGTTAAACAATATTGCAATTGGGATTTCTTCGCCAAAGCATATTGATTCTGGAACAGTTTCACATGCAGCTTATCTGAGATTCCTTCGTCAGAATAGACTTATGCATTGATTAGATACTGAAATTGGGATTTCTTCGCCAAATCAGATTTACCTTACACTGATACCATTTAATCTATGTTAAGACTTTTCTAATTCATAGCAGAACTACCAAATCAATCTATCACTATCTACATTAAACAAGCCGCAAATAGCAACATACATGTGTATAGCATGTTGCATCATAACGTCTTGATTTAAAACACACTTAGGCTGACAGTAGTTTAAGCTCATAACTTTTGTTTAATCATGCCCGCATTCTCCACCAATTATGTAGTGAATTCAATGAGGAACAGAATTATTTAAACACTATTCTTCATCAAATATGTAAGAATTATCATGAGCTTTGATCCCAATTATAAGTAATATTTTCTCCACCACCCTTTGTAAGGGAAACAAATATCAATCCAAATTGGGATGAATTTAATTAATAATGATCAATTATTATTATCTGGATCAAATTCATGATTTGGGGAAATCACTTAGCATTACGAGCAGGTAGCAAGAATCGGCATGTTTAGGGACTCCGGATTATGAGCATGAACTACAAACAACATCACGTGTGAAATAAAACAGGACTTTATTATCTAGACAAGACACATACTAATCTAACATACACACACATACAGTTAAGCATTAGAAGATGGTTGAAGTTGAAGCAGAGAGAAGAACAGAGCATGGATTATGGCAGTATATGATATTCAGAAGATCAATAGCCTGAACTAAACATCAGTTTCTTCTTGTAAAGGACCTTTGTTAAAAGGATTAATGATGCCCTATGCATCCATTAATAAGACTAAGTTTGATACTTGCACGTCTTGCCCATCAAAGAAAGAAAGAGTCCTGATGCAGGTTGTTAAGGCTCCAGTTGATCTTGGCTGAAAGTGATCAGAGAGAACCAGTTTTATGCAGAGGATCTGTATCTGGAAAGACGAGGCCGCAGCCTGGCACAAACTTATGGGTTAAAGGTGAAGTCTTCTTCTAGTCCATCCTTTGGAGATGCAGAACGCATCGAGAGAAAGAAGAGCAAAAACCAAGAGAAAAGGAAGCGCGAGGAAGAGAGAGAAAGAATCTTCTCGTGGTCTCTTTTAAACTGTGAGGATGTCACATCCTACAGACGTGACTGGTCCAATCAGGAGATGGCAACTTTGGAGGGAAAGTTAACTGTTTTTGTCTTTCAAATGGTGTTTTGCATGTGAAAGCTGATTGGATGTTCACTAGAAGACTACTAAGAGTTTGATAAAACTAATAAGAAAAGAGTTACCAAAACACAACAAACATCAACGCGAAGGACATCACAAATGTAGCTCATAGACACCAAACATGATCTAAATCTTGGTTAAATGAGTTACTACAAATCTAATAATTCCAGTAGTTAAACACACATTCATGGATACGTTGGATTAATGTTAAAACAGACATAACAACATGAACATTAATACATGGAAATGTTATAAATGAATGTGTACATTTCCATATAAATGCATTTATAATTGTAGGTCTATCCCCAAAGTGAGTAAAGAGAGTTCAGCTCCTTACATTCCAATGGGTCGTAAAATACTCTATCTTGATGAATTGGTGTGAGTTGCTATGGTCACCAGAGATCTTGTCCTGCCCTTGGTGTAAGTTGCAGATTGGGGGTTGACCCCCAAGCGACTAGCGTGCTGGTGGGGTGAGGGGTGTTGTTGTAATATTTAAGAAATTTAAGTAGTTATGCGTGTCTGATCCGTCTCAGGTACTACAGTCGATTCAACATATCTGAATGCAAAATTGTTTACTAGTGTATCTACACTGTACATTGACTGATGTTAACAAGTACTTTTGATTAAAAAAACGTGTTGGTAAATGGAGATTTTTACAGGAAGAGAGAGTAAACGTATGGTTCGTTGTTAGTTTATATTAGTTAACATGGAACAATTAATATTTTTGTTGTGTGTTATGAAATAAACATAAGACCTAATATAATAATAGGTAAAATGTATATTATAGTGAACATATTGATACAGACATATATGTAATGTACAAATACATAAGCATGTGTACATTATTGTATGACTAAATGCTGATGTGGTTATAGTTTTTGTAACACTTAACATTGAATGTTTTCTTTAAAAAGCATTTGTAAATGTGTTCATTAATGATTAATAATTAATTTACAAATGCATTATAAAGCAGTTATAACTGCGTAAATGAAAGGGATTCTACCGAAATGTTAAATCGCACGTTAAAAATGCTTAATAAATGTTTTTTTATTATGTATTTTGCAACTGAGGATTGTCAGACTGAAGACTTTAGGGTATTATGTTTGTTTTTCTTATTATTGTAAATACAAACAGCATCAAGATAATAGTGAATCTGATTTGAGTCAAATAAATAATAAAGAAATACATTTATTAAGCATTTATAACATGTCAGTTCAAAATGGCTTACTATTTTGCACTATTTCGTTAAAGTCACCTTTTTATTTTTGGAGATATAACTGCTTTATAATGCATTTGTAAATCACTTATGACTCTTCAATGAACACATTTATAAAGGCTTTATGAACTGAACCTTAACGAAAAGTGTAACCATATTATTTTGCTTTTCTTAATCAACTTTGAAGGGAACAATGATAGTTCTTATGCAAATACGTTAAAAAGCATGACTTCTCATCAGATGATGCAGAGACATAAGCTGAAAACATATCTAGTATGACTAAATTAAGACTGATGAAAGCACTTTATAAATATTATAGAAATGTCCGCATGTAATGTAATACTGTGATGACCTTATGGAGAATAAAAGCATGTCATGACCCCTTTAAATGGAGTTTTATGACGCTCACCCAATGGCAACAGCATAGGCGCATTAATGATGCTGAAGATGCTCACCATAACACAGACATCTTACAGGTTTTTATTTTACTGTAATTAACAGGGAACCTGTTGTAATTTTGTTGTGTGTTAAGGCCGTCAAACCACACAACATGGTGTTTGACACATTTCTGATTTTAGAGCATTTGCTTGATAATAGCAAAGATTGTTTGCGTCCAGGAAGAAACAAGAGATTGAGACACGTCTATTTGACTGGTTGATGTAGGCTGTATTATTTTAAATCAAACCTATTTATGACATCAATTCTCATAATGAACTTCAGCGTTATTGTGATCCGCACGCACGTCAATATATAGTCTACACAACGCACCCTCTCATTCCCCCTCACACACAAACACAGAAAATGGTTTCTCATTTTAACGAAATAATTGTATTTGTTTTATTTTTGTCCATAATAGAAGCGATGTTTGTGTACTTACCCAGAAACATCACCAGCGCCACACAGGATAACTTCACAGCTTCCATCCGCTGCATTCTCCCTGACAACATTAAAATGGGCATTTTCTCTCCTGACGCTAAACTACAAAATAATAATAATGCATAATAAAAATAAACTGACAACGCCTGATATCTATTTCTCTGTAACAATCATAGAAAAGAGCGGAATGTGTTTTTGTTTTGTGCTTTAGTGGGCTGGCAGTGTCTGTAGAGGATGAACTGGTTGATATTACGGTTGCGGTTTATTAATAGCGCATGGATTATTAAGGCTACAAGTTAACCCCCCGATTTGATTTTTATAAAAAAAAAAAAAAAATCTACACATGAAGTGTCACATAACAGGTGTAAACGTCATCATGCATATCAACTGAATTTCCTTCTTCGTTCAGGACGAAAGAAAATATCATGCGGCCGTTGCAGCTAAACCAAAAACAGATGGATGGAGCATCTCGCCATCTTCTCTTCAGTGTACATCTAAGTGCAGTGGAAAGAGCAGTGCTAAAGGAAAAGATACAGGTGGTGGTGGATGTTTTATGGTCAACCGGTAAACAATAATGCTACATTACTGCAAATACAAGCGCCCACATAATAAAACTAAGACCACAGAAGGTGGGTTTCTTTGGTAACCGATCACAAAGAGAAACCGTGGGTGGGCCTGTTGAAACAAGTAGCAATTTCATGCTGGTGAGAAGAAAAAGCGGTAAGGTCGAGTGGCTGACGATGCCCAAAGATGTACAAAAACTAAATAGCACTGACCACTGTTGACACCTGACTAATGGTCACAAAGGACACCAAGACAGCTGAATAATGATGATATCGCCACACAGATATGGCACTTAAAATATTTTTTATAAATGGACATCAATACTGATTTGCATTATTCATGTTTTAATTTGTGGGCGAGCTACACAAGGATACCATCAATTATGTGGTTTATTTGGTGAATGTCAGAGAACTGAGGATGCCTATGAATACACTGCGACTAAAGCGACATATGGGTACATTATGACTCATTCATAAATTACTTCAATTTGTTTCAATGCAGTTGTGACTATTTTTTCTGATGCCTTGCAGGAATTCTTAAGTGACATGTGCTAATGTTGCTAGCATACTTTTACTAAATCTCACGAGAGCAATTTGCTTTTACTGTCTGTGTATGAAAAAGTTTCTGTGCATGACTCATCTGTAATGTAGTTTTACACTTAATGATGCTAAATAAATTGATGGCACTGGGCAGATACAGGTTCCTCGTGATCAGGCTTCAAGTCGGAGGGAGGACGTCGGTTCCGGTTTGGCTTGACGGCAGCAATTGTTGTGAATGGGGAACCATGCTAGTTCCGTACACACAAAAACACATATATTTTGTTACTTGATATGTTACATCAACTCAATAGTCGTAATCCAGTTTATATATGCAGAGAGGTTTGTATTAGACACATGGACATCCTGATAGCACGCATACATCTGGCTTACGTCTATTTGACGTCTGCATTTACATCTTACAGACATCTACAATACGTAGTTTGCTCATCTGCAATACGTCTCGGAGATGTCTGCTGTCAGACGTTATATAGACATCTTGAAGACGTCTGTAAGATGTTTATGATTTAGAATGGATGTAAATCTGCTCTTTCTAAGATGTTTAGCAGATGTTTTTACGCAGTAAATCTCAAGATCTTTAGCAGACGTATTACAGACATTCAAACGTCTCCGAGACGTATTGCAGATGAGCAAACTACGTATTGCAGATGTCTGTAAGATATAAATGCAGACGTCAAATAGACGTAAGCCAGATGGATTGTGCTATCTGGGATAATTCACCCAAAACATAATAATCATTTACTCATCTTCATGTCATCCCAAGCCTGACTTTCTTCTGCACTCTGAACTCTTAATGTCTTTAAATATCTCTAAATATCTTCTTTAAATAAACAACAATTACATTTTGTCATTCTGCTGAACATAACATAAAGATATTTGGAAGATTGTTTGTATCCAAACTGTTTTGGGCTCAAAAGTAGGGATAAAAACGACTTATGGTGACCCAGAAATGTTTAGGTTGCCACATTTTGCATTTTTTATTCTGCTGTGTTCAACAAAACAAAGAAAGTTGTACAGTTTTGGAACGACTAAAGGATTTGACAGAATTTGGGTGAATGACGATATTTATCACTAAACAAGGAACTGATGTCCGAGTCATTCCATAAAAGGAGAAGCATTACTGTTTTACATACCATTGTAACATAGATGTTGTCTGGATTTTGAGTGCTGGATTTACAGGCCATTTTTCGCCCAGGCAAAGAATTGTTGGTAACCTAATAAAAAACAAAACAAACTTTATTAAGCCCCACCCCTTTTATAAGAACAAACCTAAATCACAAGGAAATAGCTCCAAATCCTGATCACTTATATTTGGAGGACATGCAATTTTACTAAAGAAATGTAAAATGTGAATTGTTGTCTTAAAGCTGTTGTTTCACTTAAAAAAGACATTTTTAAATCCAATTTAGTCAAATCTATTACTTTTATGAGGGCTTTGACCATTTTATTAAATTCACATTTTGCTGTATTGCATGGACCTACAGCGAGTGAAGGGACATTTCTATAGAGAATATTGTCTGTGTTCAGCTGAAGAAAAGATTGGAATGGTCGAATATGTATTGACAGTCTGTCTTGTGAAAATCTTACATACCATGCTAACATAGATGTTTTCTGCATTTAGAGCGTTTGCCCGAGTGTCCATGTCAACAACAGTCAGAGAACAGTCTGTGATCTGGATTGTAAAACACAAAACAAATTTGACTAAGCCGTGCATCTATGAGCATGAAGTTTAGTTTAAGTTCCTAAATTGTTTGGCCTAAAGACATAGTATTGCTTCCTTAAAAAATCTGAATGGATATTTGGGTTCTGTTCTGCAAATATTACAATAAAGCAATAAAAATGAATTTGAGTGCCTTAAATAGATTAAAAAGTGACCTGCAGATATTAAACATTGAAATGAGTAGTTCACTTTTAAATAAACCCCCATTGGCTTTCCATAGGAATGGAAAGCCAATGGGGGCTTATTTTGAAGTGAACTACTTCTTTTATTTGAAAAATAAATATTATAAGTTGTACTGGTATGAGGGTCTTGTATTCACCAATCATCACGCAAATGTTTTACATACCATAGCGTAAACATTGTCTGCATTTGAGGAGCTGGGTTGAGTCCCCATGTCACCCACAGGCACGGAATTGTTTGTGTCCTATATTATGAAGCATATAAAATATTTTTAAAAATTCATGAAATTAAACCTTGGACTTTGTTGTCCAAATATGAATATAAAGTAGAATGGAAAATAAGCCTTGCATGTATTAAAATGATTAAACACTCACCAAACTGGGTGCATATTTGCACGTAACATGTAAATAATGTATACAGTGACAGTAATCAAAGAATACACCCGTGGATGACTATGTGTTATTATTTCTGTGCTATAACATACCGTGGCGTTGAATGTATCAAGTCAGAGTTACTTTTAATGATTATTTAATGTTATGTTTTTATTAGAAACTACACTGCAAACTGGAAACTCTCAAAGGTCATTTTTAATTCACAGATATAAATAAATACATAACTTTTTCACGGGTGCCAACCTGCACTACAGTTCATACTTAAAGCCCACATAGGGGTTTCTAGACATGAACATCATTACTGAACCTCTATATAATTTAAAAGAGCATGTAACCACATACAGACGAGAAACTACGAGCGCCAATAAAAGCAGATGTGTGAAAGTTTCACGGATATGTTACCTTGTATCTGATGTCAACAGTCTGACCACTGGTTTCAACCTCAGCTATATTTTGCCTGGATGAAAAAATGAAGGTAAAACATAAGATATATCTGCCACCTGCTATACTATATCTGCAAAATGTGTGTTACCAATGACACGGTACCTTAAGATATCCTTCCTCTGGAGGGGGGACCTGCAAGTTCTCCTCCACAAAAACACTGTACCCATGAGAAGCACAATTCCAGCGACCGAAACCACTGCCACCCACCAGGGAGGATGCGTCTCCACATTGTTAACACCTGGAGTATTTCTTCTGGTCAGTGGAGCTGAAGAATTCAGAAGAGGAGAGGAAAAAAAGGTTGGAACTCTTCCGATTAATTTAACTAAACAAAATATATGTTTACAATAGTTTTTGTAAACTATAGCACAAAGATTAAATAAGTAATATGTTAATTTTTTAGTGAATTATTTTTTTAAACAGATTTAAACACCAATGCAGTAAATAAGAGACATACAGAAAATGGGTAATGCTCAATGAGGAATTATTGTGTATCGCGTGGCTATTTTAACATGTAACTTAGCATTAAAGCAGACTTCAAAGCATTAAAAGGAGCAGTACTTGACATTGCTATGATCTTGGGAAGCTAAATGTGGTTAAATATAGGAATTGATATCTAAAAAAGGTACTTAATATACACTAGTTTTACAATAATTGTATCTTATGCACCTCACGTAACCCATTTTACTGGACAATTTACTATGTGGCTCAAAGACAAAATACCCTTCGAAATATGTATTTTAAAAAATCCTTTAAAGTTAATTAATATTTTCCAGTTAGAAACAATGTGTTAAGAAGAGTTTTGTTTGTTGAATAACATTTCAATGCATACAAACATGCATATTTACATTGAACAGGCTTCTACTTGGATGCCTATATTGTTTGTCTGTGCTGCCACGTTCATAAATATAGATTTGAATTACTATTAAAAGGTATTTGATGAAATATCATTTTAATTGTTTTACATTGGTTCTACCAAATGGCACAGAAAGTGCAGCCTATCCATTACATGAAAGTAACTATTTTCAGTATTTGAGATAAACTTACAAACACTACAAAAAGTAAGAAGCAAACATATAAAAAAGTACACACAAACTTAACCTTTTTACCTGAGTGGACAATAAGCTGTGTATAATTCTTGTAGAAAATGCCATCATGTCGCAGTTTACATATGTAGGTTCCATTGTTCTCATGTGTCACTGAAAGGAGAACAATATCAAAACTCCCCAGCTTCACATCTCCCTTCACATGGTGACCAGGAGTTGATGCGCTATGATTCCCAATTTGGAAGGAGATTGTTTTTGCATCAAATGAGATACCCTGCTTTTATAAAATGAGAAAAGAATATTAGCATTTTTGACAAACGTTTGAGGAAAATGGTGCTAAAATATATCTACCTTGAATTCCCATTCCACACTGAGAGACTTGAGGTCCAGATGTCCAGGACATTGAGTGAAATTACACAGCAAACAGACATTTGATCCAACATCAACCCTCTGGTCTGGGCTTGTCATCACACAAGCATGGGATTCATATCCTGTCCATCAGAAAGGGTGGAAATTTAATAAAAAGTGAGTTATACTGCTCACATAATAATATAAAAAATCAGCGTAGGCTTACCTGTGAAAAAGAATATTGCTGTGAAAAGGTACCACATGGCTTGACATATAAGGAACAAAGGAAAGTATTAAACAGTATTTACTCCATGGTCTAATGAGCATTGTGATGTGCCTTCTGACACACTTTTCTGTAGTTGGTTATCTGTATCTGAAACACTGCTACCACATCCTCACTTCCTGCACGTGAAGCCATTCGACAATGATGCATTTTACATTCATGCATATTCTCATAAACATATTACCACAAGGTCACTTCTGCTGAAAGGTTTATCAGCGCTGTAAATACAGCGGTCTGTTTTCGTTTTAGTTATTTTATAGTTACACTGACACATTTTTTTTAGAAATACAGAGAAACATACAGTAACCATGACACTCCCGAAGAAGGACATAAAAAATGCATCTTACATTTTAGTGTTTGAAGAATAAAAAAAGTCTCAAAAGACTTCAAGTCCACCCAAACTTTATTTATAAAATTATTCAGAATTTAAATGATACCGAAATAGAAAACGGGCTTTCAGATTCAATGTTTCCTATGAAACAAACATACAAACTGAACTGATCTGAATCTAAAAGAACCAAGCAAAATGAACTAAACTAAACTTACATTTATAAACTGAACTATAAATAAAACATTTAAAAGGAGAGTTCGCAGCACACATATGAAAATTATGTCATCATTTAATCGCACTCTTGCCTTTTAAAACCTGTATGACTTTCATTCTCATGTAGAATAGAAAAGATGATGTTTTGAAAAAGGTTGTTAACCGGCACCCATAGATTTGAATTGGTTTTGTGACAATATAAGTGAATGGGGGCCAATGCTATTCTGCTACCTACTTTCTTTAAAATATCTTCTTTTGTGTTTTGTAGAAGAAAGAAGGTCACAGAGGTTTGAAATTACAGGAGGGTGTGTAAATGATGACAGGATTTTCATTTTTTGAGTGTACCAAACTTTAATAGAGGACCTGTGATTGCATACAGTCCCTTATAGTTTAAAACAATGAAATATGTCAGAGAATAATAAAGAGGTATTTGAAAAGTGTAAGTCTGGTTTTAATTGAGCTTGGAGAAGAAAATACTACGCTTGCTTTTTATTGTTATACGGATCTCTATTGCCCCCTTGTGTGCAATTATAATATGTTAGAACTTGCTGTTATCCATTTGAAATATTGCTTCACCAGTGATCTGAATCTCGAAGTGTTAAATGTTTGAATTATTCATCAGATTCATCATTTGTTACTGACCACATGTATTAGCAATGATGACCAAATAGCCAGATGTTTAAACTAAATGAGCTGGTATTTTCATCTATGTGGTTATACAATTCATGTTTAGATGCAACAATTGCAGTGTTCATTGAATGTGTTGTGTGTGAGAGCAGCTGCTGCTGGTGTAATCTATGCAAATTGTAAACAGCTCTGGCAGTGCAGGCTACAGGTATATCTAAAAAAATTAGAATATCATGAACATTTTTAATATTTTTTGTCACTCATTTTAGAAGTGAAAACCATACGTTATAATAGAATTAGAATATCAGTCTTGGGTAGTCGTGGCCTAATGCTCAGATAGTCGGACTGGTGACCAGTAGGTTGCCAGTTTGAGCCCTAGGACCGGCGATGTTCTTGAGAAAGACACCTTACCTCAACTTGCTCTCGGGCGCTGCAGTGACAGCTGCCCACTGCTCCGGGTATGTTCACGACTTGGTGTGTTTGTGTTCACTACTCTCCGGATGGATTTAATAGAGAGGTCACATTTTGGGTAAGGGTCACCATACCTGACAAATAAGTCGCCTTCAGCTTTTCACCCTTTATACAGTCAGGTCCATAATTATTATGACATTGACACAATTCTAACATTTTTGGCTCTATACACCACCACAATGGATTTCAAAGGAAACGAACAAGATGTGCTTTAACTGTAGACTGTCAACCTTAATTTGAGGGTATTTACATCCAAATCAGGTGAACGGTGTAGGAATTACAACAGTTTGCATATGTGCCTCCCACTTGTTAAGGGACCAAAAGTAATGGGACTTGATAATAATCATGAATCAAACTTTTACTTTTTAATACTTGGTTGCAAATCCTTTGCAGTCAATTACAGTCTGGAGTCTGCAACACATAGACATCACCAGACCATCATCATTTCATCCCTGGTGATGCTCTGCCAGGCTTCTACTGCAACCGTCTTAAGTTCCTGCGTGTTCTTGGGGCATTTTCCCTTCAGTTTTGTGTTCAGCATGTGAAATGCATGCTCAATCGGATTCAGGTCAGATGATTGACTTGGCCATTGCATAACAGCCCACTTCTTTCCCTTCAAAAACTCTTTGGTTGCTTTTGCAGTATGCTTTGGGTCATTGTCCATCTGCACTGTGAAGCGCTGCCCGTTTGAAGCATTTGGCTGAATATTAGGAGATGATATTGTCCGAAACACTTCAGAATTCATCCTGCTGCTTTTGTCAGCAGTCACATCATCAATAAATACAAGAGAACCAGTTCCACTGGCAGCCATACATGCCCACGCCATGACACTACAACCACCATGCTTCACTGATGAGGTGGTATGCTTAGGATCATGAGCGGTTCCTTTCCTTCTCCATAGTCTTCTCTTCCCATCACTCTGGTACAAATTGATCTTGGTCTCATCATTCCATAGGATGTTGTTCCAGAACTGTGAAGGCTATTTTAGATGTCATTTGGCAAACTCTAATCTGGCATTCCTGTTTTTGAGGCTCACCAATGGTTTACATCTTGTGGTGAACCCTCTGTATTCACTCTGGTGAAGTCTTCACTTGATTGTTGACTTTGACACACATACACCTACCTCCTGGAGAGTGTTCTTGATCTGGCCAACTGTTGTGAAGGGTGTTTTCTTCTTCGGCATCTCTGGTGTCGAGAGCTTACATTGTTGAGGGCCAAGCTGACCCCTCTCTCCACGCCATTTTGCAGGTCCAAGTCGTTGAGAGAGCTCCACGAGGGAAAGACTGACCCAGTGCTTATACAGGAAATCCGCACCCCCAATGACCTCGTTCACGGGTGACCAAGGTGGAAGTGTGGGCCCTGGGTTGGACGATATCCAAACTTATGGTCCAAGAGAGACACCTCTGGCCAAACCTTGCAAGGATGAGTGACGCCGAGAAGGTCTGCCTCCTCAACGTAACCCATCTCACGAGGGGGTGTTTGGTGATACTGTCGAACAGCAATTCTTGAGGTAGTCTCCGGCACCTAGATCGATTGGGACCACAGGTCAACTGAGAAAAGAGCAAGCTTTCCCCCGTGCTCTTTCTCGGTATGGAACTCAACTCTGACTCCATGAGAGACCACAGAACGCGCTCAGTCAGTGTTGAGCTGCCTGAAGCATTTCAAGCAGTCAGAGGTCCCCTTGAAACAATTTCAGGGGCTCCTTGGCATGGCATCCTCGACGGGAGGGATACCCCTTGCGTTGATGCACATGAGACCGCTCCAACACTGGCAGTCAAGTCACAGTCAAGTTCCCTGGAGAGCGTGGCACACCTGCAGCAGGAATATGGCCATTACGCCTCTCTGCCGACGCAACCTAACCCCCTGGTCTTCAATGACCTTTTTACGGACAGGGGTCCCTCTCGGGCAGGTTACGAGGCATGCCGTGATGAAGATCGACGCCTCCCAGCAATCATGGGGTGCAACACAATGGACAGGCTCCCGTCTGTGATGGCATATCAACTGCCTAGAGTTGTTGACTATGCAACTTGCACTAAAGGGGCTGCAACCTCTCGTGCAGGACAAGCACGTTCTGGTCCGGTCGGATAGCACAGCTGCTGTAGCTTATATCAACCATCAGGGTGGCATGTGCTCATGGTAGCTAACACGACTCGCCCGATGCCTCCTCCTGTGGTGTCACCAGGTGATCCGCTCCCTGAGAGCGACTAATCTCTCCCCTTCCACACTGAAAGTGTATGTAGTCGCTATTGCCGCTCATCACGACTCAGTTGCTGGAAAGTCTCTGGGACAGCACAACCTGCTCATTAGGTTCCTAAGGGGGGCGAGAAGGGCGGAACCCGTCTCTTCCATGCTCCATACTATCTTGGGACCTTGACGTGGTCCTGGCGGGCCTAAAGAGGCCCCCCTTCGAGCCCCCTAGAGACGCCGCTCTTCCTCACTTAACGATGAGGACCGTTCTCCTGATGGCTCAGAGGTTCCATCAAGAGAGTAGGGGACTTACAAGCATTCTCCGTGTCCCCTGATTCAGGCCCGGTGATTCTCACGTTATCCGGAGACCCCGGGAGGAAGTCTCAACTCCATCCGTGTTGTGTCCAGTATGCGCACTGTGCCTCTACTTGGACCGCACGCAGAGCTTCAGGAGCTCTGATCAGCTCTTTGTCTGTTTTGGGGGTCAGCAGAAGGGGAGAGGTGTCTCCAAACAGAGAGTAGCGCACTGGATTGTGGACGCTGTTATGACGGCATACCAATCCAAAGATTGCCTGTGCCCACTATCAGTGAGAGCTCACTCCAACTGGGGTATAGCCTCCTCGTTGGCACTGGCTCAGGAAGCCTCTCTGGCAGACATCCGAAGAGGTGCGAGTTGAGCTACCCCCAACACCTTTGCAAGGTTTTACAACCAAGGGTAGAACCGGTATCAGCCCGCGTCTTGCATGGCAACATGTAGGACCAGCAGGCAGTAAGGCGTATGCCTGCGTAAGCACCTTCCCCCCCATAGGCAGATCAGTGTGATATTTAGCCTCCATTTCCCCATGAGGTGAAGAACAGGCATCCCGTCCATCACTAAGGAAGCACCCCCGTAAAGGGCAGAGCAGCCCTGCCCGTTAGGCCGGGTACCTTTTGAGTTACTCACATGTAGCTCTAACCGGACCTAGTGCTACTGGACGTTGTAACTCCCCCAGTCGGGCGGTTCCGTCTGATGCATCCACATGATTAGTTCCCACCTTGGTAACCCATGAACTTCCCTAGGTGGACCTCCACCTTGCCGTTAACTACTTCAGTCCGCATATATTTCCCATGAGCTCTCCCCTGACGGTGAGACCATGCAGGTGTCCCCACTAGAAGTCCTTTTGATCATAGGAAGTGGTCTCTGTAGTGCGTTCCCCATTCGAGGAAGTGCACTTACTCAGTGGCCTTACGGCACCGTGAGGACCAAGCTGGAGGCAAAGTCAACACGATTCATTTATAATCAGGTGCGCACACCTCTGAAAATGGTTTTGTTGTATACAAACATATATTTTATTTCCTGAAAAACATTTATGTATTTTTAAATCTTCTGAAGAACATTAGTAAATGAAAATATAAGAATTGTATATGAAACAATTTACACCAAAACCGTTTCCAGAGGTTTACACTAACCTGACTTTAAATTAATGGTGTTGACTTTGTGGGCAGCACTGAATGTTTCAATCTATTGTAATAGTTGTGTATGGGTCTCTTGATTATCTTCAATGTAAAAAGAGAACTCTCAACATCATACAGTTACTTCTGGACATTTGTAAAATATCAAGAAATGCTAAAAAAAGCAAAGACTGTGGAGGACCTGGGTGATTGTTTTGAAGATCAGTGGACAGAAACCCTTAAACAACTATGACTAAAAATAAAAACTGTCATTGATAGTTTAGGTAACAGCATACATGATTAAGAATCAGGGGCGTCTAAACTTTTGCACTGAGCAATTTTTAGAAATTCTATAACACTTCTTTAGTTTGAACTTTATGTAAACATTTCTTTAGTGAAATAACTTGCTCAGGGCAGGACTAAATTAAAAATAAACCTTCATTTTCAAAAATCTTCTTATTTTTCCAAAAGTTTCAGCTTTTTCCAGATTCTGCAAGGGGTGTGTAAACTTTTGAGCACAAAATTCTTTCATCCTCCAAATTATATAAGGAGGCCTACTATTTTTTCTGTCTTTTTCACTTAAATTCAGAACAGGATTAGAATATAATTCTATTTTTAATATAACAAAAATATTTTTTTCCTACAACAACAGAAATAACACCATAGCCTGTAAACTCCATAATATCCCTTTGGGTAGAAATGTCAATATAAAAAGAATAATATACCTGACTTGACACCAAAGAGCAGAGTTATGGGGGTCTTTTGTATTTGGTTTCTCGGTTCCAGTTTCAACTATATTATCACAATGCAATATATGAAATCATGATCACAATTTTGCGTACTTTAGACACCCAAGCAAGAAACACATACACATTTTATTTTCTTTACCTGCAGCTATTGTTTTAACAGCCTCTGCAAGCGATGCATCTCCTTCTTATTTCTTCTAGCAGTCAGCCTTGGCAGCACTACACCAGTTCAGTCACAGTGAGCCTGTTCCACACACTGTCAGCAATCTTTACATCCTGGTCATGGTCACACAACAGTTGTTTGATCAGCTAATATTTGTCCCATGTTCATTTTAATTTCTAAAGTCTTAGATGACCTCCAGCAGTATCAGCAGCAACATCCCCAGCAACCCCCTCAGAATCAGCTGCTCACTGTGAGCCCATAATGTTTTAAAGCATGTTGCCCACAATCTTACAATACAATACAATATGTCATGCATGATACAGGGCCCACGTTTATTTCCAAAAGTGACCATATCTTACACAGAGTTTACTATAGCTGTTCTTTATTATTATGTACAGATAGGATAAATCCTTAAGGTTTGGACAATTTAATAATACATGCCAATTTCTAATCCAATCCTGTTATTAATACTAGGTCCATAGAAAATATTTTTAATCATTAAACATTAAAGTGGTTTTTTCTGCTCCTTTACTTTGTCAAAACTTCATCGCATCTTTGGGCGCTATATCAATAGAGATGCCTCACTACTGATACGAATATCATCAAGGAATGTCACGCAAATATTTTATTCCTCGAGCAGCTGCCTCTTAAAAAGTGTCTGCACGGGTGTGCACAACCTTCATTTTATGCTTTCAGACTGTTTAATAGGTGGAGAAAGTCACTTAAAACTCACAGTTTTTATTGAAGATTATTTCAGAACATAAGAAGCGTTATAGCGCCCTCTGCTGCACAAAGACTGTAAGTGTTATAATGCAATGACAACCGTACAACAGACAAAAACAGAATACAAAACTCTGTTTTTTTCCTACCCAAACATAGCATTCATGCTTATATGCTTACTGTGACCCAACCAGGTGTTGATTTTATATTTCCTTAGGTACAGTTTTTTTTCATTAAAGATGTTGTGTGTGTGATAGCTATAATTTTTCTTTTTGTTTTTACACTTGTTCAAGTCACAGAATGTTACTAGAGGTTGTCAAACCTCTTCTAAAAAAGGCCAATCTAGACAAAACCTTACTGTTTAACTACAGACCAATATCAAATCTTCCTTTTATAGGCAAGATTATTGAAAAAGTTGTCTTGAATCAGCTGACCAAATTCTTGAACTCAAATGGCTACCTGGACAATTATCAGTCTGGTTTCCGTCAGCATCATAGCACAGAGACAGTGCTCATAAAGATAATTAATGATATTCGATTGAATTCTGATTCAGGCAAAATATCAGTTCTTGTTTTACTAGACCTCAGTGCTGCTTTTAACACGGTAGATCACACCATACTCCTAAATAGGCTGGAAAACTGGGTAGGGCTTTCTGGATTGGTACTTAAATGGTTTGGGTCATACCTTAAAGGGAGAGGTTACTATGTGAACATAGGCAACCATAAATCTGACTGGACACCCATGACTTGTGGTGTTCCACAGGTCTCAATTCTAGCTCCGCTCCTCTTCAACTTGTATATGCTCCCACTTGGCCAAATAATGAAAAAGTACCATATTGCCTACCACAGCTATGCAGATGACACTCAGATCTACCTAGCCCTCTCACCCAATGACTACAGGCCTATTGACTCTCTTTGCCAATGCATTGATGAAATTAACAGCTGGATGTGTCAAAACTTCCTTCAGTTAAATAAAATCAAAACTGAAGTCATTGTATTTGGTAACAAGGATGAAACTAACAAGGTAAACACATACCTTGACTTAAGAGGTCTAAAGACACAAAGCAAGGTAAAAAATCTTGGGGTCATTTTGGAGTCTGACCTTAGTTTCTGCAGTCATGTCAAAGCAATAAGCAAATCAGCGTACTACCATCTCAGAAACATAGCCAGAATCAGATGTTTTGTCTCAAGACAAGATTTAGAGAAACTAGTTCGTGCTTTCATCACCAGCAGGGTGGATTACTGTAATGGACTCCTTACAGGTCTTCCCAAAAAGACCATCAGACAGCTGCAGCTCATACAGAACGCTGCTGCCAGGATTCTGACCAGAACCAAAAAGTCTGAGCATATCACTCCAATCCTCAGGTCCTTACACTGGTTACCAGTTACTTTTAGAATCAACTTCAAAGTATTCTTACTTGTCTATAAATCACTCAATGGTCTAGGACCCAAATACATCTGAGATATGCTCATTGAATATAAACCAAACATACTTCTCAGATCATCAGGATCAAGTCAGTTAGAGATAACAAGGGTTCACTCAAAACAGGGCGAGTCAGCGTTAAGCCATTACGTCACCCGTAGCTGGAATCTGCTTCCAGATGACATCAGACATTCACCAACAGAATATACTTTTAAGTCCAGATTAAAAACACACTTGTTTAGCTGTGCATTCACTACCTGAGCACTGTGCTGCCTCACATCAACTGCACTTCTATTTCTAATTTATTTTTATTTTGCTCTTATTCTTTTTATATATACACTCACATTTTTAATCAATTTTATTGCTGCTTTATTGTTTTAAATAAGTTGCATTTTAAAGATACGTTTTATTCTTTCTGTCAATCATTTTATGTAAAGCACTTTGAATTGCACTTGTGTATGAAATGTGCTTTATAAATAAACTTGCCTTGCCTTGCCTTGCCTAGATGCCTTTTCAGAATAGTTTTTAGCAATATTGTGGATTTGTGTGACTTTCAACAACCAAACTTACAAGGAGCCATTCAGTCATTGAGAGTCAGGATCTCTCCTCAGTTCACAGTAGCAGTCTGTGTTGCTCTCTCTGACAGGTTGACAGACTGATAGCGAAAAAAAGTTTGTGTCTTTTTTATCCTGCACCTGTAAAGAATCATTACGAAAAGCTGGTCAATTTTAAAATCTCAATGTTTTTACAGAGCCACATGCCAGGAGTCTGTGAAATTGCAGACATTTAACACCCAATTAAGAAAGCAGATCCTTGTGGTTTGTTTAATTATCAGTCTATTTCACATCTGTGTTTTATGTCTGGAGAATGTGGTTGCTCAGCAACTGAGCTCACGACTGCACAGGAACATCTCTTCTTTATATATCTGAGAAAAACTTTGATGAGCATTATGTGATCAATAACTAGATGTCAGCATGGCCTGACCTCCACCATAACCTTCGGTTAGAACATCATGTCTGCTGTTGTATCATCAAATTTACTGCAGTTATTACTGTAGTTATTTTGCGGTGAAAGCTTAATAAGATAACAGTATACAGCCCTTATTCATCACTGAACCACGTGTAACTTGACGGTTGTAACAGCATGCAGTCTAGGAATTTGCTGTACTTTCTACATCTATATGCGGCTTGTATTAATCAGCCGGGTTTCTCTCCATCTCCCCTTATCCACTTAATCATGCTCAACCGTAAAATATTCACCACAATTTAAAAAATAAGACTGGTTCATAAAAATTAATTTGAGTTACTCTTGTAATTTTGTGCAGCTAAGACCTGGTAGGTCTTTTTTTGTAAGATTTAGACATTTCTTTACTCATCATGATTTTAAATTGAGAGTTGTGAATCTTACATTGATAAAAACCAAATGCTCACAGATAATATGAACTAAATGCTGCCTTTCTGACGCCCTTAACAATATTCAAAGAAACATTTCTTAGCACTCTGCACACGTGCTCGATATTCCAATACTAATTGATGCATAGTATGAATGAGATGTTTTATCTTATTAGACATGAGCAAATTCATAATCACATCTGAAGGAATGTTAAGTCACTGTGGAAGAAGGTTTATTTTTTATACATTTGATGCAATACCATCCTCAGCCACTAGAATGCAGTGCATCACCATTAAATAGCTCATCCCAACCTGAAACCCCAACAAAAACAGATGTTGGCAAGTGTGTCTGTAATTTGTTAATAATTTATCAGGAATTAATTATCATACCTCTAATTACTCCATGAATATTCCACCAGGCTTTTCACAGTGTTGAAGAGTTATAAAAGGATTAGCAAAAGCACATGTCCCCGCACGCCAGATCAGGAGACCTCTTTTCTCAATTGCTCTGGATGTTCAAGTCCGGTTTGCTTTGTAGCGCTCAGCTTCATTTGTATGTGCGACGCATGCCAGGTGAACTGATCCTGGGCCAGCTGTAACAAGCCTCCGGAGCTTTAGTGAACAACAGGAGAATCGATGAGAGGAGGAAATTGCTGATGGGGACTTTGTCCAAACCTCACCTTGGAGGCCGGATCAAAGGAGGGCTCGATTATCTCACAGACAGATTAGTGCGAGACCGTAAACCAGAGCCATGTAAATAATCCGTTGACATGTTTTATAGGATATTTTTATTAATTCATCAATAGGTCTGGGGAAGCCTGCGTCATGTGTAAAAAATACAGTGGCAGTCCATGTAAATACTTAGATCAATTGAGTTATATTACTGCATAATGTTGCATATATGAATATGTAAATAATGCAAGATTGTACCAGACTGATGTCTGTAAATGTGGTTTGGAGGCTTGTTGCGTGTATCCGCAGGGGCTGTAGACTCACAAATACACGGTTCTTGAAGATGAAATTGCTCTGATGGTAAGAAAAAAACGTTATTTCAATATTGAATGGACTAGAGGGCATAAAATAATTTTGTTTTTAATAATGAATCGCCTTAAAGTACCATCCCTAAAATATAAAAAAAATGTTTCAAAAATCTTAACTTGGATGTTTCAACGCTTACATGTATCTCATAATTAACCATGTAATGGAATCAGAAATACATTAAATGAATAATTTAAACAGGAAATCAAACAAGCAAATAAAAATGAATGAGAAATCTGGTTTATTTAGTCCCCATTTGATGCAGAAAAAAGTTAATATGACTGATCGTCTTGTGTTGGTTTTACAGATAATCTCCAGAAGGGGAAATACTACACAGTTCTTAATTTTCCCAGAGGAACTTTATCTCTCAAAATCTTGAACTCTCCTTTACCCTATTTCTCTGTGCATATATCTAAGACAAAGATTACTCAGGTAAATGTTTATAGAACAAAGACACTCTCTTCACAGTCCTGTAAGCATTCTCCTTAAAGGAAATACTAACTGTGTTCTGTTTTTCCAGTATAATCCTGGTAGAATCTATTGGATGTTCAGTGATCTATATGTATTCTCAATCAATGAAGGTTAATGAAGGATATGTAGTGTTGACATGCACCCGTTCCCTGCCATGGATCTTAATGTCTTACAGAGTCAGTTAGGATAAACATTTATCTCAGAATATTTTAAAATGCTTTTGATGTGATAATATTTGTTAAAACATTTTGTTATTAAAAACAGTGAGGTCCAGCTGTACATTTGAATGCTTCCTTGGGTAAGTTACTCTGAAAAAGTAATTAATTACTAGTTACTCATTACATATTCAATAGTGTAATTAGATTACTGTGCAAATTACTCCTGTCCAAAAAGTATTTAGTTACTCATTACTAATTACTTTCTATATCCTACATCAACCTTGATTAGTTAAGTAATTCAAGGATAGACATGAAACGGCTTATTTAATTCATGTAAATAAATAATATTATTAACTGACCAAAGTATTAAGAATGTGAGAATTATACATTAAAGCACAGATTTTAATGTTAGACTTTGAATTATGATGTCAATACACTATTGCACATGCATGCATTGCACAAAGTGCTTAGTTTAATTACATCAAAAGTAACTGTAAGGAAATTACAGTAGAAATAAGAGTAATCCCTTACTTTACTTTTTCAAGGAAAAAGTAATTAAAGTACAGTAACTAACTACTTAGTAACTAGTTACACCCAAAAATGTACCAAGTGTATATTCTGGCTAAACAAGGCTTTGTAAATGCTTTTTAAAATGCCTTTACAGGGATACTTTACCCAAAAAATGAAAATTCTGTCATCATTTACTCACTTTCGAGTTGTTCCTAATCTTTGTACATTCATTTGTTCTACTTCTGATGAACACAGAGAAAGATATATGGAAGAATGCTTATAACAAAACAGATCTTGCCCCCCATTTACTCCCATATAAGGAAAAATAACTTTATCATTTCTTTTTGTTCTGTTGAACCCAAAAGAAGACATTTTTGTAGCAATCAGTTTAGCCAACTAAGTAACACAATTTAAAATGGGGTCAGATTGGATGGTGTGAGATTAAGACAGAGTTAAAATGATGAGACAAACAAGTGATATAAACAATATAAGTGTATTTACAATGTTCACAAAAGCCCTAAAACAACACAGTAAAACTCAAGACTGCTAAGAGCATGGAACACAATACCAATCATCATACTATCAGTCTCAATAGTATTCCACACTAGAATTATTATGTCCCAAATCGTAATTTATTGAAAATAGTATTCCAAAGATGTACGGATGGATTAACTACTTCAAGTGCAGAACGATGCTCACTCTAATGGCTGATATGACCCACAACTAAAGTAGGCAGAGCTTAGCAACGCTCCACAGCATTAATAAATGATATAACTGATGCGTCACTAAACAAATGTAAGTTTACAGTTAACATTACACTCAAAACAATGAATGAATAAATACTTATCAATGCCAAGGTCATGGGTTTGATCCCAGGGATTGCACATATACTTTGAATCAAATGTATAGTATAATGCAATGTAAGTCGCTTTGGATCAAAGCATCTACCAAATGCATGAATGTAATAAATGTAATGGAAAGAAGAAATGTATTTTGATGTGTGTGACAGTTATTGGGCACGATGTCGTCTGGACAACAACGGCCACTTCCGCTTCCTGCGAGTTTGTGCAATCTCTTTTTCAATGCACTCAAAAGTACCTACTATTTCAACACAAACACAGTACCTAGTATTAAAGCATAGTAAAGGTAGGCGAATTGGAATGCAAGCCATGTGCCATGCTGCCTGTTTTGTGTCTCGGATTAAAGCACAGAAGACGTAGACATGGTTAACTGTAAGTACTTTATTACCAGGTGCTCCAGCACGACCTGAGCGTGCTCGTAATGAAACGGTGACGTATCACACTGACACCGAAAGAAGACAACGGGCTCCCTTTCTTAAAGGGCCCCGTCCATTTATATACAACATATTAACATGATCATTCCTTCAAGGATCAACACTGCCTCCTTTATAATGGCTTTTGCCATTTCCAGATATATTTTTAAAGACATACACACATATAATAATAATAATAATAATAACAATCAGAGGAATAAAATGGGATAGACAACATGTTTAACCTATTAAAACTGTAATACACATAAGTTAATATATATAAAAAGAGCGGCTAAAATATGTGACAGAAGAATGTAATACAATAAACAGTTCTGGGGGACTTTTGACTACAGTTGTATTATTTACTATGGTAGTCAATTGGGTGCAAAATCTGTCTGGTTATAAGCATTCTTATCTGTCTCTGTGTTCATCAGAACAAATACATTTTTACAGATTTGGAACAAATAGAAGGTGAGTAAATGATGACAGAATTTTCATTTTTGGGGTGAAGTATCCCTTTAACACGTTCAGTGTCACAGATATTGTTGTTTGTGACCTAAATGTTGTAGGGGGTATAACAATAAACCGAAGTATCATAAGATATGTATCGTAGAGCTATGGCAATACATTTTTTTAAATGAAATAATTTTCTTATATTTTTATGTTAAAAGTCAGTTTTATTTTTCAGTGACCGATCTATTCAATCTTTTTTAGTTGACAAAAAATTGGTTGAATTAAACCTTCAATGTTGTCAATTCTTTAACAAAATAACAAATGTTACTAAAATGTGTTACTGTTTCGGGGGACGATCTATCATTTGAGTGTCAGTTTCATATACTGTATATATATATATATATTTTTTTTTTTAACAAATACCGTGGCGAAGTCGTAACCGCAAACCCTGTATCGTGTATCGTATTAAACCGTGAGCTGAGAGCATATCGTAACACCCCTAAACAGTGTACATTTTTCACAACTTTTCTACGTTGAAATGCTTTTCTTTATTTCCAGTTTAAATCTGATGTTTTGTTTTTTGGCTTGCAATTTCAGAGAACTTTCTAATTCTTAAGAAACCTTATGGTTTTAGATTGTAGACAAGGCATGAATAATATTTATTTAATTGAATAATGCACTCTCACATTATACGGTTTTACAGACATTTTGAGTCTTTTTGTGTTGCTTTTGTGGTAGAAAAATTAAAGAGACAATACAAGGTTTTTGCACAATAGCTGTAACAGCCCAAGCACAATAGCTGTAACACAAAACGTATTGTCCTGGACACAAAGATTGTTGTTTTTAACACAACAGTTTTGAAAATGATAGTGTTGCTCCCTATGTAGAGTACTCCAAATCATTAACTCATGAGGTTCCAATTAAGTCACAATGCTTCCTTTGAAGAAAGCCTGCCTGTGTGTTAGACAGCAAGGGAGCCAACACGTTTTGAACAGAACTTTATTCCATGCGGAAGTGTATTTGTCTGTGTGTTTTCAATGAAAAACACATCTTTTGTCTGAGTGCATTAGTCCAGCCCAAGCACAATCCAAAAATAAAGCAATAAACTTGTACTGGCTCATCTCCAACAATAAAACAGACATTACTTCAAGGTCAAGCTGCTATTCTTTAAAGGTAGATGCCTATCATCCCTGTTGGTGACCCTTCACTGCCGAAACCCTGCAGAGTTAATGACATCCTTAAAGCCACAGCGGAGCAGCCAAAACATTTTTGTGAAATTTGGTAAGTGTAGAACTGGGCTTAGGAGGAGATAACCGCTGGTCAACAGTGTGCTAAAAAAGCGTGTGATAAGGAAACCATGGAGGGCTGGTCAATTCTGCAAAGACAAAAATGGAGCTCTGTAGATGATGTGACAGCAGCCCTTTCTGAAATATCTCTGACAAAACCCTATCTGAGAGCACAGACCAACAAGATAATAATGGGGATAATACAATAAACAAATTAAAGCGTTTGGTCAATTCTCAAGAAATCAGCTGGTGAAGCGATGAATAGAATAGCGTGTCTAATTCTCGTTGCATGATTTGGCTTTTGTGAGAGATTCTAGAATGCCAAAACGGTCGTAATTAAATTAATTCGATTTCATTTTGTGACAAGATTGTAAGTTTCCTAAGAGATTGTTCAGGCTCCTAATATGTGGTCAGTAAAGTACTGGTGTTTTATTATTTTCCTCATGATTGACAATGATTATCATTAACATAACTGTCCTTACTTTCATACATCATGATTTTCACCAATATCATCACCACCTGTCGTGATTCTTCCTCTCCATGTCATGTCTTTCTTGGTCTAGTGTGTGGAGAGAGACTAGTTATTGTTGTTTCTGACATAGCATGCGCACTCTCCGGTCTCCTATTGGCCTCGCCGCTCTCATTTCCCCGTTTAGCCTTCCATTAGTGTTTCATCCCGGACACATGTCCCTTGTTAATTATCCTTTGTTAGTTCCCCTCTTTCATGCCCTTGTGTATGCTGTCCTTTGCTAGTTCGTTTTGCGATGTTTGCTTGTCTCCTTGCCATGTGCCTTGCTCTGTTTGATGTAGCTTGCCTTGGATTACCTTGCCCTGTGTCCTTACATTATGTGTAGATTAGTCTTGTCATGATTGTTTAGTGCGAGTTTAGTTATCCTGTTTATTTTACTTTAGTCCCCTCAAGGGAAGTCTTTTGTTTCTGTTTGTTTTCTATTCTGGATTTGCTCCCCATGTGGGTTTTTGTTATATATTTAATTAAGTTTGTGTTTTTTGCACCGCTGGCTGCACCGCTGCCTGCCTGGACTCTTTCCTGCCTTTTACTGACATAACCAACTAGCCGCACTGAATCCAGCTGGTGGCCGTGTACCACGAACCTGGTATGGTGGGAGGATTAAGTCTCCCAGTCACATGCTGGAGGTAGTCCGTTCCAGACCCAGCGTCATCTTCCTGTGCGGGACTATGCTCGGGAGGTCGAGGCCAGGAAGGCTTCCGTTCCTGAGGTCCAGTCCCTTCTACCAGCCTCCGAGGCAGGTGTAGACGAAGGGAGTCGTGGGACTCCCCGTCTGACTCCTCCAGTACGGAGCTAGCCGGGGATTCAGTCAGCGTCCCAGCTGGTGATTCATCCAACCGGTCCAACAGGCACCCTGTCCGGTTCAGCTGGTATTCCATTTGGCAGCAGAGCCTCCCCCTGTCAAGTCCCCCTGGACTCCACACTCCAGAGCGCCCCCCGGACTAAGACTCCCTCACCTAGTCCCAACCCCGTTGGACTTCCCAACATGGACTCTTTTGTTCCCCCACCCCCCACCCCATGTTTGTTAATTTTATTGTCTAATCCAAACCATTTGATTGTCACTTCTTGTTTGTCTTTGTTATTGTTTACTATGTTTTGAAGGATGTTGTCTGTTATCCGGTCTGTCTTGTCACGTAAGTCTGTCTGTCTTGTCAAAGCTGTCAAAATCATCAGTACTGCCTAATCAATATCTTAAACTTTATTGTCATATGCATTGATGCAATCCTTATCATCCACATAATCAATAACATTATTTTCATTATTGCCAATATTATCAAAAGCTGCACCAATATCATCACTATCATTTTAACTATAATTATCAATTTTTTATTTAAATATCCACTTTTTTCATAGTAAAATTCCTCAAACAGACAATTGTTGATATACAGCAAGTATAGAAATATAAAATGTATGTGTATTGCTTATCTAAAAATTAAAAAATTAAAATAAAAAATTTATGTTATCAACATTATATAGGTTTTTATTGAAATCCTTGACTTCTGATTGTAGAAGACTTTTTCTCTTCCTTCATGCGTGTATCAACACAGCTGTCAAACCTCACAAAACTTAAAACCTACAGAATTCGTCTGAAGAGACTGTCAAAGCTTAATTTGCCAAATGAAATATCTGGACTCACTTTAGAAACAAAGCAATCGTGATTTTATCTATTATCGTATTAGCACTCATCTTTCATCTTCATCTGCTCCTCTTTCAAGGGCCGAATCAGGCCGAAGCTGCGGTGCACGAGGCCCATCACTTTGAAAGCTGCTTCCTGCGGCACACTGCCCTTCTGTCAGAAAGTGGTGTTTTGAAAGACATCTGACATCCGCCTGAGAGCACAGTGCTGTATGAGGGAGCGAGAATGGAGGGGGAATGGATTTGGGACGTAACATGTTCTCATCCAGCCCAGAATTTTGAGGCTAACAATGACCTTTAGAAAAAATGTGATTGCTCAATTTCAGCCAGTGATGCTCATTACCACCATGTCTGGTATAATGACCAAGACTCCCTTAAGGTTTTTAAAAGAAATACAGAGTTAATACCAAGCATAAATATGCTCTGCCACATTTATGGGTTTGTAGTGACCATTACACTCAATGGTTTTCAGTTTTGTTGACTGCTAATGTCTTTATAGTTTTGATCTGCATGTTTAAACACCTGGACTGTATAGACTCTCCTGACCGGATTGGCATAACTTGTACAGTTTTATGTCACTCTCTTGTTTTCATTTCCTTGGGCGGGAGGATGAACCACCAGGAGAACATTTTAAACGGCTCTTTTTAATGAGGCATGAGCAGTACAGCATATGTCCATAGAGACCTTGCCCTTACTTCAACTGGGAAACTGATATTAATCATTTGTGGTGAATAATTTGTCAGTCAGTTGTTGGAGAATTTATCAAATGTAGCTATTTTGCTTTAATTTTATATATAAGCTAATTTCTGTATGTAAGCATATTGTTTTATGAGACAATATGACATCTGCTTGAATCTTTTTGTTGAGCTTCCAACATGTGATTTGCGCTAACATTTAGGGACGGTTTCCCTGACAGAGCTTAAATCTAGTCCCATACTAATGTTAATTTGGTAGAGGTGTCTTGATTAAAAACAACATGCACTGACATATCTGAAAATATATAAATGCAATTGTTTTGTCTCAAGATGCACATTGTAATGTTTTTTTGTAATGTATGTTTTAAAAAAATACCTGAATATCCTTATTTATGTAAAACCTAGTCGTGGATTAAGCTAATCTTTGTCTGGGAAACTACCTCATTATGTTTTCGTTTTGTATTAGTTCAGTTAGTTTCGTTTTTTCCCTGCTTTCTTATTTATTCAGATCTTTTCAAACTGTATTAATTTACATAAAAACGAATCAATTAAACCATGAGTGTTTAAACATAATAACAAATGATTTTAAAAATATGTGTTTTAAATACGAAATGTTAATGTGGTAAAGGCTTATTTTTTTAAATGTTTGTCTACTTGTCTTTTCCTCCTTTCTCCTTTCCTTCTTTCGACAAAAAAAAAAAAAAACAAGAGACTCTTGAGTCCAGATGAAAATGTACTGGATTTCCAGCTTATTCCCTTTCTGATTTTACAATGTGATCAAGTGTAGATTTCTGCGAACATTTGTAACAGTGTCTTGACAGTTCATATATATCTATATCTATACACACACACATGTACATTTAGTAATTTAGCAGATGCTTTTATCCAAAGCGATCTACACAGAGTTCTGGGAGAAAAAAGAGACATGTCATACAGGAGCAATAAGTGCTAATAAAAAGTTAATAGTTTCAGCAAAAGCTAGTCCAATACATGTTGAGAGAAAGAGGAAGTTTTTTATTTTAAACAAATTTGTCTGTCAAGCACTCACAGAATAGATGGGTTTTAGGCAGTTTTTTGGATGTTGTGAGAGATGTGGTTGACCGGACCGAGTTAGGAAGAATGTTCCTCCAGGAAGGAGTTGTGCAGGAGAATGAGCAGGAAAGCGATTTACTGCCCTTATGAGAAGGCAATACAAGGCGCCGCTCATTTGCTGAACGCAGGGTTCTTGATGGGGTGTAGGAGGGTGTGAAAGTATGCAGATGCAGATCCAGTGATAGTCCTGTAGGCAAGCCTTAGTGACTTGAATCTGATACGGGCTTCAACCAGTAGCCAGTGGAGAGAGATGAAAGGGGTGTCACATGAGCCCTTTGGGGCAGTTGGAAGACGGGGTGTGATGCTGCGTTCTGAACCAGCTGGAGTGGTTTTATAGCCTTTGCAGGAAGACCAGCAAGGAGAGCATTGCAGTTGTCCAACCTTGAGATTGGCCTGGACAAGTTTTTGTGCCACATGCTCAATGAGATTAGGGTCTAACCATTCTATTGTTGAATAAGGCATATCAGCATGACCGTGTTGCCTTTGCAATGTGATCATTGAAGAACAGCTGTTCATCAAATATGATTCCGGAGTTCCTGGCTATTTTGGAAGGAGTGATTGTGGTTTTGCCAAGTTGGTTGGTGAGATCGTTTTGCACCGTGTTGCGTGCCGGAAACACGCACAAACACAAACACACACTGGCAAAAATCAGGATGCATTTTTAGGTTGGTTTTCAAAAGATAGAAGGTTCATATGAACACAAAGAACAAGAAAGCATTGTATGAGATACATGTTTTCTTTTACGAGTATGAAACTGCTTCAGAGGATTCAGTGCATTGAACTTAGCGATTCAAACTCATTTGAGTAATGTTAGATCAGTGTGGCTACTGTTTACTCAATTCTTAAAGAATCGACTGGAAGGATTTATTTGCGAATCCTGACCACACCTATGAAAGAAACTTTGCATTTCATAATGCATTTAAATAATGATAGGGATACACCCAGAAATGCTGTAGTTAAGCATGTAGAGATTGTGACAAGGCACAGCGCCGTGGCATTTTCCATAGAAACCCATCTGTCAGTTCGACACATCGTCGAGAGACCGACAGACAGGGAACGTCTTGGTTACGGATGTAACCTCAGTTCCCTGATGGAGGGAACGAGACATTGTGTCCTTCCTGCCACAACGCGTGCCGCCCGCTGCAGCAGTCGAGAGAGGTTTCAGACTCCAAAGGGGAGTATGAATGCATAGCAGTCTCCCCTTTATACCCAAATATCCGGGGGCGGAGCCGGCATGCACATTTCATTCGGCAATTTCATTGGCCTTTCCTTAAGGAGTCAGAAGTTAATAGGTTCTCAAGATAAACCCCATCTGTCGGTTCGACACAACGTCTCGTTCCCTCCATCAGGGAACTGAGGTTACATCCTTAAACAACACTAAAATGTATATAATTTTCAAGTACATACTTTTAGTGCATGGTATAAGTAGGCAAATTGGATCGCGGCATCTTTCTGAAAATTGTTGTTCTTCTGTGTCCCATATTTTTGCACGAGTGCGTCCTCTGGCTTTCTTATGTTGTGGCATTTAATTCATTGAGGAAACTGAGCATAAGAATTTTACGATATTATTATTCTCGCTACTTATGTAAATGAATAGATGCAGTCTCTTACTACCATCCTCTGTGCATTGGTGCTCATGTAGATGATGCACGCTTGAATCCAGCTTAATCCCAGTCTTCCCCCTTTCAATGTTTCTCTGTTCGCTCTGTACTGTTGAGTAAAATGATTTTGCCAAAGGGGACATCATGACGTGAAGTATAAAAGACTCATAAGCTCAGATGCTTCACATTCAACGTTTTGGTCTTTTTTTCCGATCACAAGTCTCTGAGTTGAACTCTGATCGTTGATTTGTCAAGATATTTCAGATAAAAGACTGTGTCAATTGAGCGACACTGAACAACATGTGCTATTGAAATCGAATCTTCAAATAGCAATCGTATGGCACCCTCATATTCCACGAAAATTGATTGCTTAAAATGGTGGTACTTCTGATATTCCATTGTCTGATTTAATACTGTATTTACATTAAAATGTGATAAGCATTCCATAACACAGCCTATTAAAAAACAATATTCAAGTCATGTAAGGAAGATAGGTCTACTTAAGGCTTGTGCCAGTAGTACATTTTTAAGTTGGGGTTATTGATGAATCTTTTTTTACGGTAGATGGAAGTATCATTGTGGTGAAATGCATTTCAAAAACATAAGCCAATATGAGAGTTACAGTGTTAAAACAAGTTTAATGACTTTTTTAAATATCAACCAATAATAAGAAATAAATAGAAAGAATTGCTTATTGTTAATTTTTCAGGTGGTAAATTAAATATGATAAAACATATTTTACTACATATTAGATTTTAGGGAAGTGAACACATGTAATGGTGATGATTAAGCTCAAGATGCCCATTTTACTTGCTGCAGTTACCATACATTTATGTTAAACAGACCCATGCTCATTAAAAAAAAAACATTAGATCTCATGATCTCATATTCTAATGCCCGGTTTCACAGACAAGGCTTGGATGGGTCATTAGCAGCTAGTTTTAAACTAATTAAAAAAAACATTTATGCTCACATATTTAAATGAAAAGAGATGCAGATTTAACTTGGTCGTAACTTTGTGTAAAATGGTCATGAAGTTATTCACACATGTGGAGATACAGACCCGAAACCCAACTGGCCTATCAGTGTGGAATGTTGTGAAGCGGCTAGAATAAACAATGCGAGGACACCTACAGATTAAGAGTGGGTTGCACCAACAAAGATGAGTCTTAAAGCTACATTAAATATAGGTTTACTTTATAAGAGAAAAAAACTGTGCGTAAATTTAGCGAGGCTAGACGGGAGATCCAGCCCAGAGCGCTCTGCTGCACTTGAATCTAATTCCACACAACACTTACAAAGACTGGGTAGGTTCTGTATAAACTTTCATGACTAAAAGTGGAAAAATGCCTTAAATAAAAACCTGTGGCAGACAATTACAGAAATGGTTGGTACAAGGATGTTTCATGACCTCACATCCCGTGACTGGAAGGCGATAAGGGATCGCCTTACCGAACTTCTCTGTTCAGATAGACTCTCTTTCCCTAGTATTTGAAGCTGTTGTTATGCAACATATTGTCCAACTGCAGCAAAATAATAACTCTTAGCAATTTAACAAGTCAATAAAATTAAATATTCAATGTAGGTTATTTGTGTAAGCACTGTTTATTGTACTGCATGGTCAAACACGTAATGAGAATTGTCGCAGTTACTATCCGCACGCTAGTTAGTAAAAAAAAAATCTGTCATCTTTAGAAACACAATAAATAAGATTGTTAAACTTAATACTGAAGTCAGATTTATTTAAATCATCAATATTCAATATTCCCAAATTAGTTTTTTGTGATCGTGTCTAAAATTTAAATGTATTTACATGAATTGTAAAAAGTTTGACATTAAAAACGGCAGATCAAGCGTAGAGCAACAGCCTATTATTTTGTAGTTACAGTTTTCAGTTACTGGCGATATGATATGATATTACAAAGTGATATGGAACGCGGTCAAAAGTTTTGTACTGTATTTGTTTAAAGAACACACTAGAGCCCTTTAGATGCACATGTGCACATTCACAGAGAGGTTTTAATAATTCTATGTTTATTTGTGGGTGTTGTAGGCAACAAACAAATAAACGCCAAGAAACCTATGATAGATCACACTATATTGAAATTAAACTGCATGTTTTTATTAATTGTAAGGTAAAATAATTAAACAGTAATAAACACTGATACTGTAATAAACACTGATACTGCGTATTGAGTTTTACATTTGTTTTCTCTTAATGTTGATTAAATAGAAAAAAACTAATACATAGCCTAAATGTTGCTGCATTTTTGTTTAAACTGGTTTCTTAACAATTACTGCAACTTAAAGATAGAATACGAATTGGATAATATACTTTGTTCTATTTTTATTTAAACTTCGAAGCAGCACCTACCTTACGGTCTTGTCGCGCCATACCGCTTGGTGTAATCACGTACCACAGCACAATGCGGGATGTTGGAAAATCGTGTTCTCTTTCTCGCGAATTTTTAATTGCCATATTTGCACATAGTCAAATACATGTCACATAATATTCATGGCTTGATAAACAGTCATTTTTACTGACATACCAGTTCATTATAAATAATTTCCTGTCACTGTCAGTACAACAAGTGCCAATTCATGTTTTTTGTTGTCCCCGATAGCAATTAGGATAGCTTATACAGCTTAGTAGACATTTAAAAGCTGTAGCCTACTCTGTGGCAGATACGATTGTGTTGGGTCTCATCTTGAACTTCTAATCAGAATAATTGTTCTGCCATGGCAACAGGTAACTAACGTTACCCGAAACCTTAACAACGAACGACAGAAGACAACTGAAACACAAGGGCTATAATACACGGGCTACCGATGCCGGGGAAAAAAGATGAGACACAGGTGAAACCAATACACGACAATGAGACACAAAGCATAATGTTGAAGTGTAAGTGCAAAATGGCGTCCTCAGGTGGTGAACCGGGGCGCCAGCAACAGACCGTAACAATATACTATGAATAGTGGGTTACTGTATTTTATTTGTTGAGTTACGAAATGCAAAGTCTAGCGTAGCTAACGGACCAAGACAACTCTTCAACAGTCAGTAACGCAAATGACAATGTAATTGTAGTGGAGTATGCGAGGCGAGACCGTGGTTCGAGGCCGGTAAGTAATTGTTAATTAGCGCCAGTGGTGCGCGCACCGGCCTCGCATCACGTAGGAGATTGGGAGCATATAAAAGGAACACGCGACCGGACCGTCGAGGAGAGAGGACCGGGCCCGAGCTTGTGTGTGTATATGTATTTATGTTTTATTTGCCGGCCGTCGTCCGTGAGGGGCGGCCGGCTGTCTATTTATGTTTATGTTGTTTCGCCGGCGGTCGTCCGTGAGGGGCCGTCGGCTGTTTATGTTCTGTTATTATTTGATTAAATGTTTTGAATGTCTTCCGGTTCCCGACTCCTTCCTTCCCTACTTTGAATCATATTACAGTAATGTATGCTATTTTGGCGCTTTAGTTCTGCTATTCTATGTGGTTTTCAAAAACACGTAAATATGAGAGTTGGCGTGACAAAATATTTAACCCTCCGCCTTCCCCCATTATTCTCCACGTGAGGCTGTTTAAATCAGAGTGCGCCACTGCGCGTGCATATGATGGTGCCGGTGGTGTAACACTTATGCTATAGAGTAAACGCTTTTATATCCGAACGACGTATTTGACAGCGTTTTAAACAGTATTTGCACCGCAGCACGGTATAGCGCCAGTCTCTTCATGGAGGTAAAAGTCAAGGCTATGTTATATTGTGATGTGAAAGAATTGCTATGAATATGTCTCGTAGGTAATGTGAGTGGACGCATGCTAATGAAATTTAAGTGCGCGATTGAAAAAATGAGCATTGAGGTGATTGTTAGGCTGTTGGCGGGGCTGTCTGGACGTTGTCGGTAGAGATTAAGGAACTTAGAACATAATGTAAGTTTGTTGTGGAAAATGAGCTCTTATTCCTGACTTTCTTTATATATTGACCATGCATTAAAGGAGGCTGAATTATAATCACAATGAAACTGTTTTCAAGCAAACATCCTGTAAGTGTCAGAACTGAAAACTCCCTTGTTACTGAGATTACATCTGTTATTGAACCAGGCCCAGCGAACGGCAGGTTCTGGAATGCACCTGTTGAACACCACCTCCACAGAAAAATATCAACGACTGCTTCTCTAGCCACGCCACCTGGTTCGCGCATTACAATTCTGAAGTAACACAAGTGACGCGCAACCAGATAGTGTGCCAAACCTGGTTGTGGAAGAATACAGTCGCTGCATAACCTTCTTTCGGATACCGATATTAGGAATGCATTGTTAAAGTTTAATTTTAAAGACGTTCCAGCTCATGTGGGAAAAACATGGAGCGTTTGTTCGTTTCATTCTCCGAGGATTCCTTCGTGAACAAGGCAGAGATCGACACTGCATTGGGAATGACTAAAATTGAAAGCAGTGCTGTGTCGTCTGTATTGGATCCGATAGGAATGGTGCAGCAATCTCATGTGTGTAAAACATTTTTGTACTATGCGTCACTGTTGCTTTGTTAGAGTTTGCTTGATGTGCCCTGAGCACTATTCCCACGAGATTAGTATTACCTGGGGACCTCTAATCATTTGTAAAACCTGCAGAGGTTGTCTGTGATCTTAAGGCCGTGCGAATTGGCATCTCTGTGATTTGATGGGCTCATATATACATTTTCAAGGTTTTATCTACCGTTTGTGAATAATGGAGGCTGTGTTTTGGAATTATTTTGGGGGCTGGGTGATATCCATAAATTACTGGGAGTCTCCCGTTTGTTTATTTATCATGGAAACTCTCATAACAGTTGAGCCCCATGACCGCGGTGATCTTCTGTCCAGTTCCGGATCATTGGTCTCAAATGCTGACCGGTACGGTCATGTATCATTAAACGCAATACAACTATAGACTATACAAACTATACGCAAAGCCTTGCCATCACATCAGTGAAATAAGTCAGTAAATTTGAGTAAAATCATCTGGTGCGAATGTGTCACATGAAATACTGATGTGGGGAGGTCACTTATAAATCACAGGAGGTCTTCCGATAACACTAATGCCCTGCGGAATCTGTGAATGGTACTAATGTGTTACCTAACGTTACGTCTCTAACCAAATTCACAGAAGCCTCCAACTACGCAAACTCCTATCCAATTATAGCGGTGGCCGTATTTTTATAAAAAGTTTTTATAACGTTTTTTTTTCGAACATATAAAACTGTTTCGTAACAATTTTTCTTAGTCCCTTATTGGACAATTCTCCCGGAAAAGCATGTGGCAGCAAGGAGAGCAGGAGAAGGAGCATGCGCAGACGTCACTTTCATTTGTGTGCAGGAGAGAGAGATTTTATAAATAGGATCAAACTCAATACTCTTTGAAGATATGATGTATGCATTACTACTTTACAGGTACTCAAGATTAATATGATATTGGCAGAAACCGTGTGTGTTAGGGCCGCTTTAATGTTAGCAGAGGTAACATTGTGCACAAAATATTATCCTGTTCATTCAAAGGCATTCAATACATGATCAGTGGTAAACTGGTCTGGTCTGTCTCACTTCATGAATGATTGGGTGAAAACACTGCATATTTACTGGCTTTGGAAATCAGTGGTAGGGGCTCATTATACAAAAGGTAAAACGGCATAAATAACACGCGGTATGTGCATTCAAAAGGGGCTATTGAGCCATCAATTGCCAAGACTGCGGCGCAAAAGGCTGTGCTTTTCAGGGGCCCCGGTGTCAAATACGGCGCTATAGTTTGTTTTTCACATGTTTTATACGCCCTTTGTAATCGCACGGCAATATTTTCCTGCGCAAATACTGTTTATGCGCGTGTTTAATCTATGGCGTAATTAGGACAACATTGGTTTGCCGTAGTATAACGCTTACGCAGCATAAACAAAGTGTTATTTTAAACAGTCAAGCGAAAAGATAAGGCACATTTTTCTTCATGGTTATTTGATATGCCCGCAATAACTTCACTGTGTCTTCACTACCCTGATGTAAAGTACCGAACAAAGGCACATGTCTAGTCCACATAATATTGCATCTTTATTCTGTAGCTTGTGAAGTGTTTTCCTACAGCCTTGACTTCACTACACACGCTATCTGTATGTATGTTTTATATACTACAGTACATTTATCCTATTCTAGATTTACAGATATCTGGTACCCCTGTTAGTGCCATTGGCAGAATGGGCCAGGCCTGTGATATGGCGTGGGCCTGTTTGAACTCCATCTAGTTCATTAGAGACCAACCACTCCGTGACCCGACTCGGCAAATGCAGACTGACCCTGCTTGTCCAGTAATGTGCCCCCGGTAAGGTCAAGAAGGGAAATTAATTCATATTGATACAGCTCACAGAAGCTGGTGAATTGCAGAGAGCACTTGAACAGCCAAGCCATCTGGAAAAGTCATTGTTGTCTGAAGCTATAAGAAAAAGTGAACGATTCGATGTAGTAATGAATTTAACATGATCTTGAGCTAGTTAAACAGTTGACAATGGACAATGATGGGGATAAAATGAAGTCTCTGTTGATATGAATTTTAACTTGCTATAATAGGACTCTAAAATTTAGCAGAACACTGTCTACTTTCACTGGTGGTAGGAATTGTCGTCTCACGCCTTATTTGCGTGAAGAGTTATTATTATTTGCAGACTCAACTCTGTCACACTTTCATTGGCTGCTTTAGCTGGAACTGTCATTGAGAAAGATTAAATACAAAAATGTATTTAATGCAGTCTTTTATCTGCATAAGAATGCTTTCCTATTTCTTCATAACCTCAATCTTCGATTATTTTTCTTATGTTTTAATATTAAGATGTTTACCATATCATGTACTGTATAATTTATTGACCCTTCGCACACAGTTTGATTTACAAGCGATCTGAACAATTATAACGCCGATATTATGTGCCCCCGTGATTGACCGCCATTTTGTCCGACAAATGAACCAGTGCAAAAAACTTGCCGGAAACAGTCATCTGGGCCTTGTCAAGATGGGCTGCGATGCAGCTGGTTACTATTGCGATAGTGAAATTTAGGTGTGTTTGTTTGTTCACGGCATTTCAGTGATGGATGTTACATAAATGGTGGATATAACACTTGATCCAGAGATCGAACTTAAATTCGTGTTTTGTTGGCAATCGGCGTGTAAGTGCATAATGTACAAAACACGAAGGGATTCATATGATGATGTCTGCTTGTGCTTTAGTTTCATCCCACTTTCCCCACTAGTCCTCTAGCGGCTCAGGTTTTTCCGGAAATTATCGTACAGCTGTATCTCTCTTTTATAGATGTGATCAAACTAAATACTCTTCGAAGATACAATGTATTCAATACTTCTGTATAGGCACTCAAGATTAATATGAGATTGGTTGAAACTGCATGAGGTACCCGATCTTTAATGTAGGAATTACAGACAGTAGCGTTCGGGAAGTGATGTTTTAAGGCAGAATATGGTACTTATTGATACATGACTTAAATTTTACAAGTATGAGGAAGCTGAAAAGAAATGTAAAATTTCATCTGCTATTGTGAACATAAATATAGGTTTGATTATTATTAGCTCAAATCCTGAATGTACCCTCGAATGCAATAGCAGATATTTCATTTCAAATTATTCACTTTTTTCCCTATTGAGTGCACAAATTTAAACCTAGGAGTGCATAGCTGATACCAAAATTATTTCAGACATCGCAAGAGGAACAAAGAGAGGCAGGGTTTTACGAAGGGTCAATTGAATCAACAAGATGTGTTCTTTAAGTCAATGTAACTGTTTGGTTTTGGGTTTTTTTCTTCCAAAAAGGCGAAAAAGCAGTTTTTCAACATGAAAGAAATCATCTCTTTAAGATTTCTCAAAGGCATCATTGAGATTAAATAGAGCAAATGGAAACTGTTGCATAGTCTCCTGCATGTCAGATAATTCTCATGAGAAAAAAGTCCCAGAAATGTCACAGATGTTTCCATTTAGAGTTTCAAAAGATATGTCACTGAGCTCAGATTTGTCAAGTCTGAAATCCAAAATAAAAATTAAAGATTTCACATCCAATTTAAATAATATTATTTAACCTGCACAATCTACATTTATTTATAGCTCCCTGTCGGTCTCATTTATTTCTGCATGCTTTATGTTTTAGCATTTTTAGACTAAACACAATACTTAGTTTATACCTATTGTAAACGAAGCACGGCTGAGAACTCCATCAAACCTACTGAACTTTAATAGAGCAATCTCTGAGCCATAAAAGTTTCATTGACTGAGCCAGACGTTCACATGTCAACACTCAAACAAACTAAGCTGTAGTGAAAGCACCATAGGGCCAAGGTGTTTACACTCTTGTCAACTCTAATGACTTATTTATATTTGTCTGTGCACATCACACTGCAAAAAGAGAAACTATTTCACCATTGTCAACGTTAATTCATAGTATAAAGATGTTTTCAGTATTTTTATTGCTTTTACGGGATCGGATAAATCAAACACAGATAAGCAGGCATAGATGCACCAGACATGAAAGAAACATCTGATTGCAAGAGAGCTCTTCATGGTGATAGGCGGCCAATGAGATGGAATCCATCTCTGGTCTATTCTGCACAGTGCAAATTGAGCTAGCGTTATCTAGCGGGGCAGTCTCTTATCTCTCGGCCCTGGGATTTGCATAACAAGCGCAGCAAGGGCGATTGTGAGAGATGCGAACTTCCTATATGGACTTAATGTGTCACGTTGAACATGGCTGATAAAGGATGAGGGGAGAATGTTATTTGTCAACAACTAGCGTATCAGCAGTTCCCTTGCTTCACCCTAACAGTGTGTCATTTACAGGTACGTTAACATCTTGACAAATGATTCTTTGACAGAACCCTGTCAAGACTGAAATGTACTGAGACGTTCGAATTGAAGATGTGTTTGTGTCAGGGAACGAATGTATGTGAAGGGTCAATGTCCTCTCCTGAGCGATCAGTTTCTAGGCTGTGTTTTTGCAACTAGAGCTGACTTGTAATGAGGATTGTGCAAGCTTTCGTATAACATATGGTAATTCTTATGGGCGCAGAATATAATGCAAACATTGATTAGAGTTTTGTCAGTTCTTAATATTTATTGATCCTTTAGTGTACTGATGTTTTGTAGTCATTCTCCTGAGCTTTATGTCTTTATAAATTTTGCACGTGTTGTCTATCATTTTCTTGCCAGACCTCCTTAATTTCTTTCTAAAAGCTGAGCTTTTGTTTATAAGGTTTTAAAGGGAATACAAAGGTTCTCACAAAATCTTGGTTTCCAGTATATCAAACATATTTTATTAAAATACTTGCATCAACAGATCTCCTTTTTACCCGGTAAAAACAAATGTCATGTTTAAAAGCATTCAATTTACAACAATCATGTTTATCAATTGTTTAACAAATGTTGACAATCTCATTACCAATACAGTTTACATAAATGTCAATTCCTTGGCATGCAGTATTTTGCAAGAAATATATTTAAATAAATTGAGCATTTTTTTATTCATACGTAATAAGACATTAATTAAGTATTTACAGTATTTTTTTAAGAACATGTATTTTAGATTTTCAACAGAAAATGCAATAAAATACAAAAATAATTCATTGCTATTTTAATGTTTTTCATGGTGGAAGGTAGAGACCAAAATTATGTTTCAGGATCATTTTTGTGTTACTTAATTATGTTTAATATTTAAAATGACATTACATTTACAATCATTACTGCATTGATGTCTCAATGGTTTTGTGAGAATGACTCAATAGAAGACATCAACTGTCCAAAGTTGGACATCACTTTTGGCCGGGCCGCTATTTTAATAATGTTTTTTTGACCTTTTATAGTTTTTTGTTAGACAATACAGTGTAGAGAGACAGGAAATCATGGGATGAGAGAGAGGGTGTGCCAGGAAAGGCCCCACGAGCCAGGTTTTGAACTCACGCAGTGCTTTTAGTGCAATATTTCAGTGCACAGTCCACTGGACCACCGGTGCCAACCTTTACAGGTATTTTCAGACAAGAAACATAATTTCCTCATGTTTTCCTCATCCTTTCAGTTATCCCTCGAATGTGCGGTAACATGAGGTTTGTTTTTCAGGCAAATGACGCCGGTGACAAACTTTCTATATCAATTGAAACTAGGCTATACTGGCATTAAATAAAAAACATTGTTCAAAAAGGATGCCATCTCCTCTGTGCAGGAGCTCTCGTCACCGTCATTTGCTGGAAAAACAAGCCTCTGGTTCATGCGCATCTGAGGGATAACGGAAGCTAAACATGAACGTTAGTCCCCTCCTATCCACTAGCCTTGTGTCATGTGATTGGTCAGATGGTGTAGTCTATTGTGATTGGTCAACGTGTGTCGCAAATGGATCGCCTACCGTCATTACAGGATTACAGTTTACAGGTGGTTGGATGTCATATATATTGTATGTGTAGCTAGAGATGGCTGCGATTTTACCTTACCTGTTAAAGCACAAATCTGACGAACAAGCATCTGAAGACGCTACTCCACAACAAACTCCACCACGACTGGAGCAGGATGTTTCTCAGTGGCAAGTGACACCTCTTGTCATATAAACTCCCAGTGTGATAACATGCATGACTTTTGCTCATCAATTTCATAAAACATTCTTTTAAGTTCATAAACGTTGAAAGTGTGTAGAATATTAATTGATCCTTCTGCAGATGGCAGTAAGAAAAATTACATTTACAATTCTCTTGTAATAGTATTATACATGGACTAGTTGAAACGGCATACATTGTACGGTGTTCGTATCTTCAGATGTTATTACAATATAGATAGTACTCGACTCTAAATACTTTGAGAGTTAATAGATTGAACAATTAAATTAGGTAAAAACAAGATAAACAAATTGTAACACCCCAGAAATAACAGTTTATGGTAATGTTACCGTTATATGCATTAGCTAAACACAGACATAAGGTACGAAAATATTTCTTGAAGTTAAGACAAAAATCAATAGTTACACTTACAGGTTGTGATTCAGTGGAACTAACAGGTCCCAAAAAATTGGTATTCCCCCTCTAACAAGGATAGTCGTTTCACATACCCTGCAGTGAACGTAACATCTCGTATGCATGATTCATAGTCGACTCCCATTTTTACAAGCAAATGACTTTGTTATTTATTCACCTTCGGACTTACGACTTGGCAGACACCTTACTTTCAAACACGGCAATATAACAGACTGCATGAAATGTCATTTTCATGATCTCATGCTACTTTAATAACACTTTCAATATGGATATTAATCTTAAACAAATGCATCGATTTGCTCCAGAAGACCTTTGCTAAGACCCGAGGCCGTGTCGAGCAGTGCTTTGAACGATGGATGCACTTTTTGGAGCTTAAAAAATTTGACGCCAATTCACTCCCATTCTACAGCTTGGAATTAAAATGATACGTGGTATTATAACTTCAACTGCATTATTCTTCACGAAGAAAGTCATATTCAGTAAGGATGTCTTGAGGGTTTGTAAAACATGGAGAAATGTTGTTTCTTGCCTGAAATATCCCATTACAGATACAAAACAACTTTATAAGAGAAAACACTTACATTTTTAACGGTTTAATTTCATGTCATAGTCTTTTTCTGACATTATAACTAGTAAGTACACTGACACTAACATGCCAAACAACACAGTAAGTGGCCAAATTTTAGCACAATGCATCACATGGGAGCAATGTCCTCTCTGTCTGCTTCTGAAGAGTGGACGATAAGTAGAATGTTTTTCTTATGCTAAGTGGGGGCAGGCCAGCAGGTAGTTAGTCCTACAGCGTTGAGATCCGTGGGCCAAAGTGTAAAGACAGGAGAAAGCTAGAGAAATGAATCAGAGTACTCGCCACTGAAATGCCACATTTTTGGCATATTCCTTTGGGCGGAGGTTATTAAAAGCACTCAGAATACTGACATCATGTACCCGAGAAGTAGAGGGCTATAGTCTATTCCAGCAGTTCTCTGTAATCCTTGAAAAGTGAATTTTGTTAAAGACAATATCTTGCTTGGCATTTAACTTTGAGCTTTCTACTTTTGCAGGTATTATTTATGCTATAAGAGCAATATTAACCACAAACTAAAGTTTGAAAAATGTGAAGGAACTTTCCTTGGTTTGCCAAAAATGTGAACTACATTTATTCAGACCTCAAGAGGAGAATTAAAGAAATGGTTCATCCAAACATATTATGAATATTACATATTCATGCGTCACTCTACAATTCAATTCAATTGTATCTATACAGCACTTTTCATAATGTGCATTGTACCAAAGCAGCTTTACAGGAGAAAATAAGGAAAACACAGAAAAGGTATAACACAGCACAGTGCATGGTGTTTATTTAACAATCAAGATCATTCTAATAAATAATATTTAATAAATGAAGTCTCCCGGTGAGCAAGCCAACACTGCCCAGTGGCGAGGAACCCAAACTCCAATGATAAATAAATGGAGAAAAAAAACAGTCTCAGCCAGGAGGGCCAGGTCTCCTCTGACTTGTCACAGCGACACTCAGTGACTTTGAGCATATTATGCATTAAGTGAAAGCTTGGCTGAAAAGATGTCTCTTTAATCATTTTTAAATTGGGAGCGTGTGTCTCTTTGGTGGATTTAGTTATTCTAGATTATCAACAGTCTGGAGTTTTGAGATCTTAGAGCGTGATGGGGGTTAATGTGATAGAAGCTCTGTTATGTAGGTAGGTGTTAAACCATTTAAGGCTTTATAAGTCATTCAAATAAATTATGAGTCAATACGATACTTAATGGATAGCCAGTGAAAGGATGATAAAATTGGGGTTACATTATCGTATTTTCTGGACCTGGTTAGAATTCTGGCAGCAGCATTCTGAACTAACTGTAGTTTGTTTATTGATGATGCAGGACAACCACTAAGTAGAGCATTACAATAGTCAAGTCTTGAGGTCACAAATGCACGAATAAGCTTTTCTTTGATAACGAATAAAATTGTCTGTTATACATTGTAAGAATCTAGACAAGAAAAATGTTCTTAAAATTTAGTCCTTGGTTTGCTAATGCATTGTAGTTTTTGCTGACAGCCAGATTGAGGCAGCACTCCATGTTCTCCAGAACAAGATGGAAAACATAAGTAAATAAATAAGTAAACAAGTTCTAGGGTCATAATCAAATTTTTTTTTCTTTACAATTTTTGTGTCAACGTGTTTTTAACTAAGCCACACTAAACACATGAAAAAAAAATGTGGTACCAGCATTAACCACTAGGGGCATTGACTTGACATGTGAAATTGTCATCTTTTCATGTTTCACAGTTTAAAAACTGAATTCAGACTTTCACAAGGGTGACTAAGATAAGACAGGATTTGTTTGTGGTGAACTACTCGTTCAATCTTGCATATTTGGTGCTTCAGAAAATCATCTGGCAGCATTCCGCCGGCAGTCGGGTTGAAGTGTTTATGGGAGTTTGTCTGACAGAGATGGAGTGAGAGATGCAATACTGCTCGAGTTGAATGATTTAAAGAGGAAGTGGCAGTTTTTTGGTGACTGTGTGGGTCAGAAGGGCTCTGAGGACCAAAAAAAAACTGATGGAACTCATTCCCACTTCTGAACACTGACACAAAACTCAACCGCCCTGATTTCTTGCAACGACCCTGAAAACAACACAATACAGAATTATGATGTATCAAAAGATATAAACGCTGCAGGTTTTTTTTAGACGGGAGGCTCTACACCTGTGGGGTTGATCTGTTATTGATGTTTATGTCCACTAACATCATTAGATCTGAATACCTTTATCGGTTTCCCTTATTTACCTCAGGTGCCGTCGTGCAGTAATTGCATACTTAGCGATGAAATTGCTACCATATTGCAGGCCGCCCGAACCAAAGAAACACAGATTATCCAATCAGGAAGACCAGCTGCTTCATTTTTTTTTGGAAGCAGCTCTTGTCTCGTCCACTTCACGCCTACCATTAGGATGTTAGGAATACCATCATAGGTCCTCTGTGTAATTTATTGTGTAAAGAAAGCTATTTCCATCTACATATATTGCGGATCTCCATACATTGAATTCACAATTTAAGTAGCCGTAAATGGACAAACTGCTCTACAGAACGAGTTTCATAAATGAGTTATCGCCTTCCGTAAAGAAGCCAAAACGTGACAACATCTCAGTTCTGTGTCAGCCATTGTAGTTCTTAAGGGAGGGATGGAGTAAGCCCTTGGTTGCAGTTCGCATTCTCACCTCTTAATGCTGCTAAATCTTTTAGACTGGACCTTAAAAATGCCTTTTAGAGTACACCGTTTTTTTTTTACTTTTTCGTATGAGTGAAAGTCCTGTTTTTGCTAGACAAGAACAAGCTATTGTGTGACAAAAAATGATAATTTAATGACCTTTGAGTAGTTTATAATTTGCGTATAATTTGTTCAACCTGCTCATTTCTCAAGAAAATTGAACAACTGGGGCTGTCAAACACAATTTACAAGTTATGTGCTATTCTGGCCTTCCAGAAATGTTAAATATAAAAAAAAGCAATCTGGAATTTTATGATCTCCAGTTTGGATTTGGCTTCTGATAACCCTAGTATTTATATCTGTGGCAGATGTTTTAAATTCACCCTTCACAGTGTGCGGTCGGTCATTTGTAATGAAACACATTAGAAATACCCTGACCTAACCAAGAGTTTCTTCCCTGATAGCACGCATACATCTGGCTTACATCTATTTGACGTCTGCATTTACATCTTACAGACATCTACAATACATAGTTTGCTCATCTGCAATACGTCTCGGAGATGTCTGCTGTCAGACATCATATAGACATCTTAAAGACGTCTTTGAGATGTTTATGATTTAGAATGGATGTAAATCTTCTCTTTCTAAGATGTTTAGCAGATTTTTTTTACGCAGCAAATCTCAAGATCTTTAGCAGACGTATTACAGACATTCAAACGTCTCCGAGACGTATTGCAGATGAGCAAACTACATATTGCAGATGTCTGTAAGATGTAAATGCAGACGTCAAATAGTAAGCCAGATGGATTGTGCTATCTGGGTTATTGTGACAATGATCCCGGTCGGCCTGGCAGATTGAAGAAAATGTCAGCAGAAGTGGAAGATAGCTTCCTTTCGGCCTGTGATCATGGCAGCTATATTCATCTTTTTCTTTTCTTGTCCTCTCTAAGTAAGTTCTCGGTAACTGAAGGCCATAACCTGAGCAGCTTTTATCCTCCTCCCTTTTTCTTCTGCCTACACTCTGGAAGCTGTGAATAGAGAGAGGTTTAAAGAGAGGCGATTTGCTTTCACAGTCCAAAGAGATAAAGACGGAGTTGAAAAGAGAGTGAGAACGTGTCCCAAACCTCTTGGGTTCCTCTACAACGCCCACTCGCTTGCACACAACATACGACTGGAGGTGAGAACATGCTCGAGCACAAAGAGAAAGGGAGGCGTAGTAACAGTGACAAATATAAACAGCAAAGAGAGTTTACATGAATGGAGCACTAATACAAAACTAAAGTTTTGAAAAATGGACTGTAACAGAGTTGGCGCTACTATGCCTTAGTGTTGTGGGTAGTGATGAGAGAAACAAGGCGTCTCAAAACAGTTGGTTTGCACAATTATTTACAGTTGTGAAGTATGTAAAACATTGCATGCTTAGCGACATCTGCTGGTTTCAATGCACAATATGTATGATTTTTGCAATAAAATATCCAAAAACACTAGCAAAGTGTTGCGTTTTGTTTCTTTGGATTATTCTGAATGTTTCCAACAATGTTTTATTCCAGAGTAATTTACTATTTTAAAGATGGGGTAACATGCATTCTGACTTCTTTGCACTGTTGAACGTGCTAGATTCTCATGCTTTACACGGTCAACTTGTTAAAAAACGAGTTGGATGTATGACATGGTATTTCTGTACTTGATACACTCCCCCAGCACTCCAACTTGTTTCGGAAAGGTTTTTATAAGTCTGGATCCCTGTTTCGTAACAGGGATCCTATTCCTTTTATTGGGCAATTCTCCCGGAAAAGCATGGCAAGGGGAAAGAAATAGCCTGCCCACGTGCCAGCTCACAAGCATAGGAATTCATGAAGAGGGGGCTGTCAACGGTCCACTGTCTGCCCTGGTTTCTCCTATAACAAATCACATACTGTTGATTTAAGGAGACGAAAAAGGAGAAAGGAAGGAGGAGCTTAGAAGGAAAAAGAAGCTTAAACTAGTCTTATGAGTTGTGGAAACTTATGGATGTCAAGTTAAACCAGGTATACAGGCTCAGAGACCAGCTGAAAGCAGTTAAGACCAGCAAACCAACAGGGTATGATGGCATGTTCTCCAGATAGGACTTGGTTCCCAGCTCCAATGTAAGTTTTGGGTGTTTTGCCTGTTAAAGGGATATTTCAACCCCCCCAAAAAATATGTATTGCATCATTTTCTCACCCTCATGTCATTTCAAATCTGAATGTCTTTCTTTAGTTCTGCAAAACACAATATGAGAGTCTGGTAACCAAACTACATTTGCCCCTATTGACTTTTATTTAATGGATTCAAATCAATATGAAATTTCTCAAAATATCTTCTTTTGTGTTCCACAGAATCAATTTGGGTTGAACTATGACTTTAATGCCAAAATGATAATTACACAAGTGTAATACAAGTGATGACATGCCTCTTCCCACTAAGCTCCATGAAGTACCATCTAGCACACACAGTGCAGGGTGAGTTATGTGACAAGCTTTAATAGCACAAGTCATAGCTAAAGTAATGTTTGCCTTATCAAACACCACAAATAATGTTTACGCATTTCCTCTATGTAACTCGACAAAAATCACAGGTCGACTGAAATGATGAGGAAGGTAAATGAAGAGGGTGCAGTGAACTATTAAGAGACAAATGATGGCTTTTTATATGCACTGTATTAGCCGGCACCAAGCTTTACTTATATTTCTCAACATGACATTGGGCAAATATTTAGATTAGCATTACTGTGTAGATTTCACGTTACATAATAGAGCTGGGAAATCCGACACACATTCCTGTTTGTATTTTGATCTTGTGGCATTGTAGTACAACTTAAACCTCCATGCAAAAATGATGAGTCAGAGTAAACCGTTGAAGGTCAGGAAAGAAAATCTGCGACAATGCTGAATGTATATTATCTGCATTGGGCTGATATCATAGGTATTTTAATAGACGACTTGATGTACTGTCTGTAAATAAAACCCCTTGGGAGCTGTCCGTGTCCCTGTGATGCAACCGTTTTCCGCACCAGTTTGCAAAATTATCTCGAGCGAAGACTCACGACTGCACACACAGGAGCAGAATATAGATTCAATCTTAAATTACTCGAATGGCGAACACAGTCCCTGATCTCTGCTGACCCACTTCCTCCGGTCCCAGGATGAGACACACAGTGATTATGAATCATTATGGAGCCTCAGAGGACCAAGAGGGTTGTTCATCCTTGTGCCTGGCAGCAAAAGTATCACGTCCTGTTGCTGGCGCCTCATTTCGCCACCTGAGGGCGCTATGCTAGTCCGTGTAATGCCTGTGTTTTTGTAAGGACTCCAGTTCCCATCAGGCTTTGTCTGATTATCGTATATTGGTCTCACCTGTGTCACATTAACTGTTTGTCCGTCATCTGTGTATATATAGCCACTTGATTCAGTTTTGTTCAGTGTGCTCTCTCGTGGTTCTCGCGCCATTAATACACTTATGTGTCTTTTGGATTAAATATTTTATTACACGTGGATCCTCTCCTTGTTTTTCTTCTGCTCATCGTGACAACAAGTAAATTCATTTAAAGAAAAATAAAGAATGAATAGATGCTATTTGTACCAGCCGCCAAATGATTCGTCATCGAATATTGTTTGTTTAAAAAAACATTTTTTTTTTAAATTAGCTTTCCCCGCCTATTATGATTTGCATTGTGAGAAGTAGATGTTGGGATCAGTAATCATTACTGTTAACAGCATGTTGACCGTGGAAATAATTGAGCATAATGTTCGAGCTTGTTCAGTGATTGTTATAATTTTGGCTTTAACTGAGATTTGATTATTATTCAGCACTGGCGTGAGTTTATTATTGCATATGTTACATCACAATGTTGTAATGAATTGCTTTGATTTGGCACGTTGAAAAGATGTTTTAACATTTTTAGCATAAAACCATTTATACGTAATTGGTGATTTTGTAGTGGACAGCAATATCGTTCTTATTAAATGTGTTAATATAGTAGTAGTAGTAATAGTAATAGTAATAGTAATAATATTTATGATATTATAATAATAATAATATTTATAGCATTAAAATTATTATAATTGATTTTATTAACATTATAAATATTGACTATATTATATTAATCTCACTATGATCTTTGACCATACAGATATCCATGTTATATTATCACTGAATAATCTTTACCGTTTATACATTAAATCATCCTACATAATGTAAATATATGTAAATGTGTGTTTGTGTGTGTGTGTGTATGTATGGCTCACCTAAAGGATTATTAGGAACACTATACTAATACTGTGTTTGAGCCCCTTACGCCTTCAGAACTGCCTTAATTCTACGTGGCATTGATTCAACAAGGTGCTGAAAGCATTCTTTAGAAATGTTGGCCCATATTGATAGGATAGCATCTTGCAGTTGATGGAGATTTGTGGGATGCACGAAGCTCCCGTTCCTCCATATCCCAAAGATGCTCTATTGGGTTGAGATCTGGTGACCGTGGGGGCCATTTTAGTACAGTGAACTCAGTGTCATGTTCAAGAAACCAATTTGAAATGATTGGAGCTTTGTGACATGGTGCATTATCCTGCTGGAAGTAGCCATCAGAGGATGGGTGCATGGTGGTCATAAAGGGATGGACATGGTCAGAAACAATGCTCAGGTAGGCCGTGGCATTTAAAGGATGCTCAATTGGCACTAAGGGGCCTAAAGTGTGCCAAGAAAACATCCCCCACACCATTACACCACCACCATAATTGCATTAATGAGAAATTGAACAGGTGTTCCTAATATTCCTTTAGGTGAGTCTATAGTATGCCATGTCTTGTTTAGTGCATGTACAGTACTAGAATGAATGCTCACATCATTGGGCAATGCTTAACACCTGTGTGGAGAGCTGGCAGGTGCCACTGATGGTTTTCAAGCTGCACTCAAAAGCACACTGATGTGTTCTGATGTGTTCATCTTCCTTTGACCACACTGCAACCCAGATCTGGGGCATTATGCTGGACTGCACAGAAAATTCCTTTTATAGAATTTGTCTGTCTGCTTCTTCCTCTCTTGCTGCCTCGCAGATGCACACGCACACACACAAATACACACACACACACACACACACACAGTTGTGCTCTGTAGCTCACACTGCATTTCTTCTCTATCAAATTCCTTTATCATCATCGCAACTTTTGCTGTACATTTTTCATCCACTTACACACACGAGCAGACAAAAGACAGATCTCTGTGCTTCCTTTCAAAAACATAGACACAAAAGCAGCGGGTGGGATGAGCGCTAGCTGGTGAAGGTTTCGCAGCAAGGCTTATAGTTTACAAGTGCATAGTAAATAGACGCTACTGTCGAGTCTCTTTATTAAGAGTTAACTCTTTGGTTGTTGTTCAAGAAAATCTGACAACGCTTTCCTACAGGAGCACAGCTATAGTGCCAACTCCCTCCTGATGTAGCCTAGAGATATCGAAATGTGGAAAAAGAAAAGCTCAGAATTGTGACAGGTGGTTTCATGTGCTTTCATTCTCAAAATACGTAAAAGTAGACTTAATTGTGAACAAAATGAACAAAATTGCTACTATCAGGTATAGGACGGTCTAATCCAGAGCTTTGACTTGTAAATGCAGTAGAGTCTTATGTTACATTACAGGTTGATATGCCAAAGTAATGATTTCTATGTCTTATCAGCTGTTGATGTTACACTTTTTAAATGTGTTATGAAAAGAGTGTTCTGCAGACAGCTCTGAATAAAAACAGGTAATATAGTTTATTTCTAATATTTTCTGTACTGTGACCAAAAGTTCTTTTAAATAATAACTGCAATATGCAAACACAGGGAAATCCATCCATCCATGTGAATAAATAATACAAACACTTTGCTATCTAATAAACCGAGAAAAAACAACCAAACTATGGGACGCATGAAGGGACAAACTGCTGGTCTTGTATGTCAAAAATTTAATTGAAATGATACCTTTCAGAGGTCTATGAAACAATCTGTATTATTGTTCTGAACAAATAAATTGATTTACATTTAAGAATTTGACATTAAAATCATTTATGTTAGATAGAAAGTAATTTAAAGATTTAAAAAGTTATGACAGAGGGGTGCCCAATATGCCCTGCAAAACATCCCCACAACCACATAACATCCCCCATCATGGGTCTCCCAGATTTTAGTATTCAAATGTTGACAGGTATGATAATCAGACATTAAGATAATGCCCAACCTACCTGACAGTTTGGTAAACACGGCACTAATTCCCCTATTGTGAGATATTCTGTAGAGCCTTCTCTTTATTTAAATCTGTTGACTGGGTTTATTATATAAGCACTGATGTCTCTGACGTGTTTTAGCTGACTGCGTCAGGATAAGAAGATAGATTTGAGCTTTACATACAATGTAGCAAAAGGCTGGTGTGAAAATATAATAATTACATTATTGTGTATGTGTAAATTAATCTACCGTATGTCTTCCCTTTTCAGTGCCAGTGTGTTGTACTGGTTGTAATCCAGGTTTGCTGATTTTGAAAGCTGGTTACAATGGCACTCAGAACCCCCTTATGGAGAACAGAGCCCCCTGACAGCCTGTGACTCATCAACACCATTCTCTCCATTCTTCTCCCTCTTTTTTTAAGAATACATCCAAAAACCCAAACCGATCGATCTCCCATCTGAAAGAAAGATAGCATTTTGAATATAAACGAAGGATAAAAAATGAGTAGGCCTTAATCCGTTTAAAAAAAAAATTACGTTCGCCTGCACTGGCCAACTCTTTCCCCCTTCTACGAAACCCACTGTATTGTTTCTGGCCGTGTGAGAGGATTTACATCCCCCCGCATCTGTTGTGATCGCCTCGGCCAGCAGTTTCAGCAGATACTGTAATGGCGCCCGACATACGGTATATTTTACAGGCCAAATAATAGACTTTCTCCGTCTGGTGATGGTCGAGATTAAGGTGTAAAAAAGTGCCTGGCTATGCAAGAAGTACAACTTGCTGACAACTCGTGCGAGATCTATTCGATGCACTTTGCACGGGAGATGCCACGAGGTTCCAGTAGCGCCGCGATCGCAGAATAATAGGTAAATAAATCGGGACATAAAGTATGCGTGGGAGGCAGGATGCGGACACGGCGGTAATGATGAGAGCGCAGATAAGGTGTTGAATGTGGCGACTTGTGGAGATGAGGTAATAAACTACGGAAAGATACTAGCTTGGGAGAAACGGGCCCCACAGTGAGGAAGAATCTGCTGCATAGAGCTCTTGATATATAATGATGCCTTACTTACGAGAAAAGAGATTGAAGAAACATACCCACATACTTAATCGGCTGGCTGTTTGTCATCTCCACACAGGCATCGGGAAAATCTATCGTCAAGGGGACCCAGAGGCTCTTGGATACGTGTCTTGGGAGCACACCCATACTCGCCCCGCCTGTTTAGTATAGACATGGACAAGATTAAGAGACCATTTTGCAGAACATTTCACTGATATAAAATTTTGTTTAGTATAAAATAATGTTTTGTTTCTTACTGTAAACTGTAATTTCAGATAAAACTATTGAAAGTGAAAACTGGAGAAAAAGGTCATAATAATAGAAAAGATAAGTATTCTTCAGACCGCAAGTACAGCACAAAAAACAAGTTTATATTCACTTTTCCCAAATGTACACATTTTACTTTTGTATTGTTTATAAGTTAAAATGTTTTTTTATGTCATAACTTCGATTTTTTATCCTAGTTTTCCTGGTGTCATTTTGTTAAAGGGGTGCTGCAACGATGTGTGATGCACTCTGACTGCTTTACAATGTTGAACGTCCTGTCTTCTCATGCTTAACATGTTCGACTTGTCAAAAAAACGTTTTACGTAGTATTTCTGTGCTCAATTAACTCCCCCAGTGATCGGAAAGTTTTTTTTCAAACGTATTAAACTGTTTTGTAACAATTTTTCAATGTCCCTTATTGGACGATTCTCACGGAAAAGCACAGGTGCTCTGTGAGCATGATGCAGACGGCTGTTCTAAGCGGCTCACCTAACCCTGCTGCTGAGCGGGTCTGATAGTATTGTGAAAGCAAAGTTATAGCGTTTTTTTATTGCCTCCATCTTTCTTTTTGAAGGTGGTTTATAAAGTTGTTTTCTGCAACTGAGTGGGGATGAAACTGGAATATAGATACAGGCATGAATGCATTGTTGAGATTTTTGTTGATTATAAATAGACTGGTATTGCAAAGTCTAGGAAACTCCATTAAACAGTCATGACATTATTTATAGGACACATATAAAAAGGGATTTGCCTAGACCAGAAGGTAACACGAAAGCTTAACAGGTTTTGGAAGAGAACTTGTGTGTGTATGTGTCAATTCTACACTTGAAAGCCAGACAATGTCGCTTTGAATGCCCTGCAGGCGGAGAAGCCCCCGGCGGATGGTCACCCCAGGGGCTTAGTCACGACTCAAGAGTTAGTGTCTGAGTCTCAGTGGGAATGTGGATCAAAGATGGAGTCAGCCAGCGGTGGCCCATCCTGCTGGGCCGTATTCGCACCGACTGACGGATAGAGCTCTCTCAGAATCAAATTTATCGACACGCCTCGGTTTGAGTTCTCGATCATATATGGTTCCATCTTTGAACATGCACCCGCTCCCTCCTTTCTGCCACTCATTGTCTGGTCGGAAAAGATAAGCAATCTATGATATCGATTTGTCTTCATTTCCGGACTCATTTCGACCAGAGGAATTTAAATGAGAAATCGATATCTTGCGTGGCCGGCTCACCACATGGGATGAGTTTGGAATGTTGAATGAAGAGCTTGAGCCTTGGGTTTTTACGCTTGCGTCATGTAAAGTCTCTTTAGATCGAATCTCCAGGGTGACTGTGATTAGAGGAGAGAATCAGAATTTTTAGCATTGATCTCATTTGGTTTTGTAGATAACTCATGTCTATAGCGTCTAAAGTCACATTTGTGATTAAATTTGAACACTTCATTTTTTGCTTAGAAGCTCTGTCAGTTTTTATATCCTCACATGGTTCAAAACCTGGTAGATGACGATTTCTTTTGAGACATTCCCCAAAATATGTTTTGTGTCCATACAATGAAGGTCAATGGGGGTCAATGTTTTAGGTGAACTATCACTTTCACTTTTCACAAGTTGTGTTTTAGAATTTTTTTATTTGTTGACCATCTAACATTAAAAAAAACTAACCGCCTAATTTGAGGTCTTACACAGACACAACAAACCGGACATCAGACAGAGAGAGCCTTTAGCACCTCCAGACTATCGCTCGAGTGATTCCGAGTCACGAGGTGAGCCATACAAGCAACTAAAGTGCAACTCCGGGGCCAAAAGCCCCCGGGAACTAGGAGCTGTCGAAGACTTCATTTCCCATAATCACCCTTGAGAGTTGGAGAACAGCAGCCGTTGCGGGTGTAAGGAGTGACTCAGACAGAGAGCAGATGGATGATCCCTCGGTTCACACTCTGGCATGCAGTCGCCTTCTACATCCCCCTGCTTCACACCTGTGCGCTGCTGGGTATGACTCTAGATTTGTCAAAAGCAGGAGTGGCAAATAACCAGCTAAAAGAGACAGAACATTATCACTTCACTGTGTTAAAGTGGCCATAACTCAGACAGTTTCTGCATATATCATGTTAATCTTGAGGACTTACAGAATATTATCGCACCCTTTAAATATCAGTTCAGTTCAGTTCGAGCTTTATTGTCATTCCGCTACATGTGGGGACATACAGTGGAACGAAATGTCGTGCCTCACAGGACCATGGTGCTACATATATACATGCATACATAACTATCCTACTGATAGTTTGACAGTAAATAAACTATTTGTAAAAAAGTGTTTACCCTGTAGATAAACAAAAAATACAAACTATACTATATAAAAATGCTTTTTCTATACATAATTTAAAAAAGAATACAGACTATAGAAACGATACAAACGATGTACAAAAAGATATGTACCGTACATACCGTATCTACCAACAGTATTTAGTTTGATCTCATTTCTAAAAGACAGATACATCTGTAAAATTATTTTCGATAACATACGTCGTGTGGAGGGGGGTGGAACTAAAGCATGTGTGCACCCATTGCCAACAAAACCCAGACATATGTCACGGCGTCACTTACCGCGTGCTTTCATTTCTGGTATCTTTTAGGGCTGGGACCGCGCCATCAGTTTCAAACGATCTCCAAATCTGGTGTTTTATCCACCGTTTTTATAACATTCATTTCGGAAGTGCCGGGAACCAACAAACACACCTCAACTTCTCTCAATATCTCAAGAGTAACTAGCATCATAAGCAGGTCCTCAGCGCAGCCAATCTGGATTGTAAGAAGGTTTCGCTCGTCGGTTGAACCGTGGGCTTGCTATTTCTTGGCATGCTTTTCCGGAAGAATAAGGAACCAAGACATATTGTTACGAAACAGATTTTTTATGTTCGAAAAAATGTTTCAGAAACCTGTACGAACGCTGGGGGAGTGTAGCGAGCAAAAAAATACTACGTCATGCGTGCAAGTCATTTTTTGTCAAGTTAACCATGTCAAGCTAGAGAAGGCAGCACGTTTAACATTGTAAAGAAGTCACAATGCATGAAACACCGTTCCATGTTCCCTTTAAAGGGTGCTAAATATATATACTTTTTAATAACTAATACTTTTTATTAATATTGCTGCTTACTTTAATACATATTGCTCTTATTTGCCCGACATTTCACAAACTGGACCTTTAAAGCTTTGAAAGCGTGTAATGGTAAAAATTATAGCCTTGTTGTAGAGTTCTCTTCGAAGCAATAGCTCCTAATTTTTTTTTCTGGTGCAGGGAACACAAGACAGGATGGGAAGACTCCAGGACTGTACTCCCATGGGATCATAGGTACCATGGTGGTGCAGGGAGCTTGGGAGGTTGCTGGTCGCTCGGGAGGCCTGGTTTCGGCCGGAGGGGTTTCATTTCCCTCTGTTCCACTAGAAGAAAGAGCTTGCAGATCTACTCTTTTGTATTAGTTGTAGAGAAATATAGCCGAATGTTGACCTTGCGGTAAGCACAGGCGGTCCAATGTATTGAGCTGTGGTGCTTATGGTAGACCAGAGTTCAAGTCTTGGTCATGTTCTCGTCTTGTTCCTCATGTCTTTCTATCTTTAAATACAATGTGGAAACATTTACATTTACGCATTTGGTACTAGAGCTTCAGAGCGTTTGTGCAAAGCAAGTGATAATAGTCAGGAAATTCTTCAAATAATTGTTATAAAGAATAAGTTCCATGCAAAGTTTTAAAAATACAAAAATTGCTTTGGTCTAAAAATCGTAATTTAAAAATATATATACATATTTTACAGATGTTTCTGCTAAAAAGCTTTTTTGTTTCATTTGACAAAGGAACGTTTTAAAATTCCTGTTGTGTTTGTTACTTTTCAAATGTTTCTGACAAGACAAAAAAATTGCATTTTAGCAGCAAATACCATCAAGATTGGTTTGGGTAAAAAGTACCCCCTGTGTAACATTGCTTATCTTTAATGTTGTTGGGCTAATTCCCTGCTGGAGATCCTGGATCTCTTGTTCAGATAGATGGCATCATCGATGTTCTGGAGGTGCTATAGCCTACCTCGCTCTGTCTGATGTGCGGTTTGTTGTGTCTGTGTAATGCATCCATTTTGTATGTTTAGTTGTTGTTTTAAGACTCCAAATTAGGCGGTTAGTTTTTTATAATGTTAGATGGTCAACAAATAAAAAAATTCTAAAACACAACTTGTGAAAAGTGATAGTTCACCTAAACATTAACCCATTTGAGTTCCATTGTATGGATTGTTTGATCTAATTCTCTGCTGGAGATCCTGGATATCTTGTTCAGATAGATGGCATCATGGATTCTAGCAAGTATGAAAAGTTAAAAAATCTAAACATGACCGTTCCTGCCAGGAGTCTCGTAATGAGCCAACTTCAGATCTTCAAACTTGACAACAATCTAAAAAACAAATATGAAAATCGAAACAAAATGGGTCACTGAGCACAAGACAAAGCTTCTGCCATGGTCATCCCAATTCCCTAACCCAAGCTCTATACAACATAAATGTGGAGAACTGAAGAGGAGAAGCACCAACACGGAGCTGGAAATCTGAAGGGTCTGGGGTGATTCTGTACAAAGGAATGTTTTATGATCTTGTCAGGAATTCTCTAAACTCATTAGGCATGTGAAGACTTAGAGCTGTTATCTTGGCAAAAAGAAGGTTGCAAAAAGTACCCTACTGAATGAAAGGGTATGATTAATCGATCAATGTGTATATGAAAAATAAAATGTATTTCATGATAAGATTCTCCTCCCCATTAAAAATTCTGGTAACACTTTCATTGAAGCATGTAACTATAATGCATTATAAAGAGTTATTTAAGTGTAAAATGCATTATATGTAGTTGTAAAGAAGTATAACCAATTTAAAACGTGTAGTGTAACAATTAATTACTTAGTGTAATAATGTTTTAACTGTAATAAATTCAATTTATAAGACATAATAATGCATTAAAAGGTGCATTACAATGCTTTAAAATTACTTTTATAAATCATTATACATACTTGCCACATACATGGAGTGATTCATAGTACATATGAAAAGTTAGATTTTTGTGATTTAAAAAAAGTAAAAGATCCAAAATCTTAATGATGCAGATTTATTTGAATAGACTTATTTGATCATATTTATCTATATTAATAATTTAGAGCTCAACTGTAGGTGTGTGATTGTGGGAAAAACCTCTCAACAACTTTAATGATATTTGTTCTTTGTCTAGCGCTGTGTTGATGGGAGGCACATGTGTGAGTGGAGAGGATGTCAGCACAGCTGAGCTGATGCAGGTGAGAAACGAATGTGAGCCTGTCTCCATTTACACATTTGTGCTGCTTACGTAATCATCAATGGTGTTGAAACAGTCATGTCCCCCATAGTGTCTGTCAGTCTCTGGGTGATACTGTACTTGAATATACTTTTGTGGTGGTTTGCAAGAATTGTCACATGTGCCAAAATTAGATTTCAACAGATGGGAAAACATTCCCATAATCAAGTTACCTTTAACTGATAATCCTAAATCATTGCATTTTTTTCCACCAGTATATGTAAATGATGCTGAACTTACATTATACATACAATACATTTATGCATTTACACATTAGCAACATGCTTTATTTTTTGCATTACTGTAATATTGTAGTGGCCATGCTGTATCAATTGTGCTACCTATTCATAAAAATGTGTATTTGTTCAATTAAATAAATAAATAAAATAATGTGTGTTCAAAACCATCCAAGCCAAGCTTTCAGCATGTTTTTTCCTATCATCTACTTTCTTTCTCACATCAACATGTCAGATGAGTCCTGTCAGAGCAGTCTGCATGCTGCCGAGGTTAACAGTATACTATTCGTTCCGCATGTAAACTAAAGCCATCGTTCTGCTGGAAAACAATGCCCACCGGCAAGAACTCATGGTGACTCCCGATGCAAATTCAAAGACAAGGTCACGATGTCATGAAAGAAAACATAAGGTACAATGAGCTCAACATGGCCAGTAGTGCACACTGTATGTCATACCGAGTTTCTGAATAATATGATTTATAAACTGCCATTGCATCCACCTTTCCCATATAAAAAAAGCATGGGTACTGCATCACGCTTTTTTCCAGGATACTCGCCTCCCTGAGAAATCTCAACAATGTCTCACACTGTGATCAGATTTGTTTATCTCAAAATCTGCGATTTAAATTGAAATAAAAAGTAAAGTCCCATGAGTTATGAAAGAGTGATCACTAAATAATAGAGTTGTTGCTATCCTGACGATTACCCCATCACACACTGAACGTTTTCCCGTCACAGATAGGCCTACAGAACTATGTTATGTTTGAAACAGTGTAAACCCCCACTGTGATCAGGAGCACGGCCAGCGCCACATTTTGGATTATAATTATTGCTGGCGCTAAAACGTATCACATAATTGAATGTAAACAACACCCTGGTAGAAACATTAGTAAATTCCATATCCATATAATGGCATTAGTAAACATAAGCACCTGAATGGTCATACAGAATCTGTGGTTCTAATGCAAGTGTTCAGAAGCTCTGACCAAGAACAGACAGATCTCTAAGCGTGCCAAGAAACAGAGCGTGGGATTAGGAAAAGAAAAAGATTTATGCAGAGGAGACAGTTGAGGGAGAGAAAAAGAAATGGTATGAAATGGTAAATCCAGAGAGAGTGTAAATCCGTACATTCTGTCAATCTGATGTGTTTGGACTAGTAGTTCTGTCTTTTTGAGTACCACAGAAATATAATGCTTATTCTAAGATATGATTGTGCACATGCATTGACATGCTAACATTGGATTGGGGGATTGACACGGTAAATTAGGGACTTTTTTAAAATGGTTCTTTTTTCAATTGTTACAAAATATGGTTGAAATTGTCGACAGTGACCATGGACCACTAAACCAGTCAAAAGGGTCATTTTTTTAATGGAGATTTGTACATTATCTGAAAGCTGAATTACTAAACTGATGTATGGTTTGTCAGGATGGGACAATGTTTGGCCGAGACACATCTTTTTGAAAATCTCGAATCCCAGGGTGCGAGAAATATTGAGAAAATAGTATTTTAAAGTTGTGCATCGGAGACGCTGTAGCAGGCTGTTGCTAAGCAGAAGGGGTTTGTTTTAATGCTTTCTATTGGCTTACCGCTGTAATCACGTTGTGGAGAGCAACTGAACCCGAAAGCAGAAATTCTTAACTTTACATAGATACTAAACTTGAGTGGGTAATTCTCAAAGAGCGGGAAGCAGCGAGTTAAGTTTGTAGGCGTGTTTGCGGCCATTTTTTATAGCCAATTTGCTGCATTCTTTCTCTAGAATAAAGTTTTGATATATGCACGGTAGGAAATTTACAAAATAATTTCAGGGACTATGATAGTTACTTAATATCCTAATGATTTTTGATTCTTTTGAACCATTCAATGTTTTGTTGGCTATTGTTACAAATATAACCTTGCTGACTGGTTTTGTGGTCCAGGGTCACATATGATAAACTATATTTGCAAATGGGCAGTTTTGTAAAATGTCCTAACTAAGTAGATTATATGACAATGTTTTTGTTTTGTTTGACTTTTGGGCCATGGCATGATGATTTTCAAGACAGCCACACCAACTCCACTAACTGTCAATTAAACGTAATGGCTGTGTTTTTTTTTTTGACAGCAAATTATAAGGTTATGGGATGGGCGTACTAAAACAGCTTTCATAAAAATTGACCGACTTCTATGATGCTTTTACTAGTGTGAAGAGTGAGATCTTTTCTCTCATTGGCGGTTATGGGCCCCCCAACGATTCTTGTCAGTTTGTGCGCCAGTACAACATGAGCCTACTACTATATCAATAGTAATAATTTACCAGATGGATTGACTGATATATATTTGAAGAGAGTGAGAGATTGTGAAAGGAATCATGAAGAGCATTGTACCGTTATGGCCAGCTATTCCCCTGAAACTCTCCATCAAACGTTGAAGCTCGATATGAGATGAGAGTTTGGTTTATTGTTCACATGCTTTTAGTGGCCCAGATAAAAACATGGTATTTCCCTGAAGGGATTTTTCATCCAAAATTCTGTCACCATCTACTCACAAAAATGTTGTTCCAAACCTGCATGCTGTATTTTTATCTCAAAGATTGCAGTTCATAATCATAAACATAACACACTATTAAAGGGGCCATAAATGAAACCCACAGTTTTAACCCAAAATTTTGTTTTATAAGATGGAATTGTATTCAAGCGAACATCTTGTAAGAGTAAGAAGTGAAAATGCCCTCGTTACTGAAATAATAGTCTCAGCCTCAGACGTCAGGCCCACGATCAATTGGCTGAACGTCTGATACATAAGGCACACTTTTTTGGAAACACTTCAGCATGTTCGAAGTCATCATCTGATTGGTTTACTTTCACAGGATCTCTGGTAGATGTGCGTTCTTTAACGGACCGCCAGGAAACAACACGAAGCCGCATGATCTTAGAAGTAAGCTGTCGTGTTTACAACAGTTGCTTTAATAATTCATCAGGATGGACTAAACGCCTAGAGGTCTCATGAACTGGCCTTGTTTATTCTGTTATACTGTTGTATGAGGTCTAGTTATGACGTTATGTGTTATTTTTAAATAAAAAAACACCAAAACAAGAAGTTAAAGGCTGTTTTCTACACTGGTTTTAATGGGCGTGCCGCATTGAAGACTTTATAAGTAAACTCCACTGCATTGATTGAATAAGCGGTTTGCGTAGTTGCCGGCTTTTGTAAATTTGACTCGAGACGAAACGTTACGTTACACATTAGCATGAACACCTCCACAGACGAATATCAACGGTTTCGCGCATGACAATTCTGAAGTAACACATGTTGAGGGGAACCAGATAGATTGAGCAAGCTATAAACATGCTGTTAAAGATCGCAAAATATTGTGCAGTCAGTGCCTGGTTGTGGAAGAGCACAGTCGCTCCATAACCTTCCTTTCGATTTCCGACTTTAGTAATGTGTTGTTGAAGTTTATTTTTATAGATGTTCCACCATAAGTGGATTTAACATTGAGCGTTTGTTCGATTCATTTCAAAACATATTCCTTTGTGAACAAGGCCCAGGTCGATTCCGGATTTGCGGATAGACTTAAATTAAAAAGCAGTGCTGTGCCATCAATATTGGATCCAATGGGAATCGCGCAGCTGTAGCAGTACGAAAAAATGTGAAATTTGAAGGTTATTTTCCTTAATTAAACTTTATCTCAAGGCCTAAGAAAGGCGGATCGAGCAAATAGAGGAGGGCGTGGAAAACGACTAAAAGGCTAAATCTATGCTACCTTTAGGAAAGAGAGAAAAGGTGGAAGTGTTTTTTATGCATTGAAACCTGTGTGAACTTTATTGCATTGATTGAGGCTTAATGATCTCGCACTGGTTTGAACTTTTGATTGAAGAATAGAGATCTATTGTTTTGACTCTAACTTTCATGTGTTTTTACAGAAAAATCCTTTTCTTCCATTAAATTCATACAGATCAGTCTTGTTACTGGTGAACTTTAACTTCAACTACCGGGAAAGTATTATTTAATAGGTGACAGGCCTATAATCCTGTCTGGCGCCCGAACTTTAAAATAAATTTTATATTCTACTAATTGTTAGGAGGCGACCGCCACCTTTACACATCAATCTTATGTGAGTAAAACATTTTTGCACTGTGCGTCACTATTGCTTTGTTAAAGATCACTTGATGTGGCCTGAGGACTATTCGCACAGGATAAGTATTCCCTGGGAAAATTAAATCATTTGCAGAAGTTGTCTGTGATCTTCATCTGCTGCGCATCGGCATCTCTGTGATTTGGTCGGCTCATATATCAATTTCCAGGTTTAATCCACCGTGTGCGAATAATGTAGGCTGCTTTGAAGTGTTTTGGTATCATTTCGGGTGATGGGTCATATCCATAAGTCACCTGCATTCTCCCGTTTGTTTATTTATCATGGAAGCTCTGGTAAGATTTGAGACCAGCGATCGCGGTGATCTTCAGTCCGGTTCGCGATCATGGGTCTGAGGAAATAAGTCAGTAAATTTGAGTAAATAAGTGGCTTCACTTATCCCGTGCGAATGCTTCACATAAAATAAAATGTGAGATGATAAATCAGAGATGATCATGATGATAATGAATTATAAATGTTGTTGTTATTGTTGTTTTTATGTGGACTCCATGTGTTTTGAGGCTAACACAGAATTCATTAAAATATACAAATGGAATGACACAAAACCCATACCAATTAGCTAGTAACAGTTAATATCAATAATAACAGCAAATTATTATTATTATAAAAAATAATGCAATCGGCCATAGAATGGTTCATTTTGGATTTATTCCTTTAAATATTGCTGCATCTAATGCTACTGGCTTCTTGTCCCTACAGTTTTGGGCTTTTCAATTCTATCTCAATGTTTTCCTCTTGCATTGTCTTTATCACCATCCTCTGTTTGTTTCAAGGACAGTCACGCATTCAGTGGGCGATCTCGTCGTCCGCTTTTTCTCACGCTCTCTCCTTCTATTCATATCTCTTTTCACTCTCTTTGCCTGCCAAGGTCTGTCTTTATTCATTTAATCTTAAAGCTTTTGATGTTATTGTCTGATTCCATTCATTGACCATAATAGATAAGTCTCACCAATAAATGCATGGCAGCATTAAGGCCTCGCTACCTTACACAGCAAGACAAAATATCTAACTTCTTATTGCACTGCTGTCTGTTAACAAGTCCGTGGAAATACAGCACAGCAGAAACTTAACTTGAGGTTTTCCAGATTGAAATATCAAATGTAAAAAAATCCTCTATTCTCTTTTAAACCTAATGATCAACGCCTCTTTTAAACGGAGGCTTGAAGTGTGTGTGCAGCATAATATTGGTGACTCTTAAAGAAATCTCAATACTTGCGAGTGTAGTGTCTAGAGAGCCATAAAACCCCCTTCTCCCTTTGTCGTGGTTTCTTATACCAACATCAAGAGACCTGAACCAGGGGGGTCTAGATTTAGGTTTGTGCTCTCACTGAAGGTTTTGATATCTCTTTTGTTTCTCCGTGGGATTTTACCGACTCCTAAGCTTCATAGCCGATCTATTTATAGAATAAGTGCGTTAAGATAATTTTATTGGTTTTCAGACATGTTTTACCTGGCTTGCAGCCAGGCCCTCTCTCTCTCTCTCACTCCCTCTCTCTCTCTCTCTCTCACTCTCTTTTTGCGCTTCCAAGTGCATTTGTGTGTCATGTATTTGTTTGTGTGTAGATTAGTGTTTAATAAACAACCATATATCCATTTGTGATGGGTTTTCTGTGCTCACGCTCACAAACTTGGTCCCTTTAACTGTGGTTGGTTTACGCTACCTTTGATCTAAATCCTGTTTGATAAACTCACGATACTTATGGCCATGACATAACATAAAGTGTATAATAACATAGATGCATCAGGTGGACGAATGCATTCAAGTATATTTTATACTTTATATTACTACTTCGAGAGAAAAATATATTTTGTACAGGTTTGGAACCATCTGAGGGTGAATAAATGATGACAGAATTTTCATTTTGGGTGAACTATCACTTTAAGCCTTGTCTGTAAAACTAGGCATTTTGTTTTGTTTTGCTTTCATGATCATTTATTGTTTTAAATATATTTTTGGGCAGGTTTATGGCTGTTGTTTGCATATAGAACTATTCACTAAGTATATAGTTCTATCACAACCAGCTTCCTAAACTTCAGCTCAAGGTAAAATGATTTGATTTCAAGAATGATAAAGGACTCCTCACATCAAGCTGTTTAGTTTTCTGGGTCTGAATATTTATTGCCTATTTCAGCTTATGAAGGGCAATGCCATACAGTACTTCTCTGTTTTGTGGTTCATTTTGAAAAATAAAATGGACGCAGAAGAATAAATAGAAATTCTTAAAACTTGTTGCCTAGAAAAAAAGTGCTCTTCTTTCCTAAACCTATGACCTTTGAAAACACAAATTGAAAGTAGAACAGACTTTCTGTCGGGTGAAAACAAAGTCTAAATTGAAATTAGACATGGATCACTGCATATGTTTTAGGATTCCAGCTTTAAGTGTTTGCTAATTTTCCACATGGGGAAAGTGAATGAGTCCACCACATGTTAAAAGATGGGGATTCACTGAAAGGAGTAATTAAATCAATCAATTGCAAATTGAACAGCTGTTAAGTCATAATAAGCTTTTTTATGGAGTACTTATCCACCAAAAATGCTAATACTGTGTTACAGAGTTGGTCACTGCAGACTTAGTTGGTTTCCCCCAGGAAAACGAATAACCTTTCATCCCTTGCTCTTCATTGCCTAGAAATAACCTGTTGTGTATCAAATTAAATGAATGTTAACAAACTCATTTATTTGTCTTTATTATTGGATGGAGCACCCTTATTATCCTCATAAATGGGATGATACTCGATGCCCTTGTATCCATCCTTCAGGTCACGGAGACAATTCATCAATGATGCATCAGATCATTGGATATTGACACATCCATTAAGACTTTTATTGTGTGCTGATGACAGCTTAAAATGAAATAGGATGCCCACGTTTCATTTAAATGTCGCATTAAAACATTTAAGCGTCCCTTTGTATGTGAAAAAAGTAGTACACCTGGGTTTAGGAAAAAAATCCAGTGTTTTGTTTATTAGCATTCAGGTAGTTGACAATACTTGCCCACGTTCAAACATGTTTAGGCTGTGTAGGCAAGGACATGGTGCATCATTGAGTTTTCACAGAATCCTTGAAATGTTAAAACTAAACCCACAAACATGCACTTGGGAAGGTCATCTATGACCATCATTACAACTTTTTTACATGAATACTTTGCAGATTTTGTGCGATTCTTGTTCTTTTTGTGGCCAGTCCACCTACGTATGAACTCTGTTTTTGGACTTGTTGAGTCACATGTTGCCATGTTGAGTCTCTAGTTGTTCTAAACCAAATATACATCACATGTTATCCAGTGTTATAGGGATAGTTCACCCAAAAATGCAAATGCTGTTATTTACTCAAGTATATCCGAAATTCTATACATTTCTTTATGTATAACACAGAAAAATACATTTGAAAGAATTTGGGGAACTAAACAATTCTGGGGTTACATTGACTTATATAGTTAGTCCTATTATGGCATTCAATAGTGACCAAGAACTGCTTGGTTACAAACATTTTTCTAAATAAAAATGTGTGTTTAGCATAGCAACAAATCAAGTTTTACAGGTTTGGAACAACTTGACAGTGAGTAAATGATGACAGAATTTTCCTTTGTGAATAGGCAACTGGAAATGGTCATAATAGATGTCTTCATAACAGTCTTTTTTTATTGATGAAATGCTGGACTGGATCATTAAAAACATTCAAAGAGGTCCCATAAGAAATCAGTGCTTTTAAATGAAAACACTCAAATCAGGCTTTTTCATTAAGGCGTTCCCAGAGGTACAGCGTGAGCTCCCCGCTGGGACTGTGTAGCAGAAGGAGGAAATGATTAGAAATATAACGGTGAGAAATGAAGGGCATAGTCTTAAGAGCAGACAGAGAAGCTGGAGACAGCCTCTGTGACATCGGTTATCAAAGCAGACTCTTTAACGCAAACCGTATCTGACTGCTAACGTAGTGACATGTGCCATGAACGAGAGGGATGAAGCAAATGCCTTCTATAGGGCTGGGCTGGGATGGGTAAAATGGGGTGGGGGTGAGTATGAGCTAATGAACAGTGACATCTTTACAGAGCATTACAAAGCCTCTTCTTATTTCACATCTAAATGGCTTTCCTTCTTCTGCAGAAAACAAAAGAAGATATTTTGAAGAATGTTGGTAACTGGCCCCCATGCACTTGCATAAGTTATGTGTCCATACAATAGAAGTCCTGTTCGGTTACCAACATTCTTTAAAAATAAATTATTTTGTTAATTATAGGGTTTAAATGACAAGAGGGTGAGTAAATGATGACAGAAATTTATTTTTTGGCTTGCTAAACAGCACTTATGTTTATTTGTTTAACCACAGTGTAGAACAAAGAAAAATGCATTTTACTTATAACTTTGTTTTATTGTCTTTAGACGCGTTTTTGATTGTAGGTGGAAGATTTTGTAGGTCACTCATTTTTCTTGTATCCACATAATAGTGGCAAGATGGATTGTTGACTCGGTGTTGGTAAAATGATAGAGCTTCAGGTAGGACTGTGTCATATAAACCACTGGTGCAGAAAAGTCGATAAAAGATACACACGAGGAAGATCATCCTGTTTCCTCGGTATGTGATTGGGTGTGTAAACAGTGAGGCATATAGAGATGAGTCTTGTGACATTTCCCTGGGAGCCCAGCACAGGCCTTGGGTTTGTGTGATGACTTCAGCTGTCCATAAACGGCTGGTAGCTGTTACTCATAGTCTGAGTCATAGTCTGATACACACATAGATGGCATCCATTCTGCCGATACTGACCTCACTGCGCCGCTATATATATTCAATCCATGTTTTTTGATTCATTTTATTTACAAAAATAACACGTCAAGTAGGACTGGTGCACCATTCAGAATGCATTTGTTGAACAAAAAAGAAGATATTTGAAACCACACAGAAAAAAAAATATTATAATTTAGGTAAAAAATGTTAAGCTTAGATTTTGTGGTGAATTTTACTTCCAGTACAGTATATGCCCCCTTCTGCCATTCAAGTTCCAACATCAGTGTGCATGGCCTATTAACTCTACTTTGTTTTCTACACTTCAATTGAAAGTACCCCTTTGACGGACTTGCAATCTATCTGGGGTTTACCTTTTCCCAAGATGCTGGGATGGACTCGAATCCTCCCTTGGCCTGCCATCAACGGGCTCTTCATATCCATTTTACGTGCTCCTTTCCATCTGACCTTTACAGTCTGCCAAACAGCTCATTTAACATGCACTTAACACACGGAAGACTGATGTGATCTAAGTGAACTCAGTTTTCTTTAAACATGATTCCAGCAGGAGAGGTCTCGCCTCAGCGCACGGTTTTGTCAGTCTTGACTAGCAGAGATGATAAGGTTAGATTAGGTGGAGGATGCTGTCCATCTCTTTGACAGCACTCACTGTTTTCCTCAAAACCACTGTCACCCAACTCTCAAGGGATGGCTGTGTATTGAGTGTGTGGGTATTTTGTGGATGGAGACACATTTGTTTTTAAAAAGCTTTTTTCATGTTTTAGGGATCATATTAGCAATTTTGGGCTAGGGTTTGAAAGTAACGGGAATGTTGTCAGGGTCCCTGTTGATAAAGGACTGAGAAGCCTATTAAGGTCCTCTACAGCAATGGTTCTCAAACTGTTTCGTTGTAAGGGCCCTTTTTTGTAGAGTGGATCACTTTGCGCCCCCCAAAAAGAAGTCTTAAACTTAGTATTAAACAAAAAACATATTCAGTACTGGAACATCAATTCTTTTGGCTTGAGGTAGTATAATTGTGTGTTTGTGTGTGTGTAAGTGCGTGTGTGTGCATGTTTTACGGTATGTTTACTTATTGTATTATGACTGCTGAACCGACTTCCTGAAAACTGTAAGTTGGAGGTCTTTTTTTGGATGTGGTAATTTGGTGGCTATGAACATGAATACTTTATGAATTTACAAAAAACCCTCATTACTTCTCATTAGTCTGGGTTTAAATGACAACATATTATATTAATTTTATTTAGTGTCCCTGGATTGGATCAAAGATTTGCTTTTTACCAGTTTATTCTCTAATTTGTTGTCTCTAAAATAACCTGAATAATATATCACTTGGTTTAATCAATAAATTATTACAGCATTAAGCATTCAATTCTGCCCCACATTTATCTTATGTAGGGTTCTTTCATAAACGATAAATTAAATAATGTTTTTTATAGATTTAAAACCCTGTCAACAGTTTAGACAGAGTTTCTCCTTATTCAAATATTTGCTATGATATGATAGATTATACCAACAGGGACTAATTCCCACTGGTCTTTACATCATACGACAGGCCCTATCTGTCAAAATGTGAAGACCCCCAAAAAAGACGCTAAAAGAAGGTGCTTTTTGACTTGTCACAACTCATTTCTTAAATCTGTCATTAGATGCTAACCTAACATCATTTGATGGCGGCGAGGACTTTCCAGAAATGCCACAACCCGCTGCAAGCTCTCTGTGTTAGTTGCTGGTGACAGTCGCCCCAAATGGCCTGAGCCGTTTTCTAATCTCAACAGCGCAGTCCTGCTGTCAGTCATCTCTACACAGTGTTTCGTGAGTAGCCTTCAGTGAAACCTCTGAACTTGGTCACATGGAGATGGCTTTGCATCTGTTAGTCAATTATTTTTGAGGGAATTTCGGAACATAAAGCCCGCTAGCTAGCGTGGCTCTAAATGCCCCACACATCTGTCCACATGTCTGTTATTTTTATCTGATTTCATTAGGAACAGGTCAGTTTTTTTGTCAGTTTTATTTTGTGTGCCAAGCACGACCTGAATCCGTACTTTGTACGGCTGTTTTCAGATTGGAGTCGTTTGCTGCGGTTTGAGCTTGATTGTTCCCGGCGTCCCCCGGAGAGTTGGGTTGGTTTTTATTAATTTGGTGCTATTATGCGCAGCAGAGTAAATGACATTTGGGTATGCTGTAAGCGCGTTGCATGCAGACTCAAATGAGTCCGAAATCTCCACACGTAAAAAAATAAATACGTCCCTCACGTTGTGTCAATCACAGTTACACACTGCCTCTGATATTTTCTTGCGTCATAAAAAATTTGGACTGAGTTTGATTTTCTGCTTTTTTCGCCTCCGTAGCAACCATTTTTGGGGCGTTTTGACAATTCAGAGACACCGTACAAACGAGCGCCGAAAAAAGACGCATACACATTTTATGGACTGTATGTGCAAAGAGCTTTACTCATGCTCGAATCCAAGGTTAATCATCAAAACTATCATCTCTTGTGTTTTATTGAAGGAAATTCATCGTAATCGGCGTAAACGCATGCACAGGTCACTTTATTTCCTCATCAAGAACACATCCGGTGTTGCTTTCATATTCATGTGAAACGCGCCACGGTTCAAGAGCAACCGAATTTGGACCACATCCTTCATGTAGTCTCGGTTGCCAGGTGCGCCAGGAACTTGACAGCTTCCACATTTGCGATTTCTTCATGCGAACCGCACCCCGTTCCGAACTAAACTTCTAGTGTGAAAGCCGCCTAACTTATTGTGTCTCATGCTGTCTAGGGCCTGACACTGCATAAACAATAGCTGTAACTGTAGATAATATTTATTTTTTTCTAAATAAAAAAACCAGTGTACACAACTATACCACTATCAATACAGAGGAGTCATTTTTTTGTATCACTTTATAATTTTATTTATAGTCTTTGGTACAAATAGGCCTTTATGGTATTGAATGATCATATTGGGTGAACAAGGGCTTTACAGATAAGCAGCATTTTAGTAGAAAATGTTACCTTTTGTATGTATTTTCCTATTTTCAGTGTTCTCTGGGTATATCATTTAAAAATGTGAAGCCTTGCATTATCATGCAAACACCTAAAATACAATGCGCATCAGATGAGATCCACAGATAATAATGACGGCACAAGTATGAATGCCAAACAGCTGCACAGAATTAAAAGTCGGATAATGAAGCTTGAATTACTGTGTGCGAAAAGAGAATATAGTGTTCAGGAAGGTTCCGACGTTCCCTCCTTTTCATTTTTGCTTGCTCATTCTTTCATTATGAGCAGAGAGAGATTTCTAATCTCATGCATTTCTGTGCAGGGCATGAAATTAGCTCCTAAATACAGGAAAATTGGTCAGCGATAGCGGGTTAACTTGTCCAGTCATGCACGTCTTAGGCATGCTCATTTTTACAAAGGTACAATGTCTGTTGTTTAATGTCATTTTGGTGAATACTACTGGCTGTAAATTACATTTAGATTTACGCATTTGGCGGACGCTTTTATCAAAAGCGACTTACATTGCATTATCCTCTACATTTGTACATAGGTATGTGCAATCCCCTGGGTTCGAACCCATAACCTCGCGTTGTTTACACAATGCTCTTACCACTGAGCTACTTGAAAGCTGTAAAATTAATAAAGATCTTTATGATTTGATTTAAGAAATCTAAAAATGCTATTTTGGATCACTTAGGAAAAAGGAACGTATACATGCCCTAGATGAATGTTTCATGGGACATGGGAGCCAATTGCATTTGATTTTCCTCATCTTTCACGGATTTTGCTGACTGGTCATTTTTAATGTAGACATCCCCAGACCATCCTCAGACCACTTTACCCAGCCATATGTATTCGATTTCAGTTTCCTTACTTATATCGATTTAATCAAATCCACTGTCCCACGTTGCGGGGCTCAGCTCATTCGCTTGTGTGTGTTATATCACATAGATTAAAGGAAGATACATAATCTCATAATAATAAAAAAAAAGAACTACAGCACAAGAACTGTGTAGACACAAGCTAATTCATTTGCTAAGGATGAACTGCCACGCTCTAATAGTGTTAATGGTGTTTATAGTGCATGTTTGTATGTTTTGTTTTTTTGGCGTTGATTTGAAAGGAAATACATTTACAAATTGCACATTGGCCAATGTTGCAAACACGCTAAAGAGCAAATTGTCTGCTATGATTTCCCAGCTTTCAGGATACTTCCGGGTGCTAGCTTGGGGATGACGATGCACAAATCTGGGACTGCTGCATCGCTTCCCCACCGTGATCCATGGTTTCGACTGTATCATGTTTCTGTATACAGTATAAGCCTGATTACAGCTCTTCTCCATCATTTAAGAAATTACAGCTCATGAATATTTTCTATTTTTGAGAACCGCAAAATTTGTCATGTGGACAACAACCTTTACTATGTTTACTAATCAAGCTCTAGTTTACAGAGATGTTAAGGGGATGTTTCAAACAAAATTTCAAATTCTGCCATCATTTACTTACCCTCTTGTCATTTCCAACCCTTTATGACTTTCTTTCTTCTGCAGAACACAAAAGAAGTCGATTGGTACCCAATCATTTCTATTGTTTGAACACAAAATGCAAGTCAATGGGTACCGCCATTTTTCAAAAAATCTTCTTTTGTGTTCTGCATTGGAAAGAAAGACGTACCAGTTTGAAATGACAAGAGCGTGAGTAAATGACAATAGATTTTTCATTTTTGGGTGAACTTTAAATGTGATGTAAGGTTTTTGAACCCACTCCTTGCCAGAGGCGATCCTTCCGATCGTAATCTCCACTTGAAGAGTTTTTACCCCTTAAGATAAGGTGGTACGCTTCAGTCAGATCATGTACAGTCGCTGGGGACACGAGAGCGGAACCGGGCACACACATTCAGCATGTTAATCGAATGGATTGGACATAAACGAACGTCACCCATCGAAGGACAGATGTCAGCTGCCTGCCATCTCATTCCCACAGTCTGAATTGCATTTACAAGTAAATTGATGTACGATGAACTAAATCGCTTATTCTTTGCTCGTCCCAACATTCAGGAGAAGCAGGAGGGTCTAAAGGGGGCTGTAAACCCAGCAGATATGAATTTTCCCTCCAGCGCTGTTAACTGACAGGGATTAGAGCGTATTCTAATCACAGACCTTTACACGTATACTCGCTCCTTCCTTAAGGGAACATACTGTATAAAGTTAAAATTAGCTTTATTTTTGAGAGCTTTCACTGTTGTGCTTTGGGGTGAAGCAGTTTTGTCTACTCTCTTGACTACTCTTGACTAGTTATTGCTATTATTAGATTTACAATTATAGGTCACACTTTATTTTACAGTGCCCTTGTTACAGTGTAATTATTCATTTAAGTAGTGAGTAATAATAATTAACTACATGTACTTACTATAGGGTTAGCATTAGGGTGTGCTTTAGGGGTAATTACATGTAATTTTGCATTATTTATAGTAAATACTATAATAAATACATGTAACATGTTTAACAAGGGCACTGTAAGGTAGTGTTACCCAATTATACATTTGTGATGCTTTCAGCGACAGTATATTGAAGTTCTACATTTCTTTTATCGCAACCTTTTGTGCTGCCAACACAATTCTCTAGACGGTTTCATTAGACGCACACGGCTGGCCCCATTTTAACTTCAAATATATAATAATAATATAATATAATAATATTATTTCCAGAAAAAATGTGACGAAACTGGTTGATTTCCAAAGTTTTTCTATCATTTACTTTTCCTTCGATTTCTTAAGTATGTTTTCTATGACTTTAATACGGTACTTTACTAGTTTCTTTTTGCTTTTTAACTTGATCTTTTTTTAACTGAAATTATTTACTTGCGAATCTTTCACTTTACACTGATATTATTGAAAGTATTGTGAAAATACAAATCATTAGCCCTTATTTCTCCAATGCTCTGTGCAAACAGTTCAAGGATCTTTGTTTAAAGAAATTCTTCATGAATAATGTATTTCAGGTTTCACAAGTTTGACTGTTGTATTATTCATAATACATATCTTGCAGGGTAAATGTTTTCGTACGATAATGATAAAATATTATACACGTCACATAGAATTATATATATTGTTTATTTAGTTTTATTTACATATTTTCTACACCAAAGCCTCGTTGTTTTACTATTTTTGCTATTTTTCACTATTCTCGCATTCTCTTTCTCGCTCTCACACACACACACACACACACACAAGCACACGTACGCACACGCACGCACGCACACACAACCCTCTCTTCATCTCTCTCCTCTCGTTTGCACACCACTCTGTAATTCGTAGCTATTTGTGCTGGCCGCCAAAAGGTTGCTTGCCTCTCTTGCAATCAATCATTTCTCATTTTTTCGGCACGTGAGAGGAATGAAGAATGATCCAATCTCCTGAATTCTGAGAGGCAGAACCCCTGCAAAATCGTCTTAAACCGCGTCCGCATGTGTCTCTCCGATCCAGCTGTGTCTTAAGATTTCCCATGCTGCAAATATACAAGCAATGCTTTCCTGTCATATAAAACTCATCCTACTCTTCACTGCAAGAGCATATGGGTAGTCATGAATGACATTTAAGAAATATCCAGTAAACGGTTAAGACTCCTAAGCTCGGGGCCGTAGTTGGTGGGCTGAGAGGTGGGGGACCTATGTAGGGGTCCATCATCCCTGTCCCAAAACCTGTGCAAATTCACTGTTTTTCAGGAAATGTAAAAAAACACTTTACTTTTTAAATGATACATACTGTGTTGTCAAAGTTGACAAAAACTTTTAATCCTTTCGATTTGTTAGATCTAAACATCCAAACATACATTTCTTTTTTTGTGTTGAGGGCTTCTTAGTACCTGATGTAGCTAACATTGTGTTACTCCTCATGAAAAGCAGGCTTTCAACGTACATTTTGTTTGTTGTTTGTGTTCATTTTGTCGGCCGCAGCAATTTATCAAATGACGATTAAATCAGACGAGCGAATTTACCAAGATTATATCCAAATGTGCCATGTAGTCTAAATGCAATTTCAGCATTTTAAAGAGCCGATCCAGATGTCTGAATCACAGCAGTAGAGTGATGGTGTACGAACCTGGTTAAGTTTGCCAGATTCCCGTCTCCTGCTGCATCTTACGGCGCCAAGCACTCAAAACCGGCCTGCGAGAAAAGGGAATTGTGCCGTGAAATTCACATTCAGTTTTTTGCACCTGATTATCACAAATCCTTTAGTGAATCATGCACTAAAACAAGTTCATGTGAATAAACAAAAATATCAATGGAAAATAAAATCTTAATGTCTACCCATCAAAGTCCAAGACAAAAGCTCAATATTTTGTCACTTCAAAGCAGCACATTGAAGGTTAAAAGCCTTGAGCTAAGTCAACATGGCAGCTGTCCGCCGGTGTAGTTTATCTATTGGATGTACACCTTTCTCCACCCCCAGCATATGGATTGTACTGTCACAGATTTGCAGAGTTGGGATAATGCACTTAGGCGGGGTGGCTTTGGTTATGCGTGTAAGTAAAGAAGCCGCGAATCACTGCGGTGATTGATGCCCCCCGTCAGACGATGTAGATTCACTTTCTCAGCCCATGTCAGCGTGATTTACTCTCAGTCTAATCCAGGCCTTAAGGTAGTCTGCCGCTCTCCGGGGGCGTTTTTTCACGCAATCCAAGGAGAACGAATCTCACTAGTCGACTTATAAACCCAGGAATTTATTGAATTAGAATCAGAATCATGGCCAAGGCGTCGCGTGTAACATTTACTGCACTCTGTGTAGATGAGGCGTATCAAAGGACCTGGAGATCATAAATGTTGATATTATTTACAAGACTTGAAAATGGCAATAAAAATCTGCATTATAGGACGTCAGGGGAAATTTTGAAGATCCAAAATTTATAGTTACGGCTGATGAGATGAGGTTCTTGAGGTTTGTAAACTCTGAATTACCTCATAAATTGGAAGTCGGTGGCTGAATGAAAAATGTGTTGTTGACATCATGCCAACAGATTGTTTCCTGTTTCGCTCTAGTAAAACTGGGTGCAATTAACAATGTTTGGATGATCATTCAATTGCGAGAGGGGAACTGCAAATGTTTGATGTCACATGCCTGCTCTGATAAATATGCTAATACTACCATTTAAAATGCCTAACACCAGGCCCGGATTAAGAATTCAGAGGCCCCTGGGCACAAGTGTTTTATGGAGCCCCCATATACACACGTGTGTATAATAAAGTAAAAAACTGTTTTACACACATAAGATTGCTGCACCATTCCTATCGGATCCAATATTCACGACACAGCATTGCTTTTAAATTTAAGTCATTCCACAAATCCTGTGTCAATGTCTGCCCTGTTCACGAAGGGATCCTCGGAGATATGAAATGTTTCATGTTTTTCCCATATAAGCTGTAAAGTCTTTTCAACTTTAACCCCGCATTACTTATGTCGGAATCCGAAGGAAGTATATGCAGCGACTGTATTCTTCCACAACCAGGGATGGGTCCCTTCCCTTCAACAAAAATTATTATTAAAATCATTCATTATTATCAAAACGAATAAGACGTATATAGCCTACTCGCCCTGACAAAAAGTCTTTTTTTCCCACTTTAAAATGAATGCGTATTTTGTGGTTGATTAATAGCTTTTTAATATTTATACAACAATAACATTTGTTTTCTTCTAGCTCAGTGGTAAGAGCATGGCGTTAATAACGTGGGTTCGATCCCAGGGGATTGCATATGCTTAGAAACAAAAATGTATATGATAATACAATAAAAGTCCTTTGGATAAAATCGTCTGCCAAATTCAAAAATGTAAAATAGTTGCCTAGTCTATGTTAAACATACTTTATAATAAAAATAAAACTTTTATTGAAAAACAAAATAAGACGGATAACGTACACTCACATTATAACACAAATAAATACAAGTTCTTTCGAATTTTCCCCTTAATTTAAAACATTTTTAGTTTGCGGTTCATATTTCATGAAAACACAACATTGTTAAAGTAAAACAAAGACAAACTCACTTACAGCGAAACAAGACGTTATTAGTAACAAACATTCTTTTGCCTGATGTTCAAACTGCACAGTTTGCGTTGAATGGGAAAGCGCATTCTGACGTTTAACGAAAAGCCCGACAACAATCTTACATGGGTGATGGTGGGAGACTTAACAGCTTTATCAACCTTCAGCGACTCATGACGTTTCCTTGCTTGATCCATTTGGTGATGTGACTGTCACAGAGCGAGTGGTTGACTTAATAACTTGATCAAATAAAATATAGTTGTTGAACTCGTTCAAAATGCTAGACAACAGTAAAACTGAGACATTTTAAAAAATTTAAATTTTCGTTCTATTTTTTATTATTTATAACATTTTATCATATGCATATGATATACCCCATTTTTTGCGCCACTTCTGTTTGCCGTTCTCACATTCCCTATTCACTTGTAACGGCAGAGCACATGATGTAGAGACTTTGGAGAGAGATGGACAATTGTATCTCATGATATAGCCGTTTGTATGAAACTTGGCGAATTGAGTGATACAGGAACTCAATATTTCTCTATATTTCGGACGAGCCTATGAAATGTGTCCCTTCCCAAAGTGTGCAAAACCGCCGTTTGATACGTGCCCTTCCTGCCGTACAGGTTCATCCTCCTCCATGATTAAACTAAATAGGCGGCAGTTGTCTTGAAATATGTGTGACCAAGTTTTCTTAGCGCGATTTGATTGGACGGGGTCACGTGACGGGACCTTAGCCAATCACATGAACATTAAACATATAAAGTAAAGACAATGTGAGGAAAATTAGCTCTAAAAAAGTGCCGATACAGCATAAAAATGTACTCAAGTACAAGGACATTTTGCTACTGAATGAACGCTAAAGTTTATCCAGGAAGTCGCTAGATTGTCGCTTTGCATTTCTTCTCAACAAAAGCCGCTAGAGGGCTCGTAAAGCTTGTCTAAATCATGAGACGCACTTCTTAAGTTAGAAACACTGTTTTGTGTGTGCACCTCCGTGTGCGTGGGGCAGATAAGAGTACGGCAGAATGAATATAGGTGAAATGTTCTTACCCTTGCCTGGGCCTTTCCCCATAAGTCCCATTGGATAACACTAATGTCTTTCAAAGTTAATCGGATAGTAGTTCTGATATTTATTCACGTCGTTTAAAACCTTTATGTAACTCTTTCTTCTTTGGAATGAAAAGGAAATTATGTTTGAGAGAGAGGGAATCGGTAGCCGGGAAAGGACCACGAGCTGGGATTCGAACTCAGGCGTTCAGAAGTGCTACTGCACAATTTGTCAACGCACAGCCCACTGTACAACTTGTCGCCAACGGAATTCAAAATGACTTATTTTGAGAAAAGTATCTGGGGTTTTGCGTTCATACAATGGAAGTCTATGGGGGTCAATGTTGTTTTGTTACCAACATTCTTAAAAATATATTGTAGAAGGGTTCATTAAAAGGATGGAAGGAGGTGGGAACCGGCAGACATTTAAATAAAGTTTTTAATAAAATAATTAAAAAAAACACGAAGTAAAATGCCGGCAGCCCCTCACGGACGACATGCCGGCGAATTAAACAATACATACAGACATAAACATGTTCGGGCCCGGTCCTCTCTCATCGACAGTCCGCTCGCTCGTTCTCTTATATGCTCCTAATCTCCTACGTGATACGAGACCGGTGCGCGGACTTGAACCACGGTCTCGCCCCGCCTACTCCACTACATATATTATTCTGTTTTCTGCAGAATAAAGGAAGTAATGCAGGCTTGGAAAGACATGAGGGTGAATATATAATGACAGCATTTTCATTTTGAATTAAAATATCCCTTTAAGAATACTTTAAAACAGTAGTTGAATTCAAAATTAGAGGTTATTATGCAATTTCAAGATAATTTGACTTTCATTTATTTATATAAAAATGTTCTTTACCATAGAAGTGAATGAGAATCTGCGCTGTTCTTTGGCAGATTCTAATATTTTTATTACAATAGTTTCGCTATAAATATGTAATGTTATGAAAAACACGGTTCATTTTTGTGAGAGGAAAAGTGACAAATAAATTACAACCAGCGTAAAGTAGATGTAGTGGACACTTGAATGGATTTATTTATACATTTAATTTCATTTGAGAGATATTTAATAGTTGAATGTATTTATGCTGTGTAATGAACAGTATCAATCGTATATCTAAGTCAAAGACTACATTTTTACATAAATATGATCATTAATGAATTATATAAACTTGAAGAGAATGAGAGGTTAGTTTAATATAGCATAGATATCTACTGTTTTATTAAAAGGGAAGCGGGCCTCATGTGCATGACCGCTGTTTTCCCCCATGAGAGAGATATTACAGTAATTGGTCTCTGAAGTTCTCATTAGGATAAATGTGACATGTTACTGTGCTTTAATATCATGTTCTAGTCTGCATTTGTTTATTTTCTTCTATTAAAATTGTTTCTATTTTCCCCAGCTGAAACTATTAATAAGCTTCAAACAGGATTTGTATAAAAGGCAAGTTAAGCAATTGTATTCACACCTAGTTTAACATTTGTTTGTCTCATCACTTTAAATTATTACATTTATTAATTATTTACTATTCATTTTCATTTTACAGTCAGAACTTTGTATCCCGGTGGTCGAAACTCACCAAACTTTTCATCTGTGAAGGGTCTTTGGCTAATTGCATTTAAGGTAATTTTAGCTTGGTTTGGGATGATGGTTGCTTAGCAACTAGTGGGTAAATGTTCAATATTCAAAACATCCAAGACCCAGTATCTTGTTTAAGCATCATATTTAAAGTTTGAAGAAGGTCTTTTCTTCATAAGCGACAAAATTCCCTCAAAGTTAACTTGAAAGTTACAAAGATCTTTGAGATATTTATTTCATTGTTGGGCATGACTATTATAAGTTTAGAAAAAAAGCTATCTGTTGTCTTTTCATGCTTAGCATGCAAGAAGTGATTAGTTAGCTAGCCACACAAAAAATCCTTCACATACTTAAATATCGTACTATGTATAAAAGAGGAGTGAAACAGTGGTGCGCCCAGGAAACTTTTCTAGCGATTGTTCTGTTTGTACATAACTAAAAACTCAATTTAAGTCCTCACTAAGTGCTTTCACACATTCAATACCCCCTTGTTTCTGCTAAATGCTAATTGGAACTTGCAGCTATATTAGCTTATTGGTCCTCAGAAAGACAATACCGCAGACAAAGTTTTTGCTCAGCTCAGTTTTGAACAGCGTATTTAGTTGATTCATTTCATAACGTCCAGTTCGTTTTTTGTTTTAGTTAGTGTCTTTTTCAACTTGTTAAATTAAATCTGTTTTTCACCACAGCCTTGAACGCATGATACAATATTTATTTCCTTCGCCTAGAAATGTACATCTCTCACTGATTTTTCACAATATATTTTCACAAGCTGTTGTGGTGGTAACCAGCAAGCCTCAAATCTATCTGCTTTGTAGAAAACATCTTGAGGCCTGTTTGTGCATCTTAATAAGGTTTATTTGGATTGCTGTCCAGTAATTGCTATGCTTTTATTGGAATCGGTGACTGCATGCTAACTTTTTGCGCACAAACATGTCAAATCAAATTGCATTTTCCTGACACCTTGGTTATACTTTCTAATTTCTGCATTCCCTCTGGCAAAAAATTATTCCAGTCACACCTCTGGCCTTTCATCAGATGTGAAAATATCAGGTTGATTATGCGATTCCTCGATTCCTCTGCAGTGATTTAACAACTCTGGCCTCCGTGCCTCACTGGCATCGAATGTGTTGGATAAATTTGGTTTCGGTAGCATGATCACTTCAAAGCCTTTCCTGCGACGGACTGCCTCAAGGAGCGGCGCATTTGCTGCAGCTGGGCACTGTTGCATTTTATTTATCCGCTGCTCTGTTTTCGCGCTATGGCTTGAGGCACAGCACATAAATTGACCGTTGTTTGGTCACTTTGAACTTCTTGCAAGCTTGGCTTTTAAAGCAAGCTCAAAAGCTTCTCTCAGGGCGAAAGAGAGGAATGCTGTGTTGTTTCTGAGGCAAAAGTGTCATCATCTTTTGCTTGGCTTAAAGCTATAAAGGTCTACATTTTGCCAACATTGACATTGCAAAGTGTGTGCCAGTATATCTGAAGCGGCTTTTGTTCCCCCAACCAAAGTATATATGAAATATTCAGTAGGACAAAAGAATTCATTTAATTCAACCTTCCAGTAATGTGGCCTGTAATATGAATCTGCACAGACTTTGAATACCAGCAATCTGCCGGCTAAATGCAAAGTTAGGTTGCGAAAAGTCATCAAAGAGAGTCCAATTTTGCTAAATGAATTCTCTGCCCCTCTGGTTGTGTTTTTTAGTTCCGTCATCCATTCCTTGCAGTATAAGGCTGTTTCTTTCTGTAGATGTGTGTAGGGAGGAACTGGCTCGTGGAAGCGTACTTAATTTGTGCCATTTATTTGCATAATGGGTTTAAAACTCTTTAATGTAAAATGCCTTACGAATAGAACCTTTCTTACAAGATAGTCCAGCCTGCTGCTGCGGTGTTTCCTGCCATAGCAAAAATGTCACGTCAGCCACGGGGTTGAAATTAGCATGCTGCTACTACAGAGCATACTACTAATACTGTACACTGCAAGCGGTTGTGTATTCAACGCATGCAATGATAAACGTATAGCGTAGTACACTGAATCTTTTCTCTATGTTATTATCTTATATCATTGATGTCTTCCTTCCTGCAAGGTTTAATTCCAAACCTGCTAACACATGGCTGTGATTTTCACATAAACCTAAAGAACTTAACTGATTCATTGAATTTGATCAGAGTTGGAACTAAACTCTGTTGAACATAAAGATCCAGAAATTCCCTTCCACAATCTTCCAATTTCCAAAAAAAACCAAAATGAAATCAGGTGTTCAGTTTAATTTCTTTAATTACAGAGACAATTTAGTGCGCCAGCTTTTTTACTACTCTTGATATGAACGATTTCTTTTTTAGTTGTGCCATGTCTTAAAGGGGTAGGTAATCCAAAAATATATATTTTGTCGTCATTTCTTCACCTTCATATCATTACAAATTTACACAACTCTTCTGTGAACCACAAAAGAAGATATTTTGAGACATGTCTCAGTGGTTTAGTGTCCATACAATGGAAGTCAATGGTGTTTGGTTACCCACTGTGATGAGTCACTTATTGCGCAATCAATGCGTCATGGAGACGGAGGAAATCATAACGGTCGTTATTATCTGCACCTCCATCCAACCTCTATAAAAGCTAACACAGATGAGGATGAGCTACGTCTCCTAGACATGACCAAACTCAAGTGTTTATCTTGTCTAACTAGGCTCGGACGACTAACGGCCGGCAGGTCCACTCATGCCGCCACCACGACAAGCAAGCCTGAACAGCCAGCGCAACGAACACTCAAACCCAGAGCTTTGGGAACCCAGGACCTTCCCCCGTGGCTAGACGAGGCTTATTCCCCCTGTCTTCCTGTCTCCGACAGGACCTTTCAATAAAGTCACCCTCCGGGGATAGTTTAATTGTAACTCTTGTGCGTGTGTCATTATTCTGCCTGCCACACAACGTTCTTCAAAATATATTCTTTTGCTTTCTCTAAAAGAAAGAAAGTCAAACAGGTTATGAACAAAGTTTGAGTTAAAGTATACTATTAATTAAATTAAATGACTGGACTAGATGAAAATCCTTGCATGCTAGGCATTTCTTTTTAAAAATAGACTTATTATTATTTTTGTTTCCAAATTTCTCATATGTTCAGTGACCATTGCCCCCTCCTAGGAATGAACTAGTAATGATATTCATCACTCATGAATAAATGGAAGTTTATTCCAATTTATATCATTCAATGCACTTTAATGTACAATATATGCAAATGTATCAATATCATTATCAGCTCAGCCACTCTCATGTGTTCAGGGGGTAAATAATGTTTGTTTTATTACACATCATGTTTGCAGGCTACTAACCGTGTTAAATTGCATTTGGGTACACATACATTTCTAAAGCCTGTTTATGGCTTGTTAAACTACAAACGCAGATGATTATGGCAGCTTGTCAGCGACTTCTTAGTCTCATGACTCTAGAGTGTTTGGTGCTACTCTGCTGTGATTGTAATTGCATGTGAAAAAATAATAGTTGAAAAAATTAATTAAATCAATTCAGTAATTGTTATTGTTATAAAATATATTGACAAACATTGTGTGACACTGCTGTGCTTGCCAGTATTTAAATAAGGTAAACATTGGAAAGTCCCATCTTGACAGCTAATTTAGCTGCTGGGATGAATGCCAAACTTTAAAAAATAAGCCAAACCGACCGAAGCCCAGATGCAAAATCACATTTCTCCAACCAATTAGTCTTGTTGGGTGATAGTCAGTTTTTTACTTTACACTCCATTTATGCATCTGGCAACACTTTTAACCAAAGTGCATTGAAATTATAATTATATATCACCCTGTGGGAATTCAAACCCTGACCTTTATGATGCTTCCACAGTTTGAGATATACCGGATGATCAATGGGAAATGGCTGCATCTTTGTCTGGAAGTATAACACAGAACACATGCTGCGTGGATTTCATTCGTACATGAATTTGTTCAAAATACAACGTTATTATTTTTTGTACAAATACCATGTTTTTTTGTACTAATAACCAAACTACTGTAAAAGATTACTGCAGCAAAATAATTGTTTTTCTACATTAGTAACCATATTTTTTATTAAAGTTTTTCAAAGCTTCTCATGTGGTTGTCGAGAAAATAAATAGAATTTGTCGGGTTGCCATTTGTTTTACATTCACATACATATTTTGTGTAGGTTTGCCATTTATTGTACAACGTCAAACTCAAAATAACGTCATGAAAGTATTCCTCTTAATGTTTACATGTATTTCTGTAACTCTAACTATCATATGTGGTATCATTTGAAAACTTATAGTTACTAGTTTCAGTGCACCATTTTGGCATTTATCGTACATAAAATAACTTATTTTGGCTGAAATCATCATATCCCCATGTCATTGCCCCTTTAAAATCATGTATGTTTATAATCATGAACATTTTTCATAACGCTCAAATATGTCCAACATGTTCAAGTGATTTATCAAATGAAAGCTCTTATTCTACAGAATATAGATCTCCAGTTGGATTTTTTTTACCACAGACTGTATGCAAGTCGAATGAATTATAATATGTGAAATTTATATTTTTAAACAAACATCACATCCATCGAATATCTAAGCAATAACTGCATCCCATCATTGCACTTAGCCATAATTCATACATCATATTTTTCGTTAGGTTGTTTTCTACAAAATAAGTCCATTCCTTTTCGTGGATTTAAAAGGTAAACATCTGCTTCCGATATCTTCCATTAACGTGCTGCGTCAGCAACGTGACATTAAAAGCTTGGATCGTTAAAAATTCATTAAAATAGCTGACCCTATGTCTATCCACATGAAATACATGTTAAACGGAAGCTCAGACTCTGTTAAAATACATAAAAATATAAAAAAAAATTACCACTGTATGTCCTTATGGGGTCTGTTTAAAATGGGTTTGCCAAATTCAGGCGGAAATTACGAAAAAAGGACACTTGAATTGCTTTAGAAAAATAATTGAATACCACATGATAGACCATTTTCCTCTATCTGATGAGACTTGTTGGAATCAAAATCAATTTTCTGCAGATTCCAGGCCCCCTCAGTCTCAGAGTAATACACTTTCAAAAACAATTTTTTGTGTCTTTTTCATAGGACTGACAACACATACAATATTTTTTATCCCTTTCAGCAGTGTTTTATTAAATTTGGAGGGGTTTGGTATGCCAAATTCAGGCATAAATCCCAAAAATGGCTAGTGCATTCTTGATTTACGCATTATACTTAATTGAATTTTATTTTACATTTCAAATTACTTTAATTGTTTTAAATTGCTAAAAAGCTAATATCCATGAGTATCTGCAAAATAATGAATTGACCTTTTCAAGTGAAAAACTGGGTTCAGGTTTTTTTTATATCCTTTTGTGCGATTAAGAAATTTGATATTTTACCGTTCATGTGTGTGCAAAAATCCCAAGAATTTGCATTTTGTGTTAAAAAAAAGAAAACATGGCAACGATGAAAGATGGCGGTAAGTTCTGAATTGTTCCCAGTATAGAGACGAGTCTGCTTGCATTTGCTTCAGATCGGTATAAAGCAGTAACAGATGGTGGTTGTGATCACAGGGCCAAGCTTGTTAGTCTAGTTAATTACTAAAATGCTGTTGAGCTTTGCATGACAACACATGTCAGAAAAGAACCTGTTCAAGGCCACTGGTTACATGAGAGATTCTTTTACAAGAAGGATGACTGGTTGGCTCGAACATGCTTATTACTGCACATGCATATTTGTCAAATATATATAGCAAAAAATGGTCAAAATATTGATTCAATTTGCATTTTGTATTTGATATTGATATATAGGTGTTTACTTATTCATTTTATACAGGAACTGGATTCAATCATGTGATCACACAGAAAATCAGCATATCACAAATTTTACATTTACAAATGTAAAAACACAGGTGAATTGTTAGCGTTAAAAGGGATAGTTCACCCAAAAATGTCTTTGTTTTGTAATCATATACTCACCCTCTTGTCAATTTTAAACCTTCATGAATTTCTTTCTTACTCAGAACATAAAATAAGATATTTTGAAGAAAGTTGGTAACCGAAAAGCACTGGCCCCCTTTCACTTGTATTGTATGGAGACAAAATCAATGAAATGAATAGAAGCCATTTAGCAAACATTCTTCAAAATATATATATTTGTGTTCTACGGAAGAAAGAAAGTCATACAGGTTTGAAATGACAAGAGGGTGAATATATGATGACAGAACAAAGACATTTTGGAGTGAACTATCCCTTTTAACACTAACACTTCACCTGTGTGTTTTTACATTTGTAAATTTAAAATTTGTGATATGCCGGTTCTTCTGTGTGATCGCATGATTCAACCTAGTTCCTGTATAAAATCAATGGTGAATTTATTAGTGAGTAAATGATGACAGAATTTTCTTCTTTGGGTGAACTATCACTATCAAAAGGGCTAATGTATATTTTAGATCTACGGCGGTTGGTTAAATATTTGTGTTTAAAGCTAATAGTTAAAGCTGCCTCGTCCACAATGGGTAGATGGTTTAAAATGGCCTTTGTTTTCTTGGGTTTCAAATATGTTTTTTTGTGTTGTTGTTGGAAAACCCATTTCTTGAAACAACACCTTTAACAATTAACACTTTGAGCACAGTGGAATCAAACCCATCTAGTTTCAGTCAATTTAGTTTATTTAAAAAACGAAAAAATGCAGACTATTCTTAGCTGTATCAAACAGAGTTTGATTTGTTGTGCATTTGATCAGCATTCTGAATTAGTAATTGGTCTTCCAAAAACAACACACTCCCTTATTATCGCAGATGATGCCCTCACCAAAGAAACAGTGCTATATTTTCCCCTTGAAAAGCCAATTGATACTCAAGATAAGTATACTTGTTGGATGTCTAATTAATTCATTCATTTGTGCAATAATTGCAGCTCGCTTGAATCCCATATGAATGATGATTTAGAAATAACATTCAACCTTGACACCTTCAAGTTTCTCAGCCCCTCAGAAACAAGCTCATATACAGGGACACAGTGAATTGGTTCTGTTTCTTGCAGTTTGACTGTCATGCTTCACTTCATTTGACGTTTCATTTGGTGCGAAGCTCGTGTAAAACACAAATATTCTCATATGTCCTTGTCGAAGCAAACTGAATGCCCAGCTGGATGATTAAAGATGTCTTCGACACCACTAAAACTAAAACTTTTTCCTCACGCTAGCAGACGGCACTGATGCACAGTATAAAGCGCAAACATCCGCGCATAGCCAGTAGTCCGAATCAATAATGCAGATTTAATTAATGTCTTTCAGAGCCTTGGCCATGCGTCCGCAGCACAGAGAATCTTTACGTCCGCCCCCCCAACACACACAGCGTTAATGAGACTTACAGTGTGTGTGGATGTCAAGGGCGTGCAGCAGTCAATGTAAAGGGAGCTGCGAATGCTCTGCATATCCAATCCATTTGACAGAATGGGTCCTATTAATATTAAAATGACTGTATGAATGTCCTTGTCTTTCGAGGTTGTAACAAGGCTTTGTTACACCTCTGTCACAGAGGGTTAAGATTAAACTCTTCAGCTCTTATGCATATTTTGCATTTTTACCAGAATTTAATAGAAGGCCCTACCCACATGCAATGGAAAGAATTGATCGAAAGGCCCCAGAAAAAAATACAGAAAACTCTGAATTTGAACAACTTGACAATGAACAACCGGACGATAAAATTGACAATTATTCTGTTATATTACTCTAAGTGTTAGATCTGTGAAATATTCAGTGATATTCTTGGCAACGAGAGCTTCATAAATGACTCATGTTTTGTGAGATATAATTATGAAAATTTATATTATTTCGATTCATATGGTTTTCACAAGGGGGAGTGGGGGGTTAAAGCGATAGTTCAAAACACAAAATAAAATATTTTGAAGAATGGAGGAGTTCTGGGACACTTTTGACTACCATTGTCCCTTTTCCCACTATTGGAGTCAATGGGGTCCAAGAACTATTTGGTTAAAAGCATTCTTCCACATCTCTTTCTCTTTGTTGGAAAAACTAGAGTGTAATTCATGACAGACTTTTCATTTTTATGGTTAACTTCCGGTTTAAGATTATATAATAAAATATTTTGAATGTGTATAAATTAATTGCTGAACAACAGTGATCTGGGAATAACTGGGAGTAGGTTCCAGGCCTACAGATCTTTTCTCTTGTCTCTTTTTTGACAACAAAGTGTACCTGTAGCTCAGCCTGCAGTTAGTGGCGCTGGTAACACTAAAATCCTTGGTTTATTTCCCAGGGAAAACACAAACTGATGAAATTTATACTTTGAACATGCTGTCAGTTTGGATGAAAGTGCCTGCCAAATGCAGATGTAAATGTAAAAGCACACAGGCTGTCAAGCTCTAAAAGCACAATAATGTCCGTATCTGGTCCATTATATTCCAGGTTTTTCGAAGCCATTCAGTGGCGTTTATGTGAGCTTGCTGCTGAAGATCTTTACCCATTCTAAGCTCTCAAACCTCAAATGCCTTTTTTGTTTTGGACAGAAGAAATAAAATCACACAGGTTTGAAACAACATTCAATGATGATTAAAGGATGATTAAATCATGACCCATTTTACTTAATTTTATGCAATCTTATGATCTCTAATGGTAATGTGTATGTATCGAAGTAGGCGGGGTGAGACCGTGAGTCGAGGCCTGTACGTGAGTGTTAATGAGCATCAGCTGTGCGCGCACCGGTCTCGTATCACGGAGGAGATCGGGAGCATAAGAGAACGAGCGACCGGACCGTCGATGAGAGAGGACCAGGCCTGGGTTTTAGTTGTGGTTTGTGTTATTCGCCGGCAGTCGTCCGTCAGGGGCTGCCGACTGTCTTTTTACTTTTTGTTGTCATTTTATTAATTGTTAAAATGTTTGCCGGTTCCCGTCTCTTTCCTTCCTTTTATTGAACCGTATTACAGTGTATATTTCGAAGTTACATTGCAAATGAATTGTAATTCACTCTTAATGACACGATGAAAAATCTTGTTACTACTTAAATTAGTCTTATAATTTACTGTACTGTACTGTACTGTACTGTAAGTGCATTAAATGTATAATCATATTCATCTTAATGTTATGTTTATTGCTCTACATGCAAATACATAGATCAGGCTAATTTAATATTTTCTTTACCCCTATAGTGTATTGTTGAGGTCAGTTAGAATAACTAGTAATGTGTTATGACTTATTAAATATATTCTATCCTTCTTTACTTATATGCTCATTTATGAACCAGAGAAAACTGGATTACGGCACATAATCTAATTAGAACGCAAATTGGTAAAAGGGGTCCATAAAATGTAGATAGGCTTTACATTCAAACGTATGTGACCCAGATGACTCGCACAAGCTTGGCCAATTTTATCAGTCGTTCTGCACTGGTCAAAACCCTGTTTCATAAATGTTTTGCAGATACGGCTGCGCTGTTTCCTCTTTCCTCATTGGTATGGATTCATAGGCTTCCCAACAGCTGCAGTTTCTTTTTTCTCGCTCAGACTGTTCACCCCTTTGTGTCACAGGGTCAATTCTTTCTAAATGGTGTCCAGTGAATTTATTTTGAGAGGGAAAAAGTGCTGATCGGCAACAGATCCCTTGATACAGTGGCACCGTTCACAGAACTGCACCGACTAGCAGGTATTGTGTCGGTTAGACATAATTACAGGCTTTCTAGCAACCGTCAAGAGACTTCCTTATCTCAGTATCAAAACAATTGCGACTGCTGTGATATTTCAAGAATGATGGTTTAAATACATCTAGGTGTCCATGACAAGCTAATTAAAGGGGAGGTAGAGAGAGGTGTGTGTTTGTTCAGTCATGTGACTGTGTAGACGTGTGGTTGTTTCAGATTCAACCTGTAGTCCCTTATTAAAGGGATTGTTTACCCAAAAATGCAAATTCTGTCATAAATTACTCACTCTCTAGTTGTTCCAAATCTGTATAAATTAGTTTTTGAGAATGTTTTTATAAGAATCCTTGTAACCAAATAGTAGGAAAAATGACAATTTTAGTTAAAAGTGCCCCAGGACTGTTTGCTTTCCTACATTCTTACAAATATCTTTCCCAGTGTTCATCAGAACAAAGAAATATATACAGACTTCAAACAACTCGAAGGTTAGTAAATGATGACAGAATTTTTTTTTGGGTGAACTGTCCCTTTAAAATGTCGTATTTTACATAAAACTGAAATGCACTTTTGAAAACCACATGCGCCAATCAGATTGCCCAAATGTAATGTAATTTCTGTGCAACTGCATGTTATGTACAAATGTATGTTTTATTTGTATGCATTTGTTCATGTCAATACAACAATGCATAAGAAAAATTAACACAATAAATCCTAATGGTTCTAAAAAAACACATTCAGATGAATTTCGTCTTGATAATGTGTGAAAAACGACCTCAATCCCGAATGACTCGGGGTACCTTGAAAACCATCGCCCAGAGTGCTTCACTGCATGACACAAGGCATGCTGGGAGGCAGGCAAATCCCACCAATCTTGTGATGATTGAAATTTCCTAAAGCGCTCTTCTTAGCATCATGCTGTAATACAGATGCTTATCTAACCTCTTTCCCCATCTTTTCTTCAGTAGACGGATAATGCAGCGGCTTCATTAGCCGAGCGTCCTGCTGCGAGGAGGTTGCTGCTGGTGCTTCTGAGATACTTATATGGGTTATATGAAAGTGCACCTCAGAGAATAGAGCGAGAAATGTGGCTGTGTGTGTGTCCTAAAATCACGCCATTATCTCTTTAGCACTGAGGATTCAATATGTTAGTGTGTTCAGACGATGCTCAGATGGCTTTACAGAATTTTGAATGCATTTTATCGAACTTTTATTGAATACGTTATTAACGTACTAAGATTAAATGTAACATTTTTTACAAATCTGAAATACCATATGCACTGTTAAATAAATCACCAATTTCATCTTCCTAAAATGAAAGTAGCTTTATAAGTCATCTACACCACATCCTTGGGACCCATCATACGGGCACACGGCTTCTCGAATCACTGTTATGCTGACGACGCCCAGATCCACATATCGTTTCACCCAGACGATACCACTCTAGCAAGCTCGCATTACAGCCTGCCCAGAAGACATCTCAGCTTGGATGAAAGAGCATCATCTCCAGCTGAACCCTGCCAACTCGTGTTTCCGGCACACCCGACGGTGCAACATGATCTCACCATCAAACTTTCCAATACCACAATCACGCCTTCCAAAACAGCCAGGAACCTTGGAATCATATTTGATGAACAGCTGTCCTTTAATAACACATTGCAAAGACAACGCGGTCATGCCCCAATTCCTGATTCAACATTCGAAAGGTTAGACCTTATCTCACTGAGCATGCGGCCCAAATCTTTGTCCATTCAAAGCTCAAGGTTGGACTACTGCAATGCTCTCCTTGCTGGTCTTCCTGCAAAGGCAATCAAACCTCTCGAGCTGGTTCAGAACGCAGCAGCACGCCTCATCTTCCAACAGCCCAAAAGGATTCATGTGATACCACGTTTCATCTCTTTCCACTGGCTACCTGTTGAAGCAGGTATCATATTCAAGTCACAAATGCTTGCCTACAGGACTATCACTGAAACTTCACTGGCATACTTTCACACCCTCCTAAACTCCATCAAGAACAATGTGTTCTACTTAAAAAAACTACTTAAAAACCATCTCTTCTGTGAATACTTGACGGACAAAAAAAACACCAACCCGCTCTCTTTCTCTCAACAAGTAGTGGTCTGGCTTTTGTTGAAAATTGTAATTTTGTATTAGCACCTATTGTGATATTGCTCCTGTATGACATAACGCTTTTTACTCCCTGAACTATCTGTAAGTGAGATGCAGAAAAAAATTAATAGATATTTTCAGTCATATTTTTTATTTTTGTAAAGCATGCGTACAAAAAAAATGCATGCTTACTTGAACTTAGTTAAACTAAACTTAGCTCCGTACACTGTAGTAGGCTTTGTGAGACCAAATTGCTTTCATTGTTTACCCAACTTGTAAGTCGTTTTGGATAAAAGCATCGGCTAAATTACTAAATGTAATGTAATTTAAATGTATTCAGCAAAATCTTATGGAAAGTCAAACATATTTTAGGAGGCGGCTTATTCGAATGTTCTTATTCGTACGTTTTAGTGAGATTTGTTTTCACTCTGGGGATGTTAAATTCAGGGGTGGGATTAGGGGCGGGGCTTCACTATTTTTTTTTAATAATCAGACGTTTTTGTACAATTAACATTGTATAAATTCATATGAAATAGCCACCGCATACATTTTTAACATATTCTTGTGAGATCAGGTTGAAATATTTAAATGTCAAGTATAATTAATAGGAAAATAAATGCATACATACTCAGGGGTTCGAAAGTTGAAACCCCAGGCAAAAATGCTTCTGTCTTGCGTTTTTTTATAATCAGCGTAATAGAGTTAAAAGTTGAATTTAAGAACTGCATGTTATGGCAACATATGGTCAAGCCGGTATGCATACATTTTTGTAAAGTCTAATGATCCATGCTATCTCAGCATGATACAAGAATGTTCGGATAATCATCATATGATCTTCAGTGTAAAATAGGAAACCACTAACTGTTATAAGAGAAGTGATCAGGATTAATGTCACCATCTCTATTTCATTAGTGATCTAAAAAACTGCAGAAAGCTACATATGGTCACATGCACACTGCAAATTTCAGAAGGGACAACCGTATTTGAATGTGGGAGTGAATCTTATAAATAATCATTCCACGTGTGTTGCATTTGTTATGATTGACACAGTGGTAACAATATCAACGTTTAGGCATCTCAGAGCAGTGAATAAGAGTTTAGAGTTGGTATTTTTGATTAAAGTTTGAGTTATTTTCTGTTTTTTTCTACCAAGATCTGGCAACGCTGTTTCTTTACTGCAGTACTGGACAGTATCAACATGCCCTGTGTCAAAATGTGCGAAGTGCCAACCGAATACAGCTGCAGTGTTTTTGGCCTATTCCTTATGACGTTTCCATAATTTCTTCATTCTCCACTACCATCATCCTCTTAACCTGGATGTCTAAGTACTGCACATGCGTACAGTATCTATGCCTTCATATGTTCTTAGTGAGAGAGATAGAGAGAATAATTCATTCCAGGCTCTTCCAATCTACCCGTAAGGGAATCTTAAGAAATCCTTGTGTTTTTACTGTATGTTTCTCTGCTCAGTGTCGCCGGGGAAATTTAGGCTCTTTTCCCCATGACCTAGATTCCTTAAATCTCTGCCTGCTTCACCCTTAATGTGAACATACTCTCATGGTTTATTAATCACATTGATTATGAATGATCATGTTTCAATGTCAGAGGTCTTCAAACATTATTTTCTGACTATAATAATACAAGAAGAGATATTGTGTTGTTTTTTACTGTTCCTGAAATACAGTAACTCTTTGGTTTCCATCGTGGACTACTGGCTAATATGAAGCTCATTATCATCAGCATTAGCATAATTGGACTGAAGCATATGGCACGAGGGCTCCACATTCTTAACATTCATCAATTCTCTCTTAGTTAACAGAAACATCATCAGTTTTTCATGTACACCTTCTTTTTCTCCAGGCCTGTAATCAGAGCGTACTTGTACGGAATAATTGATTTCGAAAAAGTTTTTTAAAAGTTAACTTTTTTGCACCTTTGATAAATTATAATATCCCTCAATGCATTGTTTTTGGTAAAGCAAACCTATTAGTTGGGCCATATTTGGTTACTGTCCAAACACATCAATTTTAAACAACTTTCTGAGGAGAAACTTTTACACCTCTTCTACCAACCATCAACTTATATCTGGAACCAGTGCTCTCATTAATCCTATTCATAGCTAAGGCTGAGCAATAAACAATTTTGACGATGCTTGATGTTGAACAATAAGAATTCTTTTCTTTTGTCCAATTTTAAAAAGCGTGATATGGATATAAGCATAGATGGTTAATCAAACATATCGACGACAATGAAGCCAAAATGAAGCCAAAATGTTCATATATGGGCACTGACATATTGCTCCGATGATGTCATTCAGTTTCAGAGCCTGTGCAGTAGTAAGCGCATCGTGGAACAGCAATATCAAAGTCCCACCCATATTCCCAAATGGCTTATTCAAACATATTATTCATCAACAAACAAATAATGTTGCCACAACTCCTGTTTTATATGTTATAAGTATCTAAAACCAAGCTTTTAAGAAATAAGTTCAACACTTGTTTACTATTTTAATTAAATGAACACATGTACCGTAAATGCTGCTTGAGGTGAAGAATGAAATGGGTTATTTTTCTAAAAATCCAAATTTGTATTCAGCTGTAGAAATCTTCTGTGTTACAATTTTTTGTGCTTTTATCCAAAAGATTTTTTCATGCACGTATAAAATCCTTTTATTTTCGGTGCATGTCACGATTTTGCATAGTTAGGCAACTGAGTCAACATATTTGTCTACAAATGCCCATATTGATCTCTCTGCAGTGAGATGTTTGGACCACTGGATGTAATCCATTTCAAAACCCAGATCCATCAAGTCTTTTTGTTGTCAATTTCAACTGCATGTGATCTAAAGACACATTTACAATCATATGCAGAACACTTGAGTGATGCAAAGAAATGTGCTTCATTTAAAATATAAATTGTATCTCAATTATTTTGAAAAACTAGTTTTCAATGACTTCCGCTTCCCACAGTGTACTGCAATGATGGTGGTGGGAGCCGCAGAAAGTACAGCAAACCCCACAGTGTAAAAGGCTTTCTTCATTCTGCCAGCTTATTTCTCCTTGATATTATACAAGAAAGTCACTTGGCATAGAGGTGATGCCAACATCATCGCCATAGCAACCATTGTACTGTAGATAGGCCCACGCTGGAAAATATTCCAACTGCAAGATGCGATTAGATCACTTGTAAATAACAGTGTGGACAATCCCACATATCAGATTTGGAAAAATATCACAATTGTCTACGGTGTTTGAGCCCAGCCATAGGATCTTCAAAGGATAAGTAAAACCACCCTCATGTGTGCTATCAAAGGAAACATTTAATCACAAACGTTAGAATTAAAATCATGAGACATCAGATGCTCAATAATCTTCACTAGGATTTGAGTTGCAGAGACACAGGCTTTTGGCATTCAGCTTTGCAAATGATTTGCCGTTATAGACTGTCACTGCCAATTATGCATCGATGCAAAATGGGGTTGACATTTGGAAGGATTTTTCTCTTTCTAGTGTGCTCTTCAGACCCAAACAACTATACTGGCATGTTGGACCTGAGATGATATTTGAGATGGCATCAGATTCTTGGCTCACTGGAGGAGACACAAATTACTTGCTTTGTACTGTAAAATGGCTGCCAACTGGATTGTGCTGATGAAGAGCGTATCTCGATGTGTTCCTATCCTTTTGTCGGCGACAAATACAGAGCTTTCTGTCATTAGAACATAGCATGCTTCACATCAAAGTTTACACATTGGTGCTACAAAATTATCTTAAATGTATTTATAAACTTGAGTTCTAGGTATTGAGAAGGAACATAAAGATAAATATTTGTGGGGGAAATAGTCTTAGTTAATGGTTTGTTAATAGCGAGAATGGCCGCGACCCCATTTTTACTTTAAATCCTTTTAGTTAAATGGTCCACTGTATGACTGTATTGTGAATTGCAACCAATGGTTCACTCCAGCCCTCACTTTCAAAAGCCCTATGGTGGCGGACATAGGACGAAGTCATCATGTTTTTGCCTTTTCGCAGAAGGAGTTAACGTACTTACAAAACGTGCTTTGAAGAGCAGTTTGTCCATTTAAGGCTACTGTAGAAACAACATGGTGACGTCCATGTAAAGCCAGGGACACATCTAACAACTAGCTGAAACATACTAAGACTGGACACAACATATTTAAAGAGTTTTTCTTGCAACTGGAACCGATTCTAGTCCATGACAGTCAAAAAATGAGCACATATCTAATCTGACTGCATCAGACCAGTACACCACAAATTTAACAACTCTTGAGTCATAAAATCTATCGATCGTTGTACCGAAATAGATCAGCAAGCTTAGTGTTATATTACGTTATAAAACCGCATGGTGAAGCAACCATGGTTTTCCAAATATGTTTCCTTTCCCTATAAAGTTATACACTTTTTGTTTGACTTCAAGGATGCATGATAAAGGTTAAATAAGTTGTGAAAATGAAAACAAGAGTTAAGAGAGTAATAAATTATTTGTGAAAGTAAAAAACAATGCATTTACCTACATAACGCAGTATGCATGAGTCCCAAACTGCACCCCAAACAAAACTGAGATGAAATAAAGGGGCGTCTTCTGCCTCTAAATAAAGCTTTAAAGTTGAAAATTACTTTAACCAAAATAGTCATCAAGATCTGACAGATTCATTGGGGGTTTGAATCGTCACATATATTTCCTGATATTATTTGAAAACATCTATGGTAACACTTTAGAATACTGATCTATTATTTATGAATAACTACACAGGAACAAATGAGTAATTAAATATCAAGAATTTAGTAATTACTGTTAACTAACAAGAAACTCTGATTAACAAACTAGTAGGTAATAGCACACAGATGAACATGGCAGGTCAGTAATAACTAATCAATAACTAATATTCTTCTCATACTTCCCAGAGAACTACAGAGTAAGTAATTTATGAAAAACTAAACAATAACTAATGTTGGAAATTACTGGCAAAATTATAGTAACCCACAAGTAATGATTAAAGTGCTACTAGACTCTTCTAAAGGAAGTAGTAATGAATTGGATCAGTATTTTAAAGTGAACATTTTGGTAACCCAATAGTAATGACTTAGTTATAAAATAGTATGTGTTACTACACTCTTCTAAAGATCCAATTCATTAGTACTTCCTTTAGAAGAGTCTAGTAACACTTTAATCATTACTTGTGGGTTACCATGATTCATATAGTAGATCATGTAAAGTTAATCATGAAAAGATCATCTTAAAGTAAAAAGAGTCTTCTAGCCATTCACAAGATATTTACATATATAGGCTAGGAGACACAAAAAATGTTATTTGACAGGTAGTTTAAATCATAAAATCAATGTATCTATGGCATCTGGATGGGTGATGATTTGATATGTTCTAGTAATCTGACCATGGTGATTCTGAGAAGCGTGGACCTGCACTGTCTTCATTTTATTTACATAAGAAGAAATAATGTGCATCATGTGTGAGTCTGTGTGTGACCCTGTGTGATTTAAGGTGCATATGAATCTTTGAATAATATACAATTTTGGAGTCCTTATGATATGCAGGTAGTTTTGCCTACATTTAGTAATTCCCTTTCCACACCCCATAGTCCTACACATTTGGTATCATACACATGAAAATATTAAATTCTGCATATGAAGCCCATATTACGCCAAATTGAAACAAACTCTGTGTAGATACACGGTAGTGGGAGATCAAATCTGCATCTTTGTGTATTTGTTTAGAGTAACAGTTCAAATTTTATTGTAGTGCAAGTCATTTTTCCATCATTAGTTATTGTTTAGTTAGAATAAATTATGAATCGTTCTCAATAGTTATCTGGAAAATATGAAAAATATAGTAGTTATTGAATAGTTATTAATGAACTACCACGTTCATCTGTGTGCTATTACTTACTAGTTTGTTAATCACAGTTTTTTCTTAATTAACATTAATTACTAGATTCTTGATATTTAATTACTCATTTGTTCCTGTGTAGTAATTCATTAATAATGGATCAGTCTAATCTATACAATAACCCCCAAAATGTTAATTATATAGTTTATAATTTTAGCTTATTTCTTTGACTTTTGTCAGCATTTATCTCATTGTTTCTGCCTGTATCCCGTTTCAGTGCGGCTATGATGTCATCAATCAGAGCCGCCAGTTGTAAATAGTAAACACGTTTTATAAAAAATCTTTAGCGATGATGGCTAACAACGACTAGCTCATAAATGTTTTATCTTCTTTATCTTCTTAACTGTAATAGCTCATTCGAAGGTAATAAAAACATAATGCTTCTTTATGTAAGGCCTTCATACAAATTTAAACACATGTATATTATAGTGCATTTATGTCAATAGCTCCTCCAAAAAAAAAACATGCTGGCACTTTAAATCTTTGATAGCTGATGAAACCCTTCCCTAAATGTTTCCCTCTCTCCTGTCACCTGCAGAGGAAATTTATTTTAGGGATCAACTTATACAAGTATTTTTAACCCTTCCAAGAAACAGTTTGAAAGGAGCTTCTCCAACGCTGCTTGTAGCCACCACTGGCAGACTGAGGCAATGATGTTCAGCAGATCTTGCAGTTCTGGGATGTTATCCAATTCCTCCAGAAGACCTATACAAAGTTTCCGGCCTCTGGCAGGCAAAGACTAATGTCTCTAGAGTCCTGTGATGTTTTGGTCCTGCTCTGGAGTGGTGACTCCAGATCTTTGATCAACATCTCTCCTGCCAGTCTGCTGAAATGTTCATGGCAGTAAGGTCTGCTGTGATGTAGTGTTCGCTACTCTGTGGTGCCTGGAAACGCTGGCACATTGAATGTCTGCTTGCAGCTTGCCAACTGCCCCCTGTTTAGCTTCTGGTGATGTGAGGCATAATAATACAGAAAACTGATCCATTTGAATGTAGAAGTATATTCTAGCCTTCTTTGTCTGCGTAAGAAACATTCTTTGAATGAGGACTACACCAAGAATCACAGTAAAAGTCTTCCATGAATTTCCTCTAAGACTTCCAAGGAAAATACCACAATAGTACTTTTATGACATTTTTTGTGTCATTTTGAATGTATTTCATAATGTGAAGGCTATAACAAAAAGTTTGCCTTGTTTGTTTCTGTTGTAATTGCATTGTATATTGCCATTTTTTTCTGTTCGAGTGAGAAACAGCTGGGTTGCCAGAAATATTCCATAAAATAACATTTATATTCTTGCAAAATAACATGGTTTCTGCTGTTTTCCTTGTAATTTTCTGTTTTTGACCTTATTTCAGGTCTGGGGTGCCAAAAATATAATGTAAAGAAAAAACATTTTTTTTCTTGTAAATGTGCTGTCTTTTCCTGTAATGTGGTTTCCTACAAAAAATGCTTCTATCTGAAGCGAATGCTCACCCACACCTGCTTGAAACGCCTTGTGTAACCACACCCCCAGAAATCTACGTCATTTATTGGTATGACTTGTCTAAGACCGCCCAAATGTATATTAAAGTAAGGTGGGGGTACTTGTAAAGCCATGTCTTGGCGAATCATTGTGTTTCGTTGCGAAAAGAAAGATTCTTTGTTTGCCCTTCCAAAACATGAGACAAATTAAAACTAATGGTTACATTTTATTTACAATACTGATCCAGAACAGTACAATCCGAAATTGTGTGTGTAGCGCATTTCACTGAAGATTGCTTCATGAACCTGGGAGAGATAAAAAGTGGGGCACTTCCAACCATTAAAACTTCGCAAGGACAGTCTGGCGATTCAGATTAGCAGCCTGTAAGTATATTTTCATTGTTAAAGACTTTGTTACGGACTAACACGAGTTGAGTTTGTCCTGTGTTTGTGATCTGCAAATTTTTTATGTGCAACGTAAAAAAAAAAGACAACATAAGTCCTAATAATCAGTAATTATGTTCCAACTAGAGGCAACACACGCTGTGTTTATAATGGGGTTTATTGTCTTTGTTGAGTCGTGACGAGACATGGAATCACACTGGTTGATCACTCAAGGCAAATCTTTATAACTTCATATATAAAAGGTTAAACAGTTAACATAATACATATTTTTAGAACCTTACCAATCATTTACATCCTGCTCAAGTTGCACTGGCAAAGTTGATGTATCGGCTTGATCATCTTCATTTCCCAGATCAGATTCGGGCTCGAATTGGTACAATTGCTTGGGAACATGATGTTCCGAATATGTTCAGAGGCGTTACATTTCCATCACAGGCTTGCAGTATTCGACCAATCACTACGCACTGGTTAACTGGCCAATCATAGTACACCTCGCTTTTCCTTTTACATTTACTTTTAATCATTTAGCAGAGGCTTTTATCCAAAGCGACTTGCATTGGATTATCCTATACATTTATACATAGGTATTTGCAATCCCTGGGATCGAAACCATAACCTTGTGTTGTTAGGGCAATGCTCTTACCGCTGAGCTACAGGAAAGCTTTCAGAGCAATGGGCTTTGTAAAAAAATCTGTGCATTTCAGGGAGGCGGGGCAAAATGGAGATACAAAACCCGGTATGCGAATAATGCATTTTACATTTTACATTTTAGTCATTTGGCAGACGCTTTTATCCAAAGCGACTTACAGTGCACTTATTACAGGGACAATCCCCCTGGAGCAACATGGAGTAAAGTGTCTTGCTCAAGGACACACTGGTGGTGGCTGCTGGGATCGAACCAGCAACCTTTTGAATTACCAGTTCATCGGTTTAACCCACTAGACCACCATCTCCATCCATAGAGTTAATATAGAGTTTATTTACCTAAACTCGTGTATACAAATTACATTACATTTAAAACAAATGGTTATATTCGTTTTAGCCCGGTCATTTGACACCTTTAATAAAACAGTAAAATTCTGACATTGAGCTGATGCTTTTAGTGCAAACTCTTTATCTTCTAAGGGTTCAAATCAGTTCCATAAATACAGTTTATCGTTTTTAATATTCACACTCCATATGTTCAGATATTTCAGACATTTCCAGAATGTTTTCTTCTTACGTGATTTGACTGACAGCTCACTTGTTAAAGCTTTAGTGTCAGGGATGGCAATGGATTTGTGTTTCTCTGGAGGAGGCAGTAATTACATGCTTTCTATTGTGCTATAAAATGGCTGCCAACTGGATTGTGGTAACGCAGTTGCAGAAAAGATTTGTTTTTGGCCTTCAATTAAACTTTGTTTCAGATGTCAAGTGTATAAAACTAGGATATTGGACTTCTGAGGCAAAAATCATGTACTGAAAAAGACAAACACCAAAGGCATATTCAATGATTTACTGGATTTACTTTTTGGAATCTTATATTCTGTATCATTTATTCACCCTCATGTTGATCAAAACCTGTATGTGAAACATTCTTCTGTGGAACACAAAGGAAGATATTTTGAGGAATGTCTAAGTGGTTTTATGTCCATACAATGGAAGTCAATGGGGGCAAGTGTTGTTCGGTAACCAAACATTCTTCTAAATATCTTCTGTCCTGTTCTGCAGAATAAAGAAAGTCATACAGGTTTGAAATGACAAGAGGGTGAGTAAATGTTGACAGAATTCATGTTCATTCCAAAAGCAGAAGAGCATACATTTTTATATGACAAATCTCTTTAATTTCACACAGAAAAAGAAGATATCCGTTCATAGTTTTATGCTATTCAGTTCACACACCGGTTTAATTGGATGTGATTTTGTTGGCTCCTTCGTTGTCAATGTAAACCCCAAAAGCTGCTCGTCGCTGTAGTCTTGTTGCGTCGCACCTGATTGCAACACTGTGTTAGAAAGGGATAAGAGCAGTTTCACTTGTCTGAGGACAAGAGAGTTTTCTTTAATCGGTTTGAACTCAATCACGAAGCATAGCGCTTGATACCCTGTCTGCATATTTCCCCTAATTCTTCTTACATGAGCATCTCTCTCACACTCCTTTTCAGGTGTCGTGTCTCTAAGACGAAGTTACGTTCAGTCAACATCTCAGTCAACGTTCAGTTAAAATCCCCTGCTGTTTCCCTTCATTCCACATGAAAAGAAGATGCGGTTTTCTTATGAAAATGCAAAACGGGGGCCGATGTATTTTGAAAGATTCATGATTTCCCCAATAGCCTGTTTAATAATTCAGCATTTTTATAAGCTGGCTCTGGAAGGAAGGCGGTGTGAATCTGCCGGACTGTTTGCTGAAATGGGGGCGATTGCTCCGCTGCACTGACGTACAGGTTCTGCGGGTTAAAAAGTCTTCGGCATAATGAACTAGCCGAGGGAACGGCAGTCCAAAGGGCTGACCTGACTAATTCAATTGTGGATGCAAATGTTAATGCACTTTGACATGCAAACAAGTTCTTAAGTGTGCCCTCCCATAATACTCTATTGCTAAAGACGTATTTTTCTGAGATTGTCCTTTACACGAATTGGTTCATGTGTGCAGAGTTTTCGAGGATGAGCTGGCGAAACACTTTCCCTTTAACCAATTACATTTTACCTGTTTCTTAAACTTTTATTGAGCAAAGGCCTAACTTTTTATCTTCACCGCCGGATGTATATTGCAGCTGTCGGAAACTGGCAGCTTTAATCTGACTCCCTGGAAGACAAAGCTAGGCGCACAAATCCACAAATCAGAACCAGACTCCCAAAGGTCTGACAGCGAGACAAAATTGGGTACTGTGACTTCCCCAACAATGCCAGCTACATGTGATCGATCATTAGGTTTGCTTTTAGCTCTAGTTGACCTGTCATGGTTTTCTCAGCATTTTTCTTATTCTTTCTAGACGTAAACCCTGAAACGCATTATCATTGGGTTAAACCACAAACGCTTGTCTCAGCACATATATATCTACACATTTCTTCAGGGTTGGCTATAGTGTTACCATATCAGTCGTTATTGTCGTTAGTGAATAGTTGCTGTCTGTTGCGACTTTATGAGAAATTGATCTCTTGTTGGATAGAACAAGAAAAAATGGAGGGTGAGAAAATGAAGACATCGTTTTAATTTTTGGGTGAAGTCTTCCTTTAAAACAATATTTTTTACATATGGTTTCAACAGCAAATATTTTAAAACAATATTATATATGAGTCTTATTCAACCAGTTAAGAATATCATAAGCTTTCACATTTTTAGACATACAGTGATGTGAAAAGTATTTGTATCCGGATTTTAAGTTGTTTTGCATATTTGTCATGCTTTAATGATTCAGATCATCAAACTTATTTTTATATAACTCAAAGAAAACCAGAGTATATACAAAATGCAGTTTTTAAATGATGGTTTTATTTATAAAGGGAAAAAACAATCCAAACACTTCTGACCCTATGTGAAAAAGAAATTTACCCCCTTGGTAAATCATGAATTAACTGTGATTAATTGAATAAATGAGTTAAATTTCATTAGCCAGACCAGTCGAATCAAGAAATCACTTAAGTAGAACCTGTTTGACCAACTGAAGTAGTTTAAAAGATCTCAAATTGCAACACATCATGCAGCGATCTAAAGAAATTCAAGACATATGAGAAACAAAGTAATTGAAATGTATCAGTCTGGAAAGGGCTACAAAGCCATTTCAAAGTTTTTGGGACTCCAGCGAACCACAGTGAGGGCCATTATCCACAAATGGAGATAGCATGAAACAGTGGAAAACCGTCCCAGGAGTGGCCGGCCTACCAAAATTACTCCAAGAGCACAACGACAACTCGTTAAGGAGATTGTGACAGATCAAAGAAAAAAAAGTAAAGAACTGCTGGCCTCTCTTGCTTGAGTTAAGGTCAATGTTCATGATTCTACAATAAGAAGGAGATAAGAATGCCTTCCATGGGTGAGTTCAAATGCGAAAACCAATGCTGACCAAGAAGAACACAAGGGCTCTTCTCACATTGGTTGCAAAAAACATCCTGATGATCCCCAAAACTTTTGGGCAAATATTCTGTGGACTGATGAGACAAAGGTTGAACTCTTTGGAAGGTGTGTGTGCAGTTACATCTGGTGTAAAACTAACACAGTATTCATAAAAAGAACATCATACCAACAGTCAAGCATGGTTGAGGTAGTGTGATGGTTTGGGGCTGCTTTGCAGCTTCAGGACTGGGCGACTGGCCATAATTGATAGAACCATGAATTCTTCGCTCTACCAGAAAATTCTTAAAGAGAATGTCTTGCCATCGGTTAGTGACCTCAAGCTTAAACGCACTTGGGTTATGGAGCAGGACAATGATCCAAAACTCACCAGCAATTCCACCTTTTAATGGCTAAAAAAAACAAATAAAGGTTTTGGAGTGGCCTAGCCAAGTCCGGACTTAAATCCAATTGAAATGCTGTGGGATGACCTTAAAAAGGTGTTCATTCTCGAACTCCCTCCAATGTGGCTGAATTAAATCAATTCAACAAAGAAGAGTGGAAATAATGCAAAAAATCAGGAAGCGGGGAAATACTTTTTCACACCACTGTATGACAAGTTGCCTAAAAAGGGTAAATAATTAAATTGACTATAGTATCTGCACAAAAGTTTTTTTTTTTTGTATAGGGGGTCCCTCGGTCCTTATGGGTGTCCTGGATCCCTTCTCTCAATTAGTGCACTGAATGGCTGAATGGATTCGGCCAGTTAAAAGAAGAATGTTTTCAACAGTTAGGCATTGTGTGTAGATGCTGTGTTAATCGTAATTATTTGTCTTGTTTCTCAAAGCTAATGCTGATTACTGTTGATTGAACTAGATCAATACAGCCATTATGAACAACCATTTACAGAATAGATATCTCATTTATTTGTGTATTTGGTGTATGGACATCTACATTGAATCTGAGTTTGAGTTTTGTTGGATGTCAGAAACAAGATTTTCTAGCAAGTCTTGAATTACTTTGACAGCTACCTTCTGAGGCAGCATCCTCTATTAAAGCAGAAATTCTTGCCAAATGCAAAGAGTGACATATGCATGCGGCTTAGCTACTAAAGTAATATTCTCTGTATATCAAGTACAAATCTTGTGTAAAATAGTCTATTTTGGTGAGAATGAACTATTTCTATAAGTACAGGTATTTCGAGTTTATAGGGAGTTCAATGCAGTGGATTTGGGTATTGAATATTCTGCAAAAGCAGCAGCGCCTTAGATTACAGCCAAACATAATTTATCCCAGAATCCAACACAAACTTAGTTTTAGGATGTACAATGACATACATTTGTCATGTGTTCTAGTAGTCTAACACAAAAGATAAACTGGTTCTGAGCATTCATTTAGAAATGAATTTCTTAATCTGTTAAATGAGATACTGCATCAAAAACAGTTTTTAAACTTTAAAGATACTTGTCTTATTTTTTTCCAATTACTTTTTTTCACGCTTGCAGAGCGAGGCGCGCGTATAAACAAAACTGGATAAAAAGCAGAGCTTGTTACTCTCCTTCATTAAACAGCCGTCCAATCACAGCGGAGAAGATGCGGGACGAACACCAGTTGACCAACCATCATACACAACAAGTTGATATTAATGGTTATTGCATTTTTATAAAAAGTAATATTCTTTAAAATGAGATACTAGAAACCGTTGCGGATATTCTAAATCACAGCAACAAACACATATCCAGAATAACACGCAGTGCCTCCAAAGCGTTCTCAAGAATTCATATACATTCACACACACACATACATTTTACTATCAAATCTGCTATTACGAAGTATTTGTGAATCTGGAGGAAAGTTTTCGGGAAGGTCTGTTTTACGCGCAAATTACTCTGAGTTTACTCATATATATACGAATGTTTTATATATGAGGCCCATTAAGTTTTCAGTATATTACCTGATCTCAAAACATTAACATTTCATCAAACTACAAAGAAAAAAATATGAAATATGCATTATCATCAGCAGGTGCGCATTTCGGTCTTTCTATAAAATAAACCACAAATTGGGATCAGGTCCTTTGTTACCTCTTTAAAACGTTTCTGACGCCCAAAACATTTTAAATTGAGTTCATTAAAATGGATGAAGGTTAAAAAATGGATGAGACTTTAAAAAAGATTGTATGAATTTGAGGATATTTATGGCTGTGAGAATATTGTGGTGCCATTGGATTTTTCATTTGCCCTTTCCTGCTGCTGGACTCTTTTCCAGGAATTACAATTATCACAATTTCTTTAATTAAACTGCTTTACTAATATGTTGCCTTTCAGGCAGCGTTCCTGTAGAGTTTTGGTTAATGCTCCTTAAAAGTACTCTCAAAGTGATAAAAAACAATAATGCAATAATGTAAAAATGTTGGTATAAAAGTTATTTGTACATCGTTAGTGGAACATTTTAAATATTTAGAAATAATTTTGTCATAACGGTTCAGGAGTGTGACACATTTAAATTACATTACATTAATGCATTTGTCAGACGCTTTTGTCCATTATCCCATTTGTTTCTGAGTATGTGCAATCCCTGGGACCTTGGCATTTCTTAGTGCCATGCTCTTACCACTAAGCTACAGGAAAACAAACCATATTTTTGTTATCTGCATAGTTACATTTTTGAATTAATATTTGAACTGAGCTTAATTTTAGATTTTTTGTTTTTATGTACATTTTATGTTTTTTTTTTGTTTTTTATTTGTTTATTATAAAAATCAGCTGTCCCATCAGTCAATGATTATAGAGCAATTTATAGTTAAGTATTAAGTAAAATTGTCATCATAATTGTTTTATAATTGTAACTATCTTAAATGCAACAAAATAGTTACCAAATTTGTGTACTGGACATTAAATCACTTCTTCCTCTTTGACTTGTATAGAAACTTCCCAGAAACTTGAGCAGACACCATAAGTGCCAGCAGTTGGCAAAAACGTAAAAAAATGTGTCCCGTGTCTTAGTTGTTTGGAATAAGGTATTACGGACACCGTTCCTGAGAAGTCTTCTAAACAGGTTTCTAAAGATCTGTTGAGTCAACACGTCTATAGTTTACCTGTTACAAAATATCCTGAGTGAAGGTTAAACCACCTCTCTGCTTCCGCCAACACAGACACCCACAAGCTAAACTGAATAGAAGTTTGAGGCCGTCGTGTCCTGATGACACGTACAGTATAAAAGAGTTAGAGTGAATGAGTAACTTCAAGGCCGCTGCTTTGCTGTGTATTGAGAATGAGGATTCAACGTCAAGAAGTGCTTGATTTCTCAGTAAGAGCTTAGCATGAGACTGTTTTGCGATCGAAAAGAGTGTAGCAGACAAGATCACTTACTTAACGGGGTCCAAAGTCTAAATTAATTATGCAATGAAATATATGCCTCTCGGAAGTGAAGAACAACCAAGCTTCATCTCAACAAGGTCTACTATATGCATGTCCTTTACAAAAAGTAGAGCGTTATGTTTCATCCTCAATTTTTAGACGTTTGGGGTCACGATGAAAAATAGAGATGCTTCACGGTGGAGTACAGAAAACAGGAAAGAAGGTAATCTAATTTATTTTGTTGCAAAGAAACAAGCGGCAAATTTCCTAGATGAACATGTAGCATCGCCAGAGGCTGGTTAATGCCGCTGTAGCCGGGTTCCTTGAGACTTGAGATTGAAGCTGGTTATTGCTTACTTTCGGACAGAAGTAAATATTGAAGCCTGAAGGCTCTACCAAACTCAAAGCTGGAGATCAAAATTGCTATAGGATCTGATACCATGGGATACACTAAACTCTTGTTTTGTTACTTTTTTTATGAAAGCAAGGGTCAGTGATTTTGGAAATCCACAGATGACAACAAGAGGATCCTCGATGTGCGGGAATATTTCAGCAAGCAGAAGTTCATTTGATGAGAAGAAGGCACTGAAGAGGGTCTGCTGGTTTTGTCATTAATACTGAACCGAAAAGCCAATTGTGCTCAATGGACATCTCTTATTCTTCTCTAGTTTTAAGGCTTTAAACAGTCAAAAGCAAAACCACAGAACCTCGAGATCGGCATTTTTGGAAATGAACTTCACTGTAAATTCACACTGTACAATTAAACCACCCAGAGGAAAGAGATGATTCAATAGCATTGTAAACTTAGTTAATATGGTACATCACCAGAAAGAGTTTGCTTTGGTTTAGAGGCATAAACAATGGACATGGAGAGAGAGCAATAAATGCACCCGAGCCACCAATCAAATGTATGCATCCTTAAATTATTTAACAAATTATCCAAAATTAAGTAGTCTCCTAATATCTTATCCACAAAACTTCACATTTTATTACGAATGAAACTCCAGCATTATTCTATTGTAAATGCCACTTTTAGAGTTCATCCTTTATTTCTAGAAGAATTACAGTAGTTTGCAATTATTACAATTATTATGAAAAGCTGTTTAAACTGCACATTTTTAGCTCTCATATTTGTTCCCAGCAATGTCAAATTGAAGTTCACACTTTTAGTTTTTGATTTATGTTTCAGTGACGCGAGAGAATTAGGATGTAAATATGTATGCAAGGTCTTTTCTAGGACACCAAAACAAACTGTATATTCTCATGTCTCTAACTGGGGTCTTCGGTAAGACAAAGGCACGGAAGAGGAAAAAACATCTAGCGTGAACAGTTGGTTGTGTAACAGCAGAGTCGATGATGCGCGGGCCTATAAATACAGACTGGCAGCCGCGTTGCATCGTGGGCCAGTGTTTTCCCTCAGCCCACTCAGCTTTGTTTATTCCCAGCCGCCTGGCTTTATATGCCTCTGCAATGCTTTGACATTGGCAGTGAAATTAGGAAACGCAATGCACATTTCTCTCCCTGGACCCCGTCATGGACGCTAATCAAATCATTTCGAGTACAGGAATACAGAAATGATGGACTTGATATACAGTGTTCCTGTAACTCAGATGGTCAAGCGTAGTGATAGCAAAAATAAGATATAGATTTGGATCAAAGAATCTGCTTGCATTTATATGTGTTGTTTTGATGGACGGACACAACTTTGAAACTTTCCAGTGTCAGGTCTGAATTTCGAGGAGGTTGTTTATAATATAATATCACTATATCATTTCTCGTAGAGGATAAAAACATACCTGTACAGTAAATCATATTGCATGAGTAGCAGACAAAAGGGATGTCTGAGTGGGCCTAAGGTTGAATTAAACCGTAAATTAGACCAAACACTACATTTTTTACATGGGTTTTATTCAAATAAAGGGGTCCCCTGATTGGCTGGAGGAAATGGGAGCTGTCCTTACATCATTGCTTGACAATTCATAAGTGGTTGTCTATAAAATAACAAGAAACTATTGGAAACTGTTCCTGATTGATATAATTCACGGTCCACTCAAAATCACTTTACAGTTTGCGCCATTAGGTCAGGAAACACCTCTTTGCGTTATGCTTTCGTATGTCGAGTATTCCGTTTGGCTCCTTGGTGTACAAAAAAAGTTATAGTGGTGCCGCAAAAGGAGAAATAAAGAAGAAAGGGGAAACCCAAAAGTGTAAGCTAGTGTAAGTGTTATTTAATAAATTAAGAATAATTATGTATTGATGATGTCTTATTTAAGCGAATCGATCGAGCTGAACGTCATTTACAACATTATAACTGGTAATGCACAGTTTGCGAAACTGACTCTAATGCCTTCTTATTGCATATGTTCAAAACACCCAGCAATATGGCTGAGGAGAATAGGAGAAACAAAGAAACCGGGACAAAAACACACAATTATTTGCTGAATTTACAAGCAGCTGGACTTGACGTTGATCCTTTGGGCTTCACTACGACTTGCCAAGGAATCAGGTGCTCCTGGACACTGAAATGTTGAGCAGATTTGCGTTTCCTGATATTGTAAGGAGATATTTGCTGAGGGTTTTGCCACCCATGGAGGCGCTCTAGGGTGTGCTGACGTGGTGTTCAAATGGCAAAGTGACAACACGTCCTTACCCTCTATAGGAGGAACAAAAAAACAGGACTAAAACACGCAATTATTTGCTGAACCTACAAGCAGCTGGACTCGACGGTTATCCTTACGTCTACCTTGTAACTTTCAAATGTTGCATGGAATTGTATTACGTGATAATGTAACCATTCATTTTGCCCAGTGTTATATCACTGAAGCTGGCGCGTTCCGGCGTGTTCATATGGGACAGTGACGACACGTGCATATCCTATTAGGTCTCCTATGGGGTCATCAGTGGTACAAGAACGACTGAGCCATTTAAAACAGGTTATCCCGGAATGCGACATGTCACATGGTTAAAAGCATGGATTTTAACATTATCATTATAGGGTTTTGTACTCAGCTAAAGTTCAAAAGAAGATTTTTAACGTTAAGACCCGAATTAAAGTATTTATTGTAAAATACTCATTAAGGAAGTGATTGCAAATGTTTTTGCTGATTTTGGAAACCTGTTTGTTTGAAGTTCATATCTAGAGTTCATTTTATGTTTTTTAATAGCCTGAAAAGTTTAGTAGGCTTTGCAAACATGTGCTTATAGAAAATAGAAATTAAGTATAAGGTAATTTTCTACAATAATAGAAAATTACTACGGCTTTTAATGTTAACGTGTTGAAGAATGCAATTGAAAAAGAATGCAAAGGAAAATGATTACTGTTGAACGGCTATAATTAATTTTATCAGATAAAAGAATTAGAAAAGTAAATATAAGAAATAAATATTGAGTTAATGTTAATGTATAAATAGCCTGGAAAGTTTGGTACGAAAACATGTGCTTATATAAAATATAAATTGAATATAAGTATTAAATCTAAAATGAAATTACTATGAAATATTTAGAAAAGTAAACATAAGAAAAAAATAAATTCAAACTGTAGAAAATTAGATGCAATAATTAGATGTAATAAACACTGCAGAAGACACCGTGGCAATAAAATGAAGGGGCCCATGGGTTTGCTATAGCCCCAGGGCCCAATGTGTTCTTAATCCTGTCCTGACCATGTGTGATAAAGTTTATTATTCCCGACAAGATTTGTAGTAGAATTTAGCTTGTTAGCACGTTAACACGTAATAGGTTTTAAAAAATATTGAGTATATTACTGCAGGGGAATAAACCATGAAAATATGTTTTTTTTAGCAACTAAAAAACAATAAAAAAAAAAACATTGACGTCTGGACCGTTGAACCGAAAGTGCTTAAATACTAACTCGCTTTTAGGTTTTGCATGCAAAAACGTGTCATCCTTGCAGCACTTTATACACCTTAAGGGCCGTTCACATTATAACTATAACAATAACTGTATTTGCATCCACACCAGTGGACAATAACATTGTTTATTTTTAGCCTGAGTGCTGCAGTGTTCCCAGTCACTAAAATGAATGTACTGTAGATGACCTGCTGCTGATGCTTTCGTTTTCATTCCCGAATGTCTTTTCTCCAAAATATGACAGCAGAGGCTGGATGCACTCTCTCAAGGTTAAAGGTGAGATCGTGTTCGGGATGTAAAGCATACAGTATATTTTGCCAGCTTGCTCAGACTCATAAGCGTTACATATATAATATCCTGCTGTAAATGCACCGCTTTCCAACCGCTAAAGTCTGTTTGACAGTGTGTGTAATTGTTTATCAGCTGGAAAAAAACGTTCTGAAAGTGATCCCAACGATGTTGTTCTGTTTTAGTTAAATCTTATATAGTTGTGATGTGAACCCTGCTTATCTCTTAAATAAAGAACAATTTTTAGAACTGTACTTTTAGTTATAGTTATCGTTGTAATGTGAACGGCCCTTAACATGTGTTTGGAGTATTTTTTTTAATTGTTCTCAAAGCTGAAATTTAGTTTGCACTCTAAGTACAACTATGAAGTCGTATTTTTTTTCCAATGTTAGACGTCACTGTTTGGCCACTCTATATTTATATATAGTATATATGTGTATTCATCATATATATGATAATATGCATACAATCTTCTGACACATGTATATCAAGTGTGTGTATATGCCTATACAGTTTATATGGATGAGGTGTCAGTAAGTTGCCCTGGGGTAAAGTATGAACAATATTATTATTATGTATCATGCAATTAAAATTTCATCTTTTTCTAGTTTACAAACAGTAGGTATATTTACCAGAAAACCATTGAATATCAAATGTTACAGCCATTGCATCCACCACACAAGACGGTGCAATGCTTCATTTATGTAGTCCAACTATAGCCGCACCGTCCAATGAATTATTTTACCTGCTCGCCTCGAGCTAGTGCTGTAACCTGCGACACCTCCAGTGTCTTGTGTTTTTAATAAAATCCTCAAGAATGGATTCAAAACACCTCAAACAATCCAACCGATCCATTTTACTCCCAACATGCTTGTTAAAGAGTACCTAGCATTTGTTTTTTTAGGTCCTACTTTGGTTTATGGAGTGTCCAACAACAAGTTTATGTACATACAATGTTTAAAAACACTATAATGTCGTTATGATAGGCAGTTATTCGTACCTTACTTCTTGACTGACTCTCAAATGATTCGTTCCGCGATTCATCCGTCTAGGCCCCGCCTACCCGCTAACCTTGTGTCATGTGATTGGTCAGATGGTGTAGTCTGTTGTTATTGGTCAGACGCGTTCATCATTTGTCGCAAATGGAACCCCCCTACCATCATTACAGGATTACGGTTTACATGTGGTTGGATGTCATGTATATTATATGTGTAGCTAGAGATGGCGGCGATTTTACCGTACCAATTTGAGCCCGAGTCTGACGAGGAAGCATCAGAAGACGCTAATCCACAACAAACTCCACCACGACTGTAGCAGGATGTTTGTCAGTGGCAAGTGACAACTCTTGTCATAAAATCTCCCAGTGTGATAACATGCATGTTGTGCTTTTGCTCATCAATGAAAAAAAATATATTATTTAGTAAGTAATACAATTATTTGGTCTTAACTGTGCGTTGTCATGGTACATAGAGCATTTCAGAATGTCGACATTATGAAAAATGATATATATGACGCCCTAATATATCTATATAGGTGTACGTGCGGCAAATGTGTCAAAATGCAAAGTTAATAGCCAGATAAACAAACTGTTACACCCCAGAAATAACGGTAAATGCTAATGTTAGCGTTATATGCATTAGCTACACACAGACATAAGGTACGAAAATATTTCTTGAAGTTAAGACAAAAATGAATAGTCACACTTACAGGTTGTGATTCGGTGGAACTAACTGGTCCAAATAGAGTTGGTATTCCCCCTCTTTCGAGGATCGTATTTTCACATACCCTGCAGTGAACGCGCCAAGATTATTAAACCAATCTTCGGTGAAATGACGCCCGCACAGTACAACCCTGGGGTTATACTCCTTTGGCATCGTTTGAAAAATGAATTGTAACCATTTTTCCCTCAGACGTTCTTCCTTTGGTTGTTGAAATAAGACGGACTTAGTGTCACACCGTAAAACACAGGTTCTAGACATGATACACACGCATCACGAACGAGCGACAGTATGTGGGGGAGGAGAGATAAGTTTTCGCGGCAGTCTCAGCAAAACGTATAGGCGTGTGTAGTGACGTAGATATGCGGGTGAAATATTCCACGTCTCGTTTGAGTGATTCAGAGTCGACTCCCAATTTTTACAAGCAAATAACTTTGTTATTTGTTCACCTTCAGACTTACGACTTGGCAGACAGCTTACGTTCAAACAGACAGCATGAAATGTCATTTTCATGATCTCATGCTAGGTACTCTTTAAGGCTTTTGCCTAGAGTTACAAGAAGAGATATAAATGATAAACACACATAACGCTGAGAAAAATATAGGCGGCGTTGGGACTTATCTAAATTATTAGATAATGCATTTGAATGAGTTGCATGTTTTTAGTCTCACTGGGCGAATTCCGCAATGCATTTTCTGAGCTTCTAATGAAACAATATATCACCTGCTCTACCCACGTTCCTCAGCCTGGGCGAGGGCTTGCTAACACTTCAGCTTTCATCTTCTAGACGTGGGAGATATTATTCGTAAAGTGTAAAATCAACTCATCAGCTATTTACTTGCAAGAAAAAATGGAAGCCACAGGGACAATATCACCAACACCATCCATATCACAGCAGTTTCAGACGTACAGCGATTTACGGGCGCCTCAATCAAACAAACACATTTCAGTCACTAGGTTATTCTCAAGCACTCCAGAATTTTCTGATTTAATGGATTTCACATTGCTTCTGCAGAAGACTCATGACATCTCGAGGATGCAGGGCGGAGATTATGTTTTTAGATGGCAAATAATGTGGAAATGAATGAAGGGAAGCCCTGGGTCATTACTCTTACACTGTACCTTTTGTGAATTTTAAAAATGAATATGCTTTTGATGACATCAAACAGAGTAGAAAAAATAGCCATCTTTTGAAATGTTAATATTAGATTTCTGTACTTTTGTCAAAGATGATGGTTAATTGCTAATGGTGTTTGTATAAAACATCAAAGAATTCATGACATTCCTGCAGTGTCATTTTAAAATTGGTTATATGCGATCACTTTATATTTACTTTATTTAAAATATTGAATATTTACTTTCTATTCAAAATTCACCACACTAGTTTTTTTAAATGGATGATACAGACTAAATAATGAGGAAAAGAGCCCAGCATATAGGAACTACTTCAATACTGTGTAAAGAGCATCTCAGGGTGAGACCTCAAGAAACTGGGTGATAGAATCACAATACTGCAATATTAAAGCAACTGGACACTTCACTCTAAAAAACATGATTTCATTTGTTTTTTCACATAAAATGTCCAAGAAACTGTAATTATCTAAAATGTTACTGTTTATTAACATGTTTTGCACATATTTTGATAAATACAGTAAAAATCGTAAAATTACAGAAAAAGTCTACAAATTAACAAGACAAACAGGAAAACATTTGGTTTTATGTGGAAGTTTTTATTAGATTTATACTATATTAGCCAGCTTTTTTACAGGATTTTTTCTACGATCCATTTTTGAGATGCAGTCAAAAAACAACAAATAAAAGAAAAAGACTGCCAATTTACAAGAAAAACGGAGGAAAACCATGTAATTTTATAGGAAAAAAACTATTTTTTTGAAGTGTACTTTAAAGACACTTAAATATAACATACCTTTGATTTTTTTAGTTTCCTTTAGTCACACCATAATTCACATTACCATTACTACTATCAGCATTATTGTTTTGAGTTTTTATGATTCTACTAGCTAGAAAAAATAAGAATAAATAATTGGTCATCATCTTTTGAACGGTTGTGTAATTGTTGAAGAACTGATCTTTGTTTATTTTATACAAAAAGCAGTCATGGATTTTAGCTTTAATTTTACTCCTGTGCTAAAAAAATTAAGTAACATAATATTTTTCAATCTGTAAACTCATTTAATAGCTTTTACAGAGTTTATTAAATCTGCGACTACAGAAAAACAATCATATTGACGTAATGAGATGGCCCACGAGATGTTACTATTTCTTTTATTAATGGTCCTGCGATGTTTATAAAAAAAAATTCCATTGAAGCCTCCTGTGATGATAAGCTGATGTAATCATCGAGGCAGGCTGTGATTTATAGCTTACAACACAGAAGCTTAAATCAGAGACTGCGTAAAGCACTTGATTTCTCAAGTTTACAAAGCCTGTAAAGACTTCTGTAAGTTAAGGTTTGGTGATACTGGGGGAATCAGTGATCCTGTATTTATAACGTCACTGAACTGTGATTGGAAAACAGTTTTTATATACTTAATACTATAAACTTATACTTCATGGGCATCAGAGCGGGGTGGACATGAGTTAAAGGGACCACTGATGCAGGGCTGAGGGTTAGAGTCTTGAGGGTGATTGTCTGCCCACCTAAGCCTGAATAATGAATTTTCGCAAAACAGCGAAAGTGCACAATGACATTACAGCAATAGAGCAGTGCTCTTGGGTGTTATATGGCCGTGAGATGCGCTATGACACAAATCACCTCATCTGGAAGCGAGCGCTTATTTGTGTGCCATGGTAAAATTACAAAGCTCTAAATAGACTTCATCGAGTGTAATTAAAAGTGTGTTCCTGCAGGGTTTGAATTGTTCTTTTTTTGTCTAGGCTGAATAAGAAGGAAGCCCATCAGATATTTGAAATGACTAAAGTAAAAATATGACAAGTATTGTGGAAGTAGAATGATGTAACAGTGGTGTCAGATGGATCAAGTAAATAAAGCTTTTAAAAAAAGCAATGCTCTCAATCTTTAAAAAAGTTTTGTTTTACTATTTACTCTGGATATAAACCACTGAGTCTACGATGTATACAGCTTTTATGGTGTAGTATTCTGAAGATTGACGACTTTAGTTCCCTCAGAGCTTGGACTGTGAAGCTTAAGGATTTGCAACTCTTCCTGTGGAGTTCAGGAACTAGCTGAGACAAAGTCTACAATCCTACATGCTATGTGTAACAGAGGCAAGCTAGTGTAGAGCTGTGCAGTGTGTAAACCTCACTCCTCGGCCTCAAGGACTCTCTAGCGGCAGACACTAGAGACTGCGGTCTTTAGCCTCCTCGCTAGAGCGCCCGACTCCCATGCAGAACCGGTTCGAAGCCCGCCTGGTGTAGGTGTGGTTCGTTTCCGTTACATTGGTGCCGTGACCCGGATAGGGAGTGAGGTTTAGGGGGGTGAATGTAACAGAGGCAAGCTAGTGTAGAGCTGTGCAGTGTGTAAACCTCACTCCTCGGCCTCAAGGACTCTCTAGCGACAGACGCTAGGGACTGCGGTCTTTAGCCTCCTCGCTAGAGCGCCCGACTCCCATGCAGAAACGACCCGGTTCGAAGCCCGCCTGGTGTAGGTGTGGTTCGTTCTGGTTACACATGCATACATTTCGGAGCATTAAAAACTAACAAAAATGCTGGCTTGTTGTTAGCTTACCGTGGGCCTTGAAACAACCAAGCAATTTTGTTCATATAACCCAACTATATGTCCAGCCATGGGTTAAAAACTACCAAGCATTTTTGTTTGCTTTGTCATGTGACCTGTACGTTTTAATACATAGATTGGCACATTTTTACACAAATGAACTGTTGTTCATATATTGAAAAAAAGCAAAAAAACCTAACTAAAACAAAACACTCATGTTGGTTGTATTCAGTACAATGAGGATATACACTGACACTGGCCATTAAAACCCATATCAGTCAATTACTAAAGTGATACAGAAGTAGTGGGTTTCAGATCTAGCGTATGTCTCATGCCTTATTGGACAATGCAGTTGTGACTCTTGTATATTTATCAAGAATCTGTTATCCTTTAAAACGATTAAATTAATGGTTTCTATTTTTTACTGCCTGCATTGTGATGCATATTCCACACGGGGCTCATTTCTGTCCTGGATTCAAAACAAGAAGCTTAATCACAGAAATCATCCGAGCCTCTGTTCTCCAGCATTTGTAGAATAAGAGGATTTGGGTTGCAGTTTTGCTGTGGATGATAAAGGTTGTTTATGGTAACGGAAAGGCTCCAGTAATCCCATTAAAAACAAACTACATTGAGGATCTGTTTGCCACATTTATTGCGTCCGTTTATAAGCTGATCTCAGATCAGACGTATCGTCTGGTGTGTAATGGTAAGTAAACAGGTTGCAGGTAGCAGTTGGGTTCAGTGTCAAGTGGAACTATAATCCATTGTGTAAAAACATATTCAATTGATTATGTGGGGAGCAGGTAACATGCTGTTTCACAAGAGCATGCTGTTGGCTTTGGTAAGGGATGTAAATAAAACAGGGTGAAAAATATCTCAGGTTAATATGTATCCCAAAGCATTGAAAATGTGTTTGCTGGAAGACATTTTTTGGAAAATTTAACAGATGTATGAAATCTCTCAGAAGCAAATAAGAAAGCCAACATCTCCAAAGGGCGAAGCACACTCATCTGTCATTTTCTACTACTATATTAGACTAATACATCAGGTATATGCTTGTCTGTAACACACGTGAAAGGTTAGACCTACATTTCAACATTGTATATAAATATATAATCTAACAAATAAACACATCTTCGTGTGACAGAAAACTGTGTGACCCTGTTGAGGTTTTGAGGTCACCTGTTGGTTTTGGTTATTCTGTAATCCATAAAACCCAAGACAACTTGAACATGAAACACCAGAGATTGCGACTCCCTAAAAATCCATTTCCTATTATCTCACCTGCAACAGTTGTGCTGTGACAATCTCTTAAAATCCCATCTCGGCAAGTCAGTCTGAAATGTTGTAAAACACAACTGTGATCTACTCACGACTATCATGAGACACATTTTATAAACTTTTGGTACAGAAATTAGTTACTTATGATTTGGATGATTTGGATACTTACTCAAAGGTTCATATAAGAACATGGACACAAATTTACCCCTTTTTTTGGGTCAGTCAGCATGACTGTTTTGTGTCACCCAGAACGACTTTCAATCATACATGTTTAAATATACAATTTCTTTAGATGTATTAATATATATCAACCCAATCTGATGGGAATTCATACCCATTTTACGAGGTGGCTCATTCCTGTAAATTCCTATACAATCTCATTCCTAGGTTCTTTTATGATTTTACATTGCTGCAGTGATGTTATGTTTAGGGGCGGGGTTAGGAGAGCCATTTATTGTTGCTTTGACACCTTGTGAAACTCTTGTTTTTAGCTAAATTAGACTTTTTGGGTTTGGGGTAAGGTGTTGGTTACACTCTTCAAAAAAAGGTTCTTCAAGGTGGTTCCATAAAGAACCTTTCTATGTCACAAAAGCTTATTTGGGGCGAAAAAAGACTGAAAAAGAGGGGGAAATTTGTGTCAATGAAGACAAATCAGTAGAAAACAAATGTCATACCTATGCCATGAACAGCCTTGAGACTGGGCTGAAATAGACACAAGAAAATTCAAATATAGGACCAATTTATGTTCTATGAAGAGTCATCCCTTCTCCATTTGTTGTATATTTGTCTTTCTGATTCCTTCATTTTAATTCACAGAGTTCCTACCAGTTGTTTTCAAAACAACGCATGCATTTTTCCCTCTTTTGAAAAATAAAACTTTTGTATATTCTGATAATTTTCTGATGTCTGCACTCTATCAATGTAAACAAAGATAGTTAAATATATTGATAATAAATACATTCTCTAAGAATGTTGCCAGTTTTGACTAAAAATGTCACATCCTTAACGCTGGAATTGCCCAAATAATCTTGAAATGGTCCTTTAAACAGTCCTTAAAAAATACTTCATGTTTTTACCTTTTGATTTTGATGCAAAATATGACCTGGCCATGTTTTTATGTGACTCATTCTCCCTTCCACACAGATAATCCGTGCTGCATTATTTCTTTAGTTGGCATAAACGTAAAAGCAGCAATTGGCGAGCACAAAAATGTATAGCTTGTAATTAGCTCTCTTCATAAATTTAATGACACTTGAAATGCAAGATGTTGAAAAGCAATGCTCTCTCACACGGAAGTCCCATCATCTGACATCAATTAGCTATTTTAGTTTAATTAACTGTCGCAACACAAGAAAAGATGCAGCCATTTGTCCAAAGACGAGCAAACCATAAATCAAGCTTTTAAAGAGCCTCTCACCTCATCGGCCTCTCTGCGGTTTCTTAACGTTTTGCTTTTAAACTCCTTCCAAGACAGACTTAGTAGCTTGATGCAGGGAAGTGATTAACCTTGCCGGTCCTTAAAAGTTACACAGCATGAAAAACTAACGGAATGTGGCCCATTAGGCTTGTCGGGTGTAAAACTTTTTAAAATGATCCTTCCATTCTTCAATTGGGCTCCGGAGTGTTCAATCTGTAAATCTGTAACATCTGATGAACCGAAACAGACGTAATGCTATGAGTGTTCTGGTGTGTGTCCAATGCAACCTTTCGTCACTGGAAACTTTACTCATCGCTGTACGCTGTGTCTCCCAAGATTTGAAAAAGGCTTTACAGCAAGGTCACTCTGAGAGGAGGCATTGCTCACAGTGACAACCCAGAATGGAGACCGTGTTGTAATTTCGACAAACTCAGAGGCGGTACAAACCTCCTTTCTTTTTGAAATGGTGACAGCAAATAAACACTACATGTGATGAAAATTTACTGTTGCAAGTGTTAAATATCTGCACAAACTGAATTGTACAAGGCGACTGAAAGGTTTTGATTTTGAGACACCTATGGTGACGTTCCAGGTGATTAAATTACATTTTCAAGGTTTTTAATTAACACAAGCATCTACTTTAGCTCATTCGGTTGCTACATCAATCAGGTTATGCTTAAGGGGAGATTTTGGTCCTAGTGTTCCCTACAAAACAGTAACCTCGACTACATTGGAAAAATACAGAAGTCACATTTACGTGTAGCTAATCACTGTGCAGTGAAATAATGATGCTGCTGATAAGACTAAAGGTCAATGATTGCAGACTGATGGTGGAATTTCGTATGACTGCACCATATTCCTAAAGGTCAATATCCCTTTTTTAGGGGTTTTGCTATTTAAACAAGATTTTAATTTATTCTTGCCCAATGTGTGAGACACTTTTTTTATAATTTTGCCCAAAAAACTCTTCACTAGTCTGGCAAAATAATTGAATGTAGAGCTCTCCCAAGATTAATTATCATTCAAAGAGGAGAAGGTTATTTTACTAGTTAAGGATGAGACTTCCTCCCATGAATCTCATATTCACAAGAGACTTTGTGTAGTATTTGAAAATAACTGCATTCATGACTCATGAAAGTTTTTTTTATTTGAGTAACTATCAAACTGCATTTTAAACCTACATAGACACATCATTTAAAATCCAGCTTAATCACAGCCAAGCTGATACAGAGCCCTATCACAGTCCTACTTAGGCGATATTGCATTAAAGCTGAGGTAACACATGCAGTTTCTGCAAATATCATATTAATCTTGAGTACCTATAGAGTAGTATTGCATACTTCATAACTTCAAAGTGTCTTTAGTTTGATGACATTTGTACAAGACAGAAACGGCTGTGAGATTATTTAAAAAAGCAGTTCCTGAAGGCGTGCAGTGGGCGGAACTAACGTGCGTATGGGGTGCGTAGAGCAACACATACTGTATGCAGTACAGATCCGTCATGCTCCATTGTGCTTCCACACAAACTAGGTGTGTAGCGCGCTAGTGGTCCACGTCTTCTGTGTGATGCAAGTAACAGTTTTTTATTCTATGATTAATCGAAATTGACGTTTTTAAAAAGGGTTTATGAAACGCTATGTTCATCATTGTGATTCTCTGTTTCATGTTTAGTGCGAGTGGCTGATAAATATGTATATATATATATATATATATATATATATATAAGCATCCACCGTAAACTAACATTGAATTAAGTGTAGGAGAAAACAGAAAAAGATTATAAACCTTTTCAGGACTAAACACAATAGCTGAAAAGAACTTACTATTTAAATTATGATTTATCTGTAGTTTTGATGTTAGTATAGAACTTTAAATCACTTGATGCGTGACCTTATATTAGTCTAGCATATCATAGTTTCAAAATAACTTACCATACATTCCAGTGGTGCATGAAACCTTCTCCCATGCCTCTTCTGTAGAATTCATGTCTTCATATAAACAGTCCTGGGGGTCATGAACTTCATTTGTATGCATTTATGGTGAAATTACTGCAATTCTGTGTCAATTCTTGTTCATTCATGAACACAATAGATCATCATATTTTCTTTGCATATCTTATGATTCACTAGAAGTTTGTGTTGTGTACATAATGCATGTATACACCGATTGCAAACAAACACAGACATTTTACTCAGTTACACTTACCGCACCACTTAAAGGAGTACAGCCACCTAGTTGCAGGGGCCCTAGCCTGGGTGATGGTCTCAACCACCGCAGGGGGAAGGCCACTCAGAATCTCCTCATCCTGTCCAAGAGCAAGACATGGAGGTTCCAGAGGTTTGGCCTCGGAATACCACAACGTGGCCTTCCCCAGCGATTCAGGGGAATAGTCCAGGGGGGAGTTGTCATCAGGAGCATTATGTCTGAGAACCAAGTCCGGTTGGGGCAGAACGGCGCAACTAGTAGCACTTAATACTCCTCTTCCCTGACATTGCACAGGACCTGTACAATGAGGCTCACTAGGGGGAAGGCATAGTTCCGTTCATGTGCTGAGCTGTACGCTAGGGCATCCGTGCCGAGGGGGGCCTCGGACAGGGAATACCATATCGGGCAATGGGTGTTGTCAAGGGAGGCGAACAGGTCTACCGAGATGCACCCAAATGAGCTGGACTGTATGGCGTTAGAGTCGCCACTCACCGCGAGGCATCGACTGTCAAAAGAGCGCATCGGCTCTCTGATAAAGGGATGTGTGTGCCTCGCAGGAACTTCATCCCCTGCTATCTCCACAGGAGGAGGCAACCTAATGGTTAATATACGCCACGGCAGTTGTGCTGTTTGACCGGACCAGGACCTGCCTGTCCTGCACGAGAGGTTGCAGCCTCTTCAGTGCAAGCAGCACAGCCCAAAACTCCAGGCAGTTAATATACCAAAGCAGGCGGGGGCCCGTCCATCGACCCGACAATGCATGCTCTGTGCACACAACACCCCAACCCTGCAGGGAGGCATCTGTCAACACCACGACATGCCTCCAAACCTTCCCAAGATGGACCCCCATCCGTAAAAAGGTCATTGAAGACAAGGGGGTTAGGTTGCGTCGGCAGAGAGGCGTAATGACAGTACGCCTGCTGTCGGTGTGTCACGCTCTCAAGGGAACCCTGACTCTGTAGCCAGTGCTGGACTCATGTGCATCAACCCGAGGGGAATCACCCCAGCCGAGGAAGCCATGTGCCCCAGGAGCCTCTGAAATAGTTCAGGGGGACCGCTGGTTGGTGCCTGAAAAGGTTCAAGCAGTTCAGCACTGACTGTGCGAGCTCGTTAGTCAGTCGTACTGTCATAGAGCAGAGTCGAGTCCCATGCTGAGAAAAAAGACGTTCTGCGCCGGGAGAGCTTGCTCTTTTCTCGGTTAACCCGTAACCCCAAAAGATCTAGTTGCCAGAGCACCACGTCCCTGTGTGTACACAACAGATCTCGTGAGGGAGATTCGAGACATGAAAGTACACGTCCTTCAGGTCGATTGCCATGAACCAGGCCTGAAATCTGACAGATGTTAGGATGCGCTTCTGTTTGAGCATCCTCAATGGCAGCTTGTGCAGGTGCCTGTTCAGGGTACGCAGATCTAATATGGGACGCAACCTCCAGCCTTTCTTGGGGACGATGAAGAAAAGGGCTGTCAAGGAAGGACGGGAGCATTCTTGGCTCTGACTGAGGTGGCGAGGATGCCCCGAAACTTGAGCGGGCATCTAGCATATTGTATCGCATAGCCAAGACGGATTGTCCGCCCTTGACACCATGACTGTCTGGGAAGAAGCAGACGGAGGTGATTAAATACATCCTGCCCCACCGCTACCCGGCCTCGGGGACGAGGGTTTCGATCTGCTTCATCAATCCCCCGGAGGATGGTTAGTTAGCTAGCAGTACGGATCCCTCTATGTGGGGAGGGCCCAGCAGGTGCTGGGACGGGGCAGAGACCCTCCCAGACTGACCGACCAGCAATGGAATGGCTGTTTTGTTATTATCAGTCAATTACTCTTGCGAGCTATCTTTATGTATCCAGAGAGTCGGTGAAAAATCGACGCCAAACACAGCTGTTTTAGTGCTCAAAATGGTGCGTGTTGTCATTTTTAATTAAGTGGGGAACTAAACAGGGCTTTGTAACATATACAGAAAATCCTGAGTCAAGAAGTTGAGACGTCTATGTGATATGCTTAATATTATCTATATACAGAGACTAAAATAGGCTATTCCTCAATTTAATGGCTTAAAACTATACAAACGGCTGATCTAGTCACTGTTAAATATAAACGAAGTCTATGCTGAATGCATACATTTAAATGTATGAATACCGCGAGATGAAGCATTTGCAAATATCTTTAATTACATGAGGATTAATGCGGACAATTATTTAATTACTAACAGGTCCAAGACTATTTTGGGGGGTTGGGGTTGGCCGAGGGTGCATGCACTTTCCTTTTTTTGTCCTAGGCTGATCACATTCCTGATGAAACACATGTGAATGCTCATTGGTACACACATATGGTTCTTTAATGTATTTGCATTGTACATATATTGAACATATTGGGCATGTATGCGGCTGAAACAGGTAGCCTAGTGCATCCCAAATTTTTTTCACATCAACATTTTAAGATAACATTATAGTCATTATGGCCTTTACAAAGGTGTTTTTGAGGAGGTGGGGTAGCGCACAGTAGGCCCTTGTGGCAGGGCCAAAGCTTTTGTCCTTACATTACTTTTACTTTTATACTTTTAGTAGTTTTGAAACCAGTACTTTTAAACTTTTACTTGAGTAAGAAGCTTGAGTTGATACTTAAACAATCTATACTTCTACTTGAGTAATGAACGTGAATACTTTTGGCACCTCTGAGTAGAGTCCCCCAAGGCTCCATACTTGGTCCGATCCTGTTTACAAAGTATATAAATGATCTGCCAGAGTTATGTAAAAATGTTGATGTTCAGATGTATGCAGATGATCCTATAATCTTTACATGTGCTAAGCACTACTAAGAGATAGCATCCACATTTACATCTGCACTGGCTCACATTGATGATTGGCTTACTAAGTCATGTTTTTATCAAAACACAAAAAAACTGTCTGTATGGCGTTTACCAAACAAAATATGAAGGTCTCGCATTCTATTGTGTTCCTATGAGGACAGGAGCTTCATATTGTTAATAATTTCAAGTATTTAGGAGTCACACATGACTCCATCCTTACATGTACAGATTTTTAAACAAGCTAGACCGTTTCTTGACAGCCAAGGTGCCAAGATGTTCTTATATACTATGATCTTTTCAATTATCGAGTATTGTTTTATAAATTGGTCATTAACTACTACAACTACTCTTAAAAGTATTGAATCTATATTAAAGAAAGTCATACAAATTTTTGATAAAAAGGCAATGTCATTTTAACCATTACGATATCTTAAAAAGACATGCATTTTTAAGCTTTGACAATTTCAAACGTCTCAAATATGCTTGTTTGGTATATAGAGTGTAACATAATCTTGCCCCCCCCCCTCCGCTGCATGGCTTTTTCCAAACACTTGAAGGCGGAGATAGTACAGTAGGACAGCCCAATAATCACGGCGACACGGGAGAGCATGGCTGACATTTCGACGTCTGCTTCTTCCTGTACTCGACCTCCTGAGGGAGGGAGCTCCGAGGAATTGTTGGGGTCGGATGCCAGTAAGTCACTCTCTGGTGCTGCAAGGGACATCTCATCACCATCACACACTGTTTCGGAATGCCTGGCTAAGGAACAAGACAGGGTAGGACCACCTCTTGGGGAACGGTCAGAAGAGCGAGACGGCGCGAACGGTCCGTGAGCCTGTGGCTGACGTAATAAAGCTCACGGTAATCCCCATATCACCCCCACTGCTCGCTGAGAGGACGCCAGGACAGACATATCCACGAAGGCTGCCTCAGTGTGCCGGACTGCCGAGACCTTGAGGCAGACATCGTGTCCGCAACCTCCTCGATGAGAGTTTTGCACCAACGAGAACAGCGGGACATGCCGTGCTGGGGAATTTAGCTCTTTTAGAACACCTCTGGTACTGCCAAGACCCCCAAGGGAAGTCACTGAAGAGAAGGGATAATCCACTGCACCAAGTGGTAAGATTGCAGCAATTTTCAGGTTAGAGAGCATCACATGCGAAGGCTCCGAAGAACAAAAGGTGAATGAATGCATGCCGTTTTCTCCCTTTTCTACCCGGATATCAGGGGCGGAGTCCTGCATGCAAAATTGATTCGCCCAATTTCATTGGCCTTTTCAAAGTGAGTCAGAAGATGATAGGTTTTAAGTCAAACCCCATCTGTCGGTTCGACACAAGGTCGAGAGAACCTGAGAAAGGGAACTTACAGGACGAACAGAGACACAGCAGACTGCTGTTTATAATTGCCATCTTCGAAGAAAGAAATCTCTGAACATTCTGTGAGCATAAGAAAAGTTCTCTCTTTATAAGCCCTTTATCATTCTAAGAGTTTTGTGGTTTCAGGAATTTGCTACTTTATTTATTGGCAAAAGAAAATCTCCTCCATCCCAGGGGACACGCGAGTGGTTGCACAGCAATATACTCCAATAAAAACATTTTCATGTCCTTCCGAATTCAGACGAGGCACTAAAAAAAAGAAATGGCAATGCTTAACAAAAGCAGAAATGGTATTTTTCATCTTCTAGTTCCTATTCATTTATTCACAAATCAGCTGCCTCCCCTTTACACTCTAATAAGACTTCATTCACATTCCCGGTTAAATGGAACATGGTCTCTAATGCAGAGCTCACTACAATTATTGGAACGCTCAGGTTTATCAAAGAAGAACAAACACTGTCGATTCAACTTCTGTCTGGTTTAAAAACGCTACAAAGGAAGTAATAGCGTTTGCCATTCTTTCAACCCATTAATGGGTTTCCTGTCATAGCCTGGAGTGTTATGGAGAGGGGGGGAAGAGAAACCAGGTCCATAATTACATCTGAAGTACCACATTTCAAGTTGTATTCAATTACCTGGTTGTCAGTGCTAAGTTCAAAACTGCCAGCTCCAAAACTGTTATTACGTTAACTACATTTACACACATAATTAAAGAGGTGATATGTGTACTATTGAGATAGAATAATTTCGGGTCTGACCGGCTGAATTTAAACTAGAGGATCAAATTCAGCAGCACTGATGATTTCAGACAGGAATATTTCTGGGTTTTTGGCCTGAAGTGTGGGAAATTGTGATTTTGAATATTGCTTAAAGTACACCTTTATTGTATCTGTTTCTGAGTAAATGTACTGTAAATTGATTGAATTTTAATTAGTGATTTTGCTGGAACTAGAAGCACTTGAAAGAAAGATTTTTTTCTCCCAAGTAAGGGTATAACTTCATATGGTATTTTTTTTGCGATAAACATCTAATGACATCAAAATTAATAGAAATCAATTATATGACTAACAAAACCAAATGTAAAAAAGACTATTCTAGAGGTGAAATTTTTACTGTAGGGCTGGTTAGTTTGTGACTAACATTTTGTTGTTGTAATTTATGACATTTTCAAAGGTGTCACAAACTGGCCCTTTTTATTGTTTTATGCTGTTGTATGATGTCTACTTATGAGGTTCGCATGGTTTTTACCTTGAAAAACGTCTTGGTTACGTCTGTAACCTCAGTTCCCTGATGGAGGGAACGAGACGTTGTGTCGAGAACGACAGATGGGGTTCGTCCTTGAGAACCGATCAACTCTGACTACTATAGAAAAGGCCAATGAAATTTGCCGAATGAAATTTGCATGCCGGACTCCGCCCCCGGATATCCGGTATAAAAGGAAGCCGGCGTGCAGCATTCATTTACCTCTTGTTCTGAAGAGCCTGAGAGCCTCTCAAACTGCAACAGAAACGATACAGGTTTGTGGCATAAGGGACACAACGTCTCGTTCCCTCCATCAGGGAACTGAGGTTACAGACGTAACCAAGACGTTCCCTTTCTGTCGGTCTCTTGACGTTGTGTCGAGAACGACAGATGGGGTTATCTATGGAAAACGCCACAAAACCTGTATCGCGTCACAATCTCAGCGAAGCAACGTTGACAAGCCTGGGCGTGTCAGCTCGAAGCTTTCGTGAGACCTGTAACCTTCCAGTGTGGTGGTCGGGGGGTTCCAGAGCTTTCAGGAAAGATGGATACAGCCCTGACCGGTAACTTTCACGGACGGGGCCTTAGCTCTCTACAGGCGAGAGGCCGTCCGGATCGGTTTACACAAGCGCACTCTTAAGCAGAGAAGCGCTGCAGAGGCCACCTCCGACCCGTGGGGAGGAATATGGTGGAGAAAGTATGGTCTCGTCCTAGGAGGAGAACGCATGGAACGTGCGGACTGGGTAGTTAACCGCGAGGTGGAGGTCCACCTGGGGAAGCTCATGGGTTACCAAGTGTGGGAACCAGTGTCATGAGGGTATGCCAGACGGAACAGCCCGCGGAGGGGGTGTTACTGCGTCTGATAGCACAGGTCCGGTTAGAACTATGTGTGATAGGTCAAGATATGTCCCGGCCTAAGGGGGAAGGCTGCTCTGCCCAGCCAACCCCCAGGAGGAGCTTTCTTAGTGATGGATGGAATGCCTGTTCTTAACCAGGGTGTGGGTAAGAAGGGAGGCTGGTGAGGTACCAATTCTCTTAACCAAGGTTGGGTAAGAAGGAAAGGATAGATAGCCAACCTGTTAGAGGGTGGAAAGGTGCTTTCGCAGGCATACGCCCCCCCGGATGCCAGTCCTACATGTCGCCACGCAGGACGTGGGCTGACACCGGGTTTACGCGAAGGTTGTTAAACCTTTGCGAAGGTGTTTGGGCATAGCCCAACCCGCAGCTCTACAGATGTCTGCTAGAGAGGCGCTTCTGCCAGTGCCCAGGAGGTGGCTGAACTCCGTGTGGAGTGAGCCCTCACTGCCAATGGGCATGGGAGATTCTGAGATCGGAATGTCGTCGTAACGGCGTCCACGACCCAGTGCGCCAGCTTCTGTTTGGAGACAGCCTTCCCCTTCTGCTGTCCTCCAACAGACACGGAGCTGGTCAGAGCTTCAGAGCTCTGCGTGCGGTCCAGCATGTACTGGACACAACACTGATCGGGTTGGGTCTTCCTCCCCTATGGGGAGCGCCTGCAAGTTCACCACTTGGCCCCGGAGGGAGTAGTAGGAACTTCTTGGGCACGCATCCGGGCCTGGGTCTCAAGCTAACGTGAGAGTATCCAGGGCCAAATTTAAGGCAATCCGGGGACACGGAGGATGCTCGGTGGTTCCCTACCCTCTTGAAGGAAGTGAGCGCCGTCAGGAGGGCCGTCTTACTCAGTGAGGAAGATCGGAACCTCCGAGGGGCTCTTGGGGGGCCTTGAGGCTCCCCAGGACCACTTAGGGTCCCAAGAGGGTATGGAGCGGAGGTGAGGCGGATTACGCCCTCTCGCGCCCGTTAGGAACCTGATGACCAGGTCGTGTTGCCCTAGACTCTTTCCACCGACTGAGTCGTGATGAGTGGCAAGAGCGACTACATACACATTCAGTGTGGAGGGGAGATGTTTGTCTCCAGTCTCGTAAGAAGGAAAACACAATCCTGATCGAGCACCTCAGTGGGTCTTTCTCATTGAGAAAGACATCAGTAAGAGAAGCGGCGCCATCTAGAGGCGTGTAACCGCCTAGTAGATGGGGCCCTAGCCTGGGTGATGGTCTCTGCCATAGAGGGGGAGTAGCCATCTCAGGATCTTCTCGTCCCGTCTAGAGACCAGACATGGGTGTTCCAGAGGTCTGATATGGGATGCCAGAACGTGTCCCTTCCCTGAGAGAGCAGGTCCTCTGTCAGGGGAATGGTTCAGGGGGAGTCGCTGTCCAGAGCATTAGCTCTGAAGCCAAGTGCGGTTAGACCGGAGTGGTGTAACCAATAACACCTGGTGCTCCTGCTCCCTTACCTTGCACAGCGTCTGTGCAAGGAGGCTCCTGGGGGGGGGAAGGTGTGCTTCCGCCCATCCCGCGGTCAGCTGTGCGCAAGGATATCCGTGCCGAGGGCAGGAATATCAAGCGGGCAAATGGTGGTGTTACGGGAGGCGAACAGGTTTACCTGGGCCTACCCGAACAGCCTCCAAATGAGCTGGTGCGCAGGGGTGAAGTCGCCACTCTCCACGAGGCATAAACTGGCGAGAGAGCACGTCGGCTGTCTAGTTCAGTTTGCTCGGGGTGTGTGTGGCCCGCAGGGAACGGGTCACATGTTGACTCCATCGGAGGAGGCGTCGAGCAAGTTTTGTTAGCTGCTCTGTGCGAACGCCACCCTGACGATCTGTGTTCGCTACAGCTATAGTGCTGTCCTCGGACCAGCACGTGCATGTCTTGCACGAGAGGCCGTAGTCTGCTCAGTGCAATTAGCACAGCCCACAACTCTTGGCACTTGACATGCCAGCGCAGGCGGGAGTTCGTCCAACACCCCCCCTGCGTGCTCGTTGCACACTGCACCGCACCCCTGCAGGGAGACGTCAGCCGTCACCACGACCTGCCTCATAACCTGCCCAGAGGGACCTGAGTCACCATGCGCCTACTGCCAGTGTGCCACGCTCTCCTCGGAACTCGACCCTGAAACCAGTGTTGGAGCGGTCACATGTGCATCAACCCGAGGGTTATTAACCCACGAGGACACCACGTGTCCCAGGAGCCTCTGAATTGTTTCAGGGGGACCGCTGTCTGTCTAAAATGTTCATTTCAGACAGTTCAACACTGGTTGGGCGCAACTGCGGACAGTAGCGCCGCCGTGGTGACAGAGTTGAGTTCCATACCAAGAGAGAGGATGCTCTGCACTGAGGAGAGCTTGCCCCTCTCTTGGTTGACCTGGAGTCCCAATCGATCTAGGTGCCGGAGCACCAGGTCCCTTCCTGTACACAACAGATCTCGCGAGTGTGCCAGGGTAGGCCAGTTGCTGAGGTAGTTTAGTACCCGCTTGCCTTCTTCCCCTAAGGGAGAAAGGGCGGTCAGGGACGCACCGAAAGGGAGGACTCTGTACTGATATGCCCGCCTCTCGCACGAGAACCGTGGGAACGGCTGGTGTCGAGGAGGACCGAGACATGAAAGTAAGCGCCCTTCAGGTCGATTGCCGCGAACCAATCCTGACACCTGATAGATGTCTGGACGCGCCTCTGTGTGAGCACCCTGAACGGCAGCTTGTGAAGGTGCTCTGTTCCGGGTACGCAGACATTAGGGCGAAACCCACCGTCTTTCTTGGGAACGATGAAGTGCGGGTCGTGACCCACTGAACATCTTGGTTTTGAGGGACGAGCTCGATGCCTGTTTGCCAGAAGGGTGGTGACCTCTACCCGAAGTACGGAGGCGTCCCTGTCTCTGAGAGAGGGAGAGATGATGCCCTGAAACTTGGGAGAGTCTCTGGCGAACTGGATCGAGTAACCAAGACGGACCGCCCGCAAGGCCAGCGAGACAGTGTGGGCAGCTCTCGAGCTCCCAGGGACTGTGACAGGGTGACCAAGGGGACGGTCTGCTTCATCATTCCCACAGGGGGTTGTTCGTCGGCTGGCGGAGGGTCCCCGGAGGGAAGGTTGGCTCCGCCTTTATACCTGCCTGGCGGGACAACGGCACACACTGTCGGTTGAGAGTGGTGACAGTTGTCGTATGTGTACGACCTCACACCTCGCCAGGGTGTGAGGTCGGTTCGCCGAGCACAGTCCAGTGGAGTGTGAGATCGGCTGTAAGTACACCCGGGGAGAACGGAAAAACTCTGTGAGTAAGTGGGCGCCAGGCCCTGACAAGGGCCCGGCTTAGGTGACGAGGCAGGAGTCGTCCCGTACCGACCGATCAGAGCCGTGGCTGTGAAGGTTCGGGCCCGAAGTTGTCCTCCCTGGGGTCTTCCCGTCAGTGTCCCTTCTCGCGAGAAGGTAGTGGACGGGGTGGAGGTTTCCCCCTCGACCTCTGCTACCGGGGTGCCGCCAGTGGGGGCACAGGAACCGGAGCCGATGTCGAAGGGGTCCTGGGTTGAAGGGCAGCAGACGTCACGCGGGATCTCGGAGGCCTGTAGGCGGCCGAGTCGCGGCATGAAAAAATGTGGCTTATTACCACTGTCTGCTTCACCGTCAAAAACTGCTGAGCACAGTCCTCGACGGTGTTACCAACAACCCACCCTGCGAGATGGGTGCATGAAGAAAGCGGACTTCCTTGGTGTCACTCCTCTGCAAAAGGTATAACCGGGGGTGTCTTTCCTGGACCACTACCGTGGACATCGTCCGACCCAGGGCCCGTGCCACCGCCTAGGTTGCCCGTAGAGCGCTGCCAGCGGTGGCACGGAGATCCTGCATTATACCCGGGTCGGCCTTACCCTCCTGGAGCTCTCACAACACCTAGGCCTGGCGGACCTGCAGGATGGCCATAGCGTAGAGAGAGGAGGCAGCCTGGCCCGCGGCATCGCAAGCCTTCGACACCGTGATGCCGAAGTCTGTGTGCTTTGGGCGGTAGGTGTGGCCGATTCCCCCCAGGTGGTAGCCGTCCGCGGCACAGGTGCACCGCGGGCAGACGTTCCACCTGGGGGATGTCGACGTAGACCTTGGCTGCCACACCATCGAGGGAAGTAAGGGAGCCGGAGCTGGTTTCACTGGAACGGTCCGTGGAGCATTCAAAGTTTTACACAGCTCCTCATGCACTTCCGGGAAAAACATGGAACCCGGGGTGGGCGCGGTTTGCACCGCGCTCCGACCCCAGGAACCACGCATCCCCGGGTTAGCACGGGTGGCATCACTTCTGCTTCCTCCGGAACTCGACCAGGGGGTGGAGCTCAGATTCGTCAGAGCCGGATGCCAGTCTCCCTCCGATGCTGCGAGCGACGTCTCATCTACGTCACACATCGTTTCCGAGTGTGAGCGTGTGGATCCGGACGGTATCCCACCGCCGGTTGGGGAACGTTTAGAAGAGCGAATCGGGGTGCGATCGGCCCGTGAGCACTTGGCTGGCGGGTTTACGTTCGCAGAGTTCCCCATATCACTAACGCTGCTAACGTGGGTGGTCATCAGGGCCGTAGCCACAGATGTCACAGCCCAGGTAGCGAACGAATTGGTGGCTGGTTCCCGTAGGAAGACAGCCACCCGTGACCGCAACTTCTGGAAGACAATCTGCCCGCAGTGCGGGCAGATGTGTCAACGAACGCTGCTTCAGTGTGCTGGACGCCCAGACACCTAATGCAGCGATCGTGTCCATCCCCCTCCTCGATGAAAAGGACTTTTTAGAAGATCTCTAACACCTCCGGAACCGCCGAGACGCCCAGGGGAAGGTCGCTGCAGGTAGGGACGATCCGCTGCAACACGTCGTAGCTCCAGCAGTGTAGTTTGTAGAGGATTTTGAATCCTAAGTTGTACTTAAGAGTGAAGGCTCTGAAGAACAAAAGGTAAATGAATGCTGCACGCCGGCTTCCTTTTATACCGGATATCCGGGGGCGGAGTCCGGCATGCAAATTTCATTCGCCAAATTTCATTGACCTTTTCTATAGTAGTCAGAGTTGATTGGTTCTCAAGGACGAACCCCATATGTCGTTCTCGACACAACGTCGAGAGACCGACAGAAAGGGAACATAAAAATCAACAAGTAATGTTTTGAGACCGCCTCAACAAACGCTTGGTTCAACTTGGCTTGCCGCATTGAAGACTTGGTGGTAAATACCCACTGCTATGATTGGATAGCAGTTTGCATAGTAAAGTTAGTTGGAGCCTTTTGTGAATTTGGATAGACACGTAAGATTATGTTACATATTATCAGGATATCTCAAGCGATAAGATTGCTGCGCCAATCATGTCGGAATCCAATATTGATGGCACAGCACTGCTTTTTAATTTTATATTACATTTTCATTTAGCAGACACTTTTATCCAAAGCGACTTACAAGTCTGGTAAACAATGGAAGCAATTGGTTCAAACATTAGGACAACAAAAAGCATAAGAGCAATAAAACATCTCTCACAAAGCCTACTACAATGTACAGAGCCAAGTTTAGTTTATCTAAACATGCTTTTTTTATTATTTATTAGATATTGTAGAAAAGATATAGAAATCAGATATGATCAGTCAGATGCTGAAGGAAGAGACGTCTCTTCAGCCCATTCTTAAAGATGGCGACAGAATCTGCTGATCTTGTAGCAGCAGGCAGATCATTCCACAAATGTGGAACTGATCCAGAGAAGGTTCGTGAGAGCAATTTTTTACCTTTTTGGGATGGCACCAGAAGACGGTGTTCGTTTGCAGAGCGTAAGGATCTGGAGGGTACATAAGTCTTCATAAGTGAATTAAGATAAGGGAGTGCCAAACCAGTGGTGGTCTTGTAGCCCAGGAGCAGAGCCTTGAATTTGATGCGAGCCACTACAGGGAGCCAATGTAACTTAATGAAGAGAGGAGTGACGTGTGCTCTCTTAGTTTCATTAAAGACCACTCTTGCTGTTGCATTCTGGATCATCTGTAGAGGTTTGGTCGTGCAAGCAGGAAGTCCAGCAAGCAGCGCATAGCAATAGTCCAATCGGCACAGAACAGGAGCCTGGACTAGGATCTGTTTAGCATGCTCGGATATGATAGGTCTAATTTTCCTGATATTGTAGAGGATGAATCTACAGGACCGAGTGGTGCTGGCAACCTGATTTGTGAAGTTCAGCTAATCATCGATCACCACTCCCAGGTTTCTGGCCGTTCTGGAAGGTGTGATGGGCCCAGTTGAATCGAGAAGTTGCGATGGATTTTAGGGTCGGACTGGATAACAAGCAGTTATGTTTTTGTAAGGTTCCACTGTAGGTGATGGTCCTTCATCCGTAGAGAAATGTCACTCAGGCATGCTGAAATGCGTGCAGAAACAGTTGGATCGTCAGGCTGAAATGACCGGTGGAGTTGTGTATCAACCCTATAGCAGTGGTAGGAAAAGCGATGTTTCCGAATGGCAGAGCCAAGGGATGTCATGTATACAGAAAAGAGCAACGGCCCAAAAACTGAGCCCTAAGGCACCCCTGTATCAAGATGTTGGGACTCCCAGACTTCTCCTCTCCAGGATACTCTAAATGACCTACCTAAATGGTAAGACCTGAACCACTGAAGCACCATTCCGGAGACACCCATAGCCTTGAGGGTCGACAGGAGGATGTGGTGGTTAACGGTGTCAAATGTAGCAGATAGATCCAGTAGGATGAGTACAGATGAGTTGAAAGCAGCTCTTGCCAGTCTCAGACAGAGAGCAGCGCAGCCATTGAAAGAGAGCAGCGCAGTCTCAGTGGAATGACTGCTCTTGAAACCTGACTGGTTGCTGTCCAGAAAGTTGTTCTGCGTGGGAAAGGAGAAGAGCTGGTTACAGACAACGTGCTCAAGAGATTTAGCAATGAAGGGGAGTAGCGATACTGGTCTGTAGTCATCTAAAAGTCCTGGATTAAGACTGGGTTTCTTCAGTGGTTGGGTGATACAGGCTTCTTTGAAGACTGCTGGAAATGTACCAGTGATGAGAGACGAGTTGATAATGTGGTTCAGAGAGGGAACAACCGATGGAGAGATGGCTTGGAGAAGATGAGTGGGGATGGGATCTAGCGGGCAGGTCGTTGGGTGGTTCGAAGATATGACCTTGGAAACATCATCTTCAGATAGGAGGGAGAAAGAGGGGAGCGAGCATGTGTCTGGGGTTAGAGAGTGATCAGGAGGCAGTAGCACAGAGGTCTGACCGCTGATAGTGGTAGTTTGAGTCTCTCTGTAAATCCAGCGTTGACCTGGGCCTTGTTCACAAAGGAATCCACGGTGAAATGAGAACAAACAATTAATGTTTTACCCACGTTTAAGCAATATAACAGTTATATTTCTAAATGTATTTAGGGAGAATTCAAAACTTTGTGTCATATCATGTGTCTTGTCACGCTTTCAGTCTCTCACATTGCTGTTGGATGACTTTGTCACTCCTGTGATCCTGATTTTGTTGAAATTCAACAGACACTGAACTGGAATGACCACAATACATCTTGAAATACTGATTAATTTAATAATTTTTTTAATAAAAAGAGATGTTTATGGTAAATGATGTGTTTAACATATCTAATAGTTACAAAAACATTAGATTTGTCTTCAATGTTTTAAAAAGATAATAGGCCAGCCAGGTGTCCCTTCATGAAAATAGGAAAATAGCCTCTTATGGTTAGTGTTCCTACGGAAAGAATGAAACATTAATGTTTCAAGTCCTAAATTAACATAAGAACAAATGATTTCAGATGCAAATCAGAATTTCACCAACACAACAGTCTGTCTTCTGGCTCTTCTCACAGCTTTGACTTGATCTTTGTACATTTTCTGACTCACTTGCTGTTTTGCAGTTTCAGTGTTAAATTGCACTAGGAGACGTCATGAAATGTTCTTGGTGCGGTTTTTATTATGTATGTAAAACATCTTCGGTTAGATGTTGTGCATGCTCAAGAGGACAGTGAGACGGGATTCAATCTCGTTCTGAGCTGTATAGCTTTTCTTCCATTATCTGTATCAATTTTCTGCTTGAAGGAGCCCTGTTATCACACTAGCATGCTCACTTGACTTTGTGCCTTATCCAAGGACCTACTGACAGCAACTGTATGCATTGTTGCGCGCAGCAGGATTTCTTTGCATGTCATATTGACAATATGGGGTTTTGTGGCTTTTCTGAGAATTATGGGAAAGGGGGTTGGCAGTGAAACATAACTTGTTGAATTATGCCACCTTTGGTGCTGTATGTCAATTGCTTTACTTTATAAGTATTTTTCTTTAATGAATTTCTTTTCACATAATTTGTTTTACTTATTTTACACATATTATATACATATTGAATTAAAAAAAATCTAAAACAAACTACATTGGCCCTTGTTGGTGAACTACTCCTTTAACCACCATGTCACATGGCCCTTACATGAAAATACTTTAAAAAATATCACCAACGAATCCTCAAAGGCATATATCTAGAGCTGGACATTAAAAACAAGCACTCACTGCCCTCAATCACACCTTTAATGTCCATGTTTCACCATTTGTCCTGAAGCACTGCACATATCCAGGGTGTAGAAGATATCTTCTGAATATACTGCAAAAATGCTGTGTAGGGAATTCATGTTTAGGGACTCCAGATTTTGAGCATGAACTACAAACAACATCACGTGTGAAATAAAACAGGGCTTTATTACCTAGACTAGACACAGCATTGGAAGAAGGTTGAAGTTGAAGCAGAGAAAAGAACAGAGCATGGATTATGGCAGTAAATGATATTTAGAAGATCAATAGCCTGAACTACACATCAGTTTCTTCTTGTAAAGCACCTTTGTTAAAATGAGTTTGATACTTGCACTTCTTCCCCATCAAAAGAAAGAAAGTGTCCTGATGCATTTGTTAAGGCTCCAGTTGATCTCGGCTGAAAGTGATCAGAGAGAACCAGTTTTATGCAGAGGATCTGTATCTGGAAGGACGAGGCCGCAGACTGGCACAAAATTATGGGCTAAAGGTGAAGTCTTCTTCTAGTCCATCCTTTGGAGAGAAAGAACAAACCCCACAAACTGCAAACCTGAAGAACAACTAAAAACCTCCACCACACACACACAAAGAGACTCTTCTCGTGGTCTCTTTTAAACTGTAAGGATGTCACATCCTTCAGACGTGAGTGATCCAATCAGGAGATGTCAACTTTGGAGGGAAAGTTTATTGTCTTTATCTCCAGATGGTGTTTTAGATGTGAAAGCTGATTGGCTGTTCACTAAGAAGACTTCTGAGAGTTTGATAAAACTAATATGAAAAGAGTTACCAACACAACAAACATCAACATTAAGGACAACACAAATGTAGCTAATAGACACCAAACATGATCTAAATATCATCTTGGTTAAATGAGTTACTACAAATCTAATAATTCCAGTATTTAAACACACATTCATGGATATTTTGGATTAACGTTTAAAACAGACATAACAACAAGAACATTAATACATGGAAATGTTATAAATTAATATATGTACATTTCCATATAAATGCATTAAGGATTGTATGTCTGTCACCAAAGTGAGTAAAGAGAGTTCAGCTCCCTATATTCCATTTGGTCGTAAAATCTTGATGGTTTGGTGTGAGTTGCTATGGTCACCAGAGATCTTGTCCTGCCCTCGGTGTATGTTGCAGGTTGGGGTTAGTTCCCCAAGCGACTAGCTCGCCGGTGGGGTGAGTGGTTTTTCTGCAATATTTAGGAAATTGAATTAGTTATTGCGTGTCTGATCGGTCTCAGGTACAGCTGCTTACATTACAAGGAGGCTTCACTCAGGCGGACGAGAAGTCCCAGCTCAGTTCATTCTTTCAGTTTGACCTCATTCTTGAATTCTGAACGCTAATAGACTGGTGTGCTTTTTTTGAGTCGTGCACTTTTGAGATGTTCATTTGCATTTCACTCCGAGAGAGAATTAGCCGCCGCAAATGCAGAGAGCAGCAGAGTTCGAAAATTAATCACTCTTGCCTCTAACCATTACAGTAAAAGCTCTGCAATTTTCTGTCTTTCTTTTTTATTTTGACCCTCAACACTGAAGAGTTTTTGTCATTCGATTTCAAATTCAGCTTCTTGATGAGATAAGATGAAAGTTTAATAAGTGATAGCCAGCACTTTCCCTTTGACTAATGCTGCGTTCAAAAAGAGTCAGTAGGTCCAGCTTCCTGCTGGAAAAGTGCAGAGGAATGCCTATAAAATTGATGGTTAATGCACTCAGTGGTCAAACCTTTTCCAATATTTTTAGGTACAGGGCTAAAAGTAAAAATATTCAATGTTTCTTGCATTTGTTACTTTTAATGCATTTCTAGCATTTTAATCTTCCTTTAGTATAGAAGGAAAAATGTTTTTGTTCAATTATTGAACAATTCCATTTCCATTTTGGAAGATAAACGTCCCGGTTACGTATGTAATCACAGTCACCCGATGGAAGAAACAAGACATTGTGTCGAACCGACATACGGGTATAAAAGGAAGATGGCGTGCCCATTCATTCACCTTTGAGCTTATGAACCTGAGAGGCATTCTCGGTCGCTGCAGCTTACATGAAGGAATCTATGTCTCTGAGGTTAAATACGTAACCAAGACGTTCCCTTTCTGTTGGTCTCTCGCTGTTGTATTGAACCGTCAGAATTGGGTTTCTATACGAAGCACTTCGCCGTGTCGCGACATCCAGTGGAGCGACACTGACTGTCCTGGGCAAGTCACAAGTGAGCGTAACCACGAACAGTAACCTTCCAGTGGTGTAGTAAGGCATCAATTGCGTGAATCACGATGAAAGGATCTTACTAACAACTGTAAAGGTGGCGGCCTTTGCTACAATAGGGGCGAGATAGCTGCCCGGCACTGTAGGGACACTGGGAAGCGCTACTCCCACGTCTGAGGGAGGAACACTACGGAGACCACATCTGCCGAAGCAAGATAACACGTGGATTACCTACACGGTGTCACCAGTGGGGAGATCTCATGGAAGTAGTAGTGCTGGGCCCCAACCAGAGGTGCACAGAAGTGGTGGATTCACTGACAGGGGAACCAAGAGTGAGGAATCGTCAGACGGGACTACCCAAGGAAGGGGATTCACTACATTTGGGGCACTAGCTCAGGTATAGGGGTTCACCTCATGAGGGAAATTCCCCTATACTGGGCCTGGCTCCGCTAGGCTCGTAAGCGCTAAGTGATGGATGGAATGCTAATACTTCACCCAGTGGAGGAAGTAGGGTATAAGGAACACAGCACGGAGTCACCTGATGAAGGGGAGAAGGCGCTTTGCAGGTGTACGCCCAGCCGGCAGTTGGCCTTGCCTGGTTTGCAAGACGTGGGCAGACATCGGCTCTACACAAAGATTGTAGAAACTCGCAAATGTATTGGCCATACCCCAACCCGAAGCACCTCATGGGAGTCGCCCGGCCCGAACTCTAGGCACTCAATATAATTAAGTAATTGCACACAAAATATTGATGTGAATTTTTTTATTTTGTAGTTTTTTCTGTCCAATTAGAATCAATTATTCTACACAGCTGTGAAACTAAACATGGTACATGCCCTCAATGTTGATTATATTACACCTGTAGCATTAATTTACCATTTTAACAATTTGATTGCTGGACGATTTATTTGTTGACAGTGAGCTTATATTAACATTGTAATTTTTTAATTATATTTCAGCTTACATGCATCAAGCAACAGAACTCCTTTTTGCTTGAAGATAAAGAAGGAGAGAGTACGTGACAAGACCATGAGCATCCCACATTCGACTGCGATTGGAAAGCTTCATAAAAAACCAAGATAGAAGGTGATGCACAATATCCAGAATCCATATTTTGTAGTTCTTCCCGTGAAACGGTTCACAACATGGTTTGTTGTGGTCCTTATGTCTCTAGATTGTTTTCAGGGTAGACATTAAGAGAAAACTAAAGTGTAAGTGGGTGACAACTAGTTTTTTCTGTGTGGTCATACCCCCAGGGGATTTTTCTCATTCAAGTGTGAAGAAAATTCAATAATCAGACCGCTCTGTGTTGGAAGCGCTGTAGCCCATCACAACTTCAAACCAACATCTCCTTCATGTCGACTTCTGGTACAGACACGACTATGAGATCTCCACACAGCTGACCTTACCTTCAAACCTAAGGGAATCTCTGAGGAATCTCTTCTGCTTTTTAATACAATCAGATTCCGTAAATCTCCCAAATCCGAGCTGAGTTTTATCAAAATCAGTTTAGAGTCAAAGAGGGATCAATAATGAACAGAAGTCAAAGCAGAAGATTTCGTGAAATTTAAGATGTTTCAAGAAGCTTTCCCTGGCAAAAAAAGCCTACAGATATGACCAATTGAAATGCTGATCAAGACATAGATATGATTCAAGATGTGGGCACAAGATATTAAAGGCACAGTAAAGAAATTTTAGCCAAAGTGAAATATTCTCCAATCATTTACTCACCTGTCATGGTAATTACAACATGCATTAAAACTCCTAAAAGGAGAAATAGTCCTATTAGAGCTCCATACAACTATATGGGTCTAGTTGCACTATACTCTTACTCTAAAGTCAAACTATACAGCAAAAAAAGACTGAAATTTAAGTTATTAAAGTGATCATTTTCCTTAAAACGAAAATTCTGTCATCATTTACACACATTTTTGTCATTTCAAACCTATATGACTTTCTTTCCTCTGCAGGACAAAAAATGCATACATTTTGAAGAAAGTTGTTTGACAAACAGACCCGGCACCCATTCACTTTTATTGTTATGACACAAAACCAATGCAATTTATCAACATTCTTTAAAACATATTTTGTCATGTTTGGAATGACATGAGTGTGAATAAATAAAGACATTTTCGTTTTTAGGGGTGCACTATGCCTTTAATAGAACTAATCATATTTTAAAATGTTTATAATTGAATGACCATACAGTATACTCATACAAGATAATGATTGGATTCCCATAACCCCTGCATTTATGATCAGAGGACCTTTGGATCGTCTTCAATATCTGACACCTGAAATAAAACGAGATGCTTCATGCAGGAAACCATGCCAAAGAAAGAGAGAAAAGCTATTAATAATGATGGCAAAACCCATCATGCCTTCTGAAGCTCATTGCCTGGCTTCCTTGCCACCCCGCTGTGTGCGCTGCTTATTCCTAAAGCAATCTCTGCCTCCCCAGAAGTCTAATCTGTGCCTGACGGAACCCAGCCGACCACCTTCACATGTCCTCAATGTGTCTTTCGGAAATACAGCCGTTCCCAGAGTTCAGCAGTCTCGCTGGAATAATTACTAGCCCAAAGGTAAACCGCTCCATTTATGTGCCTCTCATCATTCACACGGCAAGCAGTTTTGTGATGCTTGGACGTGTTGACAGTCCGCGAAAAGGGGAAGAAAGGTTCGTGCCTAAAACGGCAATCAAATCCCGCATGATCTCTTTTTAGCATTAATCTCGCCACAAAACGCAGATCCAAGCAAATAATGAGATTAAGAGGCACTTTGATTAGAATTGGCATGTGATGAATTGCTCTCAGCACTGCACACCTCTAAAGATGGCTATATATGTATCTAAAGAGAATCCAATTACTCAGAATTGGTATTTATGTTCAGTCGTGATCAATGCCGCCCTCAAATGGGCCAACAAGAGACGCATACGATGACGCGGCAAACGGTCTCTGCGTTATCTGATATAGTACAGTTCTTGACAGATCACGAGTGGTTAAGAATCTTCTCGGTGCTTTCAATGGTGTTTGTGAAATCACGTTACTCACGGCCCATAGAAACATGCTTAAATCAACCCAGGGCTTAAAAAAGTAGGATAAATGATAATGGCAATTCGAGCAGATATTGAAGAGGTAATGTTACAGAAGTGTCGCGGCGCAGACATTATCTGTTAAGGCTGGGTTTTTGTGACTCTGGAGATAAAGGCACCATTATATGCAGATGATGGAACTTTATTCCTTCCTCCAAGGGTGTGAATGTGACAGGATATCAGAGATAGGAAGACTTGAATTTGCATTCAAATGTGACTAGAAACGTGTCGGACAATAGCAAGTGTTTGGAGGAGAACTTTGGCGAGTTGTCCTTGACTGAAGGAGGGAGTTATAAATGCATTGAAAAAAAGTTTATGTATGTCACAGAGATCCTGTGACGAGAGACTCTTATGTTGATACAGACTCGGTCTTAAAGGTGTGATGAACTGCGCTTATTTATTATTTTTTAATGTTATATGAGGTCGACTATTGACATCTGCCTGGTTTTTACATCCAATAACATCAAAATCAATAAGTAATAGGCTATTTTATACTCAGGTTTTGAGGCCAGCTCTGCAAACGCTTGGTTTCAATGGGCGTGCGCATTGAAGACACTTGGAAGTAAACACCCACCGATTTGATTGGATAGCAGTTTGTGTAGTTGGAGGCTTCTGTGAATTTTGTTTGAGACGTAACGTTAGGTTACACATTAGCACCATTTACAGTTTTCGCAGGGCATTGGTGTCATCTGGAGACATCCTCTGAATTATAAGTGACCTCCCCACATCAGTATTTTATGCGAAGCAATCGCACGGCATGATCTTACTCAAATTTACTGACTAATGTCCTGTATGTGATGGCAAGGCTTTGCGTATAGTTTTGTATAGCCTGTACTTGAATTGCGTTAAATGATATTTGACAGTACCTGTCAGCTTTTGAGACCAGTGATCCCGAATCAGACAAAATATCACCGTATTCGCGTGAATACGATTCGCTCCTATATAACAAAAGCTTGGGATAAAATTGTGATTTTAATTCATGCCTCCTTTAAGATGGACTTAAACACGTTACAACATAAACACAATACTACATCTCTGATATGCGCATAAATGACATCAATTAACGCTGAAATGTTTATAATCCCATATAGGTATTATTGTTGGATGCTATCTGTTTTGTAAAGCTGCTTTAGACGTTCCAAGTAAATGTTCACTAGTTTATGTAATGCATTCAGGAAGAATGTGGTTAAGAAATAAGCACAACAAAAAGTTTGCATTTTACGGTTTATTTCTCTGGTTTCATCACTTCATTCCAAACCATGGAAACCCACCGATGGGCAGGCGCCATTTTTGTTTTCCCGTGCCCATCATTGTGCTGTATACAATGTTGTGGAGGGGAGTCTAACGAACTGTTTTTACATGGGGAGTTAGTAAATATAATTTTGATGTGGATAATTGTGGTTGACTTATAAAATTTCTCAATATATTTGCATATTGCGATGTTTCATTATTATGTATGGCAATGTGAAGTATTTTACACTTTTTTGCTAACTCGTTTACCTGACACAATGGTTTAGCCCATGTGAGGGGCTAGAGCTATTTAAATTGCTCCTAGTACCATTGTTCGAGAGGGGAAAAAAGGGGAGAGTTTGTCGAACTCGTTGAGTGAGTTAAGGTCCTATAGTGGGACAGAGCAGACACTGCGGTAAAGTTCGGGGCCAATTTGATGGTTTAGACAACCTATAAATATATATATATTATATATGTAGTTATTTTACACTTTGTATTTGGATTTGTAAATACACCTGCTGCGCATTGGGATTCTACTGGCACTTGTGAATAAAACCACCTAATTTCTGACATTTTAGCATTTTTCTTGCAACCACAACCCTGGAGTGTGACCATCCAACTTGCCTGCAAAGGCTTCAGGGTTGACAATGTACATCGGTTCCAAATGATTTAATTACGTTTTTAATAACTTTGCAAGAAAAGTTATGTTCAAAAATGTAATTGAATTGTGTAGCACCGGCGTAAATGATTAAATTGAGTAATTCCAACAAACCTTTATTCAGCGTTCTATTTGCACCCTCTAGTGTAAATACTGTTCCCCAAAGTATATTGCTGAAATCTATATTTACCCTATATGAACAAAATAAAATAACTTGCAGGAAAATATTTAAAGGTAATGTTTTCATGGTACTGTACATTATGTTGCCCACATGCATGGATGATTGTTTTATAGTATTTTGTGTATGAGTGGCTGGATCTCAGCATTACTGAGTCACTGTGGGGAAGAACTCACAAGAATCCAAAGAAGTCAGATTTTGCCTGGTAAATGTTTCCTCGAGATCAGCGGGGAGCTTAACTGCTCCGGACAAACGTGGAACTCATGCACAAAAGGCTACAAACAATGATTAAAAGACTATCTCATGGGAAATGTGCGTGCTGCTTCTAAATGTTCTTTGTCGCCCTGAAAAACGATACCAGTATGGCAGATTTCTGAAGTGCCACCATGCGTTGAAATAATATGCGATTTTTAACATCAGCTTCAGAAAAATTTAGAAAGCATAAGAAAAATACCCATAAAAAAATATGACACACTTCTTTACCAACAGTATTCGTAGAGTAGTAGCAAAGTCACCGTATTTTGGGAGACTATCAAAGTTAGGGCAGGAGTAGGCCTACTCAGACGTGACAGCGATAATCAATGATGAAAACAAAATTATTTTCTTTTTTTCTGATTGGTAATGCTGGCATTTCGGGTGGTACCCAGAGATTTGATTGTTGCATTGCAAGCGCTTGCGGTCCAGAGTCAAGTCCGGAGCACAGAAGGGCATGTTGAAAGTGCACAGCGATGCTTGTTATCACTTTGGTAAACCTGACGAAAAACAAGTCAAGTGCAAAATGCAGGGATTGAAGCAAAAAAATCCTGGGCCAGAACTTTCTTTTTCTGGGGTTTGCGAGAGTAGACAAATACGCAGGGTTATTTGTCAAACAAAAAAAGAACATTATTTAAACATTATTTCCCTTGAAACTAACTAGTAACATGCAGTTTTGGAGCTTCTCTGACAGACCTTTCTTAAACTTTGATGGTATGTGTATATATCACAGAAGGACTCAAAAGTAGTGGGGGGCATAATTATAACCGACAAAACCATATTTTGGTGCAATTTTGGCATATTAAAACATAGTTTAACATATTAAATTCAACCAAATGCATCGTTATAAAAAAATTCTACTACTAAATTCTGAATTCTACATATAAGACTCACGTTTTTGGCCTATCGAGGTTGGCATTTTGATAGCAAAATAAAGTGACCAGATCTATGCTGAATTTTGTACTCTACTAAACTATCTTGAGCTCTAGTAGTAATTTAATCATTAGTTTCATAGGTATTAATGGTAATGATATGGCACAAGTCACATCCACAACACATGGTCAAAACAAGTTAGCATAAATGAGCCCTCAAAAAAGCAAAAGTGATCACCTTTTTGAGCTCGTTTTTTTTATAATGATAAGTTGAGGCAGATTTATTTTCCCCTTTTAAACTCCTGCAGGCAAATTTTGCACTACACACTGTGAAACGAAAACAGTGAGTAATTTTCTTTTCGTTTGTTTGAGTCAAATCAATCTTATAGAATAGCAGGAATATTAGGCTGCTGTCACTGATGTATTGGCATCCGTTTTCTTTTTCAACTTTTCACTTCAGGCAAAGACGACAATGTTTATGACTTAACTCTGTGAGATAGGTGCAGGAACCTGTGAAAAGTTTGAAAACGATTAGACACTTTAGAAATCGATCCTTGATATCTCAATCGCAGTTAGCGCGTGTGCAGAAGTGGTCTCGAAGGTCTGATTAGATGATTTCCCGAAACAACAGAAAGTTAGAGATCTTTATGTCACAGTCAGGAATTTGTGCAAGTCATATCTGTCATAATGGACTTAAAAGCTCCCCCCTAAAACCTTAGGCCATGAAAATGTGCAGCACCAAGCTGCATGCAAAACATACTAATCTACTAGAAGTTTAATTCGAGGCGTTTTTTCCGTCTCTTCGCGATGCATCTACTCGCGCCGCTCACGGAGCAAGGCGAGTGTTTTCAATCCATTTCCATGGAAGCTGATATCATGTGGCGCTCGTGGAGCAAAGCAAGCATACCTGTGCTCCGCAAGTGCCAAATGAATGTGCGCTCAAGTTCCTTAGAATGGGCTCGCCTTGCTCCGTACAAGTTTATTTGTAAACAAAATGTCTACCCTATCAATCAACATTAGTTCGTGATTAGTTGACTACGACCATCTAAAATGTATACGAAGGTCAGTAGTGTCAGTACAGATGCTTTTGAACCAGGAGTTCCAAATACGGTATGAGGAGCTACATTTCCGTCACACGCTTGCACTATTGGACCAATCACTACACACTGGTTAACTGGTCAATCATACTGTAGCACACCTCGCTTTTCAGAGCGATGAGCTTTGTTAAAAATCTGTGCATTTCGTAAAACCTTTATCTCCTTCGGCAAAGTAGCGAAAGTGTATTGACATCTTAGTTCTTTGTCAGCCAGCATAGTGCTTTCAAAGGGGGGGTGTAGTGAGCCGTTAGTTGCATTCTACAACCTCATCACAAGATGCCGCTAAAATCTTTTCATTGCCCCTTAAAGTGCAGTAGTTATGACTGGTACTTGTTAAGTAGCTGCAATGTTACTTAGACTATAGTAAAAAGTGGACTATCAAAATAAAGAAAACTGGAAGTTATCTTTAATGGTGACAATGAAGTGTTGCTGCTGGGGATCACTGTATGACACAAGTTGGATTCAAACTTTAGTGTCCTGTGCAAACAAATACACACTCATATTCAGCGCTCCAAGCTACTTCTTACAACATCCAAATTGCTTATTTTGTCTTGTTCTACCAGACTGTCGGGGAACAAATAGCAGCGTCGTGTGGCTGTTTACACCCATTGCAAATCGTCATTCTGTACAGTGAACTAATTTCAAAACCTTTTACCTTACAGGAGATCAGATGTGATGAAATGTGCCCCTACAAAAACAAATGACTCTTATAATTCTTTTTCATCGCTCAAATTAATCATCTCACCTCTGAATGAAGAAATCGGCCACTCCATGCAGCGTTTGGACCGCTCAGAACATTTCTCCAGTTTGAGTATGTGACTTCTCCTGCAGGACTGTTTCCCCATCACCTTAAAGCTACTTTAATATCTACCAATTACCATGATGTATTGCTTTTATTGGCAGCCTGTCTGAGCTGCACTTTTCGGGAATTTCATTAGAGCCGCAGAACATTGCTTCTGCACCAAGCCACATGTTTGATAAGGGGGTAAACGGCGTAACCAAATCAAAGGAGTCAGGAACTGTGGAAGATTGAATGTTCTCATACCAAAATACACTGTACCCCACTTCAAAGGCGACACATCATCGCCACGGACCATCGGTAAGGTGTGCGGAATTTACCAGAGCTCAGCAAGTTCTCAACTGAGTGCAAATTTGAGAATCAACCAAAATGTTGTCTCAGACTGTAATGAGAGGACAGCGATATAGCAGAGAAGTTTTATGCCCGGGAGCTTGATTTCAGTTTATTACTTTGTTATATAAAGGCAATTCTGGTAACTTTTTAGCTTCATAATTCATACTACTGTTCGAACGCTTTACTTTATATGTGGTGTTGGCTTGCATTTGTGAACTCTCCCTTTAAATTTGAAAACTATTGTCAAAGTAAAATAATCAAAAGTGATGATTATATTTTCAGGACATGATAACGATTACCTAAACAAGGAGTTCATCAATAAACTTAAGTAAAATATGAATAAATCTAAAGAACATAATGGAAGAATAACAATAAAATTTAAAGGTGCGATGAAATAAAATCACAATTTGAACCCATTGTTTTGTTGTATAAGAGGGAATCGTATTCATGCGAACATCACGTAAGTGTCAGAACTTAAAACGCCCATTTTACTGAGATTACATCTGTATATCTACGGTCAGTTGTGGTCTAGTGGTTAGAGAGTTAAACTTGTAGCCAGAAGGTCACTGGTTCAAACCTCAGTACCACCAGGAAATGTCTGAAGTGCCCTTGAGCAAGGCACCTTACCCATGTTTGCTCTGCAGTGATAGCTGCCCACTGCACCCTGCTTTGGATAAAAGCGTCTGCCAAATGACTAAATGTAAATAATAATACAATAAACAATCATGCCATTAAAGATAGCCATATTTTGTGACAACCCTGGTTGTGGAATAATACAGTAACTGCATAACCTTCAGATTCTTAAATTAGGAATGCGGAGTTCAAGTTAAATTTTAAAGATGTTCCAGCTCATGTGGGAAAAACATGGAGCGTTGGCTCGTTTAATTTCTCAGAGGATTCCTTCGTGAATAAGGCAGATGTTGACAATGAATGGAGAGTTTCAAATTTCAAAGCAGTGCTGTGCCTTCAATTGGATCTGATATGAATGTCGCAGAAATCTTATGTTCTTTAAACATTTTTGTACAATGCGTCACTATTGCTATGTTAGAGATCGCTTGATGTGCCCTGAGCACTACTCGGACCTCTAGTCTTTTGTATTAATTGCAGAGGTTGTCTGTGATCTTAAGCTTGTGCGAATCGCTATCACTGTGATTTGGTGGGCTCAAAAATAAATTTTCAAGGTTTTATACACCGTTTGTTAATAATGGAGGCTGTTGTGAAGTGTTTTGGTATTATTTCGGGTGCTGGGTGATATCCATAAGTTACCGAGAGTGTACCTTTTGTTTATTTATCATGGAAACTCTCATTACATTTGAGTTCAGTTCGGGGTAACTGGTCTCATATGCTGAGAGGTTCGGTAATATATCCTTAAACAATACAAGTATAGGCTATACAAACTATATGCAAAGCCTTGCCATCTCATCAATGAAATAAGTCGGTAAATTTGAATAAAATCGTGCTGTGTGATTGCGTCACATGAAATACTGATGTGGGGAAGTCATTTATAATTCACAGGTGGTCTCCAGATAATACTAATGCCCTGCGAAAACTGTGAATGGAGCTAATGTGTTACCTAACGTTACATCTCTAACCAAATTCACAGAAGCCTCCAACTACCCAAACTGCTATCCAATCAAAGCGGTGGGCGTTTACTTCCAAGTGTCTTCAATGCGCACGCCCATTGAAACCAAGCGTTTGCAGACCTGGCCTCAAAACCTGGGTACAAAATAGACTATTACTTATTGATGTTGATGTTTTTGGATGTAAAAACCATGCTAACGTCATAAGTAGACCTCATATAAAAGTAGAAACCAATAAACAACACCACTTTATCACACCTTTAAAAAGGATACTTGTTGTGTCAAAATGTGTAAAACATTTCACAAAAATATCTCGCCCTCAGTTATGGTGTCATTTCTACAACCAGCTAACATTTCTAATAATAAACATTTTCAGGAGTAAGTGCTTGTTTACCAGGAGAAAACATGTCACTGAAAAACCAGACAGACACAAGAAAACAAAGACAAGAATGATGTACAAAGTGTATAAATCGAAAGGCACGTCTGCTATTAGATTCCATAATGTTGTCTCCAGCACAATAGTAAAATATTGTAAGTACGCCCATGGTCAAAGAAACAATAAAAATGTATAACAAATTAATAAAAAAAAAAACGGATTGAATAATGTACAGTAATTTATTGGGTTCTTGATGGTCATTTCGATTAAATGGGACAGTTCACCCAAAAAAAAAATGATCATAATTTACTCATCCTCCAGTTGTTCCATATCTGTATACATTTCTTTGTTCTGATGAACTCAGAGAAAGATATTTTGAAGAATGCTTGTAACTAAAAAGATCTTGACCACTGTTGACTACTACCATAGTGGGAAAAATGACAAGGGTAGTCAAAAGGGCCTTAGAACTGTTTCTTGTACATTCTTCAAAATATATGATTCTCTGTTCAACAGAACATAGACATTTATAAATAAATATTTCCTAGGCAACGGGGTCCAAGAACTGTTTGGTTACAAGCATTCTTCCAAATATCTTTCTCTGCGTTCATCACAACAAAGACATTTTTATGTTTGGGTGAACTATGCCTTTAAGTCCTATCGCATAACCAATTCAAATCTGCAGTCTCTTAGTAAAAAAAATGTCAGTAAATCTCTAGTTTTCTAATAGAAAATGCACACCGTAAAGAACATTAAAGTAGATTACAAAACCAGCATCCAACTTCCCTGCACTTCACTCAATTTGTAAAGTATTACTCAGTCAGACATGACCTGACCACCCTGCTCATAAAATCCTGAAGAAATGAAGCAAACGACGCTACAAAAGCATCAAAACAGCGCGTTCCATTCATCTAATACAGCCCATTAGAGAGAGCGTGGTACCTTAATAAACAGAGCATCTCTCATTAAACAGCGAGACGTGCAGCAGAGTCAGAGTTATCTGATATATTTACAATAATGGCACATGATATTTTCTCCGTATTGTTTTTCCCTCTCTATCTTTAGTTAAAAATAAAGAAATATGAATCAGAAAACACATTACATTGAGGGGCCATCACATTTTTTATCTATTCCTGCAAACGGGCAGATTGGTTTTATTAAATCCCGTGATATTTAACTGCTGTTAGTCACCGGTCCTTCAGAGTCTCTTTTCGCCCAGAATAATCCCGCTGTCAACAATGAACCTCCAGACTCACCGTGGATTTTAGAGACATCATGCCCAGCCCTTAAGTTACAACATGTCTATCACTTTTGATTGCCTGTACGAATTCAGCATTATGTTGTTATCCAACCTGGAGTGGAGTGAGTAATGAATGCCAGCGTTCTCTCAGGCTGGTCACAGGTGAGACGGAGAGCAAATTTTCGAGAAAAAAAAGGTAAAGGAAAACACATGCAAATTTCTTTTCGCAGGTTTAACTAGCAATTCAGAGTGTGATATTGACAGGGTCATAAACTGTTGCAAACTTTTCGATACCATTAAAAATAGCCCATAAGATGACCTTCCTCCTCTGAGATGTTTATTATATGAATAGTAGTTTAGCACTATTTAGACAGAATTATTGCAAAAAGTCTTATGACATGCGTAAAGCCTTGAGGTATAAAAACAGTTATAGAATCAAGCCATGCTACCACAGCACACAGAAGACTGCTCATCCAGTTATTTACATTTAGCTTATTTTCTCTTTGACAATAAAAAAAGCGACAGAAAAGCTCATTTTGATAACTGGAGGGAGTGCAGAATATTTGAATACATACACATTCATTTAGCAGACATATTTCAAGGCAACTTAAAGGTAATGAAAAATTCAAACATAAGTGATAAATCATACAAACTCGACAATATTAACAATACTGCTGTAAGTACCTAAGAGCAGCAAAGTACAAAAGTAAGTACAAAACAAAAAGTTATTTTTTTAACCATCTATGAAGAAGATGTGATTCTAAATGAGATGCAGTCAAAGAAAATCTGTTTGTTGAATTGATAAGCTTGGTTGTAAAGGTGTTTGTAAGTTTAAAGGGATGGTTCACCAAAATAATTCTGTCATCATTTTACTCACCCTCAGGTTGTTCCAAATGTGTATAATGTTTGTTGTTCAACTTACATCAAAATAGATATCTGGAGTAGATATCTGGTGAACTCTTTAATTTAAAAGAGAAATGGTAAAAGTAGATCTGCAGTGCATAGCATATTTCACAGTAAGCCTCAAGATTTACTCGTAATTCAGTGATATTACCACTAATTTAAAAAGTATTATCTGTTTGGCTCGTTTTGAATATTGTGGAGAGTATTTAAGTGTAGGCTGGACTGCATATGGCTGGTTTGGAATCTAGTTCCATGTCATTTTTTTGGAAAATAAAAAAAAAATCATTTTGGCGTTTTGTGCAGCGTAATGTATTCTAAATCAAATGAAGTGAGCAGTTTTCTGACTGTAACAGCGTTTTACTCTAAAGTACACTCCTGATGGACATTTTCTCTGGATTTATGTAACATTTTTATCAGACTGAGAGGTTCACTTATAGCTTTTCCAGAATTATATATTTGTAATCCATTACAGTTCTTCAAAGAGGAGACAGAATATCTACAAAATTCCCTAAGAAGTCCTTTTAGGCTCAAAATAAAGACATTTACAAAATTATGCCTTGCCTTTTTGAGTGAGCGAAAGAGCAATATGCGGATACAGTCGACGAAATCACCAAGAGCTATTAAGCAAATCCGAAACTAAGACAAAGAAATAAAAATATCCCAATAACTAAATCCTCTGAAAAGTTGAGGTTGAGAGTTTTGTCAGGAGCTGTGTTTAAAGATATCATATTCAATGTCTTTTTGTCAGTGTTGAGCCAAAACTGGCATTCCCCTCACAGCAATACATCCCTGCCGAGGCTTGCCTTGGTATCGTTATTGGACCCGATTTACGGTTAATGTATTGAAAGTTTACAACAGAATTGAATAGCCCATTGATTTTATGGCAGCATGAGCAATGCAAAGCGTGGAATAAAGGAGGTTTTCCAAACCAATTTGTTGTGGTAAGGCCACTCCTGTACTATGTGGACAACTAATGCATGTTACTGTAATCGAAATCACTCACTAGAAGGTTTGTATGTCATCCAAAAGCTTCATGGTCCAAACCAGGTGGGTGATATTTCATCTTTGTTTCAGTTCTGCTCTTCACAGTTCACAGCTCATATGGATAATGCAAATAGTCACAAAACGGAATGTAATGACTCCTTGATAGAATAACTGCTCATGCGGTGCTGTCAATTGATTATGAATGTGTTGGTACATGAAGAGTGAGGTTTGACATTAGTGTAAGCAGTGATTCACCATGAGAAAAAAATAAGGAGGATTTTTTCCAAATGTTGATAGAGAGATGTAATTTTTGTTTCCGGTATATAATTATGGAATTAAGTTACAATGAATGCTTTTTTTTTTCACCGTCACAACATTTTCTGTTTGTATCACAATGCATTATAATGACAGATTCTCATAGACGGCTGACATTTTTAAGGCACTTGTGCATTGCTTGCGTTCATCAAAAACTATTGTTCCTCTGTCAAATTCTACAATGCGAACATCTCGCCTGGGTTTTTTAATACTTTGATGTTAACCTGAGAAAAACAATCCTATATTTGTGTCAGCCCTGAATATTCAAACTATATAAAGCAATTTCTGCATTAAAAAAGAGATGCTGTTAATTTCTTTGTTAACCAAGCATTCAGTTAAGCACCCGTTGAGGTTGTAATTTAAGCTTTAATCAAACCACCAGATCAAAGGCGGCTGTTTGTTCATGCAAATAAGAGTAAACTCAAGAGTCTGGGTGAGAAGTGGGTGTTTTAGAATTTCTTTAATATACGTTTATTTTTAGCTTTAATAGAAGAAATACATTCTGTGTGAAGGTAACCAAATGGCATGAGGTCAGGCTTTTTGTAAGCAATCTGCAACAACTGTTGGACCCTTACCACTGAGCTTTCCTGTAGCTCAGTGGTAAGAGCAAGGTTGTAGGTTCGATCCCAGGGGATTGCAAATAACGATTTAAAATGTATAGGATAAAGCAATGTAAGTCGCTTTGGATAATAGCGTCTGCCAAATACCTAAATGTAAAGTATTCCAAAATAGATATGAATGGGCAGAGTTATTCAGATTTTGGGTGTCTAACCAGTCAGATTTGCCAAAGAAGGTCCAGCGTGACTTAAGGTGCACATCAGGTTTGATCACCTTAACATTGATTTTTTTCATATATTGTAGTGCATTGTCTTTGCAGGAATTACGCCAACAGACCTAACAAACTTGTCTTCCAAGCAGCGAATAACATAGCTTCAGGCTTCTTTCTCTTTTCTAGTAATGCTTCGTGTGTTAGAGCTGTGCTCGGTTGACATCTAGCTAGTTACACTCGTTTAATGCAGTTATGTCCCTAATGCATTTTCTTTGTTGCAAAAACTACAGTTCATAGCCTCCCTTCATCAGCTTTCACACATTGCCAATATTTTAGTTGAAATCTTTACATTTTTACGCACTTATCAGACCCTTTTATCCCAGCAACTTACAGTTTACAGTGATCAATTATTGTGGTCCCTTGACATGGAACCCATGACCTCGGCATTGTTGACTCCAAGCTCTACCAATTGATCTAAAACACATGATTTGAAGTGTTTATTCATTTTGATCGATGAGTGAACATGCTGTTTTATTCTTCTACATTTACTGCCGAGCTCAACAATGCCTCAGTAAATGTCAATTAATAAACTGTCGTGACATTGACCAATCAGCTCCACACAGGCCCACCATGTATAAAGTGTACAGTAGATTGAATAGCAGCGGAGTGGAGAGTGAAGTGGTGCGAATTTTACCTTTATTAGACTCAAAATGCAAAAGTAGATTGAATCACTTTTTGCGCTGGCAGTCTGATGGTTGAATCAAGGTTTGGAAGATACCAGAAGTTTAAGTGCCCCGATGCATAGAGCCTACCGTAAAGTTTGGAAGCAGAATAAGGATTTGAGCTTCTTTTTTTTCCTCTTTGCATGACAACATTTGGGGTATATGAAGTCTATGCAGATAATTGTTGAAGCTTAAAAGATTGTTGAATGCCCAAAGCCTCAACGACACCAAATGAGGTGAAAAGAAATGTTGAATACAACCTGTTGTACCATTACCACAAATTCAAATAACAAAATGTATGCCGCAGTGCTCCACGGCAGGGTAGATGTTGTTGTATTACCATAGAGCTGCCCAACGTCATACTACCTTTAAACACAGGATTTTGTAATGATCAACAATCATACTTTCAATCAGGAATACGATTTTTGCAATGTGGAATATACATGAAACAGCAAGTTGCATTTAAATCCGATACAACCTCTCATCTATCTACACATTATGTGGTGATTACATTGTTTTCATTGATTTATGCAAAATGGGCATTGCATTGCTTTCTATGTAGGCCCGTTGTAGAGCAGCTGTTGAGAAGAAATGCATAATAAATGTCACAATATTACCAGCAAGCATCCAAAGGAAAACATTTTGCAAACTTTATCATACTGATACCATACCACATTACTAATATCTTTGGTTAAAAACAACCCGATATTTGTTATTTCTGGGAAAACAAAGAAATTCTATTGTCCCTAAGTACACATTTCTGAGTTATTTCTGAAAACACATTCTGTTACTTTTAACTCAACACAAAATGACACATAATGTGGTACATAGCATTACACAAAGTTATTATAATTAACAGATATTATTTATACCGAATAACATGTTTGCAAAATTGTGATAATATTATGCATATTATTAGTATTTATTTATGTTTTTATTTATATTCATAAAATCATGTTTTTTCCCAAATATGTGTGACTTACTTATGCAAACCACACAATTAGATCATTTGAAGAATGTCGGCACCCATCGACTTACAGTGCTTTTGTTTCAGTACAATAGAAGTACATTCATGCTTCTATTGTACTGGTTCTGTTCGGTTACCAGCTTTCTTCAAAATATCTTCCTTTGTGTCCTGCAAAGGTTAACAAGTCATAAAGGTCTTAAATGACAAGAGGGTGATTAAAGGATGACAGAATTTTCATCTCGGGATGAACTATCAATTTCAGCCTTCTTTTTTAAATAAACATTCTAACATTGTTTGTTTGTTTGCATGTCTGTTTTTTTTCAGAAATCTCTTTGTTTTCTATGGGTGTAGCAGGCTTCCAGGCATCCATGTCCTACATGACACCCACAAAGCTGAGGCGGCGCATGAGCTCATGTTCCTGCCATGAGAAGCGTCTGATTACCCTGCAAAGAGAAAGGAAGAGGGGCCGGCAGAATAGAGCTCTCTGATAGCTTTGACAGCAGGTAATGAGCCACTTAATGAAGTCCAGGGTAATTTCACAACCACAACAAGAGGGAGATGCAAGGCGTGCTGTGTTCGGCTGGTAACAGCCTTTAATCAAATGGGAAAGGCTGGCTGAAAATGATAGCCCCAGTCCGCCGGGATTCTGACGGCAACCGCAGGTAGCAGGTGCTTCTCTTAACCTGTTGGCATGGCAACTACAGTGTAGATTCCTCCCCAGCAGCACATCTACGACATATCCTAAAGGAGCCTCGTACAAGAAAATATGTTTGTTATTTTTGTTTCATCAGGAAATCTTCCAGTGACGCCCACATATCTACCGCTGTTGACTCTTCCTGCTCTAGGTTGTGTTTATCATTGGCATGTTTTCAACATTTCAGCATTCAGCAAAATGACTATTACCCTGTTCGTCATAAACAATTTCCGAATCTCACTTTCGGTGGAAAAAAATAAAAAAATATTTGTTGGACATTCCTAGGGAATTACACTTAGATATAGTGCTTATAGGGGGACATATGCATGAAAACATATGAAAAATGAAATGAGTAACTCTTTTCATGTGTGAGTGGATTTATTATTTGAGTAAAACTTGTAAGTTCAATGAAATAGTGTGTAGCTGCTTAATGTGTTTTTTTTTTCAATTAAAACTTTGATGTCAGCATAAAGACTATTTTAAATGAGACAAAAGAAGTATATGCAGGGGCCCTGAAAAGTTCATTGCAATTCAGTTATCAAATTGATTTCTAGAGCATTTTACACGATTTTGAATAGTTGCAAAATAACTAAAAATGTAAAAAGTAAATGCATACATTTACAGAAAGCAATGACAAATGTAAAAATTTGAGTATTGATATTGATATTATAGCAATTTTTTATATGATCTTCATACAAAACTAAACTGTTACGCAATGTAACCATCGAGGCGTTTACGACTGCGGCCGGAGTGTTTTTTCAATTGTTTTCAACGGTAATGCTGCGCATTTAAAAAAATCCATCAGTTGACTTTTTTTTCTGCTCAGTGCCAGTGCTTTGCGTTTTTCCCACGATCAGCGCCGCTGTTCGACCGGTCGCCAGGAGTTGAAAAATGCTAAATTTTGGGCAGAACGCTGCACCTGCAGCTGGCGTTTCAGCCGAGCTCCCGCCGTTTTCATTTTATGCAATTCTCACATATTTTTTTAAAACAGTAAAAATAATGGTCAAACTACAAAAGTAGACAATTTCTAGACATTTCTTCAAATATTCGATGTAAAAAACATGTCAAATATTTTATTATTTTGTACATTTTATTACACATAAATGTTATGTTATTTTTTTTGCCGCCTCAGCTGTCGTCAAATTTTGTTTCAAAGTCAGAACATTATATTTATAGTGCTATTAAGCAAGTGTGTATCTTCACAATTATCAATACTAACTGTAAGAAAATAAATGTCTGAAAGATTATCATTTCATTTTAAAATAGAAAGATTACTACATTGATGGCAACTACATCAAATATGAACCCTTTCATAGAATTTCAAGTTAATGTAATCTCTATTAATTCGAACAGAATATTTGCATATGAAAACAAATGACGTTATGTGTTCTTTGAAATAAACGCAACTTGCATTGAAATTGGTTAAACTGTATACATCTTAGGTGTTAAGACACTAGAGAATATATTCATGCATACATCAGAGGATACAATCATTACAAGTTTGAGAAATAGATGTACCCGTGGGCCTGCTGTGAACGCCTTTCCATCTTAAATTTCCATACGCAAATAAATAGTTTGTGAATTTCTAATTACCTCTCTCGTACGCTTCTTGATTACCCCCTGCCCTCATCCGTCCCACCCCTACTGCGTGCAATCAAACATCACATGTCCATGTTGATTTGTTTTCCTTGACTGAAACAAAAATAAAATGGTACGGCAACCAGAACGTGTAAAGTTTTGAAGGCGTTCTACCATGAAATGTTGAACATAGTCTGGAAAACGTTTGCCTGTAAGGGGGCTTTTCAAGGCATTCATGTTATTTGTTGATTCAATCGGTTGTTTGTTGTGTAATTGCCATGTTTAACAAAGTGTAATGCATTACTGTTCCTTGTTCTTCTTATTACAAGACTAAATGGAAATGTTCTGATTAGTCAATCACATCATTTGGAAGATAAAATCATTTCGCTTTGAATCTTGATGACTGATGTGGACCAATCATGCTTTTAGGCTACTTTTTTCTTTTTTGCATGACCATACCAATACAGTAAGTGTAAGTCGATAAAAAAAATGTTTTCATTTAAATTACTCTTTGGACCTAAGTGTATTCTGAATTCGTATAATATTTCCTGTTTGATCCTGTATAATATTTAAATTAGTTAATTTATTTATCATTATAAGTCAAGTTCAAATTCTTCACATATAGTAAAAGATTTAACTGTTGGCCCAAATGCAGAGCGCTGGTGACTATTTGCTCTTGATGTACCCAAACCTTCTTCGCTCTCTCCACTCATCCGTTTGAGGATGTTCATTTAACTTGCCAGCACCACAATTTACTCCCAGGGCAACCTGCTCCACCAGCCTGCCGTTGCGTCGGATTAGCATTGCGTTACTCTGTCTCCGCCAGGCTCCTGCTGGCTTATCTGGGGCATGTTTGGAGGGCGCAACAACAGGACAGGGACACGTGCCTGAAAATAAACGAAGTCTCGTGGCGATAGCCTCTCGGCTCACCCATCCGTGAAGGTTAAAACATCCCAGTCTTGCCCACAGTCAACCTCGCTTCTTGATTTGTGAATAAGGACGAAGAAATTCGGCCTGAGAGGGGAGACAGCCGCATCTGTGTATGCTGTCACGGGTCAGCAGGTAGACAAACGACAGAGGTCGTGTTGTGGGTCACGGCGCATTAAAACAGGGGGGGTTGGGAAGTCAATCAATAGATAAAAACGAGTGTCAGTCGTCCAAATTATGGGCAACACTTCCTCCCCTCATACAAATAACAGGGTAAGCAAGTGCACAGTATACTAATACGTTCTTGGTCTGCTACTTTCTGCGGTTATTGATTCGGTCCCTGCTGCTGCTGAATGGTTGGTATTATGTGATACACTATAAAACTATCAGACTGCATGCTCAAACGCCGACTCTGCTCGGTGGATAACTGATGAGTCTTTTTAAAATAAAGTGTGGCATTTTTTACCACTAGCATCAGCAATATTGGTGTGGCAAGCCAGTCAGGATGCTTATACAAACAGAGCAAAATATGTGAGCTTCATAATTTACACTTTGTAGAGCAGTGGTTCTCCACAGGGGTGACCAACTGACTTCCAGGGGGACCTCAGGATGACTGATTTAAAATTAGACAAAATGGCCATTGAAATACATTTTAAAACAACTATGAACCGAAATACTTATATTGAATAAACACTTTCCAAGTTAATATCATGCTCTGAAATATTTAATTAGGCTGAAATTTTGAGTTTTTGTCAGCGGGAGGGGGGCCTTCAAATATTGTTTAATACAGAGAGGGGCCTTTGAGTCAAAAAGATTGAGAGCCCCTATTGTAGAGGAAAACTTATGACTTATGAATTTCCCCTGGCTGTTATTTTACTGCATTGATACAAATTTTACGTAAATTTCGGAATTGTTAACATCGGGTAGGATTATATACACAATTAACCTAGATACTATAGCTTGGATAATTGTCTTATAGAATCTGTTGAAAATTGTTTGTGTGTAAATCGATTAAGGATCTTTCCAAGACTGACACTTGTGAGATCTATTTTGATACTATGAGACCCGTTTTTGGGGGTTTGTGGGAACAGAGTCATACATTACTCAAGCAAGGTCTCAATTTGTTCTCCATGTTATCTCAGCTCTTCACATTGAAAAAGCAACAGAATAAATACAAGAATGCAACACTGAACTCAATGTCAAACCATAAAAAAACGTACATTATTTCATTTTATGTCCTAAGTCTCTGAATCACGAGCTTACATTTTTCAAAACAGGGACTCTTCATGTGCCATTCACATCTGCTAAACGTGTACTTTGTCTCAGATTCGCAGAATGTATCTGTTCATGCAGGGCAAAGAAAGGATCGCTATCCATATTTTCAGGAGGACACTATTAGATTCTCGCAAAGCAGAATATGCAATTGATTTAATAATACAGCCGAGCGCATTAGCCACCAGTCTGTGCTCAGATATGTTCCCTGATGGCCGTATAATCAAGGAAGTGCTCTTTGCATTATGTCCCAGTTCAAGAAGAAATGATTCATTCTCCATCAGCGGACATCTGTGTGGTCCAGGGTTTCACTGATAATGCATTCTGTGAAAGTGAGTTGAGTGAGCCGCAGAGGGATGATGAGAGAAGATATAAAGAGAGATAATGTCTTTCCAAACAGAGACGGCAGTCCGTGGCAACATTAAAATGAGATTATTTAATAGAGCTCTAATCAGAGGGAAGCAGGAAAAAAGTAATTCCCTTAATATAAAGAACTCATGTCATCAAAACAGCAGGCGGTTATTGTTTAAAGGGGTCGTGTCGTGAGAGATCAAATTTTCTTTTATGTTTAAAGACGATAAGATTGATTTTGAAGACATTTCAATGAGAGTTTCAGATCTCAAAACTTTTTGCAAAGCCAAAAAATCATTGAATTTACACAATCTTCTTGCATCAACTAGATAAAATGCATGGGATGACTATTCATTCGGTTTCAAAAAAGAAGTAGTGGAGAAACTATTGTTCATAAACATCAGGGTTGCCAGATCTGCATAACAAATCAGTTCAATGTCCCCAGTTCAAGTACCGAAAACTCGAAATACCTAAAACACTTCTCCTCCATGATTCGAGCCCGGTGTGCGCACAGCTGGTGCTCATTCACAATTACTCACCGGACTCGAACCACGGTCTCGCCCCACCTACTCTAGTACAATAGAGATTTTAGAAGGACATTTCAGTTTTTACATAAAACCTCGTCTTACTATTAAAATGATTGTTATTAAAAAAATTCAACCGTTTAATTCGCGGAGAAAAAAAATGCTGGTGCTAAGGTTTATAGAAAGCACAATTCATGGGTGCATACTTGGCAACCCTGATGCTGTTTGTAGGGCGTTTTTGATAAGTTTACCTCCCTGTTGTCATATCTGTTTTAAACATACGATTGCAAGTTACTATACAGATTTGTCTTTAAGTGCTTTAAAGTTAAATCACGTCAAACTGACATTTCTTAAGGAATCGTACCCAACGGCTCAATTTAGAAATCATTACTATAAGCTTACATTGCACTTAATAGCTTGATAGCTCCTGTTTTAACCCCAAAAGTTATAGATTGCAGCCTTAAAATTGACTGAATACACAGGACGTCTATCGAGCAATGCATTTCTGAAACAGTGGGTTTTATCAGTCATTGGGGTGGTTTGTCACACCTACACAAGCTATCGTGGTAATTCCAATTGTTCCGTCTTCCATCACCAAGTAAATGATAGATAAACTATGATAAGATTCCTTTAAATGATACACTGTACCACTGCTGAAGCAGCCAGAAAATAAAATCCTGTTGTCCGCTTAACACGCTTTCCCCTAGTATAAGCCTGTGAGGTAGATGCATGTACCCAGGGTTTGAGTGAGCCACATCAGCCATGTGCTTCACAGTGGCTGAGTCTCTTGGAATGGTCCAGGCAGGAGATCAAAAGCTCTGACTCAATCTGTGCTGGTCCAGGTGCTTTGGCGATGCTACCCACAAGCCCTGGCCCCAGAGACGGGCTTTTTCCTTCACACGCCATGGCTTGGATTCTTTGCTCAAGTACTGACATCCGGCTTTGATGGTCAGTTTGCTGTGACTGACGCTCAAGGGTAGGCTTACAAGAGCTGAACATGGAAAAGGGGGATGATAGGGAGACCAAAAAGAGAAAAAATGTTCCATCCTTCAGACAGGTTTTGTCAGCAACATCGATACTTCAGGGGAGATGGTGTTTTGCATATGTTCTGTAACATTGGACACTGCCCAGAGCCGATATGGGTCGCGTGTGTTCACTGTGAGGGGTGTAGTATTGTGAAAACAGTCGGTGTTTCTAACCATTGAAGAAATTAGCTGTGAATGAATCTGTATGTTTGGATGTGGTATCTGCCTTCCTTTGAGGACTGATTTCCTTAAGGATGTCTGCAATGCTAATGATGGAGTTATTGGCAATGATATTGGTTTGGGGGTTTGGTTATGAGTGCTGGGTTGTGGATGATGCAGTAGACTAAAAAATTGTGGGTTATGAACAAGCAAACGTTGGACCCAAAAAAACAAACAACCCAACTGTTGGGCTGTAAATGATCTTATGCTGGGGTGTATTAACCTGCTTTTGGGTCACACCTAAACATTTTTCTGGGTTAATATAACCCAACAGTTGGATCTGTACCTTTTTTGACTCAACGCTGGGTTGAAAATAACCAGGCGTTTTTTACAGTGTAGACTATACTGTGTTCCAGCTTACAGTACTTTACTGGGACTGTACAGTAATGCTAAAAGTGAGCTCGGATGTGTTTTCTCTATCGTTTGATAAATAGCTTCTGCCATGATCAACAAAAACTGTATAAAAATATCTCCTGTTGATATTTGAAATTCTGTTTAGCACCTGCTTCCCACAGATGGTTGTGGCATGCTGTTAATTGCGCTTTGAGTTTTAAGAAAAAATACAATCTATAATGAGTTTAATTTATAGAATGTAGGCTTGTTCACACTTAAAGGACAACATTTTTATTTTTAAAAAGTGCAGTGCTTTATTTGCATATTTTTACCTGCTAAACTGCAATTGTGGGTTGCTGATGAATTAGAGGAAGGTTTGCGGGCTAAACAGACTATTGAATTCAACCCTTAAAGGGACAGTTCACCCAATAATAACAAGTCTTTCATGCATTTCCGAGAGTTGTATCAAATCTGTATACATTTCTTTGTTCAGATGAAGATATTTGGAAGAATTCTTGAAACAGATTACAGTTACAATGATAGTCGAAAATGACAGAATTTTTTGGTTAACTGTACCTTTAAGGCACGTTCACACACACACACATACAAACACACACACAAACGATAAGTGCTGTACTGTGTACGTTTTTTAAACTGTATAAGTACATGTTGAAATTATCCTGTGCTATGTTACAGTAGGCTATTGCTGTAGAAGTATTGCTCAATGTTATTCTATGTCAGCTTATGCATTAACTGATTATTGACAAATACAACCTTATTGTAAAATGTAACCAAATGATTTTTAATACTTTATACAGTTATCATTATTAATTTTGGTGCAAACGATCATTAAGTCTCTATCTCTTTCTATGTGCATGCTGTTTAGTATGGGTCACAAAACATAACAAAAATGTATCCCCCCCTCCTTCCTTTCTCAGATTAAAGCAATAGTCTGATCTGTCTTGACTGGACTTCTTAACCAGGCCTAATTATGGATACACATTTGTCTGGTTTGCATCAGCCCGCTCTGTGATCTCTGTGATTATTCAGCCGATTGTTAACGGAAAGGCTCACTGGGATACGCACGGCTGTTTATGGATGCTGCTCAGCTGCTAAATTATGGATTTCCTTTGCCCTGCATTTTCCTTTGCCCCTATTCACTTTGGTATTTTTGCTTTGCTTATTTTTATCGGGCGGACAAGCAGACTGTTTTCTCAAAAAACAACAGGAAGAAGAAAAGAAGATGGTGGAGGACAGCATTTGGCATTCACCTATGATAAACTTGTGTACATGAGAAATATAATGTCACTTTCTTTAGCAAAATTGATAATAATACTATTCTGAGAAAATCAACAAGGATGCTATAGGACACATTGCCATGGCAACAGTTCACCTCTATTTTGACGCCTTTTGGGCAGGGCTTGTAATAAAGGTCAATCGTGTTAGACAATCGTCATACCTGCTGGAGTTTAAGGAATACTGCTTGCTGGACACAGATAGAGTTGTTGACTAATACACATTTTCACATGTAGAATATTTATTGGCTGTGGAATTTAACTCATGACTGGATTTAAAGAGACTGCATCCAGGAAATCGGCCATATGGTTTGACAAAACATGGCGTCCCCTGAGTGATTGTGTGGGACGTTCTGCAGAAATTTCCCCGAATAGGTTAATTGTGACAATACATGTCTCCAGATAATCTAGATGCTGCTGCAAAATAAAAATGGAAAGATTACTCCAGACGCACAGAGTGCATAAGGTTGGCCTTATCCAGTCACTCAGTCACTAATGGACAATTTGTGTCAGTCTGACTAAAAAGATATGAGTCTGAACTCTGAGTTAGCTTTGTGTCGTGTCAGGAGAAATTGATGAAATGCTAAGTCTGCTTGAAGGATAAGTAGTTTGTGTTTATGCAGGATCCTGTGTTGATGAAGGCGTCCCAAATCCATAATATTATCCACGCTGTAGCAAACTTTACTGTAGTAAGTTCTACTATTTTTCTGTTTTTCCCCTTTTAATAAACAGTAATTACTGAATCTTTATACCAAGGAAAGTGCGAGAATTTAATGGTGTTGACTTGACCCAAGATGTCGTATGCTACATTTGATGTTAGCCTAGCTTTTGATTGAAGTCCTCATGGTTCACAAGTCCTCACACATAAATGTTTGAACGTATGGTTGTTATTCTATATCTGTACTGTATATCATTACTATTGGCACTGAAGTACCACAGGTATTTTTACAACAAAAAAGGTATGATCATGTGTCTTTCATAAAAACGACATTACACAAAATAAATGTGTACACTGTGTTCTTATCCCTTTAAATCAGGACTTTTGTCAGGATATAGTGTTTTAACGTTTGAAGGATATCCAGAAATAACTCATTATGATTTGCAGCAGGCCTACTAACCGAGGCCTAACTATTTTACGTTGGTGAAAAGTGCATTCACTAAGGAAATATTTGGAATGGGCATTAACCGAGATTTTCAACCCATACTTTAATTCACACGGCAAAACCATCAATATAACGTTAGGTTAATACATTTATCTGATGAAATCATTTTTAATGCAAGGTGATTGAAAACTCACGGTGCGTGTCCTTATAAAGTGAAAAAAAACTTTGCTTTTTTTAGATGTGTCATTTTTGTGCTTTTTAGTGAATTTATGTTAAAAGTAAACGTCTGGAATAGGATTCAGATTAATTGCATTTTTTATTGAAAAAACCTTGTTTCAGGGGTGTCATGAACCTGGTCTTTTTGCGGAAGTTGATTTTTTTGTAGTGGTAGTCCTTGCTATCTATAGACCAATTCGCAAGACGTAAATAACACACACCTGAACTTCCTGTGTTTATTTAATTTACAAAATGTCACATAATGAAGTCTTGCAGATGTCGGTATAGGTTCAGTTATGAACGTTCTGTTGGTTGTATTGTGTTGTAACATTTTTGTACTGTATTGTCAAAAAAACTGAAGTAGGAAAGCTTCTGGATAAGTGTTGTTTACATTTTGCAAAATGGTCAAAGAGGTGCCTTAGGTGTCTTGATCGGTGTATTAGTCCCATGCAACAGCTTTTGTTTAGCATATGAGAGAGTTTAAATCCCGTATTATGTCTTAATGTGTAAATTTTATTTTAATGAAACAAATAAAGCTGCAGCAGAACTTGGCAGCCGGTGATTAGCGTGCATTTTTATTGTATGGAAAACAGCAGCTTTGAATAATAAGCCTAATCCTTTTGTGTTTCAGGGGAAATAAGTCATGCAAGTTTTCAGCCGATATGAGAGAAGAAGATCATCGCAGGATTTCAGTTTAAAGGAATCATTTAGTCATCCCTCATAATTTACTCACCCTCATGCCATACCAGATATGATTTCATGTCTTCAGCCTTAAAGTAATCCAAATGATTCCAGTGGGTCAATATAAACGTACTCTGATGTGAAAAAGATGGGAGTGTGTGACAAAATTATCATTTGGGGTTTATTTTGCATAATAAATATATCACCTCGTTAATATTTTAATCATTTATAAGATGAATTTCTGGTTATTTTAAATTTCGCAATGATGTTTTTTTGGTAGTTTTCCATGACACCATGAGTGCATATTAGCATTTATTTTTGTTTTCCATTGGCATCTGATGGAGCGCTAAATTCCAATATGGTAACACATAGATTACTTAAAATCTCACTGGTTCCTGCATGTCTAGATTTTCACAGTTAAGGTCTTTGCACATGCAGTCTGATATTTTCGTGTGCGTTTTTTTTCGTATCTCGTTTGTATGGTGTCTCTGAATTGTTAAAAAAGGCCACTCAAAATGTTTGACGGATGCGAAATATCGGAGGCAGTGTGAAAACGTGATTGACACAACGTGAGGTCAATTTATTTTTTAACGTGCAGATATTTCGGACGCAGATTTCAGACATGATGTGCAATGGGCTTTATGCAAGTAATGCAAATTGCATTAGATTACATTATGTGACTATGTGATTAACTGCCCCCCTCAGGTATATGTCATATTTATTTAACACAAGTAAAGCTGAAGCGGTGAGGGTCTGTTTAATGTGTTACACTGTTTATAAATGGCGAGAAACATACCTGCTAGGAGTATAAATTAAAGATGGACCGAAACTAAATTTCATCCCGATATCATATAATTCAGAGTGCAATCTGCCAAAACCGTTTCTGAAGATTAAATTAATATTATTTGACTTTCTGAATGTTATTAATTCATAACAATTACTAATGCCCCATTGAACATCAAACTGGTGATATTTCTAAAACTTTTCTTTATACAGAGCACAAATTAGTTGCATTTTCATTTTCCTGTCCTCTTTTGATTGACAGATTATACTGGCCGTGTTTTTAATATATGGACTGAAAGTGTAAAAAATAGCTGTTATCGGCCGATATATCGGTGAATCTCTGGTATAAATGCTTAATTGTTAAAGTCCCCAGTTTACAAACAAAATACAAACACCTGCTGGGATAAATCACAAAGATTTGAGCCAGTTTGAATTCATCCTTTTATTTTATAAAAAAATCACACACCATAAAAATTACATGTACAAAACTATAAGATTTTAAATTGATTTATGTACAGTTACAAAAGAAAATGGCAAAATAAAAAGTGACCAATAAACTTAACGTAACAGCTATAATTGTGCTCGCAGTTGGGACTGTTCGCCACCATTGTTCTGTTGGTTCGAGTCCAGTTTCCGTTCAGTTCTCAGTGGGCAGATGAGTTGCGACTGATGCTGTAAAGCCAGAAGAGGAGGGCGTGTTGATGACAGTGCAGAAGAACAGACATGCTGTTTAGTCCCATCTGAATTCTCTCTCACAGGTGCGCTTTGCATGATTGAATGGGTGGAGGGTAATGCATATCTAGAGGAAGCAGAGAAACATGATCAGAGCCTTTGCCAAAAGGTGTAGAGCTTGTGAAAAGACAGGGAGAAATGGCAGTTCAGTCCACAATGTAAAGACTGAAGCCTTTCACACATTTTGATTGTGACATTAAATTGTTCTTATATGAATAATAAGGAATCAACAGCAATGGCATTCACTCGTATCCAGGATGGTAGTCTCTTCTTTTGGTGTAAATGGTCATTTATTGGCACGGAAAGCTGGAGTGGTCAATAAGAAAGCTGGAATGCCTAAGACTTTTTTCAATCATTAGACATAAATAATTGTAAATAATTGACAGAAATTTTAAGAAACTTTACTTTAACAGCAAGCCGGATCAAATAAAGATTAGTTTAATTCCACATGATTCCCATTCCTTACAGTATATCAAAACTAATCTGTCAATTTAATTTTTTTAGTATTCTGACATAAGAAAATTCACGGCCATAAATTTGGCCTCTAGAGCCTCCATTTGTTCCATCAAATAGTGCTCGTTGCAGACCACATGTGGGCTTGAAGACAGAACTGTCTGAAGCCCTGCGGCGCTCAACAACACAGTAGACACGACGGAAGACACAAAACCAAGATCATACAAACGCCGCAAAGATCAACAGCTTCAGGCGTTTGCATATTAAGTGAAGTTTACGTTTTTGTTTGTTTTTAATCTCAGCCGTTTATTCCTTGTCACAAACCAAAACTCAGAGGGGTTGCGGTATTTAATCTTGTTAGGTGAAAAATTGATAGTTTCAGTTTCGTCTGTGAAGATGTAAACAGACTTTTCAGATATATGAGATTTCACACAAAGACAGACGATACTTTTGTTGTTCCGGCGAAGGGGCTATTCCAGTTAAAGAAACAAGACAAATAAACTACTTAATTACAATCCCATTGTGTCATGAAAGACTGATCCCTCAGCTTTATAAACTCGTCCAAAATCTATTTAAAATTCACAACAATTACACATGTGTTTGCGGAGATAACTCCTTCATCCGCTCAAATTGACTCAAAAGCTTCTCCTACTTTTCGTTTTTTTCTTACTTAACCAAAGTCAAAGGAATATTCGCTCATCTTTTACAAACCATCATGTCATTCAAAACACGCACAAAGACGTTTTTAAAGTAATGATTTATCTTTGACATGCAATTACAGTGAATAGGATTGTATCCTCTAAAAATATACCGAAGCACTTTTGAAATATAAAAGTAGTCCATATAATTTCAGTTCCTAGAATCTTCTAAAGCATCTGCCCTGGTTTTATAGGGACAGTTCGCCCAAAAATGAAAGTTCTGTCATCATTTACTCTGTATACATTTACATTTAGTCATTTGGCAGACGCTTTTATCCAAAGCGACTTACATTGCTTTATCCTATTCATTTTACATAGGTATTTGCAATCCCCTGGGATCGAACCCACAAAGCGCAATGCTCTTACCACTGAGCTACAGGAAAGTATACATTTCTTCCGCTGAACACAAAAGCAGATATTTGAAAGATTGTCTGTAATCGAACAGTTCTGGTGCACATTGACTAAAAAAGTTGCGAATTAAACTAGCATGGTAGTCAATGGTGACCTAGAACAGTTTGGTTTTCTACTTTTTGGTTTACTTCGTTATCCTAAAGATCTCCTTTTGTGTTCAATAGAACAAAGAAATGTTTAAAGATCTGAAACAACATGGGGGTCAGTAAATAAAGAACAATTTTTATTTCAAAATCTCCAACAGCTCAATGGAAGATGATGATGACATGTTAATACATTTAATTGAATACATTTAATTTCAGTGCCATCATGTAACCTCAGAAGCGAGCACTTAGACTGTGGAACCAAATTTATTTTACTTTTTGGAGCTTCAAAAGCTTCAGTCCCCTTTGGAATTACATTGGAGGAGCTAGTAGTAATCTCTCATGGGACCATCAGACGGGCCATACAGTAAAGGATGTCATTATTTACTATGTTATGTTAATACAGGTTCATTCCGTCATCTTAATCTACATTCTTTCTGAGTCTTCATAGTTAAAAAAAAGCTTTAGCCTAACTACATCCAATGCTAATCTCCAATAAATGAATCAAAGTACGGCATCGAGGACCCTGAGAATCTTATTAGATGGTTTTGCTGCCATTATATCTTTCATTATGAGTTATATCACCACACCCTGTTTCTCGTCAGCACTATTGATTATGCAATTAAATCCAGCCTGGCTGTTAGATATCAAATGAAAGAGTCGTTCAATGGATTTTGTGGAAGCCCATGGGGCAAACAGTGAATGACAGTCGGGCATAAATCACAGAAGCTCTTTAATAAAACAGCAGTCTGTCATGCAAATGGTGCACTGGGTATTGCATTCTCAACCACGAGAGACAGGTAAACCATTTCATGATCTCTTATCTCTTTGGATTTAACCTTCTTATATCTCTAATTTTAATAAGTAGTTATTTACTTCAAAAGTTTTTTGTTTAGCTTGGTTGTGTCTCAGTCCCTTCCATTTGTGTGCATGTGAATTCATAAAATGTTCAAATGATACTAAAATTCTAAATGCAAAAATGTGATGAACTCCGACCTGCAAATTTGTATTGCGAAAACACGTTTCATCGGTACAGATTTAAATGTCACACATTGACATGTTGACCTGCCTGGAAATAAACTACGGTGGAACTTTTTTGTGTGTTTTTGAAAGTTCAAAATATTTTTTTTCAGCGCGCATTTAAAACTAGCTTAAGATCTGCCTCAAATCTGCAAAACGTAGATTTAAAGGGACAGTTCGCCAAAAAAGAAAATTCTTTCATCATTCACTTACCCTCATGCCATTCCAAATGTGTATGACTTTCTATCGTCTGCAGAACACAAAAGGAGATATTTTGAAGAATGTGGGTAGCCAAACAACACTGCCCCCCATTGACTTCCACTGTAAGAACACAAAACCACTGAAACATTTCTGAAAATCTTGAAACACAAATAACATAAAACCTTATTTTGTCTTCCCCAAAATAAAAATGTATTAATCGTTTTTGAACAACATGAGTGTGAATAAATGATGACCACGTATTCTTTTCACTTTAAGAACAAAGCAGGAAACTTGGTTATATTTTAATATATTGAATTGTTAATTATTAACTGTTAATTCTTTATGGGAACACTCATAGATCAGAAAGGCCAGAAAACAGCATTCCTTGATCTAATGTGGCCACCTCCCTCCCCCCAACATCAATGTTGCTGTCTCAGCATGCATCACGGCAAGAATATATCATGCAAATTACTTCTGCATCTGATTGTTTATCACTTCGATTGCTGCAGTATTTGCACTGGCGTTGTTGTGATTGTTCGGATTCTTCTCTTGGTAATGTGGATAATTTTCTCTCTAATGCACAGTTTAATGTGTGAAATTTGTGGAAAATCTAAAAAATCGAATGCGTGACACAATGGATATCTAGTTTACTTGGAATAGACATGACAGCCAGTAGGTCGCACTTTTATCAGGCTTTTATCCTTATCTTGCAATTCCTTGCATATTCTAATAAACTCTGTGGCATTTTCTCTTATATAAAATCACAACAGACAAAACCAGCACTGAGCCAGTAATACATTTCGAAGAGCTCGGCTGTACTATTCAATTAACAATGTTACGGTAATTAGTAATTAGGGAGTTCTTATCTCAAAGAGGTGAAGGTGGAACAAAAAATTAATGTATCAACAAACATCCCTTCTGGGCTAGAAGACAAAGGCCAGATAACGTTGTCATCGACCCCTTTAACTCATTGTTCGCAGACAAAACAACAGAACTACATGACGCTCTAATTAAATGTGTAGAATATTTTCGTGTTTGCTCACATGGACTGAGGTGTGTGACCGTAAATCGTGTTTTACCCAAAGTGCATTGCACATGACATCTTTAGTTCTTATGAAAAGTATTGCATGGCTTTCTTCAACTGCATGGACAAAAGACATTATAAAGTCCTTCCTTGCCTTATATTGTGTATTCAATGATGATGTATCTACTTTAGTTCAATTCCATCTTGTTGGTTCTATTTCTGTTGTAAATTCTGTTTTGAAATGGCAAATGAGCAACCCAAGCGGACAACCTCCATGAGCATGTGGTGGCAGAATGCACTCACGGAGCTTATCGCTGTGTCATCAGCGTGAAGAAGTGATTAGTCATGTAATGACTTTTTTAATTGCCTAAGAAATGAGGCCTGACAAGTCCAAACGTGTGGGAAATGGTTTCCAGCATCTGAAATGCAGTTTGGTTGGACTGTTACTAAAATGGACCAACGTTGAACACCACAGGACTGTTGAAAGAGTAAAGCTCAGTCATTTTTGAGAGAGTTTGGCCTGTTGACGGCAGAAAATAGAAGTCTTGATATACTTTCTGGTCTTGTGAGACGTCTGACATTATGTGCATTACTGTATATCTAATAATTCTTCCATTTTGTGAAAGTTATTTCTGTAAATTTTATGATTTTTAAATTGTTCCATCAAACAGATTTATAGAAACAACAGCTGAGGTAAGATTTATTGAACATTGGTTATTTACAGTCAATAATATCTTTTTTTATAGAAATAGTTGAGAACATTTTTTAGTTTGGCTGTTTATTTTTTATATAAATTATTTAAATATAAATGTAATGTCTACACTGTAAAAAACAACAACCGTATAGGATTTAATTTTGTGTAAATAGCGTACATTAGTGCAGGTTTGTTTTGCACACAGTTTTTTTAAGTAAAATGTACTTAATTTTTTGTGTAAATTTGTACCCAGTTTTTTTTATCTTACAATTTTTTTTTAGTTGTACACTGACTTACTTGAGTAACAAATAACTTAAGGGAAGGGTTCACCCAAAAAATAAGATTATTTCACCCTAATGACTTTACAAACCTGTTTGACTTCCTTTCTTTTGCAGAACACAAAATAACATATTTTGAAGAATGTTGGTAACCAAACAACATTTGCCAAAAACCCTCTTTTTCACATTTCAAAAAATATCTTATATTGTGTTTAGCAGGAAAAAAGAGTCATATACAGGTTGTGAATGATGGGATGGGGAATATAATTTTGAATGGTTAACACTTAATTTTGAATTTTATGTACACTCAACTTAAGGATTATTAGGAACACCTGTTCAATTTCTCATTAATGCAATTATGGTGGTGGTGTAATGGTGTGGGGGATGTTTTCTTGGCACACGATAGGCCCCTTAGTGCCAATTGGGCATCGTTTAAATGCCACGGCCTACCTGGGCATTGTTTCTGACCATGTCCATCCTTTATGACCACCATGTACCCATCCTCTGATGGCTACTTCCAGCAGGATAATGCACCATGTCACAAAGCTCCAATCATTTTAAATTGGTTTCTTGAACATGACACTGAGTTCACTGTACTGAAATGTCCCCCACAGTCACCAGATCTCAACCCAATAGAGCATCTTTGGGATATGGAGGAACGGGAGCTTTGTGCATCCCACAAATCTCCATCAACTGCAAGATGCTATCCTATCAATATGGGCCAACATTTCTAAAGAATGCTTTCAGCACCTTGTTGAATCAATGCCACGTAGAATTAAGGCAGTTCTGAAGGCGTAAGGGGCTCAAACACAGTATTAGTATAGTGTTCCTAATAATCCTTTAGGTGAGTGTATATAAAAGTGGTGTTCCCCCATGTTATTCCAAAATGACATTCATTCGAATGTATGACATTCTTTCATCAAATGGAAAAATATATATTTTTGCATATCACAGGAGGAGTCATGTACAGGTTTTGAACGACACAAGGGTGAATTAACATTGACAGAATTTTTATTTTTTGGTGAACTCTCCATTTAAGCTGGCAAAACAGCTAACAGCAGATTTATCTTGGACAGAATTTATATTGCATTTACAAAATGACTTATATGTGTCACGGCTAGAAACTAGTCACAACTGATTTATATGTGTTGAGAGAGGCCTGAAGATGTATATGCTGATACTCTGTAGTTTGTGTCCTGCTTGTCGAATGATGTTTGATTCTCAGCTTCATGCTCTAAAAAGATGAAATAAACAACTCGACATCTTAACTTTGTCTTTCGAGTTGCCCTGTCAGACTTTTAACTGCTCTCATTTCTCAAAGTCATGGACAACAGAGCCTTTGATTTTCTGATCGATTGACAGGTGAAACCCCAATCGTTGGCTTGTCGATTTTCCTGGTCTTCTCCTTTAAGTGAACAGAGCTTCAACGACTGAATATGACATCAGCAAACATCTTCATTGAGGTCAGACGCACCCCTGCCACACACGTCTTTAACCTCAATCAATATTTCATCTGGAGACTCACAACCTAATTGATGAAGATTCTGAGTCCTGTGTGTTCACCAGTGTTGGGCACGTTACTTTTTAAGTAATTATAGTTATAGTTACTAGTTACTTCTCACAAATAGTAATTGAGTAAGTTACTGAGTTTCATCACTATAAAGTAACTGATTACCAGGGAATGTAACTATTGCGTTACCTTTAAAAAGAAGAAATATGGTCAAATATCTTGGATGCCCCCAATATTAAACATGTTAAATGAATGATATGGAAACTAAATAAAATAAATGATTAGAACAGGAAGGACCTTCATAGTGTAGAGACGGCAGCTGAGCGTGTGACTCGTATGTCACTGCCCATACTCCATGACATCTACTATGGCCGATTTAAGAAGAAGGCCAACTACATTTCAAAAGACCCTGCTCACCCTGGACATCACCTGTTCTCCCACTTACCTTCTGGGAGAAGGTACAGACTGATAAAAACCAACAGACTAAAAAAAGGTTTCTATCCCCAAGCAGTTAGATGCTTCAATACATAATCACGTAAACACTACCAACCAAACTAAAATGTGCAGTAAAATCTCCTATAAAGGTGAGAAAGATCCTACTCGGATGAAAACCTCTTTAGTGACCTTAATTATAGTAACGCTGCATTTTGTTGTCAGTTAAGGTAACGGCGTTGTAATGGGGAAATCAGTCAGTAGTTTGTTTACTCGTGACTGAATACACTAAAGCTGTTAGTAACGGCGTTTATTAATAACACCATTCATTGCGTTTATTAATAACGCCCATCAATTGTGTTCACTTCCAACAAATGACAGAAATAAATTTACCAAAGCACCTCAGAAACATCTGTATCTTTCTGAGATATTCCTGCTCTACTCTGTTTGTTGTCCCTCGTTCCATGTTGGATTCCTTTTGCGTGCGGCGTTCCATTCATTTCCTCTGACATGCTCTGGCAACCCTCAGTTCTGACAGCATTATGCTTGTGGGGGAATTTTTAGTAACATTTACGAATCTAGCGAAAAATACCATAAGGTCAATTATTCATGGGACTTTCACGCTGTACACTCCATCCACACGTGTATGCTTTAGTCCCCTTGTAAAGTAATTGGGAATTTTCTTCATTATAATCTCGTACTGACGTCTGGCCGTGATTGGGTAAACTTTTACAAACCTGACATTTACTATGGCCTTATGTTGGCATTTGTTTGCAATCTGAGCCAATACCTGGGGATGAAATGCAGGTGGTGATTTTGGATCACAGTAATTATTTTTCCACATGAATGAGCATGAATTTGGATAGAAGGTCTGATGCATATGGTTGATGTGCAGTCAGATATTAGCCGGTAACCTCAGGACAGATATGCCAATGTCAACAAAAGAGCTAATGCGCTTCCTAAGACACATTCTGTGGACATTTGTAAGGTGTGAAAATGCTGTATTATTCAAAAAAGAAGGGCATTCAAGAAATATTTCATATGAAACATCAAAGAAAACCACCTAACATGCTTTTGTATCTATTAGGATGTGGTTTACATTAGAAGTTCTGTTGAAATGGTTTAATCACATAAAGCTAATGGCCCTTGATGTCAGCTTGTAAACTAGACAACATTGACACTGACACACATGTGTTGCTGGGAATCCTAGCATTTTTATTTATAACAATATCCATGGTGGACTAAAAGTAGTACAGTGAATATTACTCTAGTATGATGTAGATCACAAAAGTAAGGCACACAAACTCAAACTTTGTTGAATTTGTGTAATATCACTAACTCATTATTTGACTTTTGGATGAAAGTCATTGTTTGCCATGTACACAATAATTAAAAAGTTAAGGATCACTTATTTATTCCTCATTAAAATTAGTTCTAGATTATAGAATATTAAAAAAACTCAATAATGCGATGATGAGAATTATTTTAGTGTAGATTGTTTTAGATAAAAAGCATCTGCCAAATATTAAATATCATAATGCTTTTATAAATATCAACTGAGAATATTGAATTATATAATGTTAAACAGGCCATTAGCTAAGGCTCCTGAAACAAATAGAAACATCATAAAACGTTGATTCCATGGAATCATAGTTAAGAATTACTGACCATGGACGTCAGCAATCAAATTATGTGCCTTATTTTTTTATTTTGCCTCATTATGAGCAAGCTAATATTATGATTAAGGTGTTTACATGAGTTGCTTTAAGTATATATCTTCCATGTTCCCGTTTAACATGTTTACACTACATAGTTTGATTAATGGCATACGTCATTCCGTCCATAAGCGATGCCGTTCGACCTTCCATCCATAATTTCATGTATTAACAAACATTTCTTCTTTGCCATGCTCCCACATACACTTTTTTTTTTCATTTATTTTCTACATTTATTTTTGGTGTTTCCCGTTCGGACCAAAAATGTGCTTTCTTGCTTGAAGCCATCTTGTTTGCCGTAACAACAACGGGGCAATCGTTGCCTAATGGTTAGACAGTCGGATTTGTGACCAGAAGGTTGCCGGTTAGAGCCTCAGGGCCGGCGGGTAACGCTTGATGTGCCCTTGAGTAAGGCACCTTACCCCTACTTGCTCCAGGGCGCTGCAGTGATATCTGTCCGGGTGTTCACTACGCACTGGAAGGGTTAAAAGTAGACGTCACATTTCGGGTATGGGTTACCTGACAAATGGGTCACTTTAACTAAAAAGAAACTGTCAAACTAAAAACTGAAAAGCTGTCCACTGAAGTGTGTGAATGTATCATATAATGGAAATTTTAGTCTTGAACTCCAGCACTAATAACCAATCAGATTTGAATGAGAAATTACGTTTATGAATTATGTAAAGTAATTAAGTTTTATAAATGTTGCGTTTGATGACGTGATTTTTTTTCATTATATTGAATTAGATGTAATTCACAAAATGAATGTATTACTATTTAGTAAATTTACGTAAAAACGATTTCAACTTCAATAAATATATACACGACACTCGAGTTAAATTAAGTAAAAAACATTGAAAAAATAAGACCGATATAATAATCATACGTTCTCTAAACGAATCTAAACAGTTGCTTACCTCACATGCGAGATCAGCGTCTCTGTCATGTAAAAACGTCTATGTTGACAGAACCAGCTGTTATCAGTAATGAATAATTGTGCTCCGTAACGCCTATACAAAAAAAGATAGTTGCTTATTAGACGCTGAAAACGAATACTCACATTTGTCCACGAGACTATGTTGTCATGGTTTCTACGGCAGTAAAAGCGGAACCCTCGGTTACCGCCAGAGACTGTTATTATCAGGGAGATGCAAGGTCTGTGGAAAACGCAACGACTGAAACAAATCATGTGAGGCACCTCAGCCAATCATATGACAGACTCTAGTCTGCATTCCTGCATTCTGCGATTTTTTTGACTAAAGGTTGCTGGCCTACAATCTAGTGTGTTTGGTAATGCGGATATGACGCCATTGACAGGCATCTGCCAAACACGGCACCATGTCACTGGTTAAAATTAAATTTTTTCACTATTTACAAATAGTTGGAAACATTAAAGTTATCAAATAAACATAATATATAACACTGGCCTAGTGGTTTTTGGATATATTACTGAAAAAACGTTACGAGTTTCATCTTTAAATACAGTACATCACTCATTGAGCTATTGAGTGCTATATAATATACATAACTATGTCTTCAGAGGTGTATAAAGCCCTTACATAATGAAGTGATGTTTTTATAACCCTACAATGAGCTATTTCTAAGTACATACAGCACACGTCCCCTTATATTCACCATGTTGTTTCTAACAGTAGCCATAAATGGACAAACTGCTCTACAGAGCAGATCATACATATGTTATCTTCTTCGGCAAAGAAGCGAAAATGTGTGCACATATTTGTCCTGTGTCAGACCCCGTAGTGCTTTGAAAGGGAGGGCTGGAGTGAGCTGGTTATTATTGAATTATTATTTAAAGCGTATCATTGTGAATCAGAGTAAAACAAGAACACAGTTTCGACACAGATTTAATGTACTTGCTAATAACAGTTTTTTGTTGATTTTTAACAGTTATGGATTGCAGCTCGAACAATCAATTTAATTTTAATGTCACATTAAAATTATGTTTCTTCTGTGTTCTGATACCTCAAATCTGAAATGTTCTATTTCTCTGATAAGTATGCACAGAGACATCAAGGTACATGTGAAGGTTTGAGAATGTACTCACCTATCTATAGTAGCGTCTTTCTTGAACGCAGATCGTCCAGTAAACAACGCATACTGTAGTCAGCAGCAATCACACAGACAGTCTCGGCCACAGTTATGTAAAAGGCAATACGTCTCAAAAGCCAGCAAAGGAGAACATATATGTGCTCTGTTCCATTTGTTTGAGAAGTGGATTGAGTCCTTAAATATGTTCCGGTAGGTAACGGTTGGAGAGTCCTTGGAATACGCTGAGAGGAGGGAATACTCAGGAGAGAGAGCCCAGCGGGGTTCGGACAAATTATTCCATATTCCTCCCTATTATAAGATGACCTGGTGTGCTCTGGAGGGGTTTAAAACAGAGAAATAGAGACCAGAGTAAATAAGACGCTCCCAAAACCCAAATGAAGTGCAGACGTCCCAGCTGGTGCTACAGATTTTTGGAAACATAAAGAAGAATGGTGAGAAAGTGCATCTGTCACATTACACAGCACGGAGATGGAATAGACCGGCAATATGTATCAGCCAAGACTGTAGCATGCACGCCTGTGACCTCATGAAAAATACATTTTCTATGTACCGGATAACATACGATTTCATTTCAACCTGCACCTGCGCTTTTACAGTCTCGTGCACTCTCGTTTTTCACATTACACTAGTAGAACAGAAGAGAAATAGGGAAGGAAATGTGCCATTACTTTTCAGGGTTGATGGCTGCCTCTTGCGGGACAGCAGGAGGAATCATCAAATTTTAAAGTCGCTCCAATCTCGATGAACCTTCTTCTCGTCGCTGACCTGAGGGCTCGCAGCGTCTGTGGTTGAAAAAGAAATGGCCGTGAGGGATGGACTAGGCTGTGTAAGTGACAGGAGAGAGCTGTCCCCCGGTCTCTCGTATAAATGCTCAAGGACGACGGACTGCCGCTAGGGTGAAAGATGACATGCAAAACCTAGTGGCAGATATGAAATCGACATTGTTTTCAGCATTGTGAAACAAGAATTCAAGCGTCACTGGGGGGTTTGTGTTAAGATCACCTAGTCTGGATTTACTTGTGATAATGGCTGTGTGTTAATTCTGTGATAATTACGTGATGATGATGTTCATGATGTTGTGCGTTATCTTGGAAATTAATGTCTCATTAGTATTCGTATTTAAACTATGACTCTAGCATGTAATGCTTTTATGCTTGGATGGACACTGAAAGCGTATGTATTGACAGCTTGCAAATCTATATTTTAATGCTCTGTGTATTACTAGATGCCTCATTTTAAGCGCTCCAGACACTTAGGCGTGTCCACCATCTTTGAACTGTCGACTGATGGCACTCATAGTCTGCTAGAATGCCAAAACACGATAACATAATCTCTCCACTCCTAACCTGTGGTAAAAACAACCCACAGCAACCGTTAAAAAGTAACCCAATTCTACACAAAACCGCAGACTTTACAACACAGCTTGGCTTGAACCTTTTCAATTTGGCGGACTAGCCCCATAGAAACAGCTGCTAAAGCTGCATTTAGTTATTTATATCTATATACTGTGTGTACAGTTTTATGGACCCAAAAAGGTTTCACATACTTTAATATTCACATAATTTTCAACTTAGTGGTTGAATAATAATAATTGATAAATCTTTTCTGTAAATCTTTCCTGATTTTGCCAAGTAAGAGATGTTCTTGTGGCAACATCGTGGTCAATGGCTACATGTAATTCATCCATTTACACTTCATAGTTAAGGCTGACAACCAAGGTTACATGTTTCCTCACCATTACATTCACACATCATTTTCCTCAGATTTTAGTGATAAATTATAGCTAGGGTTTGGGGTAAGTACAGGTTTTTTCTCCCAAAATTTGGTTCCAGAATCAACAAAGTGAGTCACCCTAGAACATCTTTCACTTGGCAAAATCAGTTTAAGCATCTTTAATCATTCTTGATTTTGCCAAGGAAGAAATGTTCTTGTGTCCATGTCATTGTCAATGGCGACATTTCATGCATTTAAAGCATTTACATACTGTTAATTTTACATTATTTTAGTCATTTATACACTTTACTTCAGCATTACAAAATGTAAAAAATTACTTAACTTTTATCAGTTTATTTACAGTATATGTATTTAAAAAGGTATTTCACAGACAACATTTGTTTTCGGTATTTACTTGCATATTACTTGCAAATGGTTCATCAACTCCTGTTTAATTGTTTTAATTTCTCCAGAATTGTACGTGAATAAATGAGTATACAATGAGATGGTTTTACAGTATATTGTATGTGTACACTGAATGCATAAAAGTAATGAGATTAGACCCTTGCAAATAAATTCATAGATTAACATGAATTATTCAAAAAAAGTATCTGTAAATTGTTGCCCGAATGCCGCGGATTGGCCAACGAGAATCAAGTATGGCAGAATGCAAAGCAAGCTTTGAAGGCATGAGACATACAGATGGCATCCTGACACACCTGCACTACCAGGGGAAAACAAACTGTCTGCCGGTACAAAGTCTTTTGATTTACAATGAGGCAGTGAAATTCTGATGTGAGGATCTGATGCTAGTTGTTCACAAAGAGTGTTCCTTGAACATTTTGAAAGAAAACACAACACTTATTTTACTTTTATGCAAAAAATCATTGGGATATTAAGTAAAGATCATGTTCTATGAAGATATTTAGAACATTTCTGACCGTAAATGTAACAAAACTTTATTTTTGTGAATGGACGAAGCAAAATCGCTTACAAAAATGACCGGAAACACAGCAACTTCGCTCGCTGCTGCCTGCTCTTTGGGATTTACCCACTCAAGTTTGTTATCTATGTAAAGCTTAGAATGTCTGCTTTCGGGTTCATCTATTCTCCAGAAAAACAGTAAAGCGGTGAGCTAATAGAGAGTGTTAAAACCAACCTGTTTCTTCTTAGCAACAGTCTGCTACAGCGCCTATCATGGACAACTTTAGATGTAATTCTCAAATTTTTTTGCACCCTCACATTCTAGATTTGCGAACAGTTGTATATCAGCCAAATCCTCTCCTGTTCTAACCCTAACCAATGGAATTATTAAATATTATTTCTTGAGCAATTATATTTTTATCGAATTAATGACATGATATAGCGATTAATAATTGCAACTAAATCACACATCACATCATTTAAAGCCATGATAAGACATTACAGAAAATATCTTCAAATGTTCAGAAACTAGAATGGACATAATTTAGTTGTTTTTCAGAAGCTGAATTATCATAATTAAAGATCAAAACAGTTTGGTAACTACCATTCTTAAGAAATATCACATGTTTGAAATGACACAAAGGTAAGAACATGTAAATAAGCTAATTTATTTTGGGGCAAACTATCACCGATTTATTAGTATTTTTTTTATGGAACTTTTTTATTGAAATATATTTATTTTAATCATCAGAGAAGTGCAACACTTTTCTTGAGGGTAGATATAAATTATATATTTTGTTTAAAAATAAGGACAACAGACAATGTTGTCTATAAAATATATCTCAACATGTATTTCTTATTTAATTAACTTTGTAAGAACATGACATGTGCACTTGTAGTTTTCTGGACAAGAATAGCACTGCTATTGCGTTTGTGTGATTGCATTATTAAATAAATATGAGACAAAAGCTCATTCAGGGTCATTTTTGCACAGATATCTTTGATTTGATTCTTTCTGACAGTATTCTGTATGTTATATATCACACAGAAAGTTGCTTCCAGCATCATTTTTGTCACAGGTCAACTGTATGAAATGTAAGATGACCTGCTTATGTCTGTGGCTGGGCAGGTGCTTTAAATGTGTTTAAAAAAAAATGTATCTCGTTAATTTTCCATATCACATTAATTATAATTAGCGCATTAAATGCAATGCCCTACAGTATAAGTCTCAATTTCCATAAAATGTACTCTTGTGACTGGTTATATGGTCCGGGGTTACAAATAACACAAATACTTTGAAGTTCATGAATCCAGTCATAAAATAATTTTGTGGTACTCGTAGGAAAATTTCAAGCCTTTAATTATAAACTTTTTCATACGATGCAGTTTTAGTTCTGTGTAAATTTGATCGACCTTAAACTTTGCCGTTGCCTTGACAACCAGCAGACAGTGTACAAGAATCAACACGCAACAGATAGAGAGAGTTGATACTGTACATCACAGCATTCCTACGCAAAAACATATCCAGCTACTTTCTGGAAAGGTCCTGCTTATTTTAGATATGAATCTAAATCTATATGCCATGAAGTTATAAAACTGTTCATGTCAAAACCCCTGCTGCCATGTCTGTTAAAATAACCTATAACGTAAAGTAAATTTGGAGATGCAGACCTATAAGAACCTTGTTCTGTAGACGTTTAATTCCTGTTTATCTTAGTTGGACTGATGGCTGCTATTAATACCTGGCCATCAGCTGCTTTATAACTGACAGGATCAGAAGAAATACTGGAAGTTCAACCTTCTGCATCACCGGCTCCTCACTGAATGGACTTGATCGATTTAACGATTTAAGGTTTATGTCCTTTCGAATCCGATGACCGTTCATCTAGAAACTGCAATTACCTGATTGGACCCATAAATCTAAATTCCACAAAGGAAAAGGTCTTTAAGAAATACTTGGATGTGGCTCATTGAATCATGTGAATAGCTCTATTTCTGGCAATTACACAAGTCTATATAGATGCTCTCCGAACAGCAATAAAGTGCCCGGGCATTGTTAAGAGCCTGCTGTCATGGGGTTATGTGAATGTTCAATTGCCTGCAAGCAACTTTAAGCTTTTCAAATCACAAAAGTAATTTGCATTCGTGTTTAAGTGACACATTTTTTTCTTGTGCTTCCTTAACATTTCCTTTTGATCTCTATTACTAATCTTTTACCCACCTCCCGATGCTTCAAAGCTCGTTCCTTCTTTGGAGGACAACGAAGGCCGTCTCTTTAACTCTATAGAAGTTCTGCGTTGATGCCTTTGCGTGGGAGAAACCACCTCCTCTGAGGTCATTTCTGATATCTGCACAGTCATATCGGGCTCCTTTAAACTAGCAGCGGCCCCAGCCGAACCCGCTCCTATGGCGTCCTGGCCCTCCATGATTTTGGAACTGGAACGTGGGACCTGCCCTGAAGCTTGCCCTCCGTTAGTCTGCGATCGCACATTGGTCACATCGGTTCCCTTCCCGGGTTCACCTCCGTGATGGCTGTAGACTTTATATCTGATCATGAGTATGATGATGAACACGAGGACGGAGGCCACGATGATACCTCCGATGATGATAATCATAGTTCCGCCCAGGAAGTGACTTCGGAGCGACTGGCACTGGCTGTATTCCGTCTCTGTGACAAACGTGACGCAGCCCACCTGCCGAGTTGTTGTTAGCGAGGTCACGCCGTCTTCATAGACCGCTAAGACACACAGGTCGTACTCCCGCCCTGAAACCAGATCTCGCACCATGAAGTCGTTACTCGTGGAGGGAATCATTCTGCAAGGCAAGCAGAACTTAACATTATCTTGTATTCCTCAGATACATGAATATAACATGAATATAATTAAGATAAAACCTGTCCACTGTGTGCATGCATTATCTACGACCAGAGGAAACTGTACTTATATATTTATAACATAATTAGTTTATGCTAATTCTGAAAAAATATTTGAATATATTAACTTTAAACTCAGCCTATGAAATGTGAGCATTACGCTGCGGTGTGATCTTTCTTGTAAGGGTGACGGAGAAGTATTTCCCATCATGAGATATGCACAACAGGCAAATCTGTGTTGTTTATTAAAAGGTTCCATCAACATAATCGATGTCAAAATCGAAACCAAAGACATTAAATTGATTTATGTGGAAATTTACAACATGGAATAACTGCAGTGGAATGAGAGTACAATGTATATACGTCAGAGAAACACTTTTTTGTCCAGCTGACATCACCCTATCAGTCAATTCACTTTAACTCAAGCATTCTGGGTATGAACTGCCAGTCTGTATTTGCCACAATTGTTTCTTCTTTTACATACATACGTCCCTTTCTCAAACATTACTTACTGACCACGTGTCTGGACACCCAGTTGTAAAATACTGGTTTGCTATTTCAGATACAGCTGTTACAAACAAACCGGGCTGTAGTTAGGGAGGTTGAAAGTGGGAATGACTCAAGGGGGATGCACAGAAATTTCGTTTTATTTTAACAGCTGGTGGACCCACAGTAATATACAGTCACATGGTCCAGAATTCCCAGCTATGGCCCTGCTAACAGGTACATAAAATCAAGCATACACCCATGCAATCTCCCCAGACAAATGTTTTAATAGAACGGCACTTTGCAAACACGTCAAGGTCTATAAAGCAGGGCTTCAGAGTCAAGGCCCTGTTGCACAACATCACCTCACTAATGGGAGTAGGAAAAATTAATGGTAGTCAAAAGTGCCCTATAGAACTGTTTGCTGTCCGACATCCTTCAAAATATCTTCTTTTGTGTTCAACAGAACGAAGACATTTGTAAAGCATTTTCCCTAGTATGATAGTCAACGGTGGCCAAGAACTGTCTCTTCAAGAGATATTTTGGTTGCACTTTATTTTGCAGTACATGTACGTAAAGTGTACCTACAGTGTACTTAACTAAGAAAGTACTGGGTAGTATTAGGTAACCACATGGTATTAGTTTAGGTTTAGGAGTAGATTGAGGGTTAGTAGATAGATATTACCCAGTTAATTATATATTCTGAAATAAATACACAGTGTACATGGAAACAGGACTGTGCTACATATTTTTTACTAAAAATAAGTAAGATGATCTTTCAAATTCAACGAAATGTATAGAATGTGAGTCTTGTACACAACATGTGGGTGTTGATTATATAATGTTACCAGTGGGAATCATACACTTTATTAGTGATGTCCCACACATTGCGCCTGTTGTGTTGTGATGAACCAAACCCACTGTTCTGAACTCGCCTGACATAGAGCACAGATCTGACACACATGTGGTTGAGAAAGAAACACAATATAAAACAGACATTTTTCTGTTAAATCTGGACCAATCTTAATTCAGCACTTACAAATTGTTTTACAATAAAGCGAATATAAATAATTATAAAGTTCAACACCTACACATCAATACAACAGCTAATAGCAAAAAAATACACAGAATACAAGTTTGTAGGCAATACAAGTAGAAGTGAAGGTCACCTGCTATCTTTTAAAGTGATTTGAAATCTGTTTGGTGAGGAACAGAAGGAAAGTAATTATTTAGGGACTGGGCTGGTGCATCTCTGCAGCAGAGGGCAATACTTAAAAATCTGCAGGTAGAAAGAAAATCTTGCACTCTAGGATGTGCTGATTGAGTAAGCCGACAAAATCACAACACTATGAACTGTTGAACCAGACAGCAGAAAAAATCCTCTCTTAATTCCACAGAGGTCACTGGAAAGCTAGATCGGAAGATGTTGTTTCCTTTTCATTTTTCAAGTCAAGTGAAGGATTGGAGTTTTTAAAGCCACATCTCACAGCGTCTACTCTCAGAAGAGAGAAGGAAATTGAGAAATCTCTGCAACATGTTACAATGTGTTAGGAAAAGGGTTGCAACGTCTAGCTATTGATTTTAAAGGCATCTTTGAAGAGTTTCTTTTGAAGAGGTCTTTGCTTCTGTTCCATTGACAATGAATCTACGCATCTTTGTTTTTGCCATTGAAGGTGGCACGCGTCAGATCCCTCTACACCTTAATTCATTACTTCTAGGCATGCACTTCACAGACGCTAACTTCATTTGCATGCGGTCAAGGGCTTGTCTTTCAGTTTTTCCTTCCTGTATGACATTAGACCCGCAGTTTCCACTGCTAAGCATATTACTGGTACTCCACCAGAGACGCAGAAGAAATGAATACAAAAGCACAAAACAGCTACTGAAGAAATACAAGGATAATACAAGGGAGGACTTTGTGCAGCTGGGCCACAATACAAATTTCACAATAAAGAAAGTTAAGGCTGGTGATTCTTATCACAACATTTTTGCATCTCCCTTGATGGAAGTAAATATCCCACACTCTTAAAAATAAAGGTGCTTCACGAAGACAAGAACTTGTTGTTTCATAAAGAACTATGAACATCTGAAGAACCTTTTTGTTACACAAAAGGTTAGTTTTGATGAAAAAGGTTCTTCAGATAATAAAAAGATAAGAAGAGATGGTTCTTTGAAGGACCTTTGACTGAATGGAACACTGTGAAGAAATTTTAAGCACCTTTACTTTTAAAAGTTCCTTAGACAGTTTTTCTATCCTTTAAAGACAAAAATAAATAAACACATGAACACCAAACCCTTTTGCCTCCTTATGTCGTAGTCTATAATCCCATCTGTTCTTTTGGACTGTGTAATACAACATAAGCACCAGTTCTAGGGTTGAGGGAGTGACCTAAAAACTGTGTAACACTGCACACAATGCAGATTTTCTGTACACGGGGAGCGATTTTACCATACGTTAGCATCTACTAAGCTTATTTATTGGTAAGATTGTCAAGCTTGTACTCTCCTGCGAACCTGACCCGTTTGTTAACTAAACAGAAAACATTGGTGAGCTGAATCTTTCTGCAGAGAGATGTGAGCTCCAGCAGCTTACAACAGTCAGCTCTGCTTGGTTTCCTTGACCAATTAATTACCAATTTATCTCTCATCAGACTTGCGCTGAAAGCACACCTAACTAACCATGAAAAAGCTATTTATTAAAGTATATTGCATCGGTAATAGTCTGAATGATCCATACCAGCAAGCTGCTTGGTCAGAATGTGAAATAAGGAATTGTTGGGGAAGTTACTTAGAAACTGTAGTTACTGTAAATCCTGCTAATCCTTCGAGATGGCACTATAGACGGCTTTACTGTTAGTAAACATTGTGATGCTTTTTGTGGGCGGAGCTTAGCTGGAGATCCCACTGATCGCATTACTAATGCTAGGTAGCACGTTTTGTTAGCTCGCTTTTTGACCTTGACAAGAAAAAACTTTAACAGAAGGAATCTGGCGTGTATAGTAAAAATAAATGGAGAGCGTATACCACGATACATGGCTGCGTGTACGAACAGTGGAAACCGTTAGCAAATGCATTTACTTGAACACAAACCTGACACATAACATGAGCCTTCTCACTGTTGCCTATCCCTTTAAACGAATGCACATGTAAGAACTAAAGAAAGCTAGCATACCCTTTGCGTTCAAAAGTTAACGCTACGTGAGAAATGACCTTGTTCACCAGTTTCTGATTTGGGCATACATGAGATATTCTCATACACATACTCAAAACATAATCGACACCAACAAAAGACAGTCGTTTCTAATCTTAAAGGAGCTGTAGCACAAAGGGTTTCTGCCACTCTCATAATTATCTTGAGTACCTATAGAGTAATATTGCATACATCGTATCTTCGAAGATGTAACAGCTAACAGCTAAAGTGAAACTCAAGCATCGTTTATCGTTCTGTTCAGTCCGTTTGTTTATTGTGTTTAACTACACCTGTTGTCAGTGTTTTTGTTTTGCAAGGTATGTGTTAAAATATCAAATTGGAGACTGTATTCTGACGATTGTGGCACTAAACAACACAACAAGATGATATTTTTAAATCCTTATGTTGCGAATCTTTGATGGTTTGTATTGGCCGTGTCCAGTTCTCCCTATGACTTAAGCATGACGTTGGCCGTGAAGGGGTCTATTAACTATATCAAACACTGGAAAGTATTTTCCAGACATGACTGAAGATGGCAAAATAGGAAGCCCCATCGAGGTCAACAGGTTTGCTAAAAATCCATGGAGATGGTCAAAAAACAGAGTTGTCTAAACCCTTTGTAATAAAATGTATTTTTAACTTTTTCAAGTAAAACAAGAACATAATAGCAGGTTATTATTCACTGAAACATGCATTGTTTTAATATATATATGAGGAAAATATAGAGGCAGACTAATGCATAAAGCCAGGCATGCATCTGTGTGAATGGTGGATTGATTCAAGTGTCTGCTTGTCTTTAAAGCCAGACTTCGTTTTCATTCTGACTTGAATGTCACAGGTCGTATTGAATTGAATCTGTCTGCCAGACGGTATCTGATTTGAAGAAATCCAGACTCACAGAACATAATCGTCTGCCAAGCCTAAATACTGTACATTCAATATAATTTCTGAAAGGACTGAAATATATTTCACTTAAAGTTAGATTAAACTAAATTTGTGAACCAGTGGTTCCCAAATGGGCATACACGTAACCCCAGGGGTACTGCAGGGGGTACGTGAGAGAAACTGAAATTCAGGAATAAATAATGAAAATCAATAAGTCAATAAATTATGATAATAGTGTTTTTATGTGGAATTAGGACTACACAAATATGCATAACAAAATGTATTCATAAATTTTAAAAGCATTTCAATTTATAAGAGTTCTTTTTTGAGACACTGAATCAAGGGCAGTGTCTGGGCGCGAAATAATGTAAGTTAGAAGAGGTTGCGGATAAATGTTTTTCATCATTTTTTTATGATCAAAATTTCTTTTCTTTTTGACCTGATGAAAACTTTTCCTGACAGAAAAACACTGATTTACCTTTAACTGTTATGCCCAATACTTAAGAGATTTACATAGTTGCGTAAAGCTACATACAGAAATGTTTATAAGCAATAAACCTGCTTGGGGGCATCAGATATGATAACTGTCTGACTCTCATTTCACTGTATTTTAAAGCAAAATGTTGCTGTCTGGTCAAGGGGTACTTGGCTTGAAAATATCCTAAAAAGGGGTACTTAAGCAAAAATAGTTATAGAACCACTGCTGTAAACCATGTTTATTCTTTTATTTTTGGTTAAAAACCTTTATTTTATTTTGATTTTATTCAATCGTTGTAATGGAACGACCACAGAAATTTAGACGGAGGCGAGTACTAAACAAAAACACTTTATGATCGAGTAACCAATAACTGGAGGTTATAACATTTACTTATACTTTACATTTAATATTCACACAACGATGAACAAATATATATAGTTGATAAATAAATCACACATTTGTCCTATGGTGATTTTTGATAACAAACTGGCTGTACTATATTGTTTTATATTATTAATTCATGTTTATCATGTAAAACTGCTTAAGAGAGATGCATCATTATTATTATTATAAATTTTTGCTTTCCCACTATAGGACAAATTTGCATATTAGTCTGTCAACTACCCACATACAATACATTACATTTATAATATTTAATTTCCAAATATTGCCATATTATAGCTGTTGATTAGGAATAGATTACTCTCTAATCTATAATGTTCAAAAAAGTGTGATCTAAAACAAAAACAACCAAAACTTGATTATCTTTGATAATTTATCAACTTTAATTAAAAGCTGCCGACCTAAATCGCATTTAAATTCAGAAGAGTCATTTGAACGGTTTATGGAGACATTTTTTTCTTTGCACTAACAAGCACCAAAGAATCGCGCAAGAGTCACAAACTTGAATATTTAATATCACTGAAAAACAATAAAACAGAACAAATAGCAAAAGTTGGTCGTGTGAAAGTTGTAGGAAGAAAAAAGTTCAGCCAAACCACAATTTGAAACTTTGTCATATGGAGCTGCACTTCATCAGAGAAATGAATAAAGAGATGGTGTTGGGTTGTCAAACAGCTGGCAGGCCTGCAGAGTTTGGGGACAAAGGAAGTTGGTCTGGCCCATTCCTGACTCCCAGAAGAGACTGATGGAGAGCAAGAGCCTCAGGCAACTGGAGGTGTACTGGTGTTCTCAATTTCTATCTCTGCCCCTCCTTCCATACAACACAACTCAGTTTCCAGTCTGCATGCTAAAGTCACAATGCATTTGCAGGTCTTGCATGTTTTCAGAAAATCCCTTCAAATGAGGTGAATTTGAAGATGAAGACGTTAGACACAGCCACTGGGTAATGAAATCTCCAGGCTTCACTGTGTTTCAAAACACTTCATTACCATTGGTTCCTTCCCTATTTAAATTCTGTGCTATTAATTTGATGTTTCTGCATAACAATTGCCTCATTACAAACCCGTTAGGGTACATCCAGAGCCCTTCATCCCTAATGTGTAGTTCACAGCGGCAGGCCTCTACGGGTCAGCATCTACCTTGTGCATTACGCCAGGGTTTTCATTGTTGATGTGCGGTGAGTTTCTAAAGATCTTTGCCAAGGTTACCAGGTGGGCGGTAAACACAACCTTTTTCCCAAGACTCCAGTGACGATCTTCAAGTAACTAATAGAACAACAGGCATGACCGGATGCTGAAATATGGACTAAAATATTCATTTATCATTTATTATAATCTCACCTCAGTGATCTTCACCACACACATATGCTCGATAATGGAGGTCTGGGCTTTGAGTAGAAAGTCTGGGTGATCTAAGTCCTAGAACCATCAGCTGAAATGATCTCTTATTATACAGGAGAGTCTTTTATATGGTTTGATGTTAACTTTAAACGCAAAGACTGTAGACCCACAATATTTGGGCTGCAAACATTTACTTTAAGAGAAAATGGAGGCTGTTGGTAGAAATGTAAATCCTATTAATAATTGATGCAATGCATTTCCACTTGGCTTAGGCACGCCCCTGCTTGTAAATGGACACCACGGCTAATTCACAGTCTTGTTCCTGTGCAAAGCTGAATGGACCACATTGGTTTCAGCAGGAAATTTAAATGACCGCAGGTTGAACCCTGCGGTGTCTGCAGCATGAATGCATGGGTCCACATATAAATACAACGTGACTTATAAATGTGAAGAGTATGGATTTACTGTTCAGTAATGTACGAGCTCATTACAGAATCTCTATAATCTCTCAACTCAACCTTACAATTAGCCATACATTTCCTATAACCTGTATATGACGTTGAGCGTTCTTCAATTAGAGTGTTGATGGTTTGCATTTATTGCTTATAAAACATGCATTTATTCATGCATATCACTCCACAGAGCATTCCCACACTTTTACTGCCTGCTTTCTACAGTGGTCCATTGTACTTGCTGCATATCAATAAGCCTAATGTTAGCCACAATGCATATGCATGACATTCTTAGTTTTTTTTTAGCTTTTGTCATGTTCAGTAAATAGACAGATCTGGAATAAAATTTGGGGCCACTTGAGTATTGCCTTTAATCAGCATTTATTATGCATGTATTCTAGCATTTTCATTCCAGTTTTATTCCAACCTTGGAGGTGATAGAAAGTTAAGCTACAATGTGAAAGACTAAATGCGTGCCAAGCTGGGAGTAAACTGTTGAAAAACGCTGTAATTTTAGAATTCTTAAAATAATGTAAATTACAGAAATCGACTGCAAACAGTTGGGGGGAAAACATGCAAATATTTTATTCCTTTTAATTTCGTAAACACGGTGTAGTCGAAAGAAATATCTGTGTACACATGAAACCCCTGATGCCAAATCAGTATGTGGCGCTGTAATTCTGCTACACAGAGACACCAGATATGGAGAAGAAGACTTGGAGAATGCGCATAAAACCTTGCACGCTGGGGTAATGACATCATCACTACAGAAAACATACAGTTTGGCTGTAATATTGTTGCACTATTTAAGTTTCAAAGACATATGCAATACAAAAAAACAATATTTACTCTCTGAAAATGGTTGTGTAAAAAACAACACAATTACAAAAAAAATCAAAGGTATTTCTGGGATAACACACAAAATGTGTTAGATACAACCTGTGTTTTCCAGTTTATTTATTTTACACAAAATCAACACAAAATGACACATACTGTGTTAAACAGCATAACAAAAACAATGTTTTAATAATTAACAAATCCTCTTTGAGAGTGTATATTTGGAATGTAAAAAATGATTATACATTAAGAAAACTGAAATAACATTTTGGAGTGTCTCCTTTTTTTTCTGCAGCTGAATGGTTGCACATTTTAGAACTGAAACTTAGACCTGACTTGCAGACAATTCACAAGCTCATATTATGATCAACTGTTACATTTTTCTTCATCAAAACATTTTCAGAGCCACGATTATACATAAGTCTCTCAGAATTACAGTGGATGCCAACATTATCCTCAACGGCTAAGACTTCAAAGCACTTTGTGTCACTATAAATTGCCTTTCTGGCAAACGGTGCCACCACAGAACCACTCATTACAGTAACTTCCTGTAGACTTAATTGGAAAAAACAGTCAGATCCATCCATCCCTCCCTTTAGACATTCTATTTTATTTATTGCTACCTTTGAAAGTCAAAAGTAAAACAGGCGCTTTATTTGCATAGCATCCAAAGTGATGCACATTGCGCCACATTAGCTCACCTCACACGTTCCTTTGTTTAGCAGTGAGAGCAATAAAAATCCCTATGAGCGCTTGTTTCCTGCAGGCAAACACTGGCTTGTGTGACATCAATCTGAAAGTCGCTCAAAGCATTTCAATAATCACAGTAAATGAAGGTGTGATACCAGCTGATACGTGAATAGATGCCTGGTTTGGGTGTGATTGCGTTCAGTCAGGGAGAATATATTTGACATTGACATGGAGGCGGAGACGGGTAGATGCTGTCCTCTGAAGAATTTTGATTCTGTCCTCACATGGCCGGCGGACCTCAGGGCACCGCCTGTGCTGGTGTGAGTTAGTGCCGTCTCGGAGCTAATGCGGTGTAAAGTGAGCTGGACCAAATGAAGCGTGGCTGAACGGGAGCCGACAGACTCAGGATGGCATCAAGGAGTGGGCAGAGAAAATGAGATACAGCTGAATTGTGTTATATTAATCTAGAAGGGGAACATCTCTGACCTGAACCGTCTCATTTGTGTATAAAGGAACAGGTCATCCAAAAATGAAAATGCAGTAGGCGGTAAAACACAAAAGGAGATCTCAGGCAGAATGCTTAGAGTATGAAAGTTGCAATTTACTTTGAGTGTACGGTTGAAATACAAAAATATATATATTCAATAGTTCAACATTATTATGGTGTCCCTAGAAAATGCGTTTTTGTCTACAAAAAGCTGAATTAAGGAGGATTAGCTCATGGTGGCATAATTTTAATTTTGGGACTTCGCTTATTTAATAGTCTCTATTAGGGTCGTCACAATTTACCGCTAATGTCAATAACCGTGATATCAAAAACCAGGATCATCAATTCAGTGTAAATTCTACGTTGTAAATAATTGACTCAAATTAAAATAGCATTGTTTGTTCATTCATCAGACGTTTGTGCCTGGACTGCAGGTAACTTCCGTACTGTGTTTGTTTATCGGTCTTATAATATAACTATTTATATTTTATATAATTTAAGTTATTATGAATTTATTTCAAATTTTATGGTATACTAATTGTATTAAATAAATTTTTTTAAAATGCATCGTGTAACTTTGTCGCATTTAAAGAAACCGCATGGTACATTGACATCTAGCGGTTGAGCTTGGTATCGCAGTCATAATGGAAATTACTTGAAAAGTTTGTTAAAAGTAAAATTTTAATGGGAGCGGGCTATATATCTTATGGCTATATAAGCAGACAAATCGCCATAGTGTCCTCAGGTTACTTTGACTGAAGCGACGATCATGCAGCTTGTAAGCATGGCAAAGATTGTAGTACACATTCTTGTTCTCAGGGAACCAAGGCAATGTAAGTAACCAAGTATGTTCCCTATCGATACTTCTCTCGTACTGCATTGCAGGATGCTATGGGTCACCAACAAGAGGAACGATAACTCAGGACTGCCCTGGAATTAGGTTCGGGGGGCAAGCATGAGCAGGGGTGCCCTGCCAAGCAGACAGGGCCAAGCTTATAGGTGGCCCAGTCCGGGAATCATACCAATGACAGTGTGCCTAGTGCCAGCACGGTTTGCGCAACCGTAGGCCAGCAACCTAGTGTAAGTCCTTTAAGCAGTTAGGATCCGAGCCTGTAAGGCTGGGACATCCAGACTATAGAATCTGGTAAATGTAAATGACGAAGCCCAACAGGGCGCTGCACTAATCTCTGTTATAGACGCATCGCTAGACCACACCCAGGACGAGGCAAAACACCTGGTAGAGTGGGCTGTAACTCCCGTGGGGCATTGAAGGCCCAAGGAAGAATATGCTAGCATGATAGCCTCAACTGACCGTTAAGAAAGTTTCTGCTTTGTGACCTGGGACTCTCTTGTGCGGTCACCGAAGCAAGCCTGAGACATAGTCATGACACTCTCCAGGAGGATCGTAGGCTTCCATCGAGAGGCTAGAGGTGCAGAGCCCACAGCTCGGGCCGGAGGTGCCAGTTCCTGTTGCCTACCTGAGAGAGGAGATCTCGTCTCAGAGGAATAGGCCACGGGGCTGCCATGAGCAGCCGAGACAGGTCGGCGATCCGAGGTTGGGCAATGGTCCGATCAGCTTTGCTGGCATTGGTTTAAAGTACGAGAAACGTATCGATAGGGAACAGCACTTTATCATCATAGATGCCTTCCTTATACTGTACATGTCCTTGCAAACATTTGTCTGTTGGCTGTATCTTCAAATATGTGTTCAGTCTAATATTTATTGTTAATCATGCACATATGCAAACATGCACACCGGTGGTCCAAACAACCAGAGTTTTTTTCCTTATTGCGTCATTAAACATATTTATATGTCACCTTACTCCCTTAATTGAACTTTAAAGATTCGTATTTACAGGATTCTCCTGTCGAAAGTAAGAATCTAATGGGTTATTTTTCCTATCAGCCACGGATATTTGAGCTAGTTATAATGGGAAGAAATATACAATTGGCAAAGACAGGGGGGTAGAGAACAAAGGCAGTCATACCGCTGTGTCTCATCTTTCTGTGTAAACGCCGTTGGTGATCAGGCAGCTTTGGGAAGTATCCCCACAATTAAATCGGTACATGCTTAAACAGTCCTGCTGAGTGCTTGCTGCATTTCTGAATGCTATCTCCTTCTCAGGGAGCTCAGGGGATGAAACAGTTTTGCTGTAACGGCCTGACAGACCAGAGCAGAGGAATGTTGAGCGGTGCTTCGCAACAGCCTCTAAAATCGCTTTTTGTTATGGAATGATGGAGGTTTTGTAGCAAAGCCGGATTCCAACAATCGCATTGTTAAGTCTCACAATATAGGTTCTTGACTCGCAGAACTTGAGAGGCGACGCTATACAATTTGTAAACATCTGTCGTGGCGATAGCTTTAATTTCATGGAGATAGTGAATATGGCCTATAAGATCTGGGTCAAGATCAAACGTTTGACAAACCGGCCTCTTTCACAAGACGCTCCGATAATCCATCAGTTCAGTCACCTTGAAAGTTTCCATCCTCAAATTATCAAAAAATGATTTGTCCACTTCAAAACATCCACTGGCTATACTTTCACTGAAGCTTCAGAAATGCAATGTTAATGAGAGAGAGAAAGGCTTAGAACAGATAGCATAGCACAGTCTCATAAATCTCCCCTTCAAAGGATCGATTGATTTGATAAACTGGGAAAAATTTGGTAGCGTTAGTCACTTCTTCAAATCTGCCCGGTTTCACTGTAAGCGCAGGGTCTTTAAGTAGCTCTAGATAGAGATGGTACGGCTTAGAAAATGCTTTTTATTGCATTAAAGTGAAACCTCAGTCACACATGCTAGCTAAAGGGTTCGCTGGGTGGCTTAAGGGAAAGTGTGTACTTACATTACAACGGATACATTTTTGGCCCGGATGGCCTTTTCTTTTGATCACTGAACTGTGGTATGGATTTACGCATTGGCATCAAAACCTCTGTGAGGCAGAGAAGAGTGGTTCTAAAATGGACCACACTGTTGAAAATCCATTAAAGTTGTAGCTGTGTTTTGGAACATGATAACCAAGTTGGTCTAACTGATCATTAATGCATGATGGTCAGTAGAAGTTGACCGTGTTCTGAAAACAAACTTTTTCTGATCTAATCTATACAAGTTTGAACCAGCTAAAACCAGCTGGAAACCAGCTACACTATGTTATGAAACACAACCATCTTAAATGTATAGTTCACCCAAAAATAAGAATTCTGTCATTGTTAGTTACCCGCTTGTCATTTCAAACCTGTATAACTTTGTTTCTTCTGCAAAACACAAAAGAAGATATATTGAAGCATATTTTGAAGGATTATTGGTAACAGAATAATGGCTGTACCAATTCACTGCTACTGTATGGAGTGGACACAAAATCAATGGATAATACTGTTGTTCGGTTATCAATAATCTTCAAAAGATCTTCTTTGTGCTCTCCAAAAGAAAGAAAGCCATACAGGTTTGAAATGACATGAGGATGAGGAGTAAGTAAATAATGACAAAAATGTAATTTTTGGGTGAACTAGCCCTTTAAGGTGGATTTTCATGCATGATGTGAATTAGTTCAAAATACATCCTCTCGTAAGACCCAAAATCCAGATAGAAATCCCCAGTGTCACACCTAACTAATCCATGCTAATTACACCCCCACAAGGAAATTAATTTTATGCTTCATTTAGAACAACCGTGCTAAGAAGGATGAGAAAAAAAGCAAAAACAGATCTTAGAAAACTTTCTCCAACAGAAATCAATCTCCAATAGAAGGATGATGCAGCGAAAATGGCAAATAAAAGAAATTTACTGTTAGAACATTTTACACCCAAAGATTATTAGACGACTGAGTCTTCAAGAAAACAACATGGTTTCAGGCAAGGAGTCTTGCTTTCTCATATCCCTGATTCTGAGTTATTTTTTTAATTTGCTAGATTGGCATCTACCTGTTGTCAGCTGTCATTAAAATCTCTATCAATGCCGTTCTTTTATCTGTTGGGCTGTGGTATGTCATTTTAATTAAAGCGTGCAGTCTCGCTCTGGTACAGGGAGGGGGACACGGTGACGTCCATAATTAAAAATTGATCCGGGCCGCTGCAGGAATGATGAAATTCCTGGGAGGCAAAAAGTAGAACGGTTCGAAATGCAAACTCAACGTTTTGACAGCCTGCATTATTTGTTGACACGAAATGGCGTATGCATTACCCCTTTGTGCTAATACACAGTTACTGAATATTCACATTTTCCAACAACACTGCATTGTGAAGAAAATATGAGTCGTTGCCCATGTAAACTCGCCACCACTATGCTTGGCGACGGTACTTACTGGCTAAATCAAAAGAGCCCACCTCCTTAATCTCTATTATATTCCAAGCCAGTGGTTCTCAACTCTGGCCCGCCAGATCCATTTTCTTGCCGAGTTTAGCGCCAACTCTGATATAAAACACCTGAACAACCTAATCAGCGTCTTTAAGAATAGATGCGTTCTACTTAATGTGACGCTGCGCAAATCTATCAGAATATGACACTTAAGTACCACGATAGCGATTTAAGTGCAAATTGTTTGGTACGCATTTGAATCGCTCTCGCAATACTTTAATGCGATAAGCCAAACAATCTGCGCAGCCAAACATTAAGTTGAACGCGTCTGTTCCTGAAGTCACTGATTAGCTTCTTCAGGTGTTTTATTAGAGTTGGGGCAAAACTTGGCAGGAAAATGGATCTCGTGGGCCTGAGTTGAGAACCACTGTTCTAAGCTTTAAAGAGTAGGTAACATATGTTTTTTTAGGCCCTACTTTGGGTAATGGAGTGTCCAACAACAAGTTTATCTACATACAATGTGTAAAAACGCTTTAATCTCGTAATTATATGCAGTTATTCGTACCCTACTTCTTGACTGACTCTCAAATGATTCGTTCCGCGATTCACCCGGCTAGGCCCCTCCTACCCTGTAACCTTATGTCATGTGATTGGTCAGATGGTGTAGTCTGTTAAACATTCTATTAAGTTCATAAACATTTAAAGTATTTAGAGAATTAATTCATCCTCCTGCAGATCCCAGTAAGAAAAAGGACATTTACAATTCTCTTGTAACAGTATTATACATGGACTAGTTGACACGGCATACAGTGTACCGTTTTCGTATCTTCAGATGTTTTTACAATACAGATAGTACTCGACTTAGTTCTTGAAACAAATACTTTGAGAATTCATGGATTGAACAATTAAATCAGCCGAGTAAATAGCAAGATAAACAAACTGTAACACACCAGAAATAACGCTACATGCTAATGTTAGCGTTATATGCATTAGCTAAACACAGACATAAGGTACGAAAATATTTCTTGAAGTTCAGACAAATATCAACAGTCACACTTACAGGTTGGGACTCGGTGGAGCTAAAAGGTCCAAATAGAGTTGGTTTTGCCCCCTCTCTCAAGGATAGTCGTTTCACATATCCTGCACTGAACGCGCCAAGATTATCAAAGCAATCATCGGTGAAATGACGCGCACACAGTACAACCCTGGGGTTATACTCCTTCGATATTCTTTGAAAAATGAATTGTAACCATGTTTCCATCAGACGTTCTTGCTTAGGTAGCTGAAATAAGACGGACTTAGTTTCACACCGTAGAACACAGACTCTAGACATGATTGACATGCATCACGAACGTGCGACAGTGTTTGGGGGAGGAGACATAAGTTTTCCCGGCAGTTTCAGCAACACGTTTATGTATAGTGACGTAGATATGCGTCCACGACTCGTTTGTGTGATTCAGAGTCGACTCCCATTTTTACAAGCAAATAACTTCGTTATTTATTCACCTTCGGACTAACAACTTGGCAGACAGCTTACTTTCAAACACGGCAACATCAACAGACTGCATGAAACGTCATTTTCATGATGTCATGTTACGTACGCTTTAAAAATGTCCAGCATTGTATTGTCCACCAGGCATAGATCTGAAATTGTATTACATTACATTTAATTAACAATTCACATAATTTAAATCATTATAGTAATCTTTTGTGTCTGTAAATTAGATAAGACTTTGGGTAGAGGTTTCTTCATATCCAATTTTTTTTGCAATTTTGACTAATATTAATGTCTGTTATGCCACTAACTAGATTAAAGTTAGCATCTCATAAAGTGTGCTTTGACAGTAAAGTAGAAACACAACCTGTCAATTGCATTATCACCTCACTAGATCAACGTCAAGTTGCCAATACACCAACCCCAAATTTGGATTGTGATTTATAAAGCGGACCGTAATCTAGACAGCATTTAATCTACACGTAGCTCTTCGTACCAGGCCTCAAATCCTGAAATGTGAAATGGTTCCACACCTCCATAGCAACGCCATAATCTGAACCTGAAGAAACGTCACTTATTACGTCCATAGCGTGGGCTACCGGCTCTCCCCCACTGTAATCTGGAGTTGCCCTTACTGGGAGGCATTTTAATCAGCTCATCAGTCATTCATGATGGAGGATGCATTAGCCCTTCACTGCCTCCCAGTTCACACATTAACCATCTGCTAATCAGGACTGATTGAGCAGAGCTACTTTTACAACTACCCAGGGAAACGTGCATGTGACACATACGTACCCCCTTCAATCTCAGCAATCAGCGATCATTTTTGGTACGTGGGCTGTGTGTTTACATGTGCGACAAGCAAGTTACGACAAGTATTGACCACTGCCAAATGCATCATGCGAAGATTACGTGGTCACTGGTCTTCTGCTAGCAGGTTTACATGACTCAACATTCTTTTCTTGGTCTTCTCCATCACATCTAGCTTTCAAAGCTGATTGGAGATGGAAGGAAAGTATTTGTGGCTCATGTTTTTTGCTTAGAAATGGAAAGACGGTATTGGGATCTCATGTTTTATTAAAGGCAAAGTTCACCCCAAATTTATTCACCCTCATGTCATTCCAAACCATTTTGAGTTTATGTCTTCTTCAAAACACAAAAGAAGATATTTTAAGGAATGTTGGTAACCAAACAACACTGGACACAAATGATTTACACTGTATAAACACAACACCATCGAGACTTTCCCTAAAAATGTCTTCTTTTGTGTTCCATCTATCCCTTTGAAACAATGGATTTTAATGTGTATAACGTGTTTTGAGAATCTATAATTTAGCTTTACAGTACCCTAGGAGACTGCACTCAAAACTGTGGAACCCCTGCCTAAGGCTTTATTATGGCGTACTGTAAAAGCACAATATATAGTCTGCTAGTGTGTTATAATGCCTGGCTGATTTAACAGACGTAAGTGCAAGACATGTAATCCTTGTGCATAAATTAAAGGAGCCATGTTAATCTTCTTTGGTATTCCCTGTTCTCAGCCAACACTCTGCTATAAATCTGGACACAGTACTGAAATGCATTAGCCAACTAAGAACAGTATTGGAATTGGTCTGCTCTTGCCGTTGAGTTAACATCAATGTGTTTAAGTACCAGAATCATTCACTTATTCTAGAAAACAAATCTAGGTAATGATTTCTTTATATTGTTTTTGTTGCAAGTTACCTTCATCAGCTAAAATGTATCTAATTCCATCAACCATTTTCGGAAAGGGATAATTAAAAAATGATTCTGTCATTATTTATTCACCCTCATTTCATTCCAAACATGTTCGTCGACCCCCATTGACTTCACTTGTATGGTTTCAAAACCCCTGACATATTTCTCAACATATCGTATTTTTTGTTCCACAGAAAACAACTTTTACATAAAGCATTAAGTATAAGTAACCTATTCAAAACTTTCATTATGTCTTTCAAAACCTTTCATAAATGTTGCACTCTAATAGAACTGAGCCTATACGCATGTGATCGCTGCAGGTGTGCTTAATTAATATCGATGTAGCAAATAGGACATCTGGGTTAGCCAAACACGTTTAAATAGATAGGCTGTTAAAATGTTAACGTTAACTTGTTAAGCATGATATACAGAGAAGCTCTGGACTTTGCTTTTGTCTGCTTGTGAAGTGAATAATTGCTGGATTTCTTCAAAAGCATCTGCTGGGGCCCGGAGAAAACATGAACCTGTAATTTCACTGCGCTGTTTTAATATTCATTAAGAAAGCGATTAGCGGATTGCTAAGAGTAAAACCTCTCAGACATTTACAGTAGTAATTGAAAGTAGCATCGACGCTAACTTTGTTATGTTTTCTCTGTAGCTATGTAGCATGACAGTAAAGTAAAAGGTTATTTTTGGAAGGAGCAGTAAAGTACTTTCAGGCTACCCATTGTTCGGAAGACAACGTCGTTGATAGTTTACAAACTGCTGCTTAACTAAAGCGGGGTGAAGTAACAGCAGTTTTGAGCAACATAAGGGTAGTTCGGCCTATGTGATGTTGGAGTGAAAATGACAGTGAATCTGACTAAATTTGGATGAAGTATTTACTTTTGGCTATAAATATGAGTAGGCTACTCTAAGAACAATTCAAAAGATAATCAATAACACAAAATGAAAGTCACACAATATACATTCATTCTGCAGTTTTGCCGTCAAACGCCAAAGTGCACAGTCGCATATTGATGAAGGGCTGCTTTTGAGCACCAAGATGAGCTTATTTTTAGCAGTGTATAACACAAGGCTTTATTTAAAGACCTTTATTAAAGGAACACGGCTGTGCTCTCTTCCTCTTCAAACTAAAACACTCGGCAAATTAGGTATTACCCTCACAAGATTTACTTTGAAGACAAAGGCGGACACATGCTTCTGCTGCTTTGTGCATTCTTATGCCACAATGAAAAATTAAACCTGATCCAGTTTGTACTTGCTGATAGATGTGCATGGTATCTCTCTAGCAGACATATCTATGAGGCAAGCAACTTAATCAATGCTGTGCTAGCAGACGGTTTTCAATGACAATTAAAGCATGTTTTCATTATTCTTCCATCAAGTTCAATAAGTCACAGCTCACAATGACTATGCCATTGTACAAAATACGTCAAAGCTACGATGAATGACGCATACAATGAGTACCCTGTGACTTGAATTTCATCACCAAATTTTTTTTAGAAACAGGAGTACTTAAAAGGATAGTAGACCAAATGTGAGTAGAGTTGAAAAGTTTTAAAAAGCTGTAATCCGTAACTTCTGCCTCACTAGCGACACCTCTGTTCAAAACATAAAAATCGAAGGTCACTTTACGTATCTTAAAGGACCATGACACTTTCGTATGATTCCAAACAAACAGCTTTAATTATAAATATTATTAGCTTACTGTTATAAATAGAGGTAATTTTTATGTACTTGTGCAAAACATGATTTTTTTTTATTTATTACAAAAAATAGATTGAAATTTTTAATGTCCAGTGTGTAATGTTTTAGGGGATCTATTAAAAATAGTGCAATATAATATACATGCTTATATATGTGTATAAAGACCTCACACAGTGAAGGGTTATGTTTTATGACCTTGTCTTCTCCTTTCTCCTCACTGGAATCGGGCGTTTGCAGAATTCACCTAGGCTCCTTTGGACGTGTTGTTCGCATGACTAACATTTTGCTTTGTGGTTGGTGTTTCGATCGCAAGATGGTTGTGCATATTAGTCGTACTGCTGTAATATTTTAAACTAGTCTTACAGAGTTGGCTATCGACTACTCGACTAGTCAATGCAAGCCCTATTTCCATTCAGATATTGGTCGGCGGAGCTAGTGGAATAGTCTCTGAAAACAACATTGGCTATTTGTTCACAGTGTAAACAGACAATCCTAATAAATAATGACAGATTTCCCATGTTTGGGTGTACTGTCACTTTTTTTAATGAATAAGCAGACATGCATCGTAGTACTGATCAGCCAAACATGTGGTCTACATTACAATGCGTAATCGAAAAATTAGATCCCTGGCTCCATGTCAGATGTCAAAATCAGATCATGTTGTTCTCGGATACAATCTCATAAGCAGTCTATCATTTTGGGAGGAAATGCATACGAAAGTGTATTGGTTCAGAGTGTGCTTTTCTTTCCCGACTCTCTATTCTCAGGTACATCCCCTGGTGAAAGGAAAGTAAAAACCTATTTTGATATGTCTGTCTCCATCGGTCTGTTCTCTTGGATAGGCTGTCTGAGGTGTTAGAATGAGCTGACAGTGGTACATTGAATTCCCGTGACATCCAGTCAGAGGGAAATGTGGCCAATATCACTGAAAATACACCACAAGTGCCTGTCCAGATCCTATAAAGACCTGGAGCTCACCAAGTGTGCAAAAAGCCCTTTATACAGCTCCACGAGTACATTGGCTTTTGGTTTACAAGATGGTACAATCTACATGGTCCTAGGCTGGAAGGCCTATTGATAGATATTTGGAAGAAGATGAGTAGAAAAAGCTTTTTTAGAATAAATCGTAATGCTTTAATGCGCATTAGGTTTAGCAAGTTGGATGGCTTCTTGCGTTGACCCAGTTTCACAGAGTTTTAGACTAATTCACTCTTAATCATTCTGAAGCCGTGTGCAGTGTCTGTGTGTGTGCAATGTTTGCAATGTCATTTGAACCAAGGGCTCAGGGTCTGGTTCATTAACATGTGCCAGCAACCCTGCTGATAGATTCACAACTGCACCCTTCTGCGGCCAAAAAGCATGTCTCTTCATCACCGGCCATTCACAAGTGTATTCTTAAGAAACAACATTTTTTTGTGAGCAACATTTCAATCACAGAAATGTTTTGCCAGTGACCTACTTTGTTTTTAGAGGACTCTTAACTTTGTTCTTGTATGATGGTGCGGTACTGAAGGATTTTAGACTTTGTGTTCTTCAGCCAGTCAGGATGTCATTGTTGTTACAGCCAGTAGCGGCTTGTGGAAGTAAATATAAGTGGGGCAGATTCTGTTTTTTGTAAAATTAACTGTTTTAAGTCTAAGTTTAACATTCAAATGACTGAAAACATACAGAACGCTTTTCTCAGAGGTCTATTGTCTTTGCTTAGTTCATAGGGCTCGAAAATAACATGTTTAATGAAATCTTTTCTAAATGTTTTTTTATTGTGTTTGATAAAAGCACGTTTAAAAAAATTCTGGAAACAAAGTTCTCAATTAACTGTAACTGGCTGCATTGGGGACTGGGTTTATAAAACAAACAAGCCATGTACAGGTTTTTATAAAAACATTTTATATACAATTTTGGGTTTGTAATACTGTGTAATTATCTTTTATTGTTCATTCTTTCGCAATGGTTTCGCTTTCTAGAATGTGGACCTTCTGTCTATTTACTACAGGCTTAACATTATATTTATTTTCACAAGAGGTGAATTTAGGATTTATAATGTGATGCCGATTTATTTATTTATGCATTTGGTCGCTTCTTCATGTTAGCAAATTTAAGATTACTGGATTCTGCTACAGAAAGCATAGTTTAAACATGGTGCGTGTACTTAAACTGTGTATGAATAGCAACCAGTCTACAAAAAACAGGGTTAATGCTCTTTTACAATAATAAAATTATGGTTCAATTCTTTAAGGGAGAAACTTGATTTATTATTACCTTCAATAAGACTTGCATCACTCGCTGTGTTGATCTGATTAATTTGCTGAACGCCTGCACTCCTGCAGACTGACATACACTTTACGAGCACAGATTGATGTTGCTTTGCCTGGTTCTGTCCATATGGCTGTCAGATCAGACTGCACTTCCATTTCTCGCCACAGATTTACATTTGAAAAACATATGGCGCTGTTGAGCTCAGAAGGACAGTTCATCACATTGCTGAACCATCTGCGGAGGCCAAGCGATACAATTCTGCTTGTATTCATCTCATTTTATCTGTTAAAATACCACTTAATACCCCGAAAATATTTGTTTAATAATTAAGTACACATTTATGAGTTAACGGTCTTACTAGATTTTATAGAGTTTATATACAATTCTATATTTCTGTGGATGATTATTTTGGAGAGACGCTACCCCTCCTGTCCATGCAGAGGAGGTGAACGACGGTGATATCAAGCAGACTGCATGCTGCCAGGGGGTGCTGAGTTAGCTGTAAAGCTGTCATTGGGATTGATTTGAATGCTAACAAATCACTTTCTACAGTTAAACCTGTGTCATTTTAAAGCATGAGTAGATTTAAAGCGGGTTTTACACACAGACTTTCTGCCAATCTCATATTAATCTTGAGTACCTATAGAGTGGTATCGCATACTTTGTATCTTCGAAGAGTATTTAGTTTGATCACATTTATGAAAGATAGATACAGCTTTACGATTGTTTCCGAAAACATACGGCTCGTGCAGGGGGGAGGGGTAGGCAGAACCAAAGCATGTGCGCACCCATTGCCAACAAAACACAGACATTAATTTCACTCACCGCATGCTGTTCATGTCCGGCATCTTTAAGCTCTGGGACGTCTGCACATATCAGTTTAAGACGATCTTCAAATCCAGTGTTTAATCCACCGTTTATATAACATCGAGAACGTATGCTCTCTGTCTCTCCTGCTTACAAGTAAAAGTCACGTCTATGCATGCTCCTTCTCATGCTCTCCGGTGCCACGTGCTTTTCCGGGAAAGTTGATCAGTTAGGGATTAAGAAAAGTTGTTACCAAACAGTTTTACATGTTCGAAAAAAACTTTCTGAAACCAGTACTATTGCTGAGGGAGTGTATCGAGCATAGAAAAACCACCTTATGCGGCCAACTCGGTTTTTGACAAGTTGACCATGTTAAGCATGAGAAGACATGTTTAACATTGTAAAGAAGTCAGGATGCATGACACATCGTTGCAGGGAAGCTTTAAAGAAAACAGACTGTTAAAGTATGTCTACCCACCTTAGCAACTGATACTTTAACTACTTTTCCAAAAGTATAAATAGGAAGCGTAGTTGTTTTTTTACCACAGCATAATTTATTTTATTTCATTTATTGCATTTTGTTCCTTTTATACTGTTTATGTTGCTGTTACTTATAAGTCATATATTAAAACATGTACACAAATATTGCCTCCAGTATTTATGCCTTTTCATGATATTTAATTAAAAGGTATATTGTATTATTTATTTGTATTTTATATTCCTTAGTTTTCAAAAAAAAACAAATTGCTGTTAATTTACTCATCAACAGTCCCCTAGTACTTCCAAGATGAGAGTGGCATTGTTTTTTTAAGAAGATATTTATGTAGACATTTAGTCGAATTAATGAAAGTCAAATGAATAATAGTAAAAAACGAATGCATTCCGCACGAAGTAATCACTGCCCCTTGACGTTAAACTGCCATCTTATAAAGGGAATCAATTGATCTGTGCAAGAAACTGAACGCTATTATCATATGTGCTGTTATCGCATCTTCGGGTAAAATTCCAATTGGATGAACATGGCTATGCATTGCCGATTACGTTGTATATAACATGACGTTTCTTGGACAGACCGATCAAATCGCTTCATAAGACGTCAATTGTTATGCGCCGGGGGAATTACCGTTTTGGAGATTCAAAGTCTCAGGACGAGCATTTACATGCCATTCTTAAAGTCACTCCACTTATTTGAAATGTTAATGCGGGCAAGGTAAAGATGATTGATGGGCAACTTTTGCCTTGAAGATTGAAAAGATGAAAAGCCATTGCTTGTGTGAATAGCACATTTGTGTTAAAAAATGTTGCTTAGCTAATTTTATGTTAGTACACAAAAAGTAGTTAAGTTAAAGTTAAATCAAAGTGCCTTCATAAGCCGTTTGAATTTAGATTATATACTAAGACTAAAAATAATCTAGATACATTTAGTTTTCTTATATTTATAAGTTATAGTACATATGCGAAATACATTTAGATGAAATACAATAATTCAGTTTAATTTCATTAAAGTTCAGATGACTTGTAAAGCCAATCTAATTGAATGTCAAAAGGACCACAACTTTTGAACTTAAGGTTTTAAGTTGATTTTTATAGTGTACTGTTTGAAAATGGCTAATGTAACTGTCAGTCATCTATTTATCTTTTCCCACACAAATGTGTTCGATTTTATTTCCATTGATGTTAACATTACTGTCCAATGTGGTGAGGAGGACGCTTATTCTCTACTGTACCCAACGTTCAGACTAATTAAACACACCAGACGGCTGTGAATGACAAGATATCACAACGGCTCTGGATTCTAAATATTAGCAAACACAAATTGGCCTGGTTTGTGTCCACCTCTCCCAGCACAGACTTTGCCTCAGTCTTTCATGTGAAGAAAATCATCTGTTATTATGATTATAGTCATCTTTGATATGTCTGTCTTCTATCATGAATGGGATTTCAAAACTCCAAAGGACATTGTGCACAAACACTTTGAATTTTGGATATCCAACAGCTTTAGAAAAGTGCTCAGGGAAAATCTGGCCCATAATCACAGCAACCTCAGACAGATGAAGCAAAGATTTCCTCTTTTATCATGACAGAGGCATCCAGCAGTGCCAAACAGCTAAAGTTTCGCCTGTCAGAGTGTTAATTCTGAAAGATGAGTTTAAGAATAATAATGATAAAATATATTGTTACATAACAGAAAATTGGATATCATAAATAAGAGCAATGCTCAGACCTGGTCCAAACGGGATGTGTGTTGGCAGAACCAATTACTATAGCTGTTAGATTTTCAATTAACAAAATATTTTCCAATCTTACCTGTATACCAAGGTGTCATCTGATGAACTGTTGTACTGAATCTGATACATCCTGATTCCAAGAACATGTTGTTGTGAAGGCCACCTGATGAGTACCGAATTTGCTGTGAGCTCAGCAAGTACCACCCTCCTCTCTTGAGTCCTGGTCTCATTGTAAGCGGATGAAGTCGACTTAGCAGAGGTTAGAATATCAGATGGCCCTGGATCAGGTTCTCGAATACGGTTAGTGCTGTTAGCTAAGTGAGGAAGTGGATTGACCACCAGTTCCACCGTTCCCGTGGACTCCCCTGCGGCATTAGATGCAATGCAGGTGAAGACTCCCGTGTCCTTGAGGGAGGTGATATTGATCTCTAAGCTCCCATTGCTAAAGCTCAAAGTACGAGAGGTGTTTGAGATTAGACGACCCTCCGGAGAGATCCAGTGTACGTCGGGGTCTGGGTCCCCATTGGCTTTACATTTTAGGCTGGTGGGCTGGCCCTCCATGGCATAGGTTTTGGAGGATTTCCTTGTAATCACAGGAGGGTCGCAGATAAACTCCTCCTCTGGGATGGTCCAGAAATACTTGGCTGTGAGATCGGCAGGAGACGCGCATGTCTCCAGGTCATCCTCTCGTGTCAGCCTCCTCAACCAAAGCAGTTCGCAGTTACAATGAAGCGGGTTCCCTCCGAAACTCATGACGAGGGAAGAATGGGGCGATCCTTTTGACTTGGCATAAACTGGTATCCTTAGAAACAAAGGGTCAGGGGGGATTTTCTTTAGTTTATTGGATGTCATATCCAGACGGGCTAGTTTGTGCAAGTTGGAGAAAACTCCAAGTGGGACATTCTCTATAAGATTATGGTCCATGTTGAGAGTGTTCACGTTGGTTAGGCGTCCTATAGTTTCCCAAGGTATGTCCACCAGGTTATTGTACGAAAGATCCAAGTCTTCCAGAGTCCCCAAAAAGTCGTTGAAAGCATGCAGCGAGATGTTGTGCAGTTGATTGTTGGCTAGGATGAGGTGCCTCAGATTGGTGAGACCCCGGAAGTGGTCGTCACTGACGACGCTCAAGCGGTTGCTGTCCAGGTGCAGCGCCCGCAGCTTCTTCAGGTCAGCAAAAGTGTAAGGCATGATCTGGCTAATGGTATTGCGGGAGAGCGTCAGGTGCAGGAGGCTGGTCATGTTCGCGAAGTCCCGCCTCCTCACCGCCGTGATGAAGTTCTCCGTGAGGCGCAGCTCCACCGTACGCCTATCGATGACCAGTGGCACAAAAAGCAGCCCTGTCTTGGCACAGAGGATGGCTAAAGATGGCGACAGGTTCTGGCACATGCAACGTTTGGGGCACAGCTGCCCTGACGCAGACACAGCCAGCACTAGCAGGGAGAAGATCAGCCGCTCCATCACTCTGTGTAACTGCAAGACAAGCAAAAAAGATTCACTCTTAACTATTGTGCTAAGAATTATTAATATGAATGATTGGCAGACACATGTATGAAGAAACTTACAGTGCATTTAAGATAAACATTTGTTCAGTATGATATTTGTGGTGCTAATGCAATGCTTTATCTAGGGCGCTGCAGAAACACTTTTTGAAGCTACGGATATTTATCTAAGCTGTGTAAATACTGGTACACTACGACGGCGTTTTAGTGCCACATAAAAAAAAAAGATTTTGAGAATAAAGTCGAAATGTTACGAGAATAAAGTCGAAATGTTACGAGATTAAAGACAAAATGTTACGAGAAGAAATACAAAATGTTACGAGATTAAAGACAAAATTTTACGAGATTAAAGACAAAATGTTACGAGAATAAAGACAAAATGTTACGAGATTAAAGTCGAAATGTTACGAGAATAAATGTCGAGTTTAAGTTATGTTTAAGAACGTCATCTGAACCAGTGAGTTAGTTCGGAAGGCCTTGCAAACACCAGCAGTCATTTTTATAAATCCTTAAGGATTGTGGCTTTTATAAGCTTGATGCAACCAGATTTTTGTACGTTAGGTAATCAAGTATTGCTTTAATATTTCAATGTTTGTATTCTATTTCAATGTTTGCTTCGGTTTATCATATGAATCCATATGCCACAACGCGTTGGGACCCCCGCTGAAGTACTTTAACCAAATCCTCCACAGCCATTGTTTCTAGCAATTCTGTTATTTTTCTCAAAATATTACGAGTTTATTCTCGTATCACTACGAGTTTATTCTCGTAACATTTCGACTTTAATCTCGTAACATTTCGACTTTATTCTCGTAACAATATGACTTTATTTTCGTAACATTTCGACTTTAATCTCGTAACATTTCGACTTTATTCTTGTAACATTTCGACTTTAATCTCATAACATTTCGACTTTATTCTCGTAACATTTCGACTTTATTCTCGAAATCTATTTTTTTTTTCGTGGCACTAAAACGCCGTCGTAGGTACACTGATGTCATAATGGAAATTATTGTACCATGGTAAAAGACAAAAATGCATATACTAATCCACCAGGTACTGTATGTTTGGGGATGATGTAAGGTGACAGAAATATCCAAGCGCCTCAATCTTTGCTTGAAGGAATAGTTCACTCAAAGGCATGAAAAGTTTGCCATTATTTTCAAAGCCGTATACTTTCCTTATGCTGTTATATTCGTTGATATAAAAATGTCTTTTTATCTTTTTATACAGATAATGTTCATTCTGTCAAGCAACACCATAAAACTAGACCTTATGATTCATGTTCCACGTCTTCTGAAGTCAGTCTATAGTTGTGGGCGTGGAACAGAACAGATCTCGTCTATGGTGTCATTTAAAAGTATGACGCAAACCAGGATCAGTAAAATGAGGTTTTGTATCTTTTGGTGAATATCATTGAATCTCTGTCAACACTGCGAGAACACAGTGTCTTTAAATATATACAGCATGTGTTTTTGACGCATGCTGTTCTCTGGTGCAAAAATAGAAATATCAGAGACGGTACAAAACAATTCTCACAAATTCAATTACCTTACCATGCCCTCCTCTACATCACAATATAACCAATTTAAAAGTCACAGATAAAGCTCTCAGTGAAATATGCGTCCTTTCATGAAATCAGTACATCTCAGCAGGTCTTGAAGTAATCTTAAAAGACAAATGAATCTCTGAGCTGCATTGCTACGGGGCTGAAACAGCCATGTTACGGAAGGAAATCTGTCCTGCTGAATCACAGCTTTGAAATTCTTCTGGTTTTGATAGGAATGTTTATTTAATATATAATTGTTATTGCATGCTGCTGTTATATCATAAAGCTGCCTCTCTGGAAATTTATGACATGATTTTTTCAGCCACTGACATTGACTTCATAACATAATGGCCTAGAGTGAAATTCGTTACAGGTCATTAAATGTTTTTTCTGTGTGGGTCTGGAAAAAGTAAAAGTGCAGGATTACAGCTGCATGTATTCAAATTTTTAAGGAATGCGATGTTTCTTCAGACACTGGTATTACAAAATGTGTTAAAGCAACACAAAGTATACAGAATCTACTTTGGAAATTCTACTTGGTACATTCTCAGTAGTAGTTTAGAATTTAGAATTCAGAAGTCAGACATGATTAATACAGCATATGAGAATTTATAGTCTGTTTAATATTTGACCTGTGGTTCTCTCTCCTTTACCGCCAATGTGTGCTTTCACTGTGAGTGTGTGCGAGTGTGTTTGTGTGTCTGTGCGTCTATGTCAATGTGTGTAAGTATGTTTGCATATTGTGTGGGTGGAGCAATTGTATGTCTGTCTTTTGTTGTTTTCACCTTTTTCTTGTTTTTACAGGTATATGCCTTTAGTTCTTTTACTTGTATTCAATGTGTCTCATGTACAGCTGATGTGTAACAATGAAAATTGTAATAAGCGCTATATAAATAAAATTGAGTTGAGTTGAGTAGATTGTAATAGTTCATAAAATGCAAGCTTTTCCAGTAACAAGCCACATTTTGAATAGCAGTGTTGTGTGACAAAATCCCACTGCACACTTCTTTTTTTTGACAGTCATTTCTGACCCTGCCTGTAAATCCCTTTCTTGAAATGTACTGTTTTCTACATAAAATCCATAGCTTGAAGTGGACCAGTGCACACTGATATGCAGTACAAACCCTTTCTATTTTAATCTTTAGCGTACCTTCACTTTCTCTTGCGTACCAGCACTTCTCCAGTTGCTGGTACTTTGCCATACCAAGTCAAAGCATCATTGTAGGGGTGATTACTAGTAATAAGATCAAACTACATTGGATGGAGCACTTATGCTGCATTCCAGACAACTGGGATTTCGGATATACCCACCTCAATTCCAGAAATAAATGTCTGGAACGGCAATCGAAGACGGACAAAGGATCTCTGAACTTGGGTCGGATCTATCAACCCCGACCTCAGGGAGAAATAAATAATAAAATGAAATAATAAATGTTGTATATGCAAATAAGCTTTTGGGCTCTGGTGAAAGTGCAGTTACATTATTTCATATAATATGTTTATATATAGAATGCATTCGACATAAATATACAGTATATTGATATACAGTAGAGGTACTACGTTTTTAAGTAGACTAAATGTAGCTAGTTGTTTTTTGTAAGCTCCTTGTGATGTAGCTCAAAACGCCTTTAAAGTAGATTTACTGTGGTGTAACTACTTTAATTTGCTGTTAACTCATAGTTTGCCAAATTACAACATAAAAAGTAGCTTCTCTAGAACTGGCAGCCATGTTAAACCACATTGGAAATTCCAACTGAATCAGGCTCAAACCACGTCACATACAGAACAAAGGAATTTTCCACAGGGAATCACTCGAAGATTATTTCACAACAATACCCTCAAACCAAAAACTAGACCTTCTTCAAAAACAGCCTCTCCGAAAGGACCTCTGCCCAATCTTTGGAGGCAACTACCTGGGGTAGCACTGCAAAATGACAGGTTTTCTCTTTTCTCTGCTGTTTTCTCTGCAAAAACCAGTGAATGACTTATCCTCGCCTCTTCTACTAACATAATCTCTAGCCCTGAGAGCTGCGAGGTAGATGATATGGAATAGCACATCTGTGTTGGCTTTTCACATGTGTGCCCATGGGCACAGTAAGGCAAAGGTGTGGTGAATCAATGTAAACTTCTCTTTCCTGCAAGGAACGGATAGAAAGTGCCCTTTCCATCACAGACCGTGAACACCGTTTCAAATGTACTATCAGCTGTGACCAGCTGCGGCACGCTTCTACGTAGCATGAAGACATTATTTGACTTGTAGTGTTCTCTCCCCATTGTGAAAAGTTGTTGCTCGGGGTTGCAACGTCTTTGTGCGGGCCCATTGTTGTTTCATGAACAACTTGACTTGAGATTCTTTATGCTTCAATCAATGTCATTCAGTAGAGAACTCTAGAATCAAGCAATCACAGTAATCACATGCTGCCTAGGGGTCTGAGACGTGACCCCGCAGGGCGGATGTCACACTTTTTTTGTGTTACTCCCAGCGTGCGCTGAATTAAAAACTGCGCTGTAGGCAACTCTATAGCGCATTTCAATTAAACATTCACAAGAGGTTTAATTTGGCACAAAGGAGACCCGGTTGGGCATCCCAGCAACAACCAAACCGAAAAAAATAAAAAAAAAGCCCCCCAAAAAGATATGTAGATCTTCCAAGCTTATTACAGAAGATATAATCTGTCTCCAGTTTTAATTCATCCTGGATACATTTATTCCCATTAGCTCATGTTGCTTGACAATGCAAAACAGTGAGTGCATCAATCATATCCCATTATCGGGGACGTTATCTTACCAGTGGGCCTGTGGTTTGCTCCTCAGTATCGAAAACGTGCCTGAATTAGATATCATTATGATGATTTACGTAAACTGGCATTTTTAAGCATCTCTCTCTCAAGCTGAAACAGACACTTTGAGTACAATCACACATATTCAAATAATACCAGTTAGGCCTTTTCTACTGTTTCAAAGGCCTCTTTACCCATTACAATCCGCCTAGAAAGGCCTTATTTGCCTGCAAATGGTCTTCGGCCCATTTAACAGAAAGTAGCTCGAGTTTTCAGACGAAATATTGGCGTGGAACATTTATATCTAACCCACTTTGCTACCTCTCAGTATGAAAACTGAACGGTATAGAGACGTCGTCTCGGTAATCACCGACATGCAGGATGAGCGCTTATTTGTTTGTGCTGTGTTAATTCTCACAGGGAGATGATGCCCAGAATATCCTTACTGCTTGAGATTTAGAGGCTTGCAGCATGTTTAGAATGCAGAGACATTTGTTTTACTACTAAATGTCATTCAGTGAATGAATTGAAAGATCAGTTATCATCAATTCACTGGTTTGATTCCATAGCCCATGAAACAAAACATAGTTACAACTCTACCAAAAGTGAAAGTCATTGCTTCCCGTGAACACGATTCTTGTCCTATTTACTATTTTTCGTCATTAATACCCAGTTAGCAATTAGTTGGCGGACCACCGGCGGGGCTGCGGAGGCAATAGAAGCGTCAGAAAGGAGTAATCGGAAAAACACGTTTGCGAACGCACCTCTGGCGGCCACCGCTTTTTAAAAGCCGCCTTCCTACCGCCTTCGTTCCGCGGTCGGCCCGCCGGCTATTCGGCTGGGGCATCTCGCAAGAAATGGGAGTGACGTTTTCGCCGGCAAACGTTTCATCACCGCCAGCGGGACGCACCTATAGCCGACTGCTTAGGGCCGGTGGCAAAAAGAAGTCGTGCAGATATTTTTTGTTATCTGGGTAAACGTCTTTATTCTTTAAAAACATTCTTTAAACTCCAACTGTGGTAGGTTTAATGTCGTTTAATACACGGCTTGTTAGAATGCTTGATTCCTGGCTAGTCGCAAGATTTAAAAAATAAAATATGAATATGTGTCAAGGTCCTGCTTCTTCTTGACTTGATTTTCGAGTCTTGTGGCAGGATCATGACATGTGTTTTATGTGGAGAAAGGGCATGGCATTGTTTTGGTCTTTTAATGCCAAGCTTTCTCTCCGGTGTCGCGTCTTTTAGCCCCGCCCCCTTGTTCTTGTTTGCGCACCATTAGTGTTCATCCCTCTCACCTGTCGCGTCTTATATTCCCGCTAGTTCCCTTTAGTGTTTTACCCTCATCATCAGCTCATCACCTTCCCTGTCCAATTTTCCCTGATTATTTTTTCACTACATATTGTCTCTGTTCCCTTCGTCCCTCGTCAGTGCATTGTTCTTTGTACGTGTGTTTGCCCTCCCTTTGACCGATCCTTGGATTACCTGGTTCCTGTGACTTATTATTTACAGTTATTCTGAACCTTGTTTGCTTTATTCCCCTCGTGGAGGTTTTGTTTTTGAATCTTGTTTTGTTAGGTGTGTTTCCCCATTGTTTGTTATTTATTCAAACAAAAGTTTTTGTTAACCCTTCAATGCATCTGGGTTCTGTCTCAAACCGTGAAAATATGTCTACTAATAACATGCATGACATTATATTTACAAATAATTATCCAAAAACGTCCAATTCTTTAACGCTGTTCCTTGCCTTTAATCCGAAAGTAAACGGCTTTTCCTCGCGAAGGGTCTGCATTCGGTAAATTCTATGTAGTGTTTTTAAAATGCTTTAAGATAAACCATGTATATTCATAATTTTAAACCATCGCAGAGTTTTTCCCAATAAAACTGCAGTTTGACATCATACAGTTTTTGACATCATAACCCTGTAATAATCACTCTTACATATTTGAGACATAAATATGTTACACGGTTTCCTAAGCGAGCGCAATGTGATGCCGCGACACTTGATAAAAGGTATATTTTCCAAGTTGGTCAGAGGTTTGTCCTAACCAAGAACGACAGCACTGCGCGACAAGCAACAGCCATTTCTAGTTCTGCGACGTTGCGGCTGACAGCTCCGCCCACACAATATCTCATTTGATGTAAATTCTACACCCTATGAATATTAATTGCCAAACATGGACGGGGACAGGCTATATAGGCCTACGTCTCCTGTTTTTGCCAAGTGGTTGATATCCTTAAGACAATATTATGTGGACCCTGGGACAAAATTTCAATGAGCCAATCAGATTTCAGAAATACGTTTGCAGTTTATATTTAGTTTAATCTTCCAACAAGGATTAGATGCTTCTGAAGCATTGTTTTTCACTTATCATTTCACTCTGATTTTAGGGTTAAGTTATGGTTAAGGTTGGGGTTTGGTGTGGGTTTAGGTTTTATTCATAAAAAAGTTGTCCTTATGTCAACAAAATATGTTCTCCTGAGGACAACTACCACTTGGTAAAATCAGGTCGAGCATAGGCCTACGTTTGATTACATACATTTAGATTATGAAATTATAGCATTGCATCGGGTGAAGCGTCACTTAAGTTATGAGAACAGGACACATCTCTCTATGTGCACTCTTCAGCTTCAGCCTTAAAGGGGGCGTGGCGGAAAAAAGCGGTTCAGATTGGCTGTGTTTTGTGATTGATTGTTGCATTCTGCCCTTTTTTGCGTCAAATTGCACAGACACGGTAAATGGATCATATTTCAGTTTTGCTTGTAAAATAGGAGCATGCGCTCGTCACATATTGAATGAGGCATCTATATACCTGTAATCAATGATCCGAGCACACGTGATTGAAAGGAGGCGGGGACAAATTTGCATACTCATTATTCTACAAATACTGAATGATCATTGGGTGTAGTCTTACGTTCAAGTAAATTTAAGACATGAATAAATAATGCAGGGAAAAACGTTTACATATTCTATTTGAAGCTTAAAGATAAGTTTGAAATGATTGAATTATCAAATGCAGTAAGACTTTTGTCGTTTTTCAAATGATCTGGAATAACATGAAGGTATCGATGTTGTTCTCTGCTGTGACAAATTAAGTTTTAAAAATACTTCATGTTGTCTCTCAGTTTACATGAGTCATAGCACTGCATGCACATTAATTATAACAGAAAAAATCATAATGTGCTGTTTAAAATCATTTTAATCAACATGCACATGTCAATGTAGGTCACTGATGTCACTTTGCACTATTAAGTGATTTTGACTCATTGTTGCCAACAGTTAGACACTCATATGTTAGTGTCCACACAAATAAGAGAAGCTTTATCACGCTTTACCCTTAATGCAAAAAACATCTTATTATTGAGTCATCAGACAACAGGAGCGAATAAATGACCATGAAATCAGTTGCACATAAACATTACAAATTTAAATTATACTAATGGAAACATTTAAAAACGTGCTTTTAACTCCAGTTGGGATCTAGCATTCTGTTATAATGTTTTACATTAGCCTCTTTCATAAAGGCAGCCCCTAAATAATGATTCTGGTAAATGTAGCTATGCCCTAAGGTAATAAGTCATAGGCCATATATAAAAATGGTCGCCCTGCCAACAAATGAAAAGCAAAACATTTATTTTCACAAATACTCCACATGAATTCTGAAATGTCAAATTAGAGACAACCATGAAGATCCAAGCTGGGTCAACCATTCATTTTGCCGTTTCTCTTAGGGAAACACAGTAGTTCTGTTTGTTTTCTCGTTTGATGACCCAAAGTGAATTTCAGGGAGCCATTCTTAAAGAGCTTTTTAAGCGCCGGCCTGGAAGAAATCAAAACACGCCAACAGCGACACATTCACAAACCTATAATTGGCCGTGACCTTTGCGCAGGGCTCCCGGAGAACCGAGGAGCTCTTCAAAAGAGCGTTTTGACGGAGACAGGAAAGCAATGGCATATTTTGTGAGACAGACTTCTATTCACGGTTCCTGCACGCAGCTGGCCCTCCAGGCCACTTTCTTTGATGTGACGAGAACATTTTTTTTGAAGATAAATGCTCCCTTTCGAAGATGAGTTTTCACACGCATTCAGAAATATTCCTTTTGCTCGCCTCATTGACTTCGATTCTGGTTATATAAGGTTATTATTGGGTTTAGGAATGGTTTTACAGTATATTAAATAGGTCATCCAAGTAGGAGTATGCAGTTCTTGTTTATTCTGTTTAATCAAGGATTTGCCAATATTTGATGTTTTCATGTAACTAGATTATTTAGAATCCATTATCTGTCATGTTTCCTATTGACATTTTCTGATCAATACTTTAATCCTGTGTGATCAATTCAGAAGAATTTCCAGGTGATGTTAGAGATTGTGGAGCATTCTGCTGTGGTTCATTATCCAGTGTTTTCTGATTGGCAAACTTGATACCCCAGGCCCGAAACTTACTGTATGTCCCCGGCTGACTTTTGGCTTTTAACTATGTCAGATTATTTCAAATTACTTCCCCATGGCCATGCAAATTCCAAAGCACTCTTTTGAAGACAGACTTTGCGAATAAATCTAGCTAATACAAATGGATTCTGCCTGCATGAATTATGGTTATTTTTTGAGAGATATTTAACATCGCCTTTGTGTTTTTTGACGTCATTTTTGAATCGAACTTGTTCCCTCAGCCTATCGGCAGAAAGAGAGACCTATTTAAACTAGAAAATAACAATATTGAACACAATGGTTCCCAATTTGATAACATGAGCTTCATGCACATCTTAGCCAAATCATATTTTCAAAGAAGGTTTTTAAATATATCATTAGTTGTATCATTTCAGTTTGTTATAGACTAATTATCATGAGGTATAGCTAATACAATTTGTTTTTAATTTAGCAAGTTTGCGTCTTAGGTCAGACTTTATATTACAATATCCACCAACTTACATTGAACAGCCTATATTTATTAAGTAATTGCAAGGACAAGGAGATCAGGGGGTGTTATTTATTGTAATAAACTATATTAATGTAATGTTAAAAATGGACATTATGATGTATAGTGTTATCATTAAACTAAATTGTTAGAGTCAAGAGTGTGTTCAACCATTAAACATAGAGGTCGAACTTCACTGCACACACTGCACAAACACATAAATGAGATCATATATGCTCTTGAGACATTAATTCAACACTTCACAGCCCACACTGATTTAAACCCTCAACAATATTTCTTCCAAAGTATTAATCTTTCCACGAATGTTGTTTACAATTGATTTAAAGTCAGGCATGTGAGCAGTGCATTACATCATCAGAAAGGACGAACGGCAATGTGTTTAATTTAACTTGCAGGGGATGTAATTGACATATTTTCTATTCTTTTTTCAACAGCAAGTGTGCACATAATATCAAATTCTAGAGAGTGTTTGATCGGACAAAAACTAAATAATTGCACGATGACTCATCAGTCATGTTTTTGGTTACATTTTTCCGGATGACAAAATTCATGTTAAGCAGGAAGTTGCAATGCTTAGCACACTAAGAAATGCTGCAGTTTTTCTGAAATCTCCATACTTTGTGATTTTTATCTTTTGCCATAAATCGTTATTATTAATCACCCTGTATGTTTGTCAGTGGGTTGTGGAAATATCTAAACAATAAAACTGATCAAAAAGTGCTTGTAAACTTTGACAACACAGTATCGATAACTGTGTTTCCCTCAATATCTAACCCGGTTGCGTTCCAGTTTAAAATCATACTGTAGGTCCATTTATATCTCTCAAAATTAACAAAATTACTTGAATAACTAAATGAGAATAACTGCAGTTTTGCATATTTTCAACTGATTCAAAATATGTGTATACCTGAAAAAGTTACATGGAGTAAACTAGCTGGAGTGTCTTAAACTAATACGTCCCATTCGAAACCTATTTTCTATTCAAATTCTATTTGAAATTACTGTCAAATGAGTTCAAGGGCTTTGCACAGCGAGAAAATCACTGCAAGAAGCACACCATTGTTATGATTGATTACTTATATAAGTGTGCTCAAACATGAAGCCTCTATACCGAATGATAATTATATCAACTCAACTGTTTCATCAAGAAGGCTGAGATAATTGAATCTGACCCAGTTTGTGTGATTCTGTTTTCTAGGTCTTGAACTCAAACTGCATACCGCAAGTAAATAATCCATTTTAAGATGCTTAGTGACTCTGCCATACCAATGTGTTCGGTTCTATCATGAGCGGAAACATATTGCTTAAGTTAAATCTCACTATTAGGTTTGGGTTTTGCGCAATTTAGCACTGCTATTATTTAAAAAAAATGAGTTGAGAATTAACATTTCAAATGATTTGAACAGGTCAGCTTCTTGGAGGTCCATCCGCCAATGATGTCCATCTCATGCATGTTTACAAATTTACTGTAGATTAACAATTAGACAAAAGTATAGACAGAATACAAGAACATTCGAAGTTGTGACTCTGAAAGACAAAAAAAAATCTTGTCAATCTTGAAAAATGGAGCGCAGTACACTGTAGGCCAGCAGCAAATAATACAAAAAACATATTGATGTCTAATGCCACTTTGTCTATTAAAAGTTTTCTCTAACACCACATCAATGAAATTTGTCTTCAATTCAATTGTCTCCATTCGATTCTTTTCTCATTGTTTACTGATTTACGTGACTTAAAACTCTCAAACCCTGAAGTTAAGGTGCACATCTTAAATAAATAATACATTTTAGGACACTTAATAATCCTGTCATAGCACCATACTGTGTTTTGCATTCCGTCTGCGTTCTCTGGTCTGGGTAACTCTTCCTAGCGTAATGTTTTGATTGTGAGATTCACCATAAGGAATACATAACTAGTGAAGGAAAATCCTACGCCCTTGAATGCTTAAATTCTGCTGGGCGTTCTGCTGATATTAGCTTTAATTAGCTCAGTAGCACATGGATACCCTCAGGAAAATAAACTCGGCTGTGGAGCGATCGGGTATGATTTCCGAGCTGCTCTTTTCTGAGATATCCTCTCTCGAGTGGTGAATGTATAATATCAGTCGGCTTCAAGCCCTATAACCCCAATGACCCTGAAATGGTGTACCACCCACCCTCTCCAGATCCCGTCATTATCTACAGCGATTGGAGGAGCGTATGAGATTCGACGCGCTGAATAAGGTCTGCCTGACAGATACGGTCTTGACACATTACTACTAGTTAACATAGATCGCTCTTTACACCCCAACTGCTATTCATTTGCTGAATTATAATGGCCATGATGGTGCTGGGTTTTTTTTTTACCTCACAACTAGCGGTGTTCTCTCATTTGGATAAAAGCGCTGCTAAATTAATTAATGAAATGTACATCAGCGCAGCAGAATCTAAACAAACACTTAGAAAAATCATATCACTCTCTGCAGAAAAAAAAACGAGAGACTTTGAAAATTCGTAAACAGCACCTAATTTTGGCAGACAAAAAATGCTGAATAGACATTGATAACGTCAATATATTGTTTGTTTAATTGCTGTTTTAAATATTTATATGTCACTGACTTCTTTTTTTGCATCGGTGTACTTTGAGTGTAAACTAAAGTTCAGCTTAGGGAAGAACTTAGGAGGCTCTGCAAAAAACGACACACAACAGAATACTGGACAGTAATAGCCACAATACAACTAGAAATGCTGATTAAAGGGCCACGAAACTCTTATCGATATTCATTTAGATGTAAACAAAGTTGTTTGTGTCGCACAAAATTCACAATTTGTTAATTTCTTGCTTTTTTGTGCTATTTTGCCTTCAGGGTTTAATATCCTCATCTGTCCAACGGCAAAGGACGTTATGTGGCGATGTACTATAGTACATCAAGGATTCATTGGTGTCTCATTATTATTCATGAGACTGTGTTTTCTTGACCAATGAGAAGACATTTCTCCTAATTATTTATGACAGTACCTTGTGATTGGAACGCATGTCTCCCACGCCGGAAGCTTCGGCAGTTTTTAACGGCTCTTCTTCATACAGCGTTCACGCCCATTTTAATTGCATTTTTCTAAAATGTCAATGAGGTAGAATGTAGCTGAAGGTTTCGTGACACTTTAAAATATATTTATTTATATTTTGTGTGTTGTCTATTTTGAACCTCACACCCCATAATTCGATGACTAAATCTTACTTAAGGAGGCTTTAAAAGCAAATACTGTACAAATCGGACTTTACTTTTGGCCACCACTGTATATTCGATGCAGGGCGTTGTACCAAAATGTATAGCACCATTACTCGCATCATAAAGTAACGTCTCACTCGCTCCGATAGAGACATGCAATCTCAGTAAAATTCCTTTAATGTCGTCTCCCCTCCAGAAAACCACCTCTGAAATCTTAATCAATCTCTCCATCGAGGGACATTCACGCAGCGGCATTCAGGTAAAATCCCTGCCTCATTCTTCACCCATTCAGAGCAGCGACATTCTCTTCAGGTGCTTCTGAGGCATTCGGGTCATATCAGTGTAAAGAGAAATGCTGTTACGGGCTATTGATGCGACATTTACAGTCTCCTGCTATTGAAATGCTGCGGACAGGGGCTATCACCTACAGGGCCTCAGTAAACTGCTTTGAAAAACTCTTTGCTGCTCTTAAGGACTTTAAATTAGAATGAACGACGGAACGAGGCAGGACATACTTCTCGGTTCCAGCATCAATTTCCCCCCTTTAGATGACCTCTGACCATAGCCATGACCTTATCGTGCCAGGTATATCATCTTGATTTGAGCTAGTAAGCGCAGGCCTGTGCTGTTTGTATTTTTCTTTTAAAAGTACAACAGCAAAAATTTTAATCCGTGTGCCTCTAAGTATAAGTTGTGACTAATGACTGTGGCGAAGTAACAGTCGGAAACAGCTGCGAAATGATATGTAATAACAAAAATACGAAAATTAGCCAACAGTTTGAGCTGAAAATTATACAAGTCTGCTTTGCAACACGCAGATACAAAGGATGGAAAGCATTAAGTATGAAAATATATGAGCCGGGGAGTTTATTTTTTATTAGCTTTATAGATTCCTATTCTAATGGCAAAGTAAACTCTGAAGTCTTTTTCTTTTTGTCCATTACACTGCAACTCACAAACAACATTATGCACCAAGTCAAATGTAAATTGAATCATGTGTGGAGAGCTGGTGTGCCTGACAACTTGATTATGCAAACGCTCCATTTCTAGATGATTAGACGCCAAGAAAACAATGCTTGACATTGATGGGTTCTAAACCGCAGAATCATTCTTGCATATTCTGAGTAATTTGTAAATTATAAACAAGAAATTGTGACATGTCATGTCGTTTCAAACCTGGATGACTTTCTTTCCTCTGCAATACACAAAAGAAGATATTTTGAGAAACGTTGGCAACCAAACAACACTGCCCAGCATTCACTTTCCTTATACGGACACAAAATTGGGCATTTCTCAAAATATCTTCTTTTGTGTTTCATAAAAAAGCCACTTACAGGTGTCGAACAACATTGGGATGAATAAATAAATATTTTTTTATGTTGGGGTGAACTATCCCTAAATGACCTCAATGATGCATTTGTATAGATTGATTTCAGTTTCTAAAGTAATAATTGCCGTGTTTTATGAATGATGTTTCTCTAGCATGACGTTTGTGTATAACATGCATACTGTTCAGATGAAATTGCAATCAAATTCCATCGTTATCCAGACCAAAAAAAGTGTGCAGTTCCTTTTATTTATATACTGTAGCCGCCTCGCACTATAATCAATCAGACAGAAGGTGACTGCAGTGATATTCGAACCGTACCTCTATCTGACAAGCGTAGAATGGCTGGAGATGCTCATGAAGCCTCCACTGGCGGCGTCTGAGCTGAAGATAGATGTAGGCTCGGGCTGCTACATGTGGACAGGCTGGCGTGGAGCGAAGACACGAGGCATCGGGCCAGGAACATGAGAGTATCTGGCGCTCAGAGCCAAGACTGACAGCTCTGCCGATTTTGGATCTCCATCCACCTGTGAGATGAGAAGCAGGGAGGGACATTTACACGAGACACTAAGCATGTCTGTCTCTCTTTTTACGACTCTCGGGACAAGAAGGCCAATGCCTTTCCTGAAAGAAAACAAGAGCCAGACAGTGGATTTGCAGAATTTTTTATCCGGAAAACAAAAGAAAATTGAGTGCGGCAAGAGGAAGGACATTAATAACGACCCAGAAGTGTCACGCTGATTCGACGTTCCTACATCAGTCTTTATAATAGCTATTGTGCATGATATATTTAGCTCCATTCTCTTTGGAAACAAATCCTTTTAAGCATTATTTTACAGTTGTCTCCCGCACACGGTGCTGGTGGTTACATTTTTCCCACTGGACTGAAGCTGAAGATTATATATTTAAAATAAGGTGAAAAAAAGTATTTTGGCAATAACTATTGAAAAAATAATACAAAAAAATATAACAGTGTTACAATAATGATAATAATATTATTGATGAAAAGAAAAAAGATATTATTAGTATCATTACCAATTTCAATTATTAAAACTATCATTAATTATCTAAAGCCGTTTGTCACTCTGACTCGTGGACTTTCTAAACATGCAACATTTGCTCTCTCTCTCTCTCTCTCTCTCTCACGCTCTCTCTCTCTCTCTCTCTCTCTCTCTCGGTCTCTGAACTCCATGAACCTAATTAGAACTTCTTAATGAGACATTTATGTCTTTTACTGGGACTGAAGCCAACCCCACAAAATCCTCTTATTTAGATATCTTGACATTGTATGCATATAGAGTCTTCAGTATTTTTCCTCCATAAACATTTTTATTATGCTATTTCCTGACCATTGGGGTAAATGCCGTCTTGTTGCTTTATTCAAGCTAATATGTGTTCCATCACTGATCTTATCTTTAAAACTGATGTCTTTTGCAGCAAGAATATGTGCCGACTCTAAAGCTGATGTGGTAGCAGTTTGGCTTAACAACGCAATATCCTCTCATTATAGCAGCTTAGATCTCAAAGCTCTCTCTTTCTCCCTTCTTTTTCCCCTCCGTGGTATGACACCGGGCTCAGATTAGTGTCTATATACATGGCCGTTCTCTCCCCAGCGCGTCGTCAGAATAAGCCCAGCTGCCTGGGGAGAACAGGCGTCACTTTGTCAAACCTCTGACTCACTTTTGGCCTGGCTTGAGTGACTCTGTGTTATCCACCAATTTTGTTGAGGCTCAGCGTGAGTTTAAACAGACAGAGGAGCAGGACGTGAGTGCAGTATTCCAGCGAGGTGTCACGCCGCTGTTTGATCATTGCATTAACCACAGAGCACTTATCTGCTTAACTGCTGTACATGGCTGTTCTGAAGGGTCATTATTTCTTGCCAGGTTCCCTCTTTGAGATGAAGCGAATAATTTTTGACTACTATTGGAAAAACATTAACGTTTCCTCTATACTCAACTCGATTATGTTGCCAGGGTCTTTCCTGCATAGCGGCCACAGACTCTCACCAAAATTATGTCGGGTGTCTTCACAAGAAATGCTGCGTGCATTTAACAGACTGTCAGTAGTAACTGCAGTTGGGGCCTTACGCCACAGTGGAGGCGTTGTTTCGTTATCAACACAATGAGGCACTAAAAAGAGTAAGAGATCATTGAATCATTTAAAGTGAACCAAAGAGAATGCAAGATGTGAAGGAGCTTTGCTCATTGACTTAAATTGGATAATTCAGTTGGCTATTGTGGGCTGAAAAGTTAATGTTTAAAGGCTTTATTTGATATAAGATTATTGTTTATTTTCATAAAAGTTATGTTTTATGTAACGAAATAATTGTCATTTTTATCTTATTATATTAGAACTTTTAATATGTCAAAGTTACTTTCACTTAAAGGTACGGTAGGCCTTCGTGTGTGTACAAGATCGGGATGGCACCACCTCGGCCTCATCCAGGAAATACACTGGTTACGTTGATATTTTTGATGGTAGTATTGTGGTACATTTTACTCACCATTAACAGACTAAAACTTTAACAGGTTTTTCTTTATTTTTTTCGTAACTATATTTGCTATATTTGGTAAACAAAGTGTTTATACCGAATCACCAAGGACCCCATGATTGTTATGACATCCACTAAGCTTAACACACAGGGTTGGAGCCAACAGCAATTTGTTTAATTATGTTATTTTTTGTTGTTTTATTAATCAATGTTGCCATAAATAACCATAATACATAAATTCCAACAAAGCAATTCATGTCGGCTTTTACTTAATTTAGATTAGTTTATTATTTATTTTATTATTTATTTTATTATTTATTTTATAGTTATTTTATTTATATAATTATTTGTATTTTGCTATAAACAATCATTACACCTAGATTCAACCAAAGCAACTTTTGCCTGCCTTAATTTCAACTTCTTTGTTTCTTGGGGTGAGATAAAGAAAACATTTCAAATGTCATTGCTAAGCGTGATACCCACAACCTGTGGAACTGCAACACCCATATGGTACAACAACTCAACTACAAGAAAAAATATATTTCGGTGTTAACTTAACAACAAATGTGTTGTTTTTAAAATAACAAGTAAGTTAAGCCTGAATAATGTACACTGTATTTCTTATGCAGATAAAGTTCGAAAGAAACAGTGTTGCAGTCTAAGCTCAGCCCACTCGACAATGCTAAATCTAACACGCGCTTGCGTCCAACCAGCATACAGTCTGTAAATCGCACGAATGCACTCAGTGGGGAGTTGCTCGACATGGGCTCGGTTTGTGATGCCAAACTGCTTTGATTCGAAGAGACTGCTTTACGATCTCCATCCAGGCGCACAGCATTTACATTTTCCCTTTATGAAATGTGAGAAAATCTATAATTGAGAGGATTCGTCCTCTAACGAAAGAAAGTAGCTGTAATTGGCGAGTAAACACGGCACTCAACTCTCTCGAAGGAAATAAAAGTAGGAGAGCACCAAGCTAAACAGAGATTGCATGAAACCAGGATAATGATCCCAGCTTGACTTAGATATTTGGGGTTTTATCGAGCCCACCCACACTTCAAGCATCGGTTGGGCCGCTCCACTGGGACTTGCGTGTGGAGTTCGGACTTCTCTAAGTGATCCGTGGAGACGTGGTCCTCCTTTCAAACTAGTCCATTAGATGCCGGGTCAATACCACAGTGGGTGGGGAAGGGAGTGTGTGAGCGCGCATCTCGTTGTGTCTTCTACTTTTATTGTGTGTGTTTGCTGCGGCACATGCTCGGATCTTTGCGCTCTTTGAAAGCAATCATAGGCCTGGCTGAAAGAGCAATGACATATTGTGTACTTAACATGGGGTTTTTATGCAAAACAATAGTCTTTGGAAATAACAAATGTGTCAACTGGGAAATACGGCACTAAGAGTTTTTTAGGTCTCTTTTACATGCTGAGACAAACATTTCAAATGTTGATATAATCGTAGTCATTTTTGTAACTTGTAACTCGCTAAAAATGATGTCACTTCTTGACGATGATGTCACCAAGCAACCTAATCACATTTTTTTAACTGACAATTGTGTTTGTGGGGGTATAACAAGAGAGTATAACAAAAGTGTGTTGTGTTTGTGGGGGTATAACAAGAGAGTATAACAAAAGTGTGTTGTGTTTGTGGGGGTATAACAAAAGATACAGACAAAAGAAACAAAAGATACAAACCAACAGCCTGGAAAGGAAAATTAACGGGAAAGTTCACCTAAATATAAAAGTTCTGTAATGTTATTTTGAAAAATGTTGACAACCGAACTGCGACCTTACCCATTCACTGTACATAGAAAAAAGTCAAATGCGACCAATTGTTTTTGGTTAACAACATTTTTCAAAATATCCTCTTTTGTGTTTTGCAAAAGAAAGAAAGTCATTCAGGTGTCGAAATGAGAAGATTGTGAGTAAATTATAACATAATTTTTACTTTTGAGCGTACTATCCCTTAAGAAAACACTGTAAAACCTACAGATCAACTAGAAATATTCCCAAGAATGCATATTTTGTTTTAGATAATTTGATCTTAGAAAAGTAAATACATTAAGAAATTATTTCTTGATAATCTTAAAACCCAGAAATTTTGCACAAAGCAATAAAATTTGAAGCACACAATAAAACCAAACGAAATCAATTATTTCAAACTTTATCTTGATAAAAGATTTTCATTAACATTTACTATTATAGTTTTTACGATCTTGAAAAAGTGTTTAATATTAATATCCAATATATTATGACATAAATTTAAAAATAATTGGGAAACACAGGCATTAACTGAAACGACCCGAGTAGCATTTCTGAATATATTTGTAATGTAAATCTTCTTTAAACTGCACCGCTGTCTTGCAATCATCCAATGGTGTTTCTCTCGGTGGAGTTCTCTTTATAAACTGCAGTAATAAATGTTGTACTCTTGGCATAGTTCATGATTATGTTCTCAGCTCCAAAGTTCTGCATTAACTTACAACAGCACTTTCAAATAGGTCATGCTAAAAGCACTCATAATATACAACTCAGCTTTTGAAAAGTCCATGGTTATTGCCTGATTCTTTTTCATTTATTCGGGTTCCAGGCAGCAGACGGGTTGCGGTTGATAATCAGTGGATATAATAGGCATAAAGTTGGTCTGATAAGAAAGCTTGGTTTGTATCAGAGAGGTTTTAATGGGATATAAGTGGAGGAGGAAGGAGGCCTCCGGTATATGGGGCTGTTTTACTAACCAGGGCAAGATAGTGCTGTAGTGCTGTATAAGCATGATAATAGTTTGAATGCCATCCTTAAACAAGAATTAATGATGTATTTTTAAAGAATTGTTAAAATAGTGATAAGGAAAGTGGTTTGATATTATATGGTATGTGGTTCACTTGATTCAACCTATGGTTGGGTAAAATATGAACACTTTATTGGTTTATTGTTAACCAAAATGTTGGGTTTTTCCCCTTTTGACCCAACCATTTTCAATGTAAAAAAAGTATTGTTGTTATTTTATTACAGATTTTTCCCGTATTCTTGAAAACTGGCGAATACCATATTACAGAAAAAGACTTTAGAAATGTTTTTCTAATGAAATAAATGATGATCAGTCATATTGTTCATAAACTTGTAAACGTTGTTGCTCTCAAGGCTAAATTTTAAACTAAATCGTTGACGATGTGTAGAGTTCACATGGTAGTCATGTTTTTTATACCAAGGTTATTGACAATACAATTTTAAAGTAACACCACGTTTTACAAGTTTTAAGCTGGCCATTTTTTTATGTACACTTCTTAGCAACTTATCATATATTCCTGTGTCTCAATCAACTCCCTTGTTCATTCATCAGGGCACCCGCCATTTTATTGGCTGTCTCATTCGCAAAATCCTTCCAGTGCACCGAAATGTTCGTTCCCAAAAAATTCCTACAATGCACTGCAAAAACCAACATTGACGTCGGAGCCGACATATGGCGTCGGTGTGTCCCGGGCAACCCGAGTTCGAATCCAGGCTTGTGGTTCTTTCCCCGACCCCACCCCCTCTCTCCCATCCACTTCGCTTTCTGTCCTTTCCAGAAATCACTGTCAGTCAAATAAAGGCAAAAACACCCCAAATAAATAAAAATAAAAAAACAGCATCAATCCTCCCTATGTTCCCTTACCGGGAATCCCGTGACAAGTTTCGAAGATGTTTAACCGAAATCCCACGAGTCAACTAAATGAACTTCATGGAACACGATAGAATTTTTATATGTATTACGACGGCATTTTAGTACCACGTAAAAAAAAAGTCGAAATGTTACGAGAACTTTATCAACTTTATTCCTGTAACATTTCGACTTTATTCTTGTAACATTTCGACTTTATTCTCGTAACATTTCGACTTTATTCTCGTAACATTTCGACTTTATTCTCGTAACATTTCGACTTTATTCTCGTAACATTTCGACTTTATTCTCGTAACATTTCGACTTTAATCTCGTAACATTTGGATTTTATTCTCGAAATCGTCTTTTATATTTTTTTTAACGTGGCATTTCGACTTTATTCACGTAATATTTCGACTTTATTCTCGTAACATTTCGACTTTAATCTCGTAACATTTCGACTTTAATCGCGTAACATTTCGACTTTATTCTCGTAACATATCGACTTTTTTCTCGCAACATTTCGATTTTATTCTCGAAATCGTTTTTTTTTTTTTTACGTGGCACTAAAACGCCGTCGTAATGTATAAACCAACGTTGCCAGACAGGCAGGCAACACAATCTACTTAACAGTCAAATTGTGCACCGATATGTAACAAAATAATGAAAGTGGTTTTGTCATATGTATCCCAATGTGATGTTTTCTAGGGTCCGTACAGGTGCCTGGACCTGTGTAAACGATATACAGATCCACGACCTCAGGAGCAAGGGAGCTGATCGAGACACAGGCGTTTCCAAAGCAGCTTCCATATTAAATAAAATTACTGTGATTATTTGTTTTTGTAGAAGAAAATGAAGTTATATAGACCTTGTTTTACATACATTCAAAAAGGCAATTCGAAAAACTCAATTGGAGATTTCTGTAGGATTTTTAGAGCAAAGACAAATGCTACTTCTATTCGAGGTCTATATTGTAAACATCTTCAGCACTTGAGCTTGAAATTTTCTGATCGCTAATATTTTCAAATGTAGAGAGACTGCTAAGCATCTGTAAGTTTTGTATGTGTTTGGTGTAAGTTTTCTTCGTTTTTCTTAACCTCAAAGGAGCCCCTTTCTCCTCCTAATTGATCATTTGCACTATATTTAGCTGGAGTCGTGCATGCCTGTCCAAGTCTTTGCGTTTAGCCTTATCCCTCGACACGCAGTAATTGTAAAGCGTGTTTTGTAAAAACAGTTCCACCAGAGGAAAAATAAACAAGTCCTTCTGCAGCGTGGGGATATTGCCTGAAGGCAAAATGCCAGCAGGTGGTCATGTTACGTAATGGCAGGGGAGAATCGGAGCCAGATCACCTCACAGTCGACCGTCATGGGTGTTTTCAAAAAGGAAAAAAAGAACGCCACCAGCATTTCTTTCCCAATTCACTGAGCACATAATACCGAAGGCTCTGTTTCTCTTTACCACTTTTACTAAATGTTTCTAAAAATGTGTTCAAAACAAATACAAAAATCCTGTGGAGGTCATAAAATTTATTATTAAAAATTGTTTTTTCCATGAAACACATATTTTAAGTTTATAAACATGAATTTTCTTTAGATTTCTTACTTTTTAATATTATAGTTAATTTTTGATTCTTAATAAAACAAATTAATAATTTATACAATAAATATTTTACATTTGCATGTTGTTCCACACCCGTATGATGTTCTTGCATCGGGTTTGTGAAACAAGAGGAGTTGTTAGACAGAATGTAGAGACTGACTGTGATCAAAGAGAAGAGTGACTGAAGCTGTCATTCCCTAGCATTTCACAGAAGAAGTAACGTCATATGGAATAGGAACAACATGAGAGTTAGTGAATGAAGACAAAATTTTCATTCTTGACAGAAAACAAGCGCAACATCTTCAAAGTGTAAGATCTGTGTGTGAATTCATTCTGTAAACAATATATTGTTGATGCCGCTCATTGACAGAGAGGAACGACATTTACAGTAACATGGAAAAACTCATTGTGGACAGCCTATGAGCCGTCATGCTAATTGGGGCTAAGCAGTACTTTTAGACGGACACACCCCCCCCCGGCAAGCCCCTCAACAATGCAGTGAGGAGACCACAGCACACTCCTAATGGGCTCTCCTATTAAAAGCCATCATTGTAGCACTGCAAAACTGCACAGTGGTAAGAAGATCCAACACTAGAGCTTAAAAGGGCCAAAACCAATGTTTAAATGCTAATGAGACAGCGTGTGGCCACGCAGAGACGTTTGTGTGATAATGGCTGAAGAGACACTCAGGAAGTGTACAGTATAACGGTGCAATACAGCGATGACGAGGTTGAAAAATCCACAAAATTAGCCTGTCCTGCTTTTTATCAATATGCTTTAGCAAAACGCTGTGATATTGAAGGTCTATGAAAATTTAGCGGCAACTAGCGGTGATGTTACGAGCTGAAACAAACGTCTCCACCCCTCCCTTTCGAAGCACTATAGTGGTTGACAGAAATAAGATGTCGTCATGTTTTCAACAGCCTTTATTTTTTACTATTTACTTGACTAAATCATTATAAAGGACTTACACTAGAGACAAATCTCTATTTAACAATAACAGCATAAATTAGAACATCAATCATGTCTTCTGAAGCACATGGTCAGGCATTAGTTTAAAACAGAACCGGATTGTATGCTGGACTCTCTCTCTCTTCGCTGGTATGTTCAGTTCTCTGTTTCCGAAAGAATGACGATGTTTCTGACAGTCTGACAGGACTGATGTCCACCTGTACATGTACAGCAAAGGTTTGAGTATGATCTTGAGTCCTGAGGCCGTCATTCATTCAGTGTTTTTATTGTCTCCGCTCTCAGTCTGGGGTAAAATCACGGTGGATGGTTCTGCAAGTAGAGCTGTTCATGCTTTTAATGAAAGTGGATGTTATTACGGAATGCTTTAAAGGTTCAATATGGAAAATTCTGTTAGAGTTATGTATTGATAGAAAGACAATATAATATACATAAATAAGTCTTTAGAGGAGTATAAAGACCTTACATAATTAAGTGTTGCGTATTTATTACCTTGGAATGAGCTATTTCTATCTACATACAACCTGGGTCCTTTTACATGGAATTAGTCATGTTGTTTCTACAGTAGCCCTAAACGGACAAACCGCTATACAGAGAGCATTTCTTAAATACGGTTTCACCTTTGGCAAAGAAGTGAAAACGTGATGTCATCTAGGTTCTGTGATCCTTTCTGTTAGCATAAAAAAATAATAACTTTTATAGTCCATTATGGTGAAATTAAATGTTTGTGCATTCACATGTCAATATTTGATAAGAAGACGTGTAATGAACAGTATTCTCAGTTGGGATTTATTTTGTTTCTTCTTTTAGATCTAACCACATTATTATGCAAGTTTAAACTGACAGACATTTTTTGGAGTGTGGATTTCCAGAAGACCTAAACGTTCCCAGCATCCTCTTGACGTCTCATTTTTTTGACACAAATGTAAACTGAAACCATCATTTGTTAGAGAAAAAAGCATCTCAGAGACCACATAAAATGTCTGGTAGCCAGACAAGAGCAAAGACATTATGGACTCTGATGGCAGAAGGGTTTGCTTTTGCCACTCAAAGGATATGAGATATTTAGGGTCACCGCACAGTGACCCTCAAGACAGAGGAAGAGAAAATATACCTCTGTGCACCACATAAACCTCTCATCATTCTTTCAAAAGACAGATGTGTGGGAAAAGTGAGGGTTTGAATATTTAACCTACACTGGTTTGAACGTCTTGGCAGCTGTTATGCTTCAAGAAACATGCATTTATCATTTTTAAAATCGTTAAAGTTGACAATATGAGATCGCAAAATTGATTTCAACATTATTTAATCAGCCTGATGTCTTTTTTAAACCTGTTTGCTTATTTTTTCCATACAATGACAATTATGACGGTAACTGCACTTGAAAGTTACATCCGTGAAAAGTGTATAAAATATTTATTTAAGGTTTCATTTCTACCTGTTGTCCCTTTCGAACCACTATGGTGGTGGACACAGGATTAAGATGTTGGCACGTTTTTGCTTCTTTGCCAAAGGAGCTAAAGTATTTATGAAACGCTTTCTTCAGAGCAGTTTGTCTGTTTAGGTCAACTGTAGAAACAACATGATGAATTCCATGAAAGGGGACCCGTAAATAGTTCATTCTTAGGTAATAAAAACATAAGGCTTCATTATGTAAGGTCTTTATACACTTCTGAAGACATAGTTTTGTATATTACATTGCATTTCTGTTAATACATCCTTCAAGAAATGACACAGTTGACCTTAAACTGGAAACACATCAGCAGATTCGAAGTCATCTTAAAGGGGTCATATGGCGCGAAAACATGTTTTTTTGTATCTTTGATGTGCTATAAGTTCCCCATACACGTATTTGACACGTTCATTAGCAGAATTAAAGTAAAAAAAAAAGATGCATTTTATCTGAAAGGGAATGCTCACACCGCCATAAATCTACGTCGTTTCGTAGTATGACTTGACTTAGACCGCCCAAATCTATATACAAGTAAGGTGGCCGTGCTTGTATATCTCATTGTATTGTCACCCACGTAGCCATTATTGTGTATAAATTCTGATCATATTCAGTATGCTATGGGACTTTCATTCACCCTGGTTATGAAAGAATGTTTTTAAACATTAACTTGATGTTTTGAAGAAGTATTCATAGGAATGTTTGTAAACATTAACTTAGTGTGTTAGTAAATCAAAAATCACATTACTAGTGGGTCAGAAATCGCATTAACTTAGAGTCACGATAAGATTGTTTGCATGAGAGAATCAATCACTACATATTCTAATCAAAATCCAGGGATGGTTTGAAGGCCAGACCCAAATAAATTGTATCACTGTTCATTTTTAATTAAAAAAATGAGTTAAGGTTGAAATTCCACCATTAGACCAGAAACCTTGTTGCCTAAAAATAATGGTGGCGGACAAGGATAGTTGGATAATAAAAATAAGAGATAACGGGAAGTTACCTGATTGGTTTCGAAAGGAAACACCTTTGGGAAGTTTTACTATAACTAGAGGCTGGAAAACACCAAGTTTTCAGATGTTTTGGAGACTTGGGACATCTCACTTTGTTTGACTTGTACAAATAAAGTTGAAACTTTGACACCTGGACCTTCCTTGTCTGAGCAATTTTTTGAGAGTGAAGATCAACGTTTTTTCCCCATCATATTTGGCGCCTTCAACGTGGGGCTGGAAAGAGGCTGAAGGCATTCGACGACACCTGAGGACGGACCATCTGGCTGACTGCACAGATCAGGTGAGCATACTTTTGCTTAAAGTGTAAATTTTTGGTATCTGTGTGGTCTGCCGGAGGTGAGTTCTGGGTAGAGTTGATGTCTATAAGAAGCTTCTCCAGTCTAAGAACTAATTGACACTAATATTGCAGGAGGGCCCCAGGTCTCAAAGTAAAGAATGATTGTAGGTGAATGAATGATGTCTAGACAATGTAAATAAGTGATACCCGTTATGAGAGGGTATTGGCCTTTTGTGAGTGGGCCATGTAAATAAGTTTTACCCGTTATGAGAGGGTAATGGCCTTTTGTGAGTGGGCCATGTAAATAAGTTTTACCCGTTATGAGAGGGTAATGGCCTTTTGTGAGTGGGCCATGTAAATAAGTCTTACCTGAAAAGGTAACTGCCTGCTCGGAGAAGGCACGTATATATTACATAGAAGAAAACCACGTGGGGATGTAAAATAGTTCTGTTTGTCTGTGTTATTGTCTGTTATTGTCTCTGTCAGTGTCTAAAGAAATTGAGAGAGTAGGAAGGAGGGGCTGCTGGCCACAGTCCCAGAATGAGTAGTGACTATGTGTGTGTGAGCAATGTGTGTGTGAGAAGTCATGTGTGAAGGAGCACGGAGCAAGGGAGAAGATAGAAAACTATAATAAGTAAAGCTCTTTATTTTAAAGAATGAGTTTAGGATATGAATAAGAGTTTTGAATGTATTTTGGAAATGAGTTATTATAAATAATGTGATATTCTGAAAAGGAATAAGAAAATGTCATTGTATGCTGAAATATTGTGACCAAAGTAAAAAAGAATATGAGGTGTATATGAGACGATCAGGGCATTGCTTTGTGAGAGCTCATATAGAACAAACACCTAGACAAAAGAAGGTGATATATTAGGGACGATCACGGCTGAAAAGCTGTGTGAGAGCCAACATAGGAAAATCACCCATGGTCACGATACGATGCATGTACTGCATTTTTTTTCCAAGCTTATTTAATAATAAAGGAAACGCTAGTAACAAACCATATAAAAATAGAAGTAGTTTGAGTCTCAATCTGGAAGTATTTGATTTATTAGACTCAACCAAATACATTATTGTTTGAACATTAAGAATATTCCCTCTTGGAAAGATTAAGTCTTGTAATTTTTTAGTATCAAGTTTTATGAATTACCTTTCCCCAACAGCAACTATTTTTATTTTTTATTTTTATTGTAGCATATTAAAAAAGTGAGGTTGAGGTTTTCTGATAAATGCTCCTCTCTATTGATATTGTTGAATGATATGAAACCCTCGTTGCCCATATTGAACATTGATCTTAAATTAATTGTTAAATTTCATGTCTTAAACTTTTTGCCCCATTGGTGATTTTTGCCTTATGTTGTTTTTTATTTCAGTTTACTGCATTACAGTTGCATGGCTGAAGAGGGGCCAGGCCTTGATTATGAGAGAAGAGAGGCCTTTCATACTAAGATACTGACCCTAAGAAAAGTACTGTCTGAAACTAGGGGAATTGGAAATCACTTTTGGCAAGAAGATACATACATTGATGAGAAGGGGGTAGAACAAGTTCTGTTACAAGAAAGAAAAGACTGGTACCTGAATCAACTGACAGAGATTCGAAACTTAGAAATTGTCCAATCGGAGTGGCCTTACATAAATTGGGAAGAAATTGTAAAAACCTGTTGTAAAGTAGATGTGTTGAAACACTACCTGAATGAGGTCTGTGTATATCAGTATAACAGATGTAATTGTCCCTCAGGTCTGACAGCAAGAACATTATTGGTTCAAAGGATCCCCATTGGTGGCCTAACAGGAGATTACTATGAGATAGGAGAGCTGCAGGGGTTTTCCTTAGGGCGGGGACAAACTGGGCGGCTTATTGGTTTCCCCGAGCTGAGAGTCTATGCAGAAACTCGATATGTAAACTGGGCAAGTAAGATCTTATGTACTTGGAATGAATTTGGAGAAGTGGTTCCTCAACAGTTTGTGGCAGTAACTTTGAAAAAATTGGTGATGGAAATAGCCCCAGAGAACCCTAGGTCCTGGTTTGCACCTTAATGCTTAAATAAACCAATGAAACACATCTAAAATCTCTGTACTTTTCTCTTTATAATAATACATTTAGGAATATTACTGATTTGTGCATTCTTTAAGTATGTCGTCCACCCCTGTAGATTTGTTGGGGTCCAGATATCCGGTATGCAAAAATTCAATAGAAAGAATATCTAAGAAATGGGCCGTTAGAACCAAAAACTTGAGAACAATATGGCCAGAAAATGGTACCTTTGATGTAACAGTGTGTGAGGAAATGGAGGGACTAATTAAGAACCATAAACCAAAGGACAGAAGCAAAAAACGAGAAGAAAAGAGAAAATTAGAACAGGAAGTACTCAACCTGTTCAAAAATGAAGGAGTTAATTTCCTGAAAAATATGAGAAAAATAAGAGAAGTGTTAAAAAAGGATGATGAGAAGAAGGAAGAAAACTTTGAGAAAATGACTCAGCCACCTCCCTATGAACCTCCCAGTCAAAAGTTAGAAAAGATACAAACATCAACTCAAATGCCAATGGTGGCAATAAAAGGAGATGTCAAGATAGAAGGACAGGTAGAAATAGGTACAGACACAAATGAGAAGGACAGAGCAGAAAAGAATAAGGACGACAGGGCTAGGCAACAATCCCCAGGTTACAGGAACTTAGAGGATGAGGATGGCAGAGGTGCATGCGGTCCTGATCCTTATGGCGAACTGGTAGAGGCACTGAACAACATAGCAAAGAGACGTGAGGAGACCTACGAAAGTGTGACAGAAGATCTAATACAAATACATACAGATTCTGCACATGCTTTAAGTCAAGGTTCAGGCAACAGCTCAGAAGGAGGAGAGGAAGAAGAAGAGGATGCCCCTAGAGTCAGAAGCCAAGAAAAGACACAGCGTCCGAAAATCGACAAAAGAGCCCCTCCGGGATCAGCCTTAAGGAGCCTTCCAAGAGGAGAGCGAAAGCTGGTCACGGGGAGCCTCTATCTCCAGGATGATCCTGAGGAGTGGCACCAGCACTGGACCCGAGAACCACAGGGGAGACTGACAAGATCTGCAAGTGTCACACTCCTTCCTGAAGTCACAATACCAAAGTCGCGTGACACAAAAAGAGGAACGCAGTGTCCCATATTAATAAAAGGAGCTCAAGCACAATACGTGCCATGGGCATCTCAAGACCTGGATGGACTGGTTGCACGCCTGCCAAACCTAGATGAAGGGGCAGGCAAGTGGATCAGACTGCTGGAGGAGGAGACAACAGGAAAGCTATTGGCATTGGGGGATATCAAAGCACTCCTTGCCAAATGCGTGGGAAGTTCCAAGCTGAATGAACTTTTAAGAGCAGCAGGCATCCAAGCGATAGACATCCCAGATCTAGACGGATACCCATTCGACAGATATAGAAGGCGAATATGGCAAGGGTTAAGAGACGAATTCCCCAACCGCATCGATCCCCGAGCCCTCAAGGGAGAACAGATGGGAGAGGAAGAGAACCCTGCCACCTACATACAGAAACAAATGAGGAAGTGGAAGCAAGAGCTTGAAAGAGATCCTGATGAAGACTTATTGATGACGACATTGTTCAGAAATGCTGTTGCCGATGCAATGCCTCCGCTAGTAAAGGCCAAGCTGGAGGACGTAGTGGGTCTGAACTCCAAGTCACACAAAGAGTTCTGTGATCATGTGACCCATGCAGTCGAACAGTATAGAAGAAATGAACTAAAGCTGAGAAATCAAGAAAAGGATCTTCAAAGAAAACTGGTACAGCTACAGCTCGAAGAACTGGCAAGAAAGAAGAAGACGCAAGCCGTGGTCAAAGACAAAGATGAAGAAAAAGATCATGCAGCGATGATGGCTCCAGTAAATGTCCCAGTTCCTATGGCACCGCAACCGGGTGCAGCCACTGTACAACAAACACCTGGGAGTGGACCTCAGCAGCCAGCGCCTATTGTCATCTATATGAAGCCTGAACAACAAAACAGATTTGGCCCAAGACCTATGCAAGGGGAACAAGGAAGACAGAACAGAGGAAGGAACTCATGTTGGGGATGCGGACAACAGGGGCACAACAGAAGAGAATGTCCCACCAACCCTTGGAATGCAAACCAGCAACAAGGTTCCCGATGGCAAGCAGGCCAACAACAACGACCTCCATGGCAAAATCAGAGGCAACAGCGACCCCAATGGCAGGAAGGGCAACAACAACCCCCATGGCAAGAGCAGAATCAACAGGGGCCCCGCTGGCAGGACCAACCAAATCAACCAGAACAAGGACATCAGCAACAGGGACCAGTCAACCCATGGCGAGGTCCAGATGTCGGATACTAGGGCTGCCAAGAAGATCCTACGGGGAGGGGTCAGCACCCAATGATAACTGAAGATGCTGATGCAGAACCGATGCTGCAGGTCAATATTGAAGGCAAGAACACACCAATGATGATAGACACTGGAGCAACTTATACATGTATAAGCTCAAGTCATGCCTCACACCTCCCCATGTCTGGCAAGTTCGCAAAGACAGTAGGATTTTCTGGACAAACGCAGCTAATTCCAATAACGGCTCCAGTGCGTCTAAGGACAAAGGACAAAGAAGTAACTCTGCCTATCCTAGTATCAGAGCAGACCCCTGTTAATCTGTTAGGGAGGGATGCCCTATGTAAACTAAAGCTACAAATATCATGTTCCCCTGAAGGTATTTACATTGCCAGCAAGGGGGTTAGGCAAATGGTAGTCACAGCCCCCCAGGCCAATGCCTACTGGATAGGAGAGTTAGAGGAAGAGGTAGGGAAGACAGTGCGAAAATGGGAAAAGTTTGTTAAAGAACAACTCAAAGACCCCAAGTTACCTGAATTAGAATTTCACTGCACCATGATATATGACCCACTGAGGAGAGTAGACATAGAGAAAAAGTGGTTGCAAGAAACCAAAAATGAGAAAGTTCCCCTCATTTCACAGCATATAATAATAGGACCACAAGGAGCGGCATTACAAGTTGACAGTAATGAGTTTATTGAAGAATGGTTCCAGATCCCAAATTCAGTCCCCCATGTTACATTGTATTTAGAGCAGGGAAGTGAGAACAAAGAAATAGGCCCAATGATGAGAAAAGCCAAAGGAATACAATGGAAGAGCACGGACAACCCCTTAATTTTTATTTCAGCAGATAAACATTTCATGAAAATTGCATGCGCAACAATTATGCAGGGAACTCCTAGAGAGGTGGAAGTCAGTAATCAAAGACACATGAATTTGGAAATCATCTTGGAAAAAGAGATGAAACAAACGGAGCTGATTGAAGAGATGGAGCAATTAGTTCCTGAAGAATTGTGGTCAAAACATGACACGGATGTTGGACTGATAAAAGCTGCTAGCCCTATAGTAATTAAGACAAAACCAGGGGCTAAGTTACCATACAAGTACCAATATCCATTAAAACCTGAAGCCATAAAAGGCATCAGAGGAACAATTGAAGGACTAACCACAGCAGGAGTGCTGTTTGAGACATCCAGTCCTTGTAACACTCCTATATTGCCAGTTACCAAAGCAGATAAAGCCAAATGGCGCTTGGTACATGATCTAAGGGCAATCAATGAGATAGTAGAAGATTGGCCAGCAGAAGTTCCGAACCCTCACACCCTGCTTACAAATGTGCCACCTGATGCTAAGTATTTTACAGTGATTGATCTTTGCTCTGCCTTTTTCAGCATTCCATTGGCAGAAAGTAGCAGACATTTGTTTGCTTTTACTTATGAGGGGAAGCAAATATCCTATACCAGGGTCCCTCAAGGGTTCCGCCATAGCCCTCACATATTTAATCAGCTGTTAAAGGCTGATCTGGAAGATCTGGTACTGGACAGTACACTTCTCCAGTATGTGGATGACTTGTTGATCTGTGCCCCTACACTTGAGCAATGCCACAGAGATTCCATTAAAGTCCTGACTAAATTAGCAGAAGGAGGACATAAAGCCTCAAAAGCAAAGCTGCAATATTGCCTTCCCCAAGTAGAGTACTTGGGAAGATTAATTGCATATAAAACCAAAGCAATATCACAAAGCCAATTGGAAGGAATTAGCAAAGTGCCGCTTCCACAGACTGTTGGTCATATGATGACATTCCTGGGCATGACTGGATTCAGCTCAGATTGGATAGAGGATTATGCAATCAAAACTGCCCCATTGAGAGCCTTAATGAAACAGGCAGGGCAGCAAAATTTAAGAACCACACTCACATGGAATAATGATGCGACAATAGCATTCGAATCTATTAAGAGAGAACTGCAAAGTGCTCCAGCTCTCACAAGTCCTGACTATACAAAACCCTTTCACCTCTATGTAGCTAACAGAAAAGAGGGATATGCCTCTGCAGTATTAATGCAGGAGACTTGTAAGGGGAGGGGAAAACAGCCCATTGCCTTTTATAGTACAAGGTTGGACAGTGTAGCACAGGGGTATCCTCCTTGTTATCAAGGACTCGCAGCTGTATATTATGCTTATGAGAAGGCTTCTACTTTGACTATGGGTTACCCTGTGATAATATATGCACATCATAAGGTGGTGGAAATGTTGGAACAAGGTAGATTTGTTTTAACACAGGCCAGAAGCCTGGCATATTCAGCTCTTTTGACATATCCTGATGTAACATTAAAGCATTGTGCTACTGTAAACCCAGCAAATTACATACCTCTGGATAATGAAGGCACGCCACATGATTGTGTGGCTGAATCATTGGCGTTTACCCGTCTTAGACCAGATTTAGAGTCTACGCCCATACTAAATGCGGTGGCTGATTATTTTGTAGATGGCTCTTGCTTCAGAGACCATTTGGGAAATCATGCTGGCTTTGCTGTGGTTAAACGAGAAGGGAGTGAGTTTCTTCCTGTAGTTTCTCAACACTGTGAACAGCCTTGTTCAGCACAACTGGCTGAGTTGAAAGCCCTGACAACAGCTTGCCAGCTGGCAAAGGGGCAAGTTGTAAATATTTATACAGACTCTGCGTATGCGCATGGAGTTTGTCACCTTTATGGAGCAGTTTGGAAACAAAGAGGGTTCAGAAAAAGTGATGGTACCCCAATACAGCATGCCGAGCAGATTGTACAGTTAATTTCAGCTATGATGCAACCCAAACTCTTGGGTATTATTAAATGCCAAGCGCACAAAAAGGGAAAGGACTTTGTAATACAAGGAAATAATGCTGCCGATGCAGAGGCTAGAAAAGCCTCAGGGTGTCAAGTTGCTGTAATGGCCCCAATGGTGTTAATACAGCCTGAGCCCCGAATTGCAGACCTTGCTCGCATACAAGAGCAGGCTAGTGCTGTCGAACAATCAGTATGGCAGCAAAGGGGGGCCACAAGAGATGTGAATGGAGTATGGCGATCTCATGAAGGACTAATCATTGCACCACATGCTCTATTGACTGTGTTAATTTCTGAGACACATGGATTTGATCATTGCGGTCGAAATGAGATACTGAGAAAAATCAAGCAACAAGGATATTGGTCACCTTATTTGCAAGCGACAGTGGATGATTTTCTAACAGGGTGTGATATTTGTGCTCAGAACAATGTGAGAAAAGGGACTTCAGCACCTATAGGGCACATCCCTGTACCCGAAGGACCTTTTAAACACTTGGTAATGGATTATGTCGACATGATCAAGCCAGTCAGAGGCAAAAGATACATGCTGGTGATAATAGATAGATTCAGCAGATGGGTGGAGGCTGTGCCATCATCTGACCAGGGCTCTGGGACTGTGATTAAGTTCTTGACAAGAGAAGTGATTCCCAGGTTTGGAATTCCATCTGAGATCAGTTCCGACAACGGCTCCTCATTTATTCAAAGAACGGTAAAGACTGTCTTGCAACAGTTGCGAATAAAACAGCGGCTAGGGTGTGTTTACCATCCCCAATCTCAAGGGATGGTGGAGAAAGCAAACGGAACCCTAAAGGCAAAGATTAGCAAAATCTGTGCAGACACCAAATTGAACTGGGTAGATGCCTTACCACTAGCGCTAATGAACTATCGCATGCAAACTAACAGGACTACAAATTTGACTCCACATGAGATGCTCACGGGTAGGCCTATGCCAGTGCCTTACTTAAGAGGCCCTTATGATGGACCGCCTTTGGAGCAATTGCAAGTTGAGTTAAGAACGTACATGAGGCAATTAACTGCTATACATGAGGCTATATCTTCACAGGAACAACGCCGAGGGCCTAGAGAGGACGAAGAAGCTCCGTGTGCAATCGTTCCAGGAGACAAAGTGTATCTAAGAGTCTTCAGAAGAAAATGGAATGAGCCAAGGCGGGAGGGACCCTACACAGTCACACGAGCAACACCGACAGCAGTACAAGTGGAGGGGAGCACTACCTGGTACCATCTGAATCACTGCACCAGAGTACCACAACTGCGACGGCGAGATCCTGAGCAAACTGACGAGGAAGCCGAGGACTTATCAGAAATTTCAGACGAGGGTCAGAGACAAGATGATAGTCAGAGAACCCCCGAGGGGATTCCAGAGTCCGCACCGGAGACGTCTAGGGCAGCTGAGGGACAACCGGAGCAGCTCCCGCAGCACGAGCCAGAGCGGAGGACACAGCAGGAGGAGCCACACCAGGAGCCAGAGCCGGCACAGACAGAGCACGAATCACAGACAGAACAGGAGCCCGACGAGCCAAGACAGAGCACAGAACAGGGACACCCGGAGGAACATGCTATCAGGACTATATACGATCCTGACATACATGGGGAACATAGTGCAACAAGAGATAGCCGCTATAGACCAGAACCAGACACCACCCCAACCACAGCAGGTGCCGGTGAACCACGGCCGGGCCCAAGTCGGGAGGGAGATGCAGGACCTTATGGTCACGGTACTACTCTTGATGAGCTTGGTGCAGACCGTACCCCAGACCGAGAGCTTGCCAGCCCAGAATTATCCGCCGAGCAACTACTGGCAGAAGAATTCCCAACAATTAACTTGTCGGCACTTGAATGGTCACCCGACGATTTCAACCTGTGATGAAGTGTCCCAGTATGAGAGACTTTGGGACAGTGCTGTTCAAAATGAATGGTACAGGTGGGCACATTTCACAGTAGATCAATCAATCATGGACAGTTGTGTGTTTTGCACCCCATCACCAATGAGCAGGCTGATTGTTGTACCAAACCCATATGATTACAGACATTGTGCTGGACATTATTCAAAGCAGTGTAATGCAGAGAGAAACAATGTTCCTTTTTGCCATGCAGAATGTTTAGCCCTGGCAGGACGTGAAAACAGGGAACGCTACTATACTCATGCATTATGGGGAGAGGAGTGCATGGATATTGATGTAAGGATCCCAACGAATATGATTGAAGTTCCAGTGGTTTATGAAATAGATTATACATTGCAGTACGAATGTTACAATAGTACAAATGAAAAAGCGGGTCTAAATGTGGGAATTTTTGGAGGAAATTGTATAACTATTTGGCATTTAGATAAAATTATGCGAAGTCAGAAGGGAGTAAATAGACAATGGGATAAAAGGTTTGCTTCTGCTACACTTACAGATAACTTCACAGTAATAGGATGGGAAGATTGCCCAAACATGACAATTGGATGGCCCTTGATTGAATCTTATGAGACTCAGGTTAACGCTATAGCCGACTACTTTTGGGTGTGTGGGGAAAGCAAACTAAGACCGACACTACCAAAACATTGGAGAGGTTTATGTGCAAGAGTAAAACTAATACAAGATGCCACTATGATCACATGGGATCCGAATGAGAATGTTAAAAGTGAACCAAAACAGAAAATAGTGAAAAGGGCTTACCAAAGTGACCCAAATGTTTATATTGATGCCATTGGTCAACCTAGAAATATCCCACACCAGTTTAAAGCAAGAGATGAAGTTAAATCTGGATTTGAGTCTATTTTTGTATGGATTACACCAAATAAGAACACAGAATGGATTAATTATGTGTATTACAATCAACAGAGATTTATTAACTACACAAATGATGCACTTAAAGCTCTTGGGGAACAATTAGCCCCTACAAGTAAAATGGCCTGGCAAAACAGACAAGCTCTAAATTGGTTATTAGCTGAAAAAGGAGGAGTCTGTGTGATGTTCGGAGAAGATTGCTGTACTTACATTCCTAATAATACTGCCCCTGATGGTTCGTTTACTCGTGCTATGGAAAAATTGAAAAACCTTAGAGATGAAATAACAGCTAATGCTGGAAGAGATAAGGCAGTTGGGACATGGTTTGAGTCAATGTTTGGGTTCTGGGGCGAATGGCTGACCAAAGTAGGAGTAACGATTGTTATTGTGTTGGTGGTCTCTGCAGTGTTGTTCTGTTGTGTTCTCCCCATACTAAGATCTTTGTTGGTTAAGGCCACAGCTAGACAAATGTTACTGCATACAGAGTTGAATGTACAGCATGACTCTGAGGCATTTATGTTAACCATGATTACAGCAATGGACAAATGTGAAGAATATGAGACCCCTTAGCTTGTTAAACAACCAAACCAGAAAAAGGGTGCCACTTTTATTTTACTATTATGACGATGTTTGTATATAAGAAAGGGAGAGAGTCTAGAATTGTATTTCCGTTTGGGGCGTGTAGTGTAGTTATAGTCTTCTAGATATAAATAGGCAGGAAGATAGTTTTGTTTGTTGTTTTTGGCAAAAACCCTTTCCCCTTGTTTTTCTTTGCCCATGGTAGATCCCAAAATGTCAATAAGAGGGATATGCATTATGTATTTCTTTCTTTCTTTCTTTCTGCCACTATCATCACAATATACAGGCCAAAACTGGGGGTGCTCCAGAGGAGGTTGCAGGTGATCGTCAAACTGTCGTCCGCAGCGAAATTCAGAAAACGGCAGGAGGTTAAACTCAGATGGGAACGATGTCTTCCGCTGCAAGAAGACGAGTATTCCCGGGAAGGGTGCCCAACGTGGTATAGGAGAGTAGTGCTACATCCTGCACGACCGGGGTACCCAAGACGACACCTAGGACCAGTGGCAAGGCAAATATTGGAACAGGATCCAGCGGTTCTGGCAGTAGGACAGTCAGTTGTTGTCCCAGCTGACTACGACAACCAGGTCGGGATAACTTTTGTCTTTTTCTTCACAAAACCTGGACATCGACCAGTTATAGACCGAGGAGAGAGCACTTTGAAAACAACACGTCATAATTTACCAATCACGGAGTGGGAATACCAGTGTGCGCATTACCCAAGGAACTAGACCTGTGAGTAGGAGTACAAGGGCAAAAGTGCCAGTGGAAGAACCACTTCTTTTAGTGAAGGTGGGGGCCACCCACTGGACGAACATAGTTAGCTTAAAAATCATTAGTTACCCTTAAAAGAACTCCTTTAGTGACCTCACCCATTCGCGACAAATGTGGATGCCATTCTCCATCGCAGAAAAGAGGAATACATGATTGATGTCAGCTGCCTTTAAACAGTTTGCTGAGAAGTTCAGGCCATATCATATGATCGATTCCCCACACCGACAAGTACCTGCGGACCGGATAAGAGGGACATCGCTCTATTTCCCTTCAAGAAGTGAAGGTACTGAAGGACAGTGTTATTATGACTTGGTGATCTCTGGATATGTGTCTGCAGTTTCAGGACAAAGACGACCACAGTCACAGATAGACACTTTGAGATTGTTACCACGGGATGATGCTATACTGGCTGTAGGGTTTACTTCAACACAAGAGGATACATGGACTGAAAGAAAACCAAGTTGGACTTTAACTGTGTACACTCAATATTTGCTTTGGCCCTTAATTAACCTACATACAGGGGATTTGACATTAAAACCACATAATTGTCACACACGATTTAAAGCGGGATCCAGATTAAGACCAGGTCAGTGGATGATCTTCAATTATCGCACCGAAGGATACGAGGTGAATTGAACCTTAGCGGCTGTCACAATGGAAGAAAGACGACACCCATGGCATCCCAGGAGGGTCCGAGGACTGTGTGGAGAGCGAAACATAGCTTCTTTGATGTTCTTTTTGACATGTATGATAATAATACCAATTATTATGAGAAATGGCCTGGGTATGGACCAAAATGACATGGACGTCTTGAACACTACCTTGGGGCAGATGAACACTACCTTGGGACGGGTGGACTGTGGAGTAAATGGTACATCATCTGAACATTTGTTCTGCGGTCTACTGGTTCCAGAGGCTGAGTCAAAGCACCGAAAGAAAAGACAGAGTGTCAGCAGCAAGACGGGACAGCTTTCCGACGCCTGGATGGATCACCCTAATCCTCCTCATCCTTATGCTACTAACATGTGGTGGCGATTGACTAATCATACCGTTAGAATGAATGCTGCCAGACACTGTTATGTTTGTGCTCACTTTCCTCACAGCGCCACTGGAGGAGATTGGTGGCCACATCAGAATCCCAACAAAACATTTGAAGCAGCCAAGGCTGCAGTAGCAGCAGCTGGACTGAAGGAAGGCCTATACGCTGAACTTCAAGAATCAATAGATGCAATATTAGCGGATGGATTAAAGCTCCCCCAAAATGAGAAGAATATGATGCACGACACGTGGATCCCACACCCTTTTCCTAATAGACTTTTTGCTCAGATAGCAACTGTAAAGCATGTCCCTAACAATCTAGTCTGTTATGAAAGAAAGTCAGGAAATCATGCTTTGGGAACGATACCAGCGCGGAAATGTTCCCATGTCTACCAACCTGTAAACGAAACGGTGAAACGGAGTTGCATGGCCTGTCTTCGTTATGCAGATGACCCAAGTCCCCCAGCTACGCCTGTTATCGTTACTCATGAAGCACCACAGCCAATTGTTGCATACCAATATATTTTTACTTCCAAAACAGGACGAGCAAAATGTCCATCTTGTTCGACTGTACATGTTCCTGATCACGAGGGAACTGGAGTCGTTGAGGGATACTACTGGCTGTGTGGCTATCAAGTATATTTGTCGTTGCCAAAGAACTGGACAGGACTGTGTGCTTTGGTTCAGCTACATGGAGGGGCTATCATCTTGCCTCATCACGCAATGAACAGTCAACGGCGTGTGAGAAGAGGATTATTCAATTTCCTAACGGACAGCCCGGTGCCAAAAAATCATCACATATGGACAATTGCAGAAAAGATTGCGGTTGCATTTGCTCCAGCACTAGGAGTAGAATCATTGATGACTGGTTTAGAAATCACCAGATATGAGTTGTCCTCATTCATCAACACGACGAAACTCATGATGGGAGGAATCAAGGAAGAATTACAAGGATTACGTCTTACTGCTCTTCAGAATCGTTTGGTATTGGACCAACTTACTGCATCGCAAGGAGGTGTTTGTGCTATGATTGGAGAGACTTGTTGCACATACATACCAGACAACGACGCAGATGGACATCTCATTGAACAAGGGATAAAAAATATTTCAATGCTTTCTGCCATGATGGCGAAGGATGAAGTAGATTCAGATAATACAATGTGGAACTGGATTAACAACATATTTCCCAATTTGCATAACATATTGATGTTGATAATCTGCATTGTGGCGCCAATTCTGATACTACTGTGCTTTTGGCCTTGCATAATGCAGGCGGTTAGGGGGATTGCTAGATCTGATCCCCACCATCAGATGGTAGTGTACTCAGTCAGGGATGATCACCTTTTTGCAATCTAATATAGAAGGCATTTCTATGGAAAAATGGTAACAAGCAGGAGTTGTCCGTGTTACGAGATAACCTAGACGGTCAGATGGATTTCAATTTTTATGGCTTATAAGCATATCCTTAGGGAAATAAGTATTATCATTAATGTTGATTATTCTTGCTCACGCACACATATATTCTTTTTAAAGCACACATATATTCTTTTTAAAGCACACATATATTCTTTTTAAAGCAATATTCTTTTTGAAGTAGAAATTCCTCCTGAGATAGTACTAATCAAGTGTGGGACTCTTATTGAGCCCCAAAGGGGGGAATATATTGTGTATAAATTCTGATCATATTCAGTATGCTATGGGACTTTCATTCACCCTGGTTATGAAAGAATGTTTTTAAACATTAACTTGATGTTTTGAAGAAGTATTCATAGGAATGTTTGTAAACATTAACTTAGTGTGTTAGTAAATCAAAAATCACATTACTAGTGGGTCAGAAATCGCATTAACTTAGAGTCACGATAAGATTGTTTGCATGAGAGAATCAATCACTACATATTCTAATCAAAATCCAGGGATGGTTTGAAGGCCAGACCCAAATAAATTGTATCACTGTTCATTTTTAATTAAAAAAATGAGTTAAGGTTGAAATTCCACCATTAGACCAGAAACCTTGTTGCCTAAAAATAATGGTGGCGGACAAGGATAGTTGGATAATAAAAATAAGAGATAACGGGAAGTTACCTGATTGGTTTCGAAAGGAAACACCTTTGGGAAGTTTTACTATAACTAGAGGCTGGAAAACACCAAGTTTTCAGATGTTTTGGAGACTTGGGACATCTCACTTTGTTTGACTTGTACAAATAAAGTTGAAACTTTGACACCTGGACCTTCCTTGTCTGAGCAATTTTTTGAGAGTGAAGATCAACGTTTTTTCCCCATCACCATGTAGTGGAGACGGTGTGTGTTTCATTGGGAAAAGAAAGCCTCTTCTCTTCCAAAAGATGAGACTAAACTAAAAACTAATGGTAACATTTTATTTACAATACTGTTCCAGAACAGTACAATTCAAATTTTCGTGTGTGCATCGCATTTCACAGATGATTGCTTCATGAACCTGGGAGAGATCAAGGCTACACTAGGCCGGCTGTGCACAAAAGCTGTGGTTAAAACGTTCGGGAACTCCAACCATTACAACTTCGCAAGGACAGTCTGGGGATTCAGATTAGCAGCCTGTAAGTATATTTTCATTGTAAAAGACTTTGCTACGGACAAACACGAGTTGAGTTTGTCCTGTGGTTGTGATCTGCAAATGCAGACACGTATGCAACACAAGACAAGACAACATAAGTCCTAATAATCAGTAATTATTTTCCAACTAGAGGCAACACATGCTTTGTTTATAATGGGGTTTATTGTCTTTGTTGAGTCGCGACGAGACATGGCGTAACACTGGTGGATCACTAACAGCAAATATATATAAAGTCGTATATAAAAGGTAAATTAGTTGCTTTAGTTTTTAACAATTTAACATAATATATGTTTTAAAAACCTTACCAATCCTTTACATCATGCTCAAGTCGCGCTGGCAAACTCATTTTCCAGATCAGATTCAGGATCGAATTGATAAGGAAAGTACAATGACATTTTATCACCTGTCAATACATTTGCTTGGGAACCTGATGTTCCGAATATTGTTGAAGGCATTACATTTCCGTCACAGGCTTGCAGTATTCGACCAATCACTACACACTGGATAACTGGCCAATCATAGCACACCTCGCTTTTCAGAGCGATGAGCTTTGTTAAAAATCTGTGTGTTTCAGAGAGGCGGGACAAAAGAGAAGATACAAACATGCACGGTATTTGGAAAATACATTGTAGAGAATTCATGTTTATTATTAAAACCGAGCAGACTGAACAAAATAAGTGCCTAACATAAATAACAGCATACAGATAGATTGTGAAAGCCATTCCTTTAACAAACAAAGGAGGAGGACTTGCACAGGCGCATCACTCTGCTATAGTTTTGACTTGTTTCTCTAGCTCAGCGTTCAAGAAGAAAATTGAAGCGGCAGTTTCAACTTGTTATGCCGACTGGGAAGTCAGTGCAGAGTGAATAATGAATTCAGCCCCTTAGCAACATCTCACAGAAATAATAGCACTTTTTCATTTGTTGGGGGGTTGAACGAGTAAAGTCAGATATAGAGGGGAGTATAACACATCTCTGAGGGCATACGTGGTTCTACAATAAACCAGCCTAATATCATTCTCAGTTTAGCAATGCTCCTGCAGGAGCAGATGAAGAACGGCAGGGAGAGGCAGAGACACCAAAAGACGCGAAATACATTTTCCACGCACCTATTCCTGAAGCTTTGCCCTCTGGGATCGTGTTACTAATTTATTTCATTATTTCGACATCGTCGCAACAGAGAGAAATAGCGGGAAAGCGTCTTGAGGCACTTCGGAAAACAATCTCAGCTTCAGGCTAGAACGGAGTGCTTTCAGCAAAATGGGCTGTTTTTGTATTTAATTTTAAATTGAGCTGTTTTATTTGCTTTTTACAGTTATTACCGAGGAAAGAGAGTGATTAATGTATGATTATGAATTCCTTATTTCCATAACGTACAGCGGATGAATGATAAAACATTTCTATTGTGTGAAGTGACACGTTTAATTGTTTTTCGTCACAATTAGACTAATAATTCAGCCCGGTGGGATCCAGGCGCATTGCCAGACATTCTGATTGTGTTCGAAAAGCTTTTTTAAATAGTCCCGGCACACATGGGAGGGTAAGAAAAAACAAAGGAATGCTCTCCAAAGTGGGCTTGACCCTGTTTTTACATCTGACAGTGACAACTGACAGTGACACAAAAGCTTTTTGCAGTTGCTCTAAGTTGACAAATGTTACCTTCAGTGACACAAGTTGTGTTGTCTTGTTTTTAAATTGTTTTTCTAGTTTCTTTTTATTTCTGCTGAACATAAAAAAAGATATTTTTAAGAATCTGGGTAACTGAACAATGACAGTACCGATTGACTTGCATTGGTTTTGTTATCATACAGTACAAATGAATGGGAACCATTGTTGTTCGGTTAGACAAATAAGAAAGTAATGCTTATATGATCCTTTACACAGCATCTCATGTAATTCCAAACCAGAGTTGTTTCTGCAAAACACAATAGATGTTAATTTGAAGAATGCTGGTAACCAAACATCACTGGGCCCCATTGACTTCCATTGTATGATCACAAAACCACTGAGACATTTCTCGAAATATCTTCTTTTGTGTTCCCCAAAATAAAGAGTCATATACAGGTTTAATACAAAATGAGTGTGAATACATCATGACCGATATTTTATATACTATCTCTTCAACGCATTTCCCCATTTCATCCGGTTTGACTCGTCTTCCTCTGAATCTTCAACTATTGTGACCAAAAAAGAAGATTAGGGCTCCTCTCAAAGGACTCTTTTTGAACAAAAAAATACAAAGAAACGTGGCATCGATACCATGCCAAGAGCTCTGTATTAAAGATCAAGGTGACAGCGCAAAGCATTTTAATTCAGCTGAGGCTTATTCCCAACAGTCGAAACTTACTTTTAACTTAATGGATTTAGCTTTTGCTTGTACTGAAGCATCTTCATGTTTCCTGTGTTGTGTTGAAACCCTTTGCCCTAACCTAATACTCTACTTCATAGCCGGAATACCCAAGACACCACTTAACCAAGACAGTCTTAACAACCTCCTACATTTTCCACAGTAGGAACCCTTTACTTCAGGACTGACGATTTGAGATTATAAAGAAAACCCATCTGCCCATGTATTTAGTCTTAAAATACCCAAATAATATCTTAAAAATGTTGAAACCGGTTAGATTACACCAAATAACAGGGCTTCAAAAAGGGGGTATTTTCTGCTTTCAAGGAATTGCAAGCTTTTCAAATTATAGTCTTGAATGCTTTATCGCTGTACAATCCGTGGGGAATGAATGGTTAAAATTGGCAGTTGGCTTAACGTGATGATCTTCCCTGATAACTGTCAAAGCCAATGGGAATAAAGTTTATACCACATTCCTCTTCACCCAGCAATTGCCTTTTCTCTGTTTCCCCTTTATAACACGTTCTTCAGCATTCGGATGCTATTTTTAGTCTGGTGCAGTCAGTCTGTGCTGTCTTGTGTCTGCTTTAAGCACAGACATGCCCAGAACTGTGAACATGTGTCGATGACTCTACTGAATCTAACTGGCAGTGCAGTAGAATAATATCTGTATTATACTGTATAACAATGTACGAAGAACCCTCCTTATTGAGCTGAATGGCAAATAATACAGAATATATTCATAATATATTAAAGTTAAACATAAACCTAATAAAATGGTTGCAAATAGCAAAGATGGAGATCGTTAGTTCCAATAAATTGATCATTTACCCAGAGGCTGAAGGTCTGTAATTTAGTAAGCATATGATGAATTAGTAACAGATACTCGACTGCTGATAAGCAGAAAATAATAAATCTTAAAGTTTAAAAGAAAAATTGAATAATAGCATTCTCCATGTTGTTTGTCCTGTAAATATAAAATGAACTGAACAAGTGTACACAAGATCTAAGGCTGCATCCAAGCCACGTCCCAGTATTACGTTATAATATATGCATAATCCGTTCTAAAGTCAGAGTACCGATTACACCGTGTCAACAACGGCCGCATCCAGCGTGGACAAATGTAAAGTTATAATGGGTTCTAATACTTTCTATTGTCTTTTGGCTTACAAAAAACAAAGCACTTCTGACTTTCCAGCCTGAACTGATGGGATATGTAATTATTTTATGTGGTGCTCATTTGTATAAATTCGTACATAAAATTATTAGGAAAAAGCTATAATGAAGCCCCACCCCTAACCCCATCCCTAAACCTAACAGTCACTGGTGCGAAAGCATATCATACTAAAATGTACAAAGGAGATCGTAGGAATTCATACAAATTAGACACCTCGTAAACATTTACAAATTGCCATTAGATCTGTGTTGGGCTTCCGGTTAACTTAAAACAGAGAGAATTGTCTGTCCATGAATTGAATTACCAAATTCAGTAAAAAACTGTAAGACATGAAATTGCCAAAATGTGCTAATAATAAAAAGTGTCCCATCCTGTGTTGGCTGGGGAGTAAGCTCTTGAACAGATTCATTTAGCCATTCATTCCTGACTGTCAGTTTTGCAGTTAAAGAAGAGGTCTATAATTTCGTTTTTTACAAAATGACAAAGTAGACTGGGACACAGGCTTATTTTCAGCTGCTCTTCTCGGGGCCTGTGATTTACCTGTCGTATCTTATGAAAAATTCAGAGAAACGTCTGAAGTGAAGTAAACAGCTGCCTCTGGATGTTTATTCTGCTGAAGTGCATTAAAAATGTATCTACACATCACAATCACATGAACCTTGCTTTAATTTCGATATTGTATTCAACAGACACGCTCACCTAGTCGTGGGGAAGTCTTTAATAATAATGCAGGTTAATTTACTGAACTCACTCTTTGGTCTGCATGGATAAACATTCCGCCATATGTTTGGAATAAATAAATATCTTGTTCTTGAACAAATCAAATCGAGCTCATTTATAAATTAGCTGAATATATAAATAATATATACAGTTATATAAGTGATCTGATTTCTTCTATATTAAATAACCTCTTTTTCAGCATACCTGCAGCTCAGACGATGTGGTTTTTATGTCTAAGAAATTGCGAGAACTTATCAAATGTATGCGTTCAATGCAACGTAAGTTGATTTGGATAAAAGTGCTACCCAAAATGATGTGCACTTGCCCTCCAGAATGTCCGGTGTGCGCGTTGCAGACCATTACACAAATCTGACTTGACACGTTTGTTAAACCTGTGGGGAATTTTTACCTCCCGTATAATTTAATTTATCAGGACATTTAGAGACAAGACAAAGCTTTACTTTAAGCCTAAAATCAGCACAAAGGTGATACTTTAGCTCTTAAAGTCCTCCGAAAGACATTTAATCAAGCGATGCGAGCCACAGCTGACCACTTACTTGTTTAACTTGCAGTTAATGCTTCTAAGTGATGGCCCATGGGGGTTTTTACCTAGGCTTTATGTAGAAGTTGAATGAAATGAGAAGCACTGTGCCGTTTTGGATTGTATTGCACTACAGTACCTTAGATTTTAACATGCAGCCCACTTTTCCCCCGTGACCTCTAACATCTGTCTCTGAACACCACATGAGCTGTGCATTCAACCGCACAAACTTTTAGAGGCTGCACACTTTCCTCTAGAGGAGAATATGCATGACTGCACAGAATGGATATATGGTAAGGGTGTGCTATAACACTGTGTGCTATTTAAATGCAGAACTATGCATAAAATAGTATTCATAAATGTCATGTTTATACATTTTCCAGTCATAATAAGATCATAATATACATAAATGTTGTTATTTATCTAAACATGGTCAACTGATACATGGCTTATGTGCAACCTATATATAGAGCCGCAAAATACATAAAGATGTTAAAATTATTATTTCATCTACATTTCTGGATGTATTGTGGTCAAGTCCAGGGTCTGTTGAATTCCAACAAAATCAAACCTCAAGAGTGACATAAAGTCACCCAACAGACTGACATTATGACAAGACACAAGAAAACTGTGGGAAAATACAGGTTATCACATAACAAAAAAAAAACCTTCCTAAATACAGATAAGTATAAATATTACTGTTATAATGCTTAAAATTGAAAATGAATTTGTATTACTTGCAACATTTGTGGTCTGAAAAAAATACAGAGCATCCTTTTCCTCAGTTTTCATTTTCTGCAAATAAATGTAAATATATTTTTTTTAATTTTAAAGAGTTATAAAATAGGTAAATTAAGTTACAAAAATAAATGAAACTCAAACGTTGGCCCCTGTGTGATCAGAAAGTGCTTTTAGGACATTTCTGCAAAGAGTCCCTTGTTACCGCTGGATCCTGAAAAATTCCCTGTAGCTCTAATTTATGAGAGATATAGAGTTTGTAATTAGATGCTTTAAGCTCTATAGACAACATCTAAATCCGTCACATTCCTCAGTTTATAAAAACAACAAAATGTGTTTACATAGTGCAGTGAAGTCTAGATAGAACAATCATATCATATGTTTTAAAAGCAATGATGTAAATAATTTATTTTTGGTAGAGTCCTCCCATGAAATATTCAAAACAAAAGTCAAGACCGTAATCATGGATAGCTTTATGCTTACTCTTACCACAGGGCTGATGTGTGTAAGGATCAATCTTTGCATATACCCTCCTTTGTTGCATCATGCCAAAGTTATTTTATTCTTGGATGAAATAGTCATGACATGTAGATATGAAAGATTAGACAGACAACATAAGTGAGCAATTCTATTACACCATGCTGATAACATGAGCTGTTTAATGTTTATGAACTGTGTCTTTTGAAATAAGTAAAACATTTTCATTAATCATATTAGACTACTGTACAGATTTGTTAATTGTAAATGTTGTTGTTGTTGTTGTTGTTTCAAACTGGGGAGAGAGTTGAAATTGTTTTTGTATTTAGTCCACAACTACCTGCACAGAACATTTGCAGTGAACTTGAACTGATAAACTAAACTAAATATGAAGGAACAAGACAGTCAATGATTTTCCTTTCCAGAAATCAGCAATTAACATATCATTTTTCACTGAAATATTGTAACATAAGCCAGTCAGTTATTTTAAGAAGGTCCTTTGATATTTTCTGTCCCAAACATCATAAAATAAAAACTGTGTTCATCAAGTGTTTTATGGGATCTTAAATTGTTGGTTTTCTGTACGTGCTTGATATGCAATTTTTACCAAACAATATATAATTTTTTCTCAATTGAAAGCCATTTCTATTCCGACAGCTAATTTTTCCTGTCAATTTTTCTTCTGCTTTTCTTCACTTCCATAACAACTAAACATCTATTATTATTGATGTATTATCAGTATTTTTTAACTATAAATTTGTAAATAGATTCTTGACATCCTATCTAAAAAAGGTTTATTTTAGTAATCTGTGATAGATAAATTACAAGAAGTATAACAGCTATTGTGGTGGCCTAAAATAACCAACTACACAATAATGCCGTGGCCTTAACAAAATATTTTTAGTTTTAAGAGTTACAAACAGTAGGACAAAAAAATCCTAGATTTGTCATCTTGGTCCTATAATGTGTGGTGCGCTGTGATTTGACGAAAGCACACCACCCCAGAACAGATTTTTAAACAGAGTCCTGATTGTGGACCCAGGAAATCTCGCCAATTCTGATTATTAGATTGCCCTTATTATCTTGTGGTGAGGCTCCGGCATGAGCATATTTTGATGAGTAAAAGAGTCCAACTATAGATCTCCGCCAGTCACGTGATCTATTCTGTTTACACCGCCATTCTGACAGGCAAGGACAGCCGGGAGCGAATATGAAACTAATGGTGCCAGCATGAATTTCAATGCACAGAGTTCCTCGCGCATCTTTAATTCAAAAGACATAGACCTGTGTCATGATCCTGTCCTTCTTGTCAGAAGTTTTCTAGTTCTGTGGACAGGGTCATGACTGTATCATATCTTCTGTGCTCGTTGTGTTCTGTGTGGAAACACGTGGCCTTTGTCATGACTTGACGGCAAGTGTCCTGTTGTGTGTCTTGGCCCCGCCCCCTTGTTTCCCCGTATTCTCACCCTTAGTGTTTAATTCCCCTCACCTGCCCTGTTTAATTATTCCTTCGTTAGTTTCCCCACTTAAGGCCCAAGTGTTTTCTGTCCTGTGTCGGTTCATTTGCTATGTTTGTAGTAGTTTGTGTGAAGTAATTCCCCGGCGTCTTGTTACCTGTTCCAGTCTGCCATTGTCGTGTTTCCGTGGGCTAATTCTTACCGCTTTGCCCCTTCCTGGAAAGTATTTGTTTTGAGTTCCTGTTTTACTTACTATTTTCCCCCATCATGGGTTTTTTGTGTTTATTAAAATCTTTTTTGCTACCGGCGGTCTGCATCTGGGTTCTTGCCCCCTGTCATATTCATCACATACCTGTGCAGAGCAAAACTTAATAGATTAAACAAAACTGATCCCAAAAATGCCCCGGGATGCTTTTAACGTGTATCAATAAAGAAATTGAAATATTTCCTGACCTGCAGCATCTTATTATCCACAACTAACTCATCAACTTTTCAGCGTCTCACTCCGGAGACTCTTTAAAACCCTGAGTGATAAAAATTGAGGTGAATTTTGTTATGGATATTCAACTTTGGAGTCTTGGCTTTAACGTGCTCTGTCGTCATTGGAAAGGTAAGTCAACTGTGTTGTTAGCAGCTAACGTAATCGACCCTAGCTGTCCTTGTTTGTAGTTGGTAGTCATCTTATAGGTAGCTGCAAGTAGCTATATCACTGATCTTGCAGGTTAAACATTCCCAAAAAACTAAATGACCCTTCATTGAAGCCACTACTGGTGGTCAGACATGATGGGGTTGTGTTAGGAGCCCACTGCAATTGCACAGCTGGATCAGGCGAGTGCTGCTTTCATGTGTCTTGTTAAGTATTTAGCAGCATAACGACAGCGAGTAAGAGATACGTAGTGGTGACGTGTTGGTTAGTACGTTTTATTGCAGTAACCATTCAACCGTCTATCGGGGATTCGTGATCCTTAGGAATAAAAAGATTTGCCCTTTGCGTTCCCCCTCCTGTTCTGGCATCCTGATGCACAGCAGCTGTACATCATATTCAAATAGTACGATTTGTAAAGTCTATACAGTCTGGATTTAAATTATTGTTTGACCACTGTCAATACCAATGCTACCGCCACTCTAGCACTCTCATGAATGCCTGCCAAAATGGTCGAGTTCAGATTGTGTGACGTCAACCCACGGAACTCTACTCCCTTATATACACTGGTTACAAAAACAAACCCAAATCACACAAAGCTTATGCAATAAAAACCTAGCCATTCTCCATATTTAATGAACGCTCAGGCGTTTCAATCACACGTACAACTTGATTCTTTATTTTTGATTCTTTATTTTCCTGCAGGCACACACACAAGCTGTTGCCCCAAAACGTCTTGTTTCAAGAATTGTTGACACACTTGAGATTCTATGAAAAGACCACTTCCAACAAAGGCTTACATATGAGGTACTGAATGAAAGAGAGAGAAGTCATTGGTTCTAGACTGAATAGATACTGCAACGGGTATGGCCACTTTTAGTCCCATTTGCTTATAATATCCCATTTAATGGCCTTTCATGTCTTGGTGAGTAACTGACATATCATTCCATATTACAGATATAATCTCTGCATCTGCGTTTTCAAAAATCCAATACGTCAATATTTATGCATTAGGCAGACGCTTTTATCTAAAGCAACTTACAGTGCATTACGGCTTAAAATCCTAGAAAATCCTTGACCTTGAAGTTTTCTATGTAGCAGTAGCTGACAGAAACAAATGACTGACACTCTAACATCTCTAGCACATAACAGCGGAGAAACAATGATGCTAGACCTTTCTTATGATAAAAGATCAATATTCAAACTGAAGCACAATGTCATGGTACAACGTACCGACAAAAACCGAGCCAGTGTCCATCTTTGTGCAGAGATTGTCTAATAGGGAGATGGAAGTGTCCCTAATACTTACAACTGAAGAAAGCGTAACGGCCAACATGGATCACGCCCGGCCCCCTCAGCCAATCATATAATGGCAATGATGTCATTGGCCAGTGTTCACAGTTTAAAAGTAAAATTTTTATGGTTAAAGCTATATTGGTTAACTCAGTGTAGTGAAGATTTTCCTGTATTTTATATTCATTAAAAAATATATCCTCTAGTCTCCTTTCCTGGGTTCTTCTGAAGCCGTAGCCGTTAGCATTAGCCGTTAGCTTTTTCGAAAAGATGTTCAGTTTATGTATTAAAAATGTCTCTTTCTCTTTTGTGGTTTACATATTTCCATTTCTTAAATCCTACATGTAAACATAGCTCGGTAAACTACATCTGTTTCACAAAATGTCAGATGTTTGGGGCTACTGTAGAAACAACATGGTGAAATCCATGCAAGCAGAACCGTGCTTTATGTAGCTCGTTCTGAGGTAATAAAAACATAACCCTCCATTATGTATGGTCTATATATGCATATTATATTGCATTTCTGTCAATAGATCCTCCAAAAATGATGCTAACTCCACGTGCTCACGCGACATCAGATGGCATTCATGAGCAATTTTGACCTCGGAAACACATATTTCTGATAATTCCCAGAGCACTGCCATTAAACACAGCACCTTTAACAGTGCCAACTAGGAACATCATAAAACCTGCAGTGATGAATGTCCAAACATTTAATCAAATCATGTGCATAGAAATCGTACCAATAACCATAATGTTCTACCATGCTGAACCATAAACACATACTGTATTGTGGTAACGGGATTGCAAAAAGTATAACCTCACATAAAATGAAAAGAAAACTGGGTTTAGGATGAAAATTTTCCCATACAATTATTATGTAGCCTAAGTATAACAGTAAAAGCATACTACAACATAAACTGTAATATTTATCAGATAATAAAACCCGCTGAGAATATTTGAACCGTTAAGCTAAAGGAAAGTAAAAGCAGGTTTCTCTCAGTTTCAGGACTTCGACCGGTAGCATTAATCATCAGTGCTATCTGAGAGGTCCTCTGAGGACCCTAACTGGTTAGCATTTAGTACTAACAGACCCTGAATGCCCTTGTAATACAAAAGCGTGTTACCCACAGGACCATAATGCGTTAAATTGACATGTGCTTTTGAATTAACTCTGACAGAAGGAAACTAACAAGTGCTGCAAGTCTGAGGTGATATGACAGTGAGGGTGAAATATTTTGCCTCATGGATGCAGTAAAAGCAGCTTCTTTCAGACCAACTCGACTGTAAACACATTCACATCCACGAGAGTGGAGAGAATTCCGAGGAGGACTCCACAAGGGCAAAAGTGATGGACAGAATCGCCTGTGGACATAATTATGTCACTTAGAATTGTGTGGGACGATGGTCAGATGAGAATCTCCAAAGAGAAGCCGTCAAAATGATGCAGGCCGGTTCCCCCGAGAGCGTTCCTAAATGGAGATTTTGTCATCGTTGCGCCCTTGAAAGAGCGATTAGAGCTCGTACGGTCCATAAAAACCTTTCAACCAAACCCACTGATGGTGCTTGAAAGCAAGTCAATTATGCTTTTAAACAAATTTCTCTAATTATCACCTTATTGCTTCGACAAAGTGATTTTGCACAACGACTGAAAAACAAACAGAAATGACTCGATCTCGATTTGTGGACTCGGGGACAGGGTGTTTTTTATTCATGGGGTAGCAGGTCTCAGGGGGTCCGCCCACTTCTTGCACTTGCTGCCATCAAAAGGGCTTTAACTGCTTCGTCGTCTTGTCCTGTTGTTGGCCTTGCAGGTGGTCCATAGGGACCAGGTTCTGTAAGTTTACCGGACTATTTTTAACCCCGATGAAAACCACACTGTGGTCAGAAAACTCCAATTTACTGCGTGTGGATGCTGAAAGAAACCATGTCTATCTTAATCTTCTAATCTTCTATCTCATCATTAGAATATTGAAACAAGCATGCCAGGGGTATGTTTTCTATACAACGGTTGCTTGCTGCTTAACCATTATTGTGCACAGCATTGTTGGGTAAATAAAACATGTTATGGCTGACAGGTATCCATCATTTGATTCATGTTGGATTTGATGTAAAGCTGCCGTAATGATGTAATTCAGGGGCTGCAGGTATAACCTCTGTTTGGATAAAAAAAATTACATTGACACTTGAAAGATGTTTATTTAAAAACATTTAGTTGTTAGTGTATTTATTTTAGATATTTTTTCATTGTGCATCACTACACTTTGCACTTGAATCATGCATACAAGTGGTTGCACATTGTAACCGTTCATTTTGCATGTCTTTTCTAATTCATTCCATTTATGATCTCTTTCTGTTTTGTGTATTTTATATTTTATAATTTGTCTCTTATTTAGTTTTTCAAATTATGTAAGATATTTGTGGACAAATTAATGAATTTTACTTTTCTGACACTCAAACCTCTGCAGAAATGTTGTAAATACACTACAGCTGCCAATCCAAAATAATTCAATAAATTGAATTTCCTTTTTATAGGTAAATGTTTAAGTAAAATTGTAATTGTATCAAAATTTCTCTCAAATTCCGAGTGACAATTTTTTTATCAGTAGAGAATTGAAACGAGACAAGTGGTAACAAATAACAAATCTTGAATACTGCAAAGTAAACAAGTTCATATTCTTGACACAATGTTAAAAATGTTGCATGAGGTTTTTCTGTGGCTGTATTGTCATATTTGTGTAGAACAGTTTTTGAAACATATTGATATACTGTATATATTATTTTAGAAATATTGTTGTGTGGATGACAAGCTTCCTTTGATACAATAAAGATGTTCACTTGAAAATGATCAAATAAATTGCCTACTAAAATAACAAGAAACACAGTGCAACTAGCATGGAACCAAGTTTCTAACCTCATGCTGTGAGCTCTGCTTCCGACCACACAAGTTAGCGAGTGTAGAAGCTGGGAAAGTTGGAAACAACTGAATCCCAATCTTTGGTTGTTATGACAGAATTTGCAATGCTTCTGGAAAACACCAAATGGTTTGTTTACCCCCACTCGTAATTAACTATTTTTGGTCCATGTTGGGTGTTCTGCACTGTCTCTTGTTTTACAGAAGCCATCTTTTCATCTAGTGAGCCTAACATCACACACCACATATCCAATCAGTGGATCAAGTCACCCCACGCTATTAATGCATTCACAGTTGCCTCCTACATCTTCTACTGCATTATACATGATGATGGCCATGTTTAACATCTGAATTGTGTGTTTTTTTGTTATTTAATACATAAATGTGTTACGTTACTTGCTCAAAATGCCTGAATATGAGTGTATGATATGTTAATACAGATATCATGACATTTTGAAATGAAAAGTATTATTGCAAAAATAATACCCCAAAATGTACAGTTTACAATGATGGTAGGCGATAGTTTTGCGTGCAGCCGGAAGAGGGGCTTGTGGGTTGGAGGAATTCTTGCAATAAAAGGTGGATCTTCTAAAGCTTCACACAAGAGAGATGGCATTCTGGTTGTTTTCACTTTTTTAGACGAAGAGTGTGACGTGGAAAGCTACAAAAGCTACTATGGGCCATACTCTGCATCCACTGAGGAAAGTTAAGAAGACGAACACTAGATAGGAAGAGGAAACATGTTACTCTACACATGACACTTTCTCATCCTTAAGCAGAGAGACATCAGATGGTATCAGTCATTCAGGTACCAGTGGCAACAGCCCACAGTTGTTCATGTGCTTGCTGTGGTACTGAGGGATACAGGTCTTGAGGGTTTGTGATCCAGAAGCTGTCGTACTCAGACACTCTTGTCACAACATCCCTGGTCCTTTGATCAGCCAATGGAAACAGTCAAACCCACATTTGTTTAAGGCTCAGAGCCGTGGGGAACCTTTGAAATCCAACCGTGACAACAATAACAGCGGGCGAAGTGAAGGTAAAACAGTTTGCAACTTTTCGCGAGTTGGTAACGGGAAAGCTTTTGTGACATTCTGCCTCCCACATAAGCAGGGATGCACAGAGCAACAACAGATCCTGAGAAAGAAGAGTATAGTATTAGGGATTAACAAACTAAAAGTATTGACGCTACTGGCATACAAGAGCACTTTTAGTTCCGTGACAGTAGCTCATATGTTTTCTAAATAGCTTTTCCTTTAATGAGCTGTGGTATCTTGAGCCTCATTGTTGCTTGACAAAACGGTACATAGGGCTGTTTTTTTGTTTTATTGTATTGTTTCCAGAGCTGATGCAATAGCCATAAAATATTCTAATTTACTCCAACACTCTAGTAGTGTTCTGTAGAAAAATCTGTTTTATTTAACAGGGAACATGAACTTGTTTTCTTTGCAGTATTTGAGGTCTGAAAAAAATTCAAGCCCTCTTTTCTTTTCTTTGGACCGTTTCTCCAGTTTTTATTTTCTGCAGATAAAAATAATATTTCCGTTTGAAATTTAGTACAAATGTTGCTTGTAGTTCACAAAAGGAAACAAATTGATCATTTCACATAAACAAGTAGAGTTAGGGTAATAATTAATTGATAGTTAAGGGGAGGAGGTTCTCGTCCAAGATTTTACTGTACAGGGGCCTGTCCTCATTCCTTCAATGCAGTGAAGTCTTCCTGTACCCGTAGCAGAGATAAAAAGCCCTAAAGCATAATGTTTCCAACACTTTGCTTCTCTGTAGGGATGGTGTTCTTGAGGTCAAAGTCAGCATTTCTCTCCCTCCAAAAACAGGAGTCAATTCTGGTCCGACAGCAGTGCCAGCACTTTCGCAAAGCCTTTTCTAAATCATTTTGATTTTCATTGTCAAACAATAACCAGACGGGCCTTCTTGGGCAGGAGGACCTTGGGTTGCTTCAGGATTTCAATCTATTGTGGCATAGTGTATTACAAATTGTTTGCTTGCTAACTGTGGTCCCAAATTTTTTGAAATCATTAACAAGCTTCTTCTGTGTAGTTCTGGGCTGATCTTTAACCTTTCTCATGATCATCTTTACTCCATTGGGGAAATCTTGCAGGGAACTCCAAGGGCCTTGATAGTTGTTTTGTTCTTCTTCTATTTCCAAATAATCGCACCAACAGTTGTCTCCTTCTAACCAAGCTTCTGTCTGTAGCCTATTCAAGGTATGTGCAGGTCTACCAGCTTGTCCCTGACATCCTTTAAAACCTATTTGGTCTGGACTATGGTGGTGGAGAGGTTGAAATGGAAGATACAGATTCTGTTGGCAGGCATTTTTCATATACATAACAAGCTGATTTAGGCGTACTGTCTTAAAGTGACAGGACTAATCTGCGGTCCATATAGGCAAATAACCAATCTGTGGAGCCAGAATTCTTGATAGTTGGTAGGGGATCAAATACTTATTTCACTGAATGTAATGCAAATCAATTTATAACATCCAGGTAACATTTTTTTCTGACTATTTTTTTATATTCTGTTTCTATCAGTTAAAATAAACCTACCATAAAAATTATAGACCCTTCGTTCCTTTGTGAGCAGGCAAACTTACAAATTCAGAAAAGGATCAAATAATTATTTCCCTCACTGTGCCTTTAAATAGTTCATTCAGAAAAAAACTGACAATCATTTTGAAATAGTCTCTAATATGTTTACAGGTTTAGTATAGAAACCTTAAATAAAATGCCAAAGACATTATCTGTTGTTGCTCATTATGTAGTTGTGTTGATGAACAAATAAATTCAAGCTCTGAACAGAACCATTTTCTTAAATACAGAATTGTGCTTTGAAAGGCATTATGGATATTTGTCAGGAGAAATATGCTCCAGAGTTCCCTGCTTTACTGTTCTCATCGCAAGGGTTTACGGCAGATTGTCACCATAATCTACGCAAAACAACACTACGTTAAGAGAAGTCCAGTGTCAGAGGAAGAAGATTCGAGGAGAGAAAGGGGGAGTTGCATGTAGTGACTTGACGTGAGAGAAAGATGAAGATATGAAAGGGCTGCCAGATGTTCTTCAATCATATTCTGTTTGGCCTGGTTGCTTAATATTAATCACATGTTTAAATGCAAGATTAAGCACATGCTTGACAGCTAAAATAGCCCCTCTCTTCACCAAGAGCTTGCCGATATTAGTCAGGGGTAAATTTAGCAAGAATTCAGGGAGGTTCTGAAACCGTGGTCACTGTTGGCGCCAACAGTCTAGTGCAGCGATTCCCAAACTTTTTCATTCAAGGATCCACCTGGTCAGGTAAAATCTATCTTGATACCCACCAAAATATTTTTTCTGTAAATATGGGGAGAAAAGACACAGTCATCCTCTTAAAATAGAGTAGTTTTTATTTGCTGCATGTTGACACTTGATAGCAGTGCAGTGGTGCTTCTGGGTGTCCTGCTTGAGTTTGAGTCCCGGCTCATTGTCCAATTCCAGAATTATGGATGAGACATCCATCAAAAAATCTAAACTCAGAGAGACATATATATGATCCAAGTTAGTAATCCTGCTATTTATTTTCATCAGAAACTGATAAGTCTGAAATATAAGGGAAATATTTATGCGTTTGGACGTGCTTTTGAGTGACAACATACTTTGTAGAGAGAAGGACTGGCTATTCATAAAACAAAATAACTGTATTATATTTATAAGGAATTTGGACCATTACCATTTTGTCATTTCTGAAACAAGCACTTGACCTGCATACCTGACTGTGGAAGAACTTACTTTAAAAAGGATTTAAAAGAGCTTTAAAAACCTTACATCAGTATTTAAGCCATCAAAACATAAAATATTAAAATATTTTATTCATGGTGGGGTTGGCATTTGCATGGAATTTCAATCAATATCCTTTATTGAATAAAGCCATAAAAACCAAAATCCAATTCTAACGTGGTATTCACTAAAGGAATGATGAAAAATGTGATTCTGGCATATTTTAATTCTAAAGCTTTTCTTCACTAGTGCGATTGAAGCACGTAATTCGGCTCCTTAATTTGCAGAAACCATGCCCCGGTTAGCAAACTCTTTTTCATCATTTGATGTATTACCGCTGCCATTATAAATGCAGAAATTACACACAAACATCTCTTTTTAATAAAATCCTGTTTACAGTCTGCTATCTGTGGGTGGTAACAGCACTTGGTTAATTGCAACAGGCAAAAAGTGCTCACTTTTGTGCATTAGGAACAATGTTTAATAAGCCTTGTTTACACATATGTGTGTGTGTGTGCCAAAATGAATGACAGGTAACCTCATTTAAATACTCATGGATGTTTGCATCAGCACATTTATTCACTGGTTAAACTGGATTGGAGCTCGTTCAAGATTTTGCGGTCATACTATTCAGACTTGACCATGACACCTTAACCATGTTCCTTCTGTTTCCATTGTCATTTTTTTAAAAGTGGTTCAACAAGTTTTACTCTTAATGCCTTTAACTATGGTAGTCAAAATGCTAGATGATTCTAGGTAAGACTGAAAAACGGAGTTTTGAGCTAAACGCGCTTTAGAGCGTAGAAAAAGTAAATGCACCCTTCTCGCCTTATGTAGTGGTCCCCTTATTTGACTGACACTATGCAGAGAACATGATATTTAATCGACCATGGCGACCGCTAACACTTTGTAGTCAACAAACATTGTTATGCAATGGAAGTGAGTCGTAAATTTCTATTTTGCATTTACCATCTATCTTAATCTATAGCCTAAAGTTTCTCGGAGCAAAACAACAAATCTCACATTATGTGTAGCAATAAATCATGGTCAGTTATTCATTATGCAACTTTGAAGGGGCAATCGTGGCCTAATGGTTAGAGAGTCGTACTCGTGACCTGAAGGTTGCCGGTTCTATCCTCAGTGCAGGCGGGTAACGATTGCGGTGCCCTTGAGCAAGGCACCTAACCCCTACATGCTCCCCGGGCGCTGCAGTGATAGCTGCCCACTGCTCTGGGTGTACGTGTGTTCACCACTTGCTGTGTGTGCTCACTAATCACTGGATGGGTTAAAAGCAGAGGTCATATTTCGTGACGAATCGGTCACTTTCACTTCACTTAAAGCTTTGACAGCATCCTTGCTGCACTTCAAAAGTTAAGGGTCACTTCACCGAGGGTCCGGTGGAATTATGTATTATATCATTTTATTAAGTTTCACACAATAACGATGTCAAAATGTATAACAACGCATCTGCTCACATATACGGCTGCCCAGTGATTTTCTCAACGTATATCACAGTCCTGTGTTTCGCCTTTGTTGTTATGGTTATACTAACACGCCTTTAGACCAAAATGTAATACATCACCATTTTCAGAAATTAGCATTTTTTTTAAATGTACACATTTGTTCACATTTTTTGTTCAAATTTTGCTTAAACAGCACTGAAATGTAAACAAACAGCTAAAACCCCCGAAATGTTCCTTTTGTGAAGGAACAAAATGTCAATCAATTTTCGTTTACGTTTGCATTTCAGTGAGTTTACCACTCTATTATTTTTATTATATTTAATCATTCTATTATTTGACCAGAGAATGGGTTAGTGACCATAAACTTTGTACTTAAATTTGATCAAATATAGTTATGCATAATTTGTATTTGATGTTTTAAATGAGGTGGAATTGAAAAGTAGCTCACTTCTCAAAAAGTTGGCTTGCCTTAGTTTCTAACCCATAGTTTTGCTGCCAGATCAATAGTTGATAAAATGACTACTGGATGAAAATAATTCACACCTTGAGATTCAGTCAAACAATATGGATCATTGTTGAATATCTGCCACTAGTCAGGCATGACAATCGCAATGCAGGGGAAATAAACCAGACAAAGACACAGAGGTGAGAGTTGACTTCACTAGATGGATCGCGCTTATTGGTGAATGACTCTCTTAGTCACTCTGAAAAGACATCAGAGTAAATGCCCTTCCCGAGTCTGCACAGATCCGTCTTTGTGTCTACTGGTGCGGACGTAAGGTTTTATTTCTGAGTTGGCAAACAACTGACACGGTATAATTTTCTCACTGTGGGCGCTTTGTTTTTAGTTAACATTCAGTTCTGTGGGGTTGCGTCTGCTTTAGAAAAACACTGCGCTGGCTCCGGACGCGATTTCTTTAAGACTGCAAGGGAAGCTCAGCTTCCCCTATAATTGTCAAAAAATGAATGGTCAAATATATGTACTATTATGTTAACATTTTATTGACTAAAAATGCGTTAAACATGTTCATCTCGAACGAAAACAATTTCGTTCTGAATCAGCTTCTTAGGTCGGCTGACTCGATTTCCTTCTCATTCATTCCCGTAGCGTACAGTGCATTACTCTGTTGAAGCCCAGCGTCCATTGACTTCAATGGGGCTGCTTTAAACAGTTTTTTTCAGTGCTTAGAAACAAGACGGTCATTGGATAATGCTGCGATTATGTCCCGCCCACGGACGCTCAGCGTCTCTGGGATGAATGGAGGAGTGGGCTGGCCCGGACTCCGAGCGTCTGAGTGATGATTGGAGGGTCTGTCATCTCTTTTTAATCCACTTTTATGTCCTAAAACGCTCGTTTTTTGGGGTCGACAGCTTATAAAAACGGTTTTCTTGTTTTTTTTTAGCTTGTTTGCTATACACATATGGTGGAGATGGTGGTCTAGTGGGTTAAACCACTGAACTGGTAAATCAAAAGGTTGCTGGTTCGATCCCAGCCGCCACCACCAGTGTGTCCTTGAGCAAGACACTTTACTCCATGTTGCTCCACAGGGATTGTCTCTGTAATAAGTGCACTGTAAGTCGCTTTGGATAAAAGCGTCTGCCAAATGACTAAATGTTAATGTAAATACATTGTCACATATCAGCTTTTAGACATTTTTTTTTGTTATAAATAAATGACAAGGAGGCGGCAGCTTCTCGCAATGCAAAGAGACAGTTGCTGTGGGCGTGGGCGTGGTCTTCAGATTATGACGCGTATCACTCTGTGTCTCCATTTCCAACTCAGTCCCATCGCGGATTTTGCATGTGTAGTCGAAAAGACAAACTGCTGCAACCTTCATCGTATATTTCACACAATTTCACACCACATTCATTGTTTCACTTTAACATAATTCCCACATTTCCTCCCGTTGAGTTAAATATATATATATATATTAGATCGTTTGTTCATTAATTCATATAGTCTGAATTAATAAATACTGTAACAAATGTATTGATCATGGTTAGTTCATGTTGGTTATTAGTCTACTAATGTAATGTTAACAAATCAAACCATGTTGTAAAGTGTTACAAACACATCATTTACTCAGCACACAAAAACAATATGATATTCAAACTTTTGACTATTTTCTTTAATAACTACATAACACAATACTTGTAATTTCACTTTCAGTACTTGAGTAGTAAATTTTAAAATAAACTACTTGCAATACTTAAGTACAAAAATTGTTGAATACTTTAGTACTTCTACTTAAGTGTGGTGCTTAAAGAGCACTTCAACTTCTTCTCAAGTTACTTTTTTGATAGAGCACTTGTACTTTTACTCAAGTCTGGGTCTCTAGTACTTTATACATCTCTGATTAAATATCATAAATGTACAACTAACTAAATCCATTACTAAATACATTAACGTTCCTTCCTCCCCTGGGCCAATTCCAGCAAATAGTATGTCCGGAACCAATAATGCGGAATCAATGAGGCTTAGGTTCGGTTCCCGCCCGGACTCTAATCCTGATTGCACCAAGATGCGGCTGCAGCGGACCATGTCTGAAGTTCATCACGGTAAACTTAAACTCCAAAAATAGAAACAAATATAAGTGACATATACACAGTAACTAATTTGTGTGCACTTCAAATCAGTAACTATGCATATAAAAATGTGTTGTAAATGTAACCAAACCTGACAATAAAGAATGAATGAATATGATGCGTTTCATGTGGTTACTGTGAGCTATCATACTGAAACAAATGAAAATGAATAAAAGTTTAAATAAAGCTTATTCTTAAATGTATGTCCTTCATGTAAATGCATGTGTGTGTGCGTTATTGATACATCCACATTACCGCTCTTGTGCGGCCACCACTCGGGCCGTCACAAGCCCCCAGTGCAATGTTTGTGCATTGCTATGCACACAGACTAAATCTGGTGCTGTCACAGGGGGCCAAATGCTTGCCTGAGTGCAGAATTTTTTTTGCATTTTTCTCAAAATCCACAAAGAGGACGTCTTTTCTAAAGTCTGCAGGCTGCTCAAGGTTGCCCAGAAACGCTCCTACTCGATGGAATTTCACATCAAGGATAGTGAGCACTGTGGCAAACAATTATGATGGCCTCCTGCAGACATTTGATAACATCATTGCAGATACGACAATGGATGATGATACACTGGATTGTGCCAAAGGCTTCGTGAGGAAACTGGAGGATTTTGAGTTTGTGTTCATGTTGTACACATATGAACAAATCTTCTCTGAGACTGATGTGGTCTTTGATATTGTCCAGCAGAGAGCGATGGATGTTCTTTACTGCAAGAAAAGAATTGAGTCTCTTCTTGCATTTGTCACAGAGAAGAGGTCAGAGGGGGCTTTCCAAGCTGTTTATGCCAAAGCAGCAGATCTCACATCAGACCCAAGAGATGAGCCCATGAGAAAGCGCCGTCTGACCCAATTGCAGGATCCCCAAGAGCGCTACAGAAATCTGTACATGGCCATCCTTGATAACATCTTGGAGCAGATTCCTCAACGTTTTTTAAATTTGGAAAGTATGCTTTTCTTAGAATTAGTCAATCCAGGGAAATTTGATGACATGAGACAAGCATTTCCAGGGGAGGCCTTCCAAAGTGTCCTGAAAAGTTATGGCCATCACTTTGATTCAGGGAGACTGAGGTCTGAACTTCAAGTCCTGTATTCAGATCAGGACTTGCAGAGTAACAGGGGAAAGCTGTGTGATTACTTGGTGTTCCTTAAAGACATGGAGTTGGACAGTGCAATGCCTCAGCTTTACAAACTGTTCTCATTAGTGGCAACAATTGGAGCTACATCTGCAGGTGTAGAAAGGAGCTTCTCCTGTTTAAAGCGGCTCAAGTCCTACACCCGTAACACAATGGGCCAAGGCCGTTTAAGCAGCCTAGCTCTGCTGGCCATTGAGAGGACACTGGTCAAGTCACTGGAAAAGACGCCTAGTTGGTACGACAGGGTTACAGAGCATTTTCTTGAAAAGGAACGTAGGGCAGAATTTACATGTAAATAAATGGACAATTTTTATGATTGAGGCCGAAAATGAGCTTCCCCTCTTTAATAGATCAGCAGCCCTCACTGGCTGGCTCATTCGGAATGACCATTTATTTCTTAACCGAGTCATTGCATGCAGCCATTAGATGTTTATATAGCGGAGGAGTAATTTGAAGTAATGAATAAAATATGTTAATGTTAGCTTGCAAATACTAGTTTTTATTCAAATTATTTTTTTAAACAGCACTCTAGCAATCATAGCCAAATCATATCATTATACCCCTATTGCCTTTTCATAAGGATCCACTTGGATTTCCATATAAATCTGTCGTAGGTAAATTCGCCATTTTTTCTGATGGAAGCTATACACAAAGCAGTTGGCGCACTTCTGCATAAATTAAGTATGTACGTAGATCTCAGCGTTGCTCAAACCTCATTGCTAAAATTCAATGAAGTAACAAGCTGTTCTCACTTCTGCAGGTTTGACAGCTCGCTAGATACGCGTCCCCAATGCTTCTCATTCGCAGACTCTGCAATTGCTTGGATGATAATGAGTGGGTTGCTTGGTAACGACAATTTGTGCAGTATTTCCCAATGGAACACCTTGTAGTCATTAAGTCATTTATTCTGAGCACAAAGAGTTTGGATTCCCTGTTCTCGCTTTTGCACATATAGCTGCCAAATATGCAAGTAGAGTGGGAGAGGCTGGTCATGTGACTGGATTTAACATACAATGAGTAGGGATACACATATGCATATAGTGTCACATCTGTGTGATGAAAAATGATAAAATGTTGAGATCTGTGTTTAGATTAGCATGAAGGTATGGAGATGCATTGTGGCCCTGTTTACGTCTGGTCGATTGTTTATGTACTCATCCAGTTATCATATTATGCGTTAACAATTTATATATTGCAGTATTGAATAAATTCTCAGCATTTTATTTCATAATCTAACACATTTAAAAATTAATTTCGCATGATGTATTACAATTCAAAGCCAGTTTTTTAAACAACCTGTATTTATTGAATTAGTCACAATAAGGACACTGGGCAGCAAAGGTCTACCACTGTTCAGGAGTGAGGAATAGAAACGTCCTGAGAAAGAACATGGTTTACTGCAGCTAGAACCAAAAAAACAAGCTGTGTTATAAAACAGTTGCTCACACAGTTCACCTTTCCCGTGTGTTACAACACGCAGTGAGAAAAAGTTTTGTGTGCAAAATGCGTTTCCTACCCACAGAGAGTACTCCTTCAGAATCTCCTTTCAAGAATGAAAGTTGGCATTAGTCCTTATCCTGTACGTAGGAGGTGTTGAGTTTTCCATCATCATTTTGCTACTACAAACCCTGTGCTATTGCCTGGACCACATATAGTCGATTTGGGATTGAAGAAGCTACTTACGTAAATTATGAAGAGCGGGTAGCTCGTAAGAATTTAAGCTTTATTTCCACTTTAAACTTAAGACAGAGTTTCTTTTGAAAAACAGTCTCACATTGATTATATTGAAGCCGTTCACAAGAGCATTTTATTAAGGTTAGGGTTAGGGTTTTATTTTATTATAAGATTTAATTTCATGACTAAAGTATAAACAAAAGGGGCTTGGTCAGGGTTACAGCATTAAATCTGACTACATGTATTTACACACGGCAACTAAAAACTGAAATAGAGTACATATCTTAGAATCAGCTTAGAGTTTTGCTAGAGCAACAATAGGTGCGGAAAGTCTGCGCCAGTCTGCAAATATCAGTCAACAGATTTCAAAGAAAATTGCAAACAGTATTTAATAAAATAAAATTTTAAACAAAAAATACACTACCATTCAAAATTTAAGGACCACTTATTCATTTATTATCAATATTTTGTCAAACATATTGAATAAATAAATAAATATATATAATAAAAAAACAATAACGTAATGATAATAATGTATGTTGTGACTAAAGTAAACTGAAATAAATATGTTATTAGGGCGGTTTTCCGGATAGGGATTAAGCCAGGACAAGACCTTAGTTATATTAGGATATTTTAGTCGTTCAAAAAAAATACTTTTCAAAAAAGAAAAGTTGAGACTAAACAATCAAACTGATATATTTTAAGATATGTCATTGTAAGTTTTTTTTTTCAATTGAGACACTTCTAACATTTAAGTTAGTCTGCAATTATTAAGCCCATGTTTCAACAAGTAGATTTACGTCTACAAAAATAATTTCAAATGCCTTTCGATCAAAATATTTTCAAGTTCACGAAATGCATTTCAGTCAAGTGATCCTAAACTTTTCAACGGTAGTATAAAGATGAGTTGAGAACAAATTGAACTAAGGAGATGCAGAAACCTCTCCAAAAGAACTATTTGTTTGATGAGTCATTTATTTTCTTTAACCATCTAAATGAATCGATTACGCAATACAACAGTCATATTGGTCATTTTGTTGTTTGATAACCTAGATTTTTATCACAGTTTTTTTGAGTCTTGTCATGCTGTCAGACTTTCAAATTGCTGTCACTCCTTAGCATTGATTCTGTTAAAATTCAACAGACACAGGACTGGAATGGCCACAATACATCTAGAAATGCTGATTTTTTTCCATGGCTATATAATATCTCTGACATCTGCTTCTTTAACTTCCAATTTAGATTCCATTTCTGTGTTGAGTTTGCTACCTCAAGTCAAATTTACCAACCGAATAGGAAAAAAGTCATTCTCAATCTACACTGCTCCTGCTCCACTATCTTTAGCTGTGTCGCCCTCCATATTTCCACTCTGAGGATGAATGTAGACCCAGAGACCCCCCTTACCAGGTGTCTGTATGGATACAATAATCTGACCTGCTGCACTTGTGACTGAGCACGAGCAGATGGCCACTGAGAGCATTTTATTTACACCGTATAGAGAGAGAGAGAGAGACAGAGAGAGAGACGGTGTAGTAGAGGGTCATGGATGATCGAGTCCATCACTGTTGAAGGTGCATCCAGAGAGTGTGTCAAGAGACACCGCTGATAAACACAGTTCTCTCCACAGTTACACGCGACTGGTAAAACACAGAGGATGAAAAACATGTTAAAGTCTATTTTAGAGCAATGTGTTTTTTGGGTTCGCAATGTTTCACTCTGTATGACAGGCTCCAAACACAATCTATTGCTTATTTTTGAGCAATACCAAAGAAGGCATAAAGACTATAATTGAGAGAAAACTGAGCCAAATGCATTTCTAGGGAATTCACTGAGGATAAATCACACACTGTGATATCTGCATTTATTCGGGTTCCCTGTGTTGTGTTGATTCTTGCCCTATTCTCTAAAGGAATACAATTTCAGATAATGCAGTTTCCCAGCTTGCAAGTTGGTTCTGTTTGCTATTGAAGGTTTGCAGTTTACCACTGCGATCCAGGTGCTCAAACTGGGTCTGCAAAATGGGAAGCCTCGCCCAAAACTCACACTATTGGTTGAGCCAAAATCATCAGGCAAACATATCTATGCTTTTAACGCACAACATTGACCATTTTATTAACCATCGTCGCAATGTAAACGTTACTCATGACTTATTATTGTAATTAAATAAGGATGGAAGGAAGTATTTTAACACTTCTTATAAAAAATTGATATATTCATCCTTCACTTCACTAGGTATATGTGATATTTATGACAACATGAGCTTGTGGCCTGAAGAAAGGGAGGCACCTCTCTGATAAGAATGTCATACTGTAATGTAAAAAGATTCCACCCTATAGATTCAAATCCTATAAACTCAAAACACTAAAGCATTTAAACCCTCTCTACTGCAGGGACACCCTATGGTTCATATTCTTATTAAACGCAGTTGAAAAATATGTTAAATTATTCCTCTTTTACTCTGAATTTCATAGGGAAATGAAAAGACTAGAGTTCTTCGGTAAATTCAAACTAAAAATGTTGAGTCCAACTTAAAACGGAAAAGAAGAACGTTTTTTCTTTTTGCTATAGTCATATCGTGTCTCATCCAGTTGCAATTGATGAGACATTGACGTGTCTCATCAATGGCAACCCCTCAAAATGAGCTAATAAATACTGCATAAAGCATTACATTCACGTGCTAACACCGATGTCTTTATTTATGGACACTTAATTGCCCATCCAGCCCACATGAAGAATGCACAGCATTTACTCAGACTTAACCAGACCCGATGTCAGTCAGACTGCAAAGTCTCTGTCATAAAGGTCTCAGCCTCACTGATTTTCACTCAGGCGGGGAAAGAAGTCGGGCAGTGGGGTTTGGACATCCTTGAAAGGCCAAATAGGAAGTGATGGTGTCCCACAGTGCTTGATCTGTTTCTCCGCAGGAACCCAAGAATGGATTAGTAAAGGCTTTGGCTGTGGTTTGACTGGGTATAACCATAGATCAATGGACGGCCTTTGAGTGCAGGACAAATATATAAAGTGCACTTAAGCACACTTTTGTTATACAATCAGACAAAGTGAAGCCCAATGCTGAATGCTTTCTGGGTCATATTTCACATAATTATAAATATAATATTACATAATATAAATATAATTATCATATATCTTAAAATATTATCATATCATTTTTATTTTTACTTTTTCTAAATTGTTACTGCAATAAAGACTTAAAATCCCCCAATGTGTATTTACATTAACATGTACTTTACATATGCTAAAAGAAGTATCATATTAGTACAATTTGAGCTTTATGTTTAGGAATGTAGTCAAATGTGTATAATTGTCAATTTTATAATAATAACAGATTTACAACCAGTGTAAGATTGTGTGAGAAATACATTTTTGGTAGGAGTTTTTGTGTCTGGTAAAATTATTCATGGCTGGCAGATTTTCTAAATTTATGAAATGTATTACTTTGGACTCCAAAATGATTACTTTGGATTACAAAGTAATCGGCAAATGCACACTCGAAATCAAAATTTGTCTCATTTTCTGGTAAAAAAAAATGACTCCATTATAATGACTATTCCATTTGGTTTTGATAGGTCTCCCAAAAATGAAAATTCTGTCATCGTTTACTAAGCGTTTTTTTGTTTCCAACCTGTCCAACTTACTTTCTTCTGCAGAACACAACGAAAGAAAGACATTGAAAGGACAAGAGGGTCAGTAAATCATGACAGAATTTAATGACAAGTCACAAATAAGAGCTTATATTAAAGTGTTACTGATACAATCTCAGAATACAAGAGCCACATTGCTTTTCATTTCTCACTGTTTCTATAGCTTAGCATTGCATACACAGTGTCATGTGTTTGATCTCAGGGAGTACACATAATGATAAAGTGCATGTCTTGAATGCACTTTAAGTCTGTGTGCATAAAAGCACCTGCCAAATGCATACATGGAAATGTAAATTTCTCTTGCATTTGAAACCGACATCCTATATTTTATGATTCCGCCTTGAGGAACACCTTTAAGACTTTTCATTTGTAAGGTTTTTGATTTCTTTCAAGGGGCTACATTTTTTTAATGATAAGTTTGGGGATAAAAAGGGACCCACAGAGCCCTGGACGACCTCCATACGAAGGAACATTTCCTGAACCGATTAAGAACATCATTTTTGTGATTTGTTACAACACCATGAATACACATATTAGCCTTTAAGGTCCGCAAGCACCAACAGCCTCCTCGTATCCATATGAGTTCCATTGATTTTACTGAGGTGTAAAATGTTTAAGCAGAATATTGATGTGCGGCAGAATGGGCCAAACCCCTTCACTCAGCTTCACACCCCACCCATATTCAAGCCTTTCCCTCCATCTTCCTTGTTTGTGTTGCGTTTTCCAAAGCAGATCAACTGGAAAATTACATGTCTGCCGGTTTAGGCTCCATTGGCTGAAAGCCTGTTGTCGAGCAAGTGGCGGGAGTTCATTTAGAGCAGCGGCAGGCCGCCATTGGCACTGGAGAGCGGGCAGAGGAATAGTAATAGGTAATAGAAGAGAGCAACACTCTGGCTAATACATCGCTGCAATTAGCCGCAAGCCGCGGCAGCTGTGGCGTGACGGAGGCCTAAGGGTAATTGCGGACCCCACTCATCACTGCCTCTCATTAATACACAACTCTGCACCCCGGAGAGAGAGAGAAACTTCCTGTCTCGCTCGCTCTTCTATCTACTTCCATTTCAAACATTTCTGAGCACCTCTCTGAGTTTGAGCCCACTCTCTCTCTTTTTCTCTCTGGAGAATGAAGCGCGCACCCCAGTATGAAAAGTATGACAGTGTGCTTGAAAGTCCTCGGTTTGAGTGTTAAATCTTGGACGGCACGCACTCGGAATAAGGCCTCGTATGCATATGTGGTGCATGAACGGTGCATGATGGATGCAGGAGGCGGTCGAGGGGAAAAATCTGAAAATTTCCCTCAAAAGTACGGCTTTTATAGAATTATGCAACAACTGATGGATAAATTACACATTTTCCCCTAAACCAGCAAATGTGGCTAAGATATAACTCTTCCATTTGATGATTAAATCAGCTATAAATTTAATACAGCTTGTGAACGGTATGAGTTGCAATATCATATAGCTGAGCAGAAATAAGTATGTACAATGTAAGGAGAGAAGCTGAGAAATTTGATAAAAGATGAAAACCAATATTAAAGGAACAGTTCACCCAAAAGGTCCTAATTTACACTTGTGCTGTTTTAAATCCATATGACTTTCAACCGACCACATTGCTGTCTGTTTCTCACAAAAAAAAACCTAAATTGACCATCTAAATGCTTTTTTTCGATTCAGTTTCATTACATAAAATATGTGCGGCCCAAAAAAAAGTGGCCAGTGTGTTTTCTTTTGTGTTGCTCAGAAGAAATAAAAATAAATGGCTTTGAAACATCACGCGGGTAAATAAATGATTTCATAATTTCAAACATTTACTATTCCTGTTACATTAAGTAAAATACCATTGAAAATAGTTTTATCAATTTCTAAATACAATTCTCTTAATAAGACGTTGGTCTTAATACACAAAAAGAAGTCAATCAAAAGGCTATTGTTATTGATTTGAAGAATTTTGGACCATTTGGACACATTATGGTAGAAGCTCATAGATATATCCAGTATTGTAAAGTCAACCAGTATTGTAAAATCTAGTCTGAGCTTTTCCACGTGTGTCTTCCGTGTGTTAATTCAGTTCATTTGACAGCACACAGACTTTGATAAGTTAAAATAAACACCGAAAGAACATGTTAATCAATCAAACACAAAGGCGGTTCTTCATTTCACACAACACTGAAATGCAGCATGATGCAGCAAATGAGAAAAAATAGTCCTGCTGTGGTTAACCTAGCAGATGCAGCAAGACCAGACTGTTCTGCCAGCCCGGTTCTCACAGTTAAATGGTGACTTCTTTAACAGATGGCCATGCCATGTGCCTATGATCAGGACGTGCTGCTACCAAATACAGCTCTGTGTACTGCATGCCACATGGCATGTATAGTATACTACTGTCATCTTTTTGATGCCCATTTACTGTTACTTTTGTGTCACATGTGATTCCTATCATCTTATATTATGAGCACATTTAAGGATGGTTCATCCAAAAATGAAAATCTGTCATTATTTATTCATTCTCATGTTATTTCAATCCTTAATGCTTTTCTTTCTTCTGCTGTGCACAAAAGATGATATTTTTAAGAATGTTGGTACCAAACGACATGGCCCCAGATGACTTCCATTTTATTGACACAAAACCACATATATACAAAAATACGTTGAAAGGCTATGGCCCAGTTTCACAAACACAGTTTAGCCAGGACTGTGCCTAATGTGAATGAAGATAATTATCTCATTTCTATAAACAATATCGTACTTAAATACATTACTGGTGTGGATTTCGGGACAAAAAATAGTATTAATATATTTTAAGCTATTTCTGGGCAAGTTATATTGAAGACAGGTCACACATACATTTAAGTCTGGGACTAGCTTTAAACCTTGTCTGTGAAATGCATCTGATTGTTTTAGGTAAAATGTATGGCTGAATAATGTCTTTTTCCTGATCTGGTTGCAGAAATTAATTTATTCACCACAGCTACCATGTTAACCTCACAAGGTTGAAATCTTATCTTGGATGTTGGGAGTTAGCCAGCAAGTATGATAGAATTATGATCACGTTAAGTGGGATTAAGGAAAAGGAAACATCTGTTGCTCATACCAACATAAGGATTAAATTATGATCGTAATGAAATAGGCACCTGCACCTGACATACAGCACCAGCACATATCTACAGGCCCACCGTGGCCCCCTACCTGTGACAAGGAATAAGACATAATGAGCTTTGCAATTTGACATTCAAAAATGTTCATCCAATGTTTGACATTAATCGATTCTAGACACGTACTAAAAAAAAAGATAATACGATTTTTTTCAAAGCAATTTCCTTGTTTATGGCTGGAATGCATCGATTTATTGCAACATACTAATTGATGTTCATGTGAAAGCACATCTACAATATCAATGTCCGAATAACTGGATGTTTTTTTGTAGTACGTAAGACAAACATCTCATGTCACTTTGCATACACGGATTATAATGATGCGCACGCAACTTTGATTTGACGTTTACAGTCATTTTTGCATTTGATTGAAACGTAAAGTTGAATCAAAATTTACAAGCGTAATTACATATGACTGTTAAGAAAAATAACATAGTGATGATGACCCAACTAATGTGTAGGTAGTGGAACAATTTCTGCTGTCCATCATAGGACCGAAAAAATATATTTCCCCTAATAATTTCTTAATTCGAAATCCCACTTTAAACATCCCGATACACAAGAGGAGGTTTTGCCCCGCTGCGAGATGAAAACGAACGTGAGGATAAAGTAAATACTTTTTAAAACAGAGATCTTTATGAGAAAGTGAGCTATCAAATTCACGATGGCTTTGGGAGAATCGTCGCTCTGGTGCATTGCTGACCATTACTCAGCATCCTCAAGACATTGCATCAATATAAGCAAATTAAAACAATCTACAATGAAAGTCAAACAATGATCCGAGTGCTATTTAAATAAACCAGAAACTAAACGACCCACGTGGAATGACATTTTACAGACGTAAAAAAATCTAAAACGTAAAGAAATAGTTTTAGTCATATCTGCTGCATCTTCAATTAAGGAGTTATTTAAGAAAAGCTCACCTTTTTCATGAACGATGCTGCTTTTTCTCTGGTTTCAAGTCAATTTGATGTAGATGGGATGGGATACCTAGAATAAGCAATATTACACCCGGGGAAATGAGAACCTCAACGCGCAATGGGTTCAAACTCCATCAGCGGACTGCCGGGATAGCTGGCTCGCATATCAGACGATACGGATGCACTGTACGGTCCGTAATGTTCTCTTCCTCACAGGTGCGCTGATAAACACGATGTTTTAACTTCCTTTACGCAGCGCAATTCGTCTACCTATGCCTTTACTTTTGCTTGGGCGTTCTTTGCAGGAATAGTTCCCATTCTTGTGCTCGACCCTTCCCAGGTGCGATGAATCAGATGCCTAGTTCCCTTGGCTTTTCAGTTTCACCTTGTAATAAAGAATAAATATCCATGTGCTGCTGAAACAGAGGGTGGAAATCCAATCCGTCAGAGGTGTAGATCCTAGAATAGAAAGCCTTTCGCAATATCATCCTGATAGATTGGTGAATTTGAAGACGAATACGCACGAAGCGTCTGCTCGTCTTGGACCACGGAGAAGAGTGGGCGTTATAGGGGTAGATCTTCCCTGCTCACTGCCAATAAGTATGCATGCCTCCGCCTGAATCGTTGTTTTTCACACGCATACACCAACAGTGTTTCTGCACATATATTGCGTTTGGTTGCGAAATTGTGAATTTGCGATTGGTGTGAGAATTAAGACAGAGTGTGGTTATCAAAATTTGAAACTGTGGGGAGAACCGAAGTTACTCTTTTTTTGAATAAACTGGAAAAAGCATGAGCACGTTTTCCCTTAAAGGAAAATCAAGAAACAAGCCATACACTTGGGTGACTGCTCACCATTTTACGTTAGGAAAATGTGTGATATAGGGGTGAGTGTATGTGTATATGTGAGGAGTGGGTACGTACAATTTAACGAAAATACAACAAAATAACATTCTGACCAAAAGTAAAGGCGTGTGGATACCAGCGCAATGGCGCGCTGTTATTGTTTTTTGTGAGGTTGTCATTTCAGCACCAAGGACAGCGACCTCTCTTACAGTCTATCATAGAGAATCCTGGTTTCCAAAGAAACGGTTTGCATGTCCTTCTCTCAAAGACAACGCACTCGTTTTTCACTGTTCTCTATCAGCAGTTTAAGCCGTCTGGATTTTATTTAAGATGTGATTGTACTGGTTAGCCTTGCTTTTTAATTGGATGAATGGACTTTCGCTATTTGAGAGCTAGAAAGTAAAGTTTGTGTATTTGCCTGTGCATTTGATAAGGAGGACTTCTATCAGTGCTCGAATTGAATCAAGTCTTATGGGGGGTCCCCACCATAAGACGTTTTTTGGTAGGGGTGGGGGTTAGTCTCACAATATACAATGATTACAAAATACTTGATATATTTTATCATAATATGCATAACGATATACTTAAAAACAGGTTTATTTTACTGTATTTTGGATCAAATCAATGCAGATTTGGTGAAGAGAAGTGACTTATTTACCAATGTAGGATTTAATATTTTCCCAAAAAACAAATGGATGATTGACACTTTCTGATAATATTTTTTGTTCCAAGAAACTAAATTATTAGATATTAAACATATAAATTGTGACAAGACCGGCTGTTAGTCTTTGTGTTAGTGTTGTGGGGATTTTTCAACGATTTCAGTGCAGTTTACATAGTTACATCCAGAAGGTGGATGTGTTAGTTTTCAGTCGGCAGACTATTCAATCATTTCAGTCCAAAAGTCTGCTTTATTCAGGAACTAACTATGGCTACCAAAATGTCAATCGTAGCTATTTCAAGAGTGAATCCCGCATTAATATGCTTATGTAATTCCCAAACTTTGCAGCTTGTACAGTATGTGGTCTTACTCCTAGGAGCTTGAAAAATATGATTTTATTAAATTCTGAATGGATTATTTATAGCACAGAAACCGCACAACGAGCACTCCGTTTATAATTACTAAAAAGATGTCACTCATCTTCATCTAGATCTCTAGCAACGCAGACCCAGGCCTAATAATAATTTGCGCAAGGAAAAAAAAGCCCTGACATGGAGTTGATAAATATAGTGGAAAGATATATAGTGAGAGAAAATGACTTCTCAAAAAAGTAGAAGCATCCTCTTCCAGACTACGAGTGGAGGCTGATTATTCTCCATTTTTAAGATAAAGTTAGCTTCACCGGAGCGATTCCAATCAAGCAGTCATGTCATCGATGTCCTGCGCTTAGCGGTCTTTAGATAGGGGGCGTTGCATTTTTTAAAGGGAAATGACAACTATCCCATTAACAAACTTGATATTAATTATTGTAAATAATTACTACACAAAATGTACCATATCCATAGCATGAATTTAAACACATTTGTCATTATCATTTCTACTTTTAGAAAAATATCTGAGGTATCTTATAAAAATGTCCCTAATGCCTTATGGGGGATGCCGTATCCCCCGGCCCCCCTTTAATTCCGCACTGTCTACTGAGCATTCCAAACATTGGTTTATCGTTCTTTGATGTAAAACTTTGAAGAAAATCACTGATAACATTCTTCCCTCAATGTACACATCACAGTTAATGTATTACTTTGCATTTTATTTTACACTTACTGTAAAATCTTTTTTATCTTGCAGTGCACTTACAGTGTACTGTTCTTTCCCCATACTGTTATATACATGTATTTAATTATAGGTTTGAATCAGGGTTATGTTAGGGGTCGGTACCTAGTAAATACACAGTTACACAGTAAGGGCATATCTGGGCTACAGAAAAAGACTGTAAAACAATAAGCTGTTTAAAGGTGATTTGAAAATAAAAAATTAAAATCAACACATAAACAAAACATGTATATCTGCTAGATGTCTCTTCTGTGTTTGCACATAGTTTTGCCTGTGTAAATAGAAGAAATTTTGTCAAATAGAAGCCTGTTTGTCAGAAATAATTTATTGCACCTTTATTATTGAAATTTTGCATAAACAATCGGATGAAAATGTTAGCACTGCTACAACTACTATGAATAATATTAACATTAACAATAGCAATATAATAATAATTACAAATAATAATTATTATAATAATAATAACAAACAATAATTATTATTATTATATTTCTTCTCATTAAAAAACTAGCTCCCTCTTTCGGCAAAATATGTTATGGTGGGTGTGCCTAGTATAAGTTACTGTACATTCTTTGAGAAATGCTGTTTAACCTCAAGACACTGTAAAAGAATAAAGGAAGAGAGATGTGAAGTCACACAAAATGGAAGTCCAGTTGACGAACGAAGAGACTGCCTGCAGCAGCGCTCCTTAGAGACATTAAAAGCGATTGGCGGCTGATAAAGAGAAGTAGGAAAGTCAATAGCAATGTGAGTGAGAAGAAGGCTGAAGGGGTGGTCTGAAAATACATAGATACTCCAAAAACAAAGCTAAAATCTAGAAGACCGATCACTGAATCAGAAAGAAACCAAGACATATTCTATCATTATATAAACTGTAATTGTATAAAACAGATACTGTGCATTATAAATTATATTATTTACAGTCAGGATAGTGCAAAGTAAAACAATCAAAGCAAATGGATGACTGATAAAAATGAATATCACTAGATGTCATGATGATGTCTGTGACCAGCAGAGCGGAATGAGGGCCGTGAGGGAACAGGAGCTGCACGTCGCACCGGTTTCGCATCTCTGACGGAGGAGCTCCGGAACATAAAAGGAGGATCGACTATCGTCCTTCATATCTGTTGCTCCTCCTTTTATGTTTTCAGAGCTCCTCCTCATCCTTTAGCAGTGAAGGACGAGAGAGAAACAGGTAATCTCTCGTCCTTTACTGTTCGGTCCTCCTTTTATCCTTCCAGAACTCCTCCCTGAGTGATGAGAGGCGCGCAGCTGACGCTCATTATCACTGGAGTCACCGGCCTCGCGCCGTTCCCTCAGGGCCCTCATCCCGCTCTGCTTGTCACAGAGTTATATAACAGTACAGTAGTTCATGCTTGCTTAAGATATAACTTCTTGTAACAGTGGTAATATAAACTTAATGTCGCAGAGTAAGAGTTTAAGCTGTATTTTAAAGGGTGGGAAAATGTTTGAATGTATAACAATAGATCATTTTATTAATGGCTTATATAAAGGTTTTTTATTCTACATAGAGGTACACCTCACGTAATGATTCCATTAACTTATTCACAATTTGTCACACATATTCAACACTGTAGTATCTACTTAGAGATGTATAGTTTTCTTATTTGAAGCTTACCCAGATAGCCTTTACATTTGGCCCGGATCCGTTTTAAGCCCCTTGCCTCCGTTTCTAGCTCAGAGACGTTTTCTGATTGTGAACCAGATCCGTGCCAGATAGAGGTTTCAGCTTAAACATTCTAATTGCCATCAGTTCAGTATTTATATTGTTTTACGGATCTGGCCAAGATGATTTTTCCCATAGGTAACCGAAAGACATTAGTTGTGTCTGACACTGATTTGGTCCAGATCTGCAATATGAATCTGAGCCGATACTGTTTTCACATAGGCTACCTGATCTGGACCACATCCGAAATACTCTTCTCAAACTGTGTGAAGAACTCCGTGGAATAAATATTTTCAAAAAAACATGGTCACCTGTCTGCATATATATTTTTCTATCAATCTAGAGCATGAGCTAATTCCATTATCATTAAGCTGAGCAATATTATCAGTGTTTAAAAACACAGCAATAGCATTTTGTTATGCAGGTCCGTTTTACGACAGCGCCAAAAGTGAACGTTGGGTCTCGCTTAACTGTCGTCTTGCAGATACGGCCCACATTCGTAATACGCACTTCAGCCAGAAGCGCCAAAAAAATCAGCAAACCAAGCTGTCGACGCAGATTTCTCTCATTCTGAACCCTCTGAAATTCAAACTGACCAGCCATACCACAAGTAAGTTTTTATGTGTTTATTTTATGTGTTTATTATGTACATCAATCTGAATGTTTGTGTGAAATGCTGTTTGCTTTGTAGATATCAGGCTGTTATTTGCGCGCAGTCTGTGTTAGCCGTTAGATGTTAACGCCGCATCTGCTATAGCGCTACCACGCTAGCATATACAAATATGAGTGTTGCACAGAATAAACCTAATTATAGGATAACCGAATCAACTTTTTAATATCATGGCATGTATATTTGCGGTAATGTGCTGAATTTAAAAGGTCTAAGCTTTATGCTGTTATAGCGCTGAGAATTGCAGGCACACATTCATGAAAATGACATGCAGCATTGTGAGCTTAATTTTACACCTCGACCAACCATTAAAACACTCGCTTTAATTGTATGCTGCCAGCTAGCCATCATCTAACAGTGTCAGTCACTGATGCCACAACCTGGCGCTTTTGTAGATCTCTAATCGCCTCGTTGCACTAGCAGAAGAAAAACATCGACGCGATCCTCACAGCCCTCTGCTATAGTGCAATGAGGCGGCCATAGCCTACGTAGCTGCAGATTGTGTCATCATTGACTATGGCGCTTTACGTTACATGGACATTAACAATCAGATTGTCCAGCTGTCCCGGTTTATACAATTCTATGCGAGTCTTATGTCCATGCCATAAGGTGGTTTGCCCTTTCAACAGATAGGAGAGGAGGGCGCCAGGAGAGACTGGCATGTCAGCAGCAACAACAGCAGCAACAACAGCAGCAGCCACAGCACCACCCACCGAGTGAAGCCGATCAACGACGCAAGACACCGGATTTTGTTTAAGTGCATATTTTTTTGTTCACGTTGTTTTAATAGCCTGTGCTTTTTTTACCATTAGGCTACAACTAAGAATTCGTGGTCATTAATTCTGTGTTTGTTGTTGACTTTGTTCACGTTGTTAGTTTTTTAGCCTATCATTAAACCTGTGAATTCGTGGTAATCAACGTGTTTGTTGACTTTGTTCACGTTGTTAGTTTTTTAACCTATCAATAAACCTATGAATTCGTGGTCATTCATTCTGTGTTTGTTGACTTTGTTCACGTTTTTTAAATATGCGTTTTAATCACTAAAACAATTTATTTCAGCTATAGCCTATACGCATTGCTCCATCTGAAACCTGAAGCCTTTATCAAGTCAAGTCAAGCTTTTTATTTATAGCCAAGACCTTGTAGTGAAATTGTTTTTCTGGACATTCCACAGACTGTGAAACATGTAGAGCTATAACTAGATAGGCTATAGGTTACTACCCTAGCTGACAAAAATGCCGAAAATAAGGCAAAAGAAGAATCCGGTGGTGATTTACGAAGCATACACATCCGGCACAGGTCAGGTAGGCGGAATCGTTTCACGCACCCGTTACGCATCTGTAACGGGATGATCAGGAGGCGCTGGATCGGCACTGGCATATATCCGCAACAACCCCTAAAAACAGACCCGAAACGGCTTCGGCCCGATGTGCGTTTGGACTCAGGAACGATTCCGCGAGACGGTTCCGGATCAGATCCGGCTATATCGTATTGCGGTTGCGGCCCTGTTCCGTTACAGCGTCCAGTGGCTATCTGGGTAACTATCTGATGGCTCTTTCACTTTTCTTCAGTTGCACCAACTTTCCTGTTGCATAATGTGTGTAACTTTGGTTATCTCAGTTTAGAAAAGTTTTAGTTATATCATGCAGTTCACAGTGTGGGGCAGCCATTACAAATCACTCTGACCAAATACGACATTGCAACATTGCCTCAGGGTGTCATAAATATCAATCACACGAACACACAGGATCAGCGAGAGAAGACAGGTGTATATGGGGTTTTGTCTGCTGTATTAGTAATGCGTCTGAACAGTCTGAATCCTAAGGGGAAACTTCATGTCAGAACATATTTTGATTAACATATAAGATTCACACTGCACCAGTCTTTAAATTTGCAAATTTCAAGTTTTGTTGCTAGCCATATCCCACCCTGCTTCGGTTTAGTGTATGCTCAAAAGGAGTTCAAGAGCATTCACCTTTATTCTTTGTGTTTTCAATATAACATCAAGCTTATTAAAACCATTGTGGCAAACGAGAACCCTAATGGCTCACAAACAAATACTGTTTCACTCTTCCCCTGCCAGCCTTTTTCGAAAAAATTGCCAGCCAGTGCCAGCGTCTTTTAACATTTTCACTAAATTTTGATGACTTACAGTACATTTTCTGTAATTAATTTATGGACAAGCAATATATCAAATGAAAGAAAAAAGTCTCAAAGCTTTCGAACAAAAGAAATTATATTCTCGTATATTAATTTGTTCTTTTTTATTATCCCTTAGATGTGGGTAGGTTTCTTCAAAAATGCATCACTTTGATTAAACACTTGAGATAATTAAAACAAATTGGTCAAAGACTTCACCCAGATTACACTCAGAACAATCATTAAGCCGAGAGATAAAACATATACGTTCAAGGTTCAGATTTTTTGTACTTTTTCCAAAGGTGTGTAACAGCACCACCTGCTGAATAACAGTACAAACACTGATTGCCGTAATAACTTGTCTTCGGCGGGGAACCTGTTTTTAAATGACGAGATAACTCGTCAATGGCGTGGATAAAGTTAATCAAATAATTATGTTTACAATAACGTTCCCTCACATATCTTCTAAATGCTTTGTAATAAATAAAAATGTCACGTTTAAATGTAGTAATTCTTCCCTTTATAGTGGTCATTGTATGTTTTAGGGATGCTAAGTCGCTCTAAATGCTGAAGCAGCTATGCTCCCCTGCCAGAAAAGCCTGTTGTTGTCAGCATGAAGTTAACTGCAATTATTGGATGCTGTCCAGCTTAGAGAGCTTCAGCGTACTGAAGGCCACACTTAATCTGTGGTGCTGAACCAAAAGAACCTTCTTATAATCCATCTGATTGTACAGGGAGGCGTAACTTGGCGATACAATGCACAGTTGCTTACTGTGTACAATGCATGCAAGGCATTTTAAAGGTGACATCATATAAAACCCTTCTTTTTCATGGCATCTAGCAAACCAGAAAACGTGATAAATAACATTTTTATATTAACATTTAGTCATTTAGCAGGCCCTTTATTCAAAGCGATTTAGAAAGTCGCTTTGGACCCAGTAAGTTTGTTTTGGTGTGCCTTTCACTGCAAGCATGTGAGAAATCGAGCCGTTCAGATTTGGCTCCGCTTGTGATGTCCAAAGCGGATTTTATTATAATGTTACCGCCCCTTAATCTACACAGTTCCACCCACCGCGCTCCGCCATTGTTGTTTTCACAAGCGACAGCGGTGTACATGACACCATGGCTTAAGTTTGTGGACAACATGCAATGTAGTCACTGCACGGAGTCCAAACCTAGGAGGAGACAGCAGTGGATATATTTTATTTCTTGTGGAAATCCCCAGAAACCATAAGTAAAAACCTGCTTGTTTGCCCAAATCACTTCAAACCGGAGTGCTTTTTCAATTTGGGACAGCACAAGCAGGATTAGCTTCAAAGTTGTTCCTCAAGAGGGATCGAGACCGACTGAACGAGACAAAACTGCCGATGTGAGTAATATTGATCAACATTCTGAATTGACGTAAATGTACCATATACATGTATCTTATTTATTTGGACAAGCAGAAAATTATTTAATGACAAGGGAGCTAATGTAGTGCCAACATAATGTTTTCATAATGATTCAATACCACTTCTGGGCATACTGTAAGATGCAACTTACATTGGCTTGCTCTGGACTTCTAGACAATCCACACTTCTCCGATCCACAATTCACACAAAAAAGGAAAACACTTAACGTAAAACAATATTCACAAGATGCTGCAGGACTATTACCATAAATGAGGGAATATGCAATGATGAATATGTCCAATTTGGCAAAGAAAGTCCCACCTTTAAGTACAATAAACCATATATCTACAAATTCTCTGAAGAAAAGCCCTTATACAAAGTGTTGTGAGGCATTCTGAGCCTAGTAAACAAATTGTATAGCACAATAGGGGTCCAAATGCATTGCAAATATACTTTAGCCATTAAAGGAGTAGTTCACCTTCAAAATCAAAATTCCGTCATCATTTACTCACCCTCTTGTCATATAAAACCTGTAGGACTTTCTTCCGCAGAACACAAAATAATATATTTTGAAAAATATCTTCTTTTGTGTTCTGCGGAAGAATGAAAGTTATACAGGTTTGAAATGAAAATAGAGTGAGTATGACAGAATGTTTTATTTTGAAGGTAAACAACTTGAATTGCGATGACTTTGGGACTGTGAGAGAGTTTTATATACAAAGTTCTTTTTTTATATAATTCAATAAGGCGAACAGGAAATATGGTGGAACATGACAAGTTTGGTATCAAAGTACTCGGCTTGAGACAAAAAAATACTAATGTAAATCAAAATACATGATGAATATTTCACATTTTAAGCATTTTAATACATTTAGTTATATTTCCTGAGCACTAGGGGTGCTGGCAACTTTAAAGGTCCTCTCAGAACTTGATCTTAATGAACCATGCCAAATTTCGTAGCGATTTGGCAATCCATTTGGCAACACCTATGATGGCAGACCGAAGAATTTGGGTATTGATCGACTCGACATGACTCAAGAAATGCACTCTCATTTAGACCAATTTTTATAAAAGTTATAAGCAAAAATAGCCATTTTTTTATCTCTGGACCCCTAGGTGACCCTGTGCCGTAACTGTGTATGTTACCTAAGGCCACAACTGCAATGACATGTACCAATTTGCGTGTCAATACAAAATAGGTTTGGCAAGATACAGCCTCAAATCTCAAATCTCTACTCACCCTTAAATTGGAATTCATGCATGTTCATGAAAAAATCCAGAATTCCTGCCCCACCATGATCCCCACAACAACTTTTTTTTTTACTCTTTATCAAGCAGCAGAAATCACACAGTTTGTATTGTTGACACGTTGTGATTCATAAACAAACTTTCAGAAGACCCAAAGACATTCAAATATAGCACTTTGTTGTCAGAGCTCATATTGAAAGTTATTTTTCAAAACACTGTTCGACGCTTTGTCTTTTTTCCTCAACTGTGCCCAGTTTGATGCCCTTAAAGCATGTTTATTTATTTAAAAATCCATTGTCTTAAAAATCTGTTTATTCTTGTCCTTCACACATATAATCCTTTCCATGTAACCATTCAAAAGAATGTTTCTGCTAATGTCCCATTTATGCTGCTTATATCATGTAAACATTAACAGACACTGGGTTAAGTTGCACACATTGTAAATGTCACTCACATAGTAACCATGAAACATCAGATCGAATAAAGGTCAGCAGCAGCAAAATCCGGTAGAATACTGTCAAGTTCGGTTAGTGTTTACATCAATCAGACTATAACTTTGTTCTTTTTATAGTAATAATCCATATATCTCTGTGGCAAGGGGGGCGTGGTTTAGTGACGTCTGCACCGGACCTGAGAGAGACACGGGAAAGACGGTAAGCAAGTAGGTCGATTACAGATTGAAAACACCTACGTCTCATTACAGTGATTGGTGAGGAGACAGTTTAAAAGGCTCGCAGATTCAGAGGAGACGGAGAGAGACGGACTGGGAGACCTGATAGCTGGATCGGAAAGCTGAAACCTGAAACCTGAATCGTACGGACTATATTCCGGGAGGAACCGACGAAAGTCTTTGTTATTATTTGAGTTGTAAACTGGAGTGATTTGACGCAACGTCTTGTTGTGATTGAGAATAAAAGATTCTTACCTCCAAGTCCACGCCGACCCCGCCTCCTTGCTTCCATTCTCTTGAACCTATCGTTTATGTCACGGACCCTCCGCGAACTATACAGGTTATTGGGCATTAAAACAGTTCGCACCAGCGTCTACCACCCACAGACGGACGGACTGGTCGAACGCTTTAATCGTACGTTGAAGACAATGATCCGTAAGTTTGTGCACGAAGACGCCAAAAATTGGGGTCGATGGCTACAACCCCTGTTATTTGTGGTAAGAGAGGTCCCCCAAGCCTCCACGGGGTTTTCCCCCTTCGAGTTACTCTATGGACTTCAGCCCCGTGGGGTTTTGGACGTCCTAAAGGAAGCTTGGGAGGACGGACCCTCGGATAGCAAAAACCAAATTCAGTATGTCCTGGACCTGAGAGCAAAACTCGATACACTGGGGCGGCTCTCCATGGAGAATTTGCTACAGGGCCAGGACAGACAGAGCCGACAGTATAATAGGGGTACTAAGTTGCGAAAATTTGCACTGGGAGATAAAGTGCTTGTATTACTCCCCACCTCGAGTTCTAAGTTACTCGCAAAGTGGCAAGGGCCCTTTGAGGTCACACGGCGAATAAGCGATCTCAATAATGAGGTACTGCGGTCGGATAGGAGCAGAGCACATCAAGTATATCACCTCAATCTCCTAAAAAAATGGAATGAGGTGAACCCGGTGATGCTGGCGACGGTAGTGGGTAGAGAGGATGATCCCGGACCAGAAACGAGCCACCCAGGTCAATCCCTCGCTCTGGCCCCGGGGGGAGATCACCTCTCACCGACGGCTCAGTCCGTTTCTGTGTGGACTACAGAAGGGTGAATGCTGTGTCGAAGTTCGATGCATATCCGATGCCACGGATTGACGAGTTGCTGGATCGACTTGGCTCGGCTCGTTTTTTTTCGACACTGGATTTAACTAAAGGATACTGGCAGATCCCCTTAACTCTCCTATCCAAAGAAAAAAACGCCTTCACCACGCCGTTTGGATTACACCAATTCGTTACACTTCCATTCGACTTATTCGGAGCTCCGGCTACCTTTCAGCGGCTCATGGACCGCCTGTTGCGACCACATGCTGGGTATGTGGTGGCATATGGCCTAATGGTCAGACAGTCGGACTCGTGACCAGAAGGTTGCCGGTTCGATCCTCAGGGCAGGCAGGTAGCGATTGCGGTGCCCTTGAGCAAGGCACCTAACCCCTACACGCTCCCCGGGCGCTGCACTGATAGCTGCACACTGCTCCGGGTGTACGTGTGTTCACCACTTGCTGTGCGTATGTTCACTAGTCACTGGATGGGTTAAATGCAGAGGTCACATCTCGGGTATGGGTCACCATATCTGACAAATAGGTCACTTTCACTTCATACCTAGACGACATAGTCATATACAGCAATGACTGGGAGCGACACATACACCATCTGAGAGTGGCCCTGAGTACATTGAGAGGGGCCGGGCTGACGGCTAACCCTAAGAAGTGTGCAATTGGGCGGGTGGAGGTAAGGTATCTGGGCTTCCACTTGGGTCATGGTCAGGTGCGTCCCCAAATTGATAAGACTGCAGCAGTTGCAACCGCACCAAGACCCAAGACCAAAAAGGAGGTGAGGCAGTTCCTGGGGCTGGCGGGATATTATAGAAGGTTTGTACCTAATTATTCGGAGCTCACCAGCCGCTGACTGACCTCACTAGGAAGGAGGCACCGGATACCGTCCAGTAGACGGAGCCTTGCCAGCAGGCTTTTACCCAGGTGAAGGCTGCTCTCTGTAGCGGGCCGTTATTGCACTCCCCTTATTTTTCTCTTCCTTTTTCGTTGCAGACGGACGCGTCGGATTGGGGCGCGGTTTTGTCCCAGGAGACGGGGGGTGAAGAACGGCCGGTGCTGTACCTCAGTCGAAAGCTCTCTAGGAGAGAGACGAAGTACAGCACCATTGAAAAGGAGTGCCTGGCGATCAGGTGGGCCATACTCACCCTCCGCTACTATCTCCTGGGGCGCGAATTCACGCTCCATTCAGACCATGCTCCCCTCCAGTGGCTCCACCGCATGAAAGATACCAACGCGCGGATCACCCGGTGGTATCTGGCGTTACAACCCTTTAAGTTTCAGGTGATCCACAGGCCGGGGTCTCAGATGGTTGTGGCCGACTTTCTCTCCAGGAGGAGGGGGGAGGCTGCAGGACGGATGGGCCCTCGGCCTGAGTCGGGCGGTGGGGGTATGTGGCAAGGGGGGCATGGTTTAGTGACGTCTGCAACGCACCTGAGAGAGACACGGGAAAGACGGTAAGCAAGTAGGTCGATTACAGATTGAAAACACCTACGTCTCATTACAGTGATTGGTGAGGAGACAGTTTAAAAGGCTCACAGATTCAGAGGAGACGGAGAGAGACGGACTGGGAGACCTGATAGCTGGATCGGAAAGCTGAAACCTGAATCGTACGGATTATATTCCGGGAGGAACCGACGAAAGTCTTTGTTATTATTTGAGTTGTAAACTGGAGTGATTTGACGCAACGTCTTGTTGTGATTGAGAATAAAAGATTCTTACCTCCCAGTCCACGCCGACCCCGCCTCCTTGCTTCCATTCTCTTGAACCTATCTACAATCTCAATAGCATCACTGTTTTTAGGCTGCAGCCCTACATTATGTAGCATGGTAACTGCCAGATGTCTTAGTTGGCCTTCCAGTGATGCACTTGTGGTGTCCAAACATAAATGTTGACCTCTAAGCACCACCCCTTAGATGAACCGATAAATACAAGTTGAGAAGACGGAGAAAAAATAAATAATGTAGATTGTGTGAAACTGTCTGGTAATAGTCCTGTGTATTTAGGTCGCTTTTCAATTCAGTTACCCAAATCTACTAAAAGCTGTTTACTTTGTAAAAGCACCCCTGATTGAACATTTACGTAACTTAGAACATTAAAACATTCCATTGGTATAGCATTGTTCATGTTCTGAGGCAAAGCAACACCAGATGTGCCGGCCAGGGTGCAACCAAACACAAGCTTTCAGCTGTCGTGAAATACATCTACAACCATGTATTTTCTTGCTTGAACCAGTGTGATGTTTCTTCACAAGCCCAGTTTGCTGTAATGTGGAGGCATTTAAAGCATATACATGTCTATATTGCAAAACTTATACCACACACTGGCCAACTCACATCTGAGGTGTATGTAATATGAGGCCATTTCCAAGATTGAGGAATTGAGATGATAACATGAAAAGGAAACCATGTTTTAGTGATGTGATTCAACGATTGAAAATAACGTTATTGCATTTTCCAGAAGGGGTGAGCGAAATCCAAATATGAAGGATGCATGGGTAATTGAATTGTATATGATGATGTATTTTTTGCTGAGAAATTCAACCCCCAAATATTTTATATAATGTACAGTCATAACACTGCGGAATCCAGTGAATAAAATTCTTAACACATTCTTATTTGATTATGCCCAATTTTGGATCTTCATGGGTGCATACCAAAATATATGATTATTCATAACAACTGAATAGTACGAATTTGATCGACTGCACTACAACCTTTTCCATGGTCCTTCAGCCCTATGTGCTCAAAAAAATCACATCTGGAGATTCAGTAACCTCACACCATCTCTAAACGGATAGAATAGGAACTTTTCTTCAGACCTGGTCTTACAGGCAAAGTACAACCCAGAAGGCATAGTCTTGTGCAGATGCTTTATAAGTGCTGGTAGGAACCTCGTAGTCTCTTACAACTTGGAAAGAACCATTAGAAGCAAGGGGATGAAAGAGTGTGTCTTAAAGATAAATAGCGCTATCCTCCCAAAAGGATGAAGTTCGGTTGGAAAACGTTGTGCTAACAATGTCCCAGGAAAAAAACACATTGTGAGAGAATGTTCATGTATGCCTTTGAATGCACTGGATAAATGTGTCTGGCAATTGCATTAATGTAAGAGTTGGACTTCACATGTATATATAAAAATTCAGGACATTTTCTGATATGTTTACAGTTTTTCCACATAATGTCAAAGAACTGTAATTTAAAAAAAATTAACTGTTTTTTAAAATATTTTTCAATGTATTTTTCAAAATATCATATTAAAATATGATACTATTATAGAAAAATATAGCATATTTACAAGGAAATGCATGTCATTTTACAGGAAAACAATGTTATTTCTGTCACCCCAGCTGCTGGAAAGACTTTTTGAATGGGTTTGACATCTCATTGCCAGTGTTTTTGAGAATTCTTCTGAATGCATTCATATAGAGTAAAAGTTAATACAATGCAATGGATTTTGAGATTTTCTGTTTTATAAATGAAGGTTTATTGGCCAAATCACTCATATGAAAAATAATCAACCCTCATTATCTTGCATTACCACATCTCTCTCTCATCACATGCGGTCAGCATGCATCAGATGTAATGCTGAAGATTGATTCGGTAAGTAAGGGTATGATCACCAGTTACCTGAGAGACATCAAGCTACGATTGCAGACCACCAAGTATACAACAAAGTGGCAGCCAGTGGAGAAGGGGATAGTAACAGGATGCACAATCTCTCCCATTTTGTTCATCATGGGAATGAACCTGATCATCTCTGCAGCGAGCAAAAAGTCAAGAGGGCCGAAGACTGCAGCAGGATGTCAACAGCCAGCAATCAGGGCATTCATGGATGACCTTACCGTGATAACACCAACTCACGTGCAGGCAAGATGGGTCCTGGAAGAACTGGATCGTATGGCCACGTGGGCAAAGATAGTCTTCAAGCCCAAGAAATCAAAGAGCCTAGTGATCCAAAAGGGCAAAACAACTGGAAGGTTCAAGGCACTTGTTCAAGGGGAAGTGATCCCGAACATTCAGGGGAACCCAATTAAAAGCCTTGGAAAGTGGTACGATGATTCCCTGTCAGATCGGAACAGCATCTCCAGCACCAGAAAACAAGTTGAAGAGTGGTTGATGAAGATTGACAAGTCTAGCTTGCCGGGGAAATATAAGTGCTGGATCTACCAACATGGCCTGCTCCCGAGACTCATGTGGGTTCTCACGGTATATGAGGTGCTTCTATCAAAAGTCGAAGAAATGGAGAGGAAGTGCAACAAGCACCTTAGAAGATGGTTGGGGATACCCCCAAGCTTTACATCCGTGGGGCTATACATAAGGTCGGGCCAGCTCCAGCTTCACCTGTCATCAGTGGTAGAGGAGTTTAAAGTCACCAAATGCAGACTGGCCCTGACATATAGGGACTCTCGAGACCAACTCACCAGGGAAGCAGGAGTCAGAACAAGATCTGGCCGTAAGTGGGCCGCCAGCACGGCAATTAACGAGGCAGAATGTTCCCTCAGGACCAAAGACATCATAGGAAACCCGTGTACTGGAAGACAGGGTCTAGGAACAACACATTTCCAGCAGTGGTCAAGGTCCACACCTAGGGAGAAGAGAGCCATGATCCAGGATGAAGTCCGATACCGTGAGGAAGAAGGGAGAAGATCAACCGGAACCAGAAACACATCCAATAACAAATGATGTACTTGTTGCATCAAAGAGTGCAGAACAGTACTCTACTCTCAGCCAGTCTTGTCTCTTTGTTCCAAGGTTACCGCAGGATGCAGTTCATGCCCAGACCCGATGGCAGAGCTGAGAATGGGAAGCGGTGACCTGACAAGAGCTAAGAGGATAGAGCTGGGTAAAGGACGCCACAACTTTGATTTTCCTACAACATTTCAAATGTTATTAGATTGTGAATGATAATCTTAAATCTATCATTTACCTATTAAGTTTATTTTTTATTTTTATTTTGCCTTGTTGTGCTTGTGCAGAGGCAGCAGCTTTTGCCAGAGGGGAACTGGAATCCCCTGGTTGGGCCTGGGTTCTCCTGAGGTTTTTTTTTCTCGATGGGAGTTTTGGGTTCCTCACCACCGTTTGCATATTGTTTTGCACTATCTGCCTGGCCGGGGGGGCTGCTTTAGAATTCAGAAATTAGACATAATTAATATTGCATATAAGAATTTATAGTCCGTTTAATATTTGACCTGTGGTTCTTTCTCCTTTATCGCCAATGTGTGCTTTCACTGTGTGTGTGTGCGTCTATGTCAATGTGTGTGTGTGTGTATGTTTGTTTGCATATTGTGTGTGTGGAGCATTTGTATGTCTGTCTTTGTTGTTTTCACCTTTGTCTTGTTTTTACAGGTTTTTTTACTTGTATTCAATGTGTCTCATGTACAGCTGCTTTGTAACAATGAAAATTGTAAAAAGCGCTATATAAATAAAGTTGAGTTGAGTTGAGTTGAGAAGAGCCAAATCCACCGAGCTCGCGACTCAAGGAGCCTGGACAAGGTGGAACCTCCCCAAGAGATCAATATCATGGAGTGAACTGTGGCGGCTAGAGCCCTTTCGTATATCTTTTCTACTCCGAGCAGTTTATGACACCTTACCAACCCCAGTAAATCTGCACAGGTGGGGATGGAGGGAGGACCCACTGTGTAGGCTGTGTGGGGGGAAAGGAACAATGGTGCACATCCTGTCAGGGTGCAAGACCAGGTGGCACCATGACAAGGTGTTGGTAGTGCTCGCAGACATTCTGGAGCAAGAAAGGAGGAAGAAACCAACAGCCCAACCAAGACCATTGCCGAGCACCATCAACTTTGTGAAGGAGGGCCAAAGACCAGTCACCCACAGCCAAGCCAAACAGAATCTCTTGCAGTCGGCCCAGGGGTGGGAAATGGAGGTTGATCTTGGGAGATAACTCCTCTTCCCGGAAGCGGTACTAACCACAACTCTAAGGCCCGATATCATCATGTGGTCCCCAGAGGGAAAGAAGACCATCCTGGTGGAGTTGATGGTGCCGTAGGAGGAGGGGTGCGAGGAAGCTGCAGAGAGGAAGAAAACCAAATTCCAGCAACTTGTCCAGGATAGGCGGGACAAGGGGTGGGCAACATGGCTGATGACGGTGGAGGTAGGATGTCGAGGATTCCCAGCTCAATCTGTATGGAATCTATTGACAAAGGTTGGATTGAGAGGCCACTTGAGGAAAGCAGCCGTTCGTAGGTTGGGAGGAGTGTCAGAGAGAGCCTCCTGTTGGCTCTGGCACAAGAGAGAGGAAACAAGCTGGAAGCCTGGAGGAGAGGGGTAGTGACCTGGCCAGTCACTGCAGACCCGCCAACTGGAGGGTGTAGTGGTTAAGGGTCGAAACACCCAGTGAAGGTTGAGGACCACCCGATGACCTCTCTTCCAGGCCAAGGCTTCATCCATTGGAGAAGGGTGTATGCTAGCATTGTAGATGTATTATATAACTGAAGGAGTATGATAACCATACTCTTTCACTCCTCAGTTTAGCCTCCTATAGATCACAGGTCTACCTGGTATGTCAAAATTATTTAAACATCCCATTCCCCGCGATCCCATTGTCAACCTTTACTGAGTGAGTAATTTTGCTGATAGAGCATAAATAATACCTGCAAAATGATAAAGGTCAAAGTTCAATGCCAAGCGAGATATTGCCTTTAACAGAATTTGCTTTTGCAAGAACTACAGAGAATGGCTGGAATTGGACTACAGCCCTTTACTTCCCAGCTACATGATTTCACTATTCAAAGTGCTTTTTATAACCTCCGCCTACAGGGATACGTAAAGAAGGGGTGAGGCCTTCCTTAGAGAAGAGGAAGAGCCGCTGGAGTAGTGTTTGGTTATCAGAGATTGTAAACATTTGACTGAGCTATGCGCTAAACTGCTTTCACTTTCATCACAGTCCTTCAGCTGGTTATAAGAATTCAGCTACACACATTCTAAGATATCCATTGGTCAAATAACAGCTTCAATGAATTAAACATCGGCTGTGAAAGCTGTTCTGTGTAACACACTGATATTGTTTGTGTGTGCGCATACCTCTAAATCACTTCTATGAATCGTCCTTTGAAGTCCTGCTTGCAAGTGTCTCCTGGTCGATCTGCTTGTTTTATATCCAGCTCGGGTCCATTACCCTTCGATCGATCCTCATGTGTTCAAAGTAGACATGAATAAAAATCACAATTTTAACACAAGTTTTTCCTATATAAGAGGTAATTGTATTCACACAAACATCGTGTATGTGTCAGAAATGAAAGCTCTCGCGCAAGTTCTATCAGGAAGACTCCTCGCATCATAATTAATTACCGGTTAGCCTATCATACCTCAGCACGTAGTATATAAGGATGGTACTTACCCTCTCTTTCGTTCGCAGAAACTATCGCATGTGTGACATAGTGTTCGTCGTAAGTTAAGCAAACCAATCATGTTGAAAAACCTCTAGTCGATTGCGACTTCACAGATTATGACGGCGATCCACCTCCTACTTTCCCCTCAAACGTGCGACTAGTTCGCACATCCAGAACGGGAATTCCCGTGGGCTCAACGGCCAACGGAAAAATCACGAACACTTTAGAGCCGCAAGGTATTCCAGTGGATAAAAATATCATGCCGTTGGCTTCTAGCATCTGGGTAAATCCTGCTGTCCAAGGACTGTCCGGAAACGCTAAATCTAGGAAATATGCTAGGGGTCTTTGAGAGATTTATCGGGAACCCCGCTTCCAGTTCTGCAACAGGTAGGCCTACAACATTTGCTTTATCCTCGGATTTTCCCAACCTACTCGAGTCGATAAATCCCTCGACATCCTCGTCTACATCCTCAAACGTCTAAGCGACGGCTCCACCGATGGTGCAGACTTCAACTTTCGTCGAGCAGCTCTGAGCGCTACTCCGTGTAATTTGTCGACGGCAGCGGCTGCCCAATACTTCGGCGGACGATTCGGCCACCGGCTGCGGCTTCAGTTTCGCACCAAATATGCTCTAACATCATTAAAGGTAAGGACGCTAATTTAGCTTCCTACTGACGCCTTTACCTGCGTCTGAACGGTAAATGGTGGACTGTGGTGACGTGGCGGTTTTCCTCAGAACTTCAGATTCGAGGCTACAACCCAATCTATCATTTTCTGAGTTTGTAAACGCTTTTGGAGTTACAGAGACATACTCTGCCACAACTTGCCTGGGCGCCGTGAAGAATTGGACACTTATGCAGCGATGGCGGACTTTTATCAGAGATACGGATGCTCCATTTTCTATGAATATCATCAGTGCCGGCCCTACCTTATAAGCGATATAGCAGTTGCACGGGGCCTCCTTGGCCACTAGAGAGCCTCTGCCGTGCGTGAAAATTGAATGTACATGCTATTTATGTCAGTGTCAGTCATCATGTGCGTTAACTTTAAACTGTGCTAAGATTAAAAAATGGAAATTCGGCACTATCAGTCTGATGCAGAGAAAAGAAAGAATCAAGAATAGGGTAAGTGTGCATTCCCTGGATTCGAACCCACGATGTTAGCGTTGCTGGAGTGACGCTCTGACCACTGAGCTACAGGAAAATGTGACGGTTTGTAAAATTCAATTCAAGTTATTTATATAGCGCTTTTCACAATGTGTATTGTTTCAAAGCAGCTTTACAGGGGAAAACGTGAAAAACAGGAAAGGTAAAACACAGCACAGTGCATGGTATTTATACAACGAGTATATCATTCCAATAAATAATATCTAATTTCTAAATATATAAATAAATGTAGTTTGTTGTTTGCATTAGATCATTCGGGACCTCATTTTGTAATCAGTTTAGAGCCCCAAAATGCTAGGGACGGCCCTGAATATCATAGATCAAGTTCCACTAAATCTGCTTCGTCTCATTGCTCAACTCATGGCTGGCTGGTCCATCATCGACACCGAGTACTGGTGCGTTACTTCGGCGGTCAGGAAACTTTGACCTGTGTAGTATGCAGCTCTCACCGACACTCTGCCTCGCTCTGCCCGGAAACTCTCGCGAGTCAAGGTCCATGGTGATGACCCTGTAAGCTCAGTCTACGACAATAGTGGGCGGTCAAATCATAACCTTGACAACTCTCGGATTTGTTACAATTCAATGAGTCCGTATGCACGTATTTTAATGTATATTTTCGCACATTCGTAGTTCTACAACGAGCCCCATCCGAAATACGTCTGCCTCATACGGCTTCTACTGAAAGGTAATTCTAAAGATTCGCAAAATCATGGATTAACGCCTTCCTATCTTTTCCCATTCTAAAGGAACTGGTTTACTCGCTGCGCAAGGGTTATTCTCCTAGAAGCCGGGAATTTACTATGGAGTTGGTGGTCTAGTGGGTTAAACCACTGAACTGGTAATCAAAAGGTTGCTGTTGCTCCAGGGGGATTGTCCCTGTAATTGGTGCACTGTAAGTCGCTTAAGCGTCTGCCAAATGACTAAATGTAAATGTACTAAACGACTCCCGAAGTTTGAGCCATTTGAGACTTAACCTTTTCAGATGTTACCTTCTCACCGAATCACCTTACTATTTTCCTTAAACATTCGAAGACCGAAACACTACGCACAGGCTTAACAATACTATTTCTCGTTCTAATGGAGATATTTGCCCCTTCAGTTCCATGGTAAGATACCTCCAAACCCGCCCTGGTCATACAAATTATCCCCCCTATTGATGTTATCAAATGGTTTCCCCATAACAAAAGAAGTGGTTCAGGACTCATCTTGCAGCAGCTCGGGAGAGTTGTGGCAAGTCTTCCCAACTTTACACCAGGCAATCATTTCGGATCGGCGCTGCTACTTCAGCAGCCGCCCGTGGGATTCCGACTTCTTCTATCAAGGTCCTGGGCAGATGGTCATCGATGGCATTCGAATCCTATATACGACAAGATTCTCAAAGACCATCCTGGTTGCTCAGCAGGCGAACTTAAGGTACTACTTTGCAATTACTGGTGGTGGTGGTATAAGTATAGGTTACTTATTGCACGGCTTGGGCAAGCCTCATATCAGCCTCTGTAAGATTTGAGTTAATTCTCCGGCTCATGCAAGCCATTCAGCCTGGGCAGGCTCCCGGAAATCAGTGGCTCATGTAAGCCCATTCAGCCCATGCAGGCTCTGTTGTTTTATGGTTGTTGTTTATTTTATGATTTCCTTTTGTGCTTTTGCAGCCCATCCAGCCTGTGCAGGCTCCTGGGAATTACGTTGGGGGAAACCATTGGCTCATGCAAATCCTTCAGCCGTGCAGGCTTCCGGAAATCAGTTGGGGAAAATGTTCGGCTCGTGCAAGCCCATTCAGCCTGAGCAGCTTCTGGTAATACGTTGGGGTAAATTTAATACGTTGGGGAAAATGTTTGGCTTGTGCAAACCTATTCAGCCTGTGCAGGCATCGGAAATATGTTGGGGAAAATTTTGGCTTGTGCAAGCCCATTCAGCCCGAGCAGGCATCGGAAATACGTTGGGGAAAATTTGGCTGGTGCAAGCCCATTCAGCCTGTGCAGGCTCTGGAAATATGTTGGGGAAAATTTTGGCTGGTGCAAGCCCATTCAGCCCGAGCAGGCATCGGAAATACGTTGGGGAAAATTTTGGCTGGTGCAAGCACATTCAGCCCGAGCAGGCATCGGAATACTTTGGGGAAAATTTTGGCTGGTGCAAGCCCATTCAGCCCGAGCAGGCATCGGAAATAAGTTGGGGAAAATTTTGGCTGGTGCAAGCACATTCAGCCCGAGCAGGCATCGGAAATAAGTTGGGGAATATTTTGGCTGGTGCAAGCCCATTCAGCCCGAGCAGGCATCGGAAATACGTTGGGGAAAATTTTGGCTGGTGCAAGCACATTCAGCCCGAGCAGGCATCGGAAATACGTTGGGGAAAATGTTGGCTGGTGCAAGCACATTCAGCCCGAGCAGGCATCGGAAATACGTTGGGGAAAATGTTGGGGAAAATTTTGGCTGGTGCAAGCACATTCAGCCCGAGCAGGCATCGGAAATACGTTGGGGAAAATTTTGGCTGGTGCAAGCACATTCAGCCCGAGCAGGAATCGGAAATACGTTGGGGAAAATGTTGGGGAAAATTTTGGCTGGTGCAAGCACATTCAGCCCGAGCAGGCATCGGAAATACGTTGGGGAAAATTTTGGCTGGTGCAAGCACATTCAGCCCGAGCAGGCATCGTAAATACGTTGGGGAAAATTTTGGCTGGTGCATGCCCATTCAGCCCGAGCAGGCATCGGAAATACGTTGGGGAAAATTTTGGCTGGTGCAAGCACATTCAGCCCGAGCAGGCATCGGAAATACGTTGGGGAAAATGTTGGGGAAAATTTTGGCTGGTGCAAGCACATTCAGACCGAGCAGGCATCGGAAATACGTTGGGGAAAATTTTGGCTGGTGCAAGCACATTCAGCCCAAGCAGGCATCGGATACATTGGGGAAAATTTTGGCTGGTGCAAGCCCATTCAGCCCGAGCAGGCATCGGAAATAAGTTGGGGAAAATTTTGGCTGGTGCAAGCCCATTCAGCCCGAGCAGGCATCGGAAATACGTTGGGGAAAATTTTGGCTTGTTCAAGCACATTCAGCCCGAGCAGGCATCGGAAATACGTTGGGGAAAATTTAATACGTTGGGGAAAATGTTCGGCTTGTTCAAGCCCATTCAGCCTGTGCAGGCTCTGGAAATATGTTGGGGAAAATTTAATACGTTGGGGAAAATGTATGCTTGTTCAAGCCCATTCAGCCTGTGCAGGCTCTGGAAATACGTTGGGGAAAATTTAATACGTTGGGGAAAATGTATGCTTGTTCAAGCCCATTCAGCCTGTGCAGGCTCTGGAAATATGTTGGGGAAAATTTGGCTTGTGCAAGCCCAATCAGCCTGTGCAGGCTTCCGGAGAATTTGAAGGCTTTTAGAAGCCCAATTAGCCGGTGCCCACCATCAATAGAAGGCAGGCATAATGTTACTTCATGTTTCAACCATGGCTAACCGACACTTACTTTCTCCTTTAGGAACGGTAAGCAGACACATCATCCGGTGGGTTGATTTTGTTTACTTTCTCTTTTGGGGTAGGCTCCGCCCCTGCCTTTTCTCCAGGCAGGAACATCGGAACCATATTCCATGATTCATTCATCGGACGGGGCCTATGCCCAAAGATCTTTAATATTATGTTTAATAAATATTATCTATCGTTCTATGTTTCCTGAGTCTTTCTGGTAGAAATGAAAGCTCTCGCGCAAGTTCTATCAGGAAGACTCCTCGCATCATAATTAATTACCGGTTAGCCTATCATCCCTCAGCACGTAGTATATAAGGATGGTACTTACCCTCTCTTTCGTTCGCAGAAACTATCGCATGTGTGAAACCTCCATCCTCCCCACCACCACCACCAGGTCAGGGTCCCGTCCTCAGTCCGGGGGTAGGCTCCGCCCCTGCCTTTTCTCCAGGCAGGAACATCGTAACCATATTCCATGATTCATTCATCGGACGGGGCCTATGCCCAAAGATCTTTAATATTATGTTTAATAAATATTATCTATCGTTCTATGTTTCCTGAGTCTTTCTGGTAGAACTGAAAACGCCCTTGTCACTGAGATAACATCTGTTATTGACACCAGGCCCAGCGAATGTCAGGTTCAGGAATGTACCTATCTATTATGAAATTGATAGGTTGAACACCGCCTCCACAGAAAAATATCAACGACTACTTCTCTAGCCCCGCCCACTGGTTCGCACAGACAGAACTGAAGTACCACAAGTGGCGCGGAAGATAGAGCGAGCAAGCAATAAACAAACATGCCATTAAAGATAGCTTAATATTTGCCATCCCTGGTTGCGGAAGAATACAGTCTAACATTTATTTTTAAAGGCGTTCCAGCTCATGTGGGAAAAACGTGGAGCATTTGTTCGTTTCATTTCTCTGAGGTCAACAAGGAATAGGTCGACACTACATTTCTGGAGAGTTTAAAATTATAAAGCAGTGCTGTCCCTTCAATATTAGATCCGATAGGAATGGCGCAGCAATCTTATGTAAGTAAAAAAAATTGTACTATGCGTCACTATTGCTATGTTAGAGATCGCTTGATGTGCCCTGAGAACTATGAGGCTGTTCTGCAGACACAGAGAGACACCATTTAATGCAATTACTGTAATCGCAGATGAGCTTAAGCAAATAAGGGTTGTGCTGGGTGACATTGCATCTACATTAAAAGATCATTTTAAAACATGAACCTTGGCACTGTTGTTCTGTGCACAAATGGCGCATTACTTCCTGATGGAGCCTTGCTCCCTGATGATGTCCTTCTTGTTGGGGAGGGGGGTGTGGGTCAGGCTCTTCATGCTGGTGTTGTGGTAGGTCGGGAGGAACAGGGATACCATTCATCAGTGCAATGTTGTGTAAAATAGCGCACACCATGATGATCTGGCATACTTTTTTTGGTTGATATAAAAGTCCACCACCCGAAGCATCAAGGCAACGCCATCTACACTTAAGGAGGCCAATGGCTCTCTCAACTACTGAGCGCGCACAAGCGTGGGTATCATTAAAGCACACTTCTTCTGCGCTCTGAGGGTTTGAGAATGGGGTGAGTAGCCAGCGCCTGAGCGGGTAACCGCTGTCACCTGTAAAGTATAACAGATTATTTGTACAATAGGCTTTAACTGTTATGTAAAAACAAATATATGCATTTACTTACCCAGAAGCCAGCCATCGCGAACGGCACCTGCC